>CM052653.1:126316778-126345751 GCA_028533165.1 Leontopithecus rosalia | reverse complement strand
TTTTTGAGACAGAGTTTCGCTCTCCTTACCCAGGCTGGAGTGCAATGGCGCGATCTCGGCTCACTGCAATCTCCGCCTCCTGGGTTCAGGCAATTCTCCTGCCTCAGCCTCCCGAGTAGCTGGGATTACAGGCACGCGCCACCGGGCCCAGCTAATTTTTTGTAACTTTAGTAGAGGCGGGGTTTCACCATGTTGACCAAGATGGTCTCGATCTGTTGACCTCGTGATCCACCCGCCTCGGCCTCCCAAAGTGCTGGGATTACAGGCTTGAGCCACCGCGCCCGGCCCTGTAGTACTTTTAAACAAACGTTTGGCACTATGTTAGTTACCTAGTTTTACATACTTGCCACATCCCTTGTGACTTCATGTTGGCCTCTTGTTGCCAGGCTGTTCCTGCCCTCATTGTGGAAGAAGCTGAGATTTTCTACCAGGCTCAGCCATGGAATAGTGATAATTGGTGTTCAACACAATGACACAAAGCATTACAGCATTATAAAGAACTGTTGAATTGTTTGAAACAGTTTTTAAAATTTTAAAAATCTGGTTTATTTAGGGTATAATTTAAACACAGTAAAATTCACTCATTTTAAGTACTTTGGTTAGTTGGTTCTGACAGCTACATGCAGTCATGTAACCACCACCAGAGTCAGGAAGTAGAACATTTATTTCACTCTCAGGTTTCTTATTGCCCTTTTGTCATTGCCTCTCCCCATCCTTGGGCCGAGGCAAGCACTGGCTTACATTGTGTCACAACTTTTGCCTTTTCTAGAATTTCATAAGAATGGGATCACATAATAGTATAAGTCCTCCAACGTAAACTACCTCTGTTTATTTTTTCAAATTGATTTGAATATTTTAAGTCATTTGCATTTCCATATGTTTTTGAATCAGCTTGCCAGTTCTTTACAAAAGACTACTGGCGTTGTTACTAGAAATCCATTACATTTGGCCGGGCGTGGTCATGCTTGTATTCTCAGCACTTTGGGAGGCTGAGGCAAGTGGATCACAAGGTAAAGAGATTGAGACCATCCTGGCCAACATCGTGAAACCCCATCTCTACTAAAAATAAAAAAATTATCTGGGTGTGGTGGCGCTCACCTGTAGTCCCAGCTACAGAGGGAGACTGTAGGCAGGAGAATCACTGAACCGGGGCGGCAGAGGTTGCAGTGAGCCGAGATCATGCCACTGCACTCCAGCCTGGTGACAGAGCAAGACTCCATCTCAAAAAACATTAAATTTGTAGATCAATTTGGGGGAAAGTTGACTTTTAATATTATTAACCTAATATATTTACCATAGTATAGCTCTATTTTAAAAGATCTTTAATTTTGTATTTTTTAAGCAAGTTTTGCAGTCTTCCAATATACAGACCTTACACACATTTCATTAAATTTGTCCTTAAGTATTTCATGTTTTTTTATAAGCTATTAAAATTATTTGAATTTCAACTTCTTATTGTTTAAAAATGCTATGATGAAGAATTGGTTAAATTAGATCTAAGTTTAAAGTCATGTACTAGGTTAAAAAAAAAAGGTAGGAAACTGGCGTGGTGGTGCCTACCTATAGTCCCAAGTACTTGGGAGGCTGAGCAGGATGATCCCTTTAGCCCAGGAGTTGAAGTCCAGCCTGGGCAATATAGTAAGACCCATCTCTTAAAAACAACTCAAATATGCTTTGCAAATTTTCATAACTGCAGCGATTCAGTGGAAAAAAAATAATTTTTTTTGAGACAGTTTTACTGTTGGCTGGAGTGCAGTGGCAACCTCTGCTTCCTGGGTTCAAGCCATTCTCTTGCCTTGTCTCCTGAGTTGCTGGGATTACAGGCATGCACCACCACACCTGGCTAATTTTGTATTTTTAGTAGAGACAGGATTTCTCCATGTTGGTCAGGCTGGTCTTGAACTCCCAACATCAGGTAATCCACCGCTCAGCCTTTCAGAGTGCTGGCTGGGATTACAGGTATGAGCAGCTGCACCCAGCCTTGAAAATGGTTTAGAAGAAAGATTAAATATATGGCTTTTTAAAATCAAATTATTAAACTTATTGCCAGTCTATATTGGGATAATATAACACTTCTGGATTTAGAAATAACACATGTAAGAGAAGCTTCAGTGTTTTTATTCCCTGAATTTCAAATTTTCTGAACTCCTCTTTTTAATATTTTTGAAAATTTAGACAAAGGATCTTGCTATATTGCCCAGGGTGGCCTCAAACTCCTCAAGGCGGGAAATTGCTCAAGCAGTCCTCTCCCCTGGCCTCCTAGGTAGTTGAGACTATAGTTGTGCACCACCACACCCAGCTTTGAACTCTCCCTAGTAGAAAACTCTTAGAGGTTTTGCGTATGTTAAGAATTTTAATGTAGGGCGGGAATAGGAAATTAATTTCCCCACTTGAACTAAGATAATAAAAAATGAAGTTGTCATGAAAAATACACACTTGGTGCTTTAAAACATTTTAGCATTTCTAGCTGTGTATGAGAGATAAATAGCACTTACATAGCAGAAAGGCATAATGATAAATTGTTTCTAGTAAATGTGGAAACAGACCATATTACTATGTATATGACAATTTAAATATTTAATGTATGTGGCATATATAGCAGAATATAGAAACACCTAGACATCTAAATAGTACCTTTCTTTTAGAATTACTACACTTCAAAAATTCAAAAAATGCACATAGGTGTTTTATAAAATCACTATTGTAACAGAATGACCGAAGTGCTAATAATTTGGTCATAATTAGCCCATAAAGAGCACAACTGGCTAGTTTCCCTGAAAACTGTTACAGTCAAAAAATAAATTAATTTAGGGAAAAAAAGACTGAAGGTTTCAAGGTACGGGGTCCTAAAAGTAAAGCTGCTGCTTTGAAAGTTGTCTTAATGGGGTGTGGGTATGGGGGTGGGAGTAAAAAGTAGGAATGTAGGCTTATAGACCTAAGTGGTCAGGAGAACCATTTGATGTGGAAGGGACAAGGAAGAGAAGATGTGAAGTACGCAAATATTTGAAAGGGAAATAATTTACTTTAGCAAATATTTGAATGCATACTCTAGGCAGAGATTATAGATAGAATAAACTATACATAGTCCAAATAAACTCTGGAGAATGCTGAGACCTTGGCTTTCTGATTCTCCACCTAAGTTAAACAGGTCCCACGGCAGGCCCCCAATGCAGCAAACATCTGGTTCAGTGCTAGATTAGCCTTTGTTAGAAGATGGCCAGAACTGAGACTGATCTGAAAAACCGAAGAACTAAGGTTGCTCCAAAACCCCAGAGACAGCCAAAGGTCAGAATCAAGTAAACATCCCATGTGAACTAAAGAATGATGGTCTGCTTTGGTCATAGTAAGAGGGTCCTGAGAGAGGAGGGAGCTGACGTCCAACCCCTTGCTAGCTGGGAGCCTCTCTCTGTATAAAACAGTTAATCACTTGCCTCAGAGGGCTGCCGTAGGTCAAATGAGATGCCATCTCTGCAGCAATTTAGTGCACAGTAGATGTTGTGTAAACTTTATTTTTCACTGACACTAACGCAGTAAACAGGCATACCTGTCCTGGGATAAACAACAAGAAATAAATGATAACTGGAAGCAATGAAGAAATAAAACCCTCACTTCTTACTTGAACAGCAGAATCCTTAAGAAATAGAGCCCACTCATCTCAGTGATACCAATTCTTAAAGGTGACTTAATAGGCTGAAAAAAGTGTTCTCAGCTGTAAACATGGGTTCACTATGAAACGTGGCTGACTCTCCAACAGCAGGAGTAGCAATGGTTAAAAACCATAAGCCAACACATTCTTAGCTCCTCCTTACAGTAGTGAAAGTTCATAGGTCCATTATTTTAATAGTTTAAAAAGTATGTTTCTGATTCCCTTTCTCTTTCTCTGCTGCACTACCCAAATGCTGTCTTTAAATAGACTCTCTGCTAAAAAATGCCGTTCATGTTATCACAAGTTCTGTATTGACCTGGCCTCAGAATGTTAAAGTGGAGTTAATAATTTTCATGTGCTTTTAGTTGACTACTCTAGTTCTTTGCCACGTAAAAGAAATCATTAGTATTTTCAGAAATATCCCTGCTTAGTGTATAAGAGCAAGAATGACTGTCTAAGGAATTACTCTTACCAGGAATGTGTTATGAGTAGAAATTCTCCATCGGAAATAAAATTTTTCATTGAAGCCATTAATAACATTAGAGAAATCTTTAATGGGGGATTGCTGAAAATATTGGAGTCTTCCTCATATCTATAGGATTTTCACTTATGACATACAAGTTTTTAATTTGAAGTCTTTATTGTTTAAAACGTCAGATTTTGTTTGGTGGTAAAAAACAACCTGCCACCTTGTGTTCAGTGTCATTGTTCTCAAGATGTTAAAGACTTAGTATTATGAAATTATAATATTGAAGACAATATTTTCAAGACATAACCAATTTCATAATTTACAAGGTAACATTGACATTTTGAGCGTCTCTGATCCCCGGTGCCTGATACTTGTAGGACTCGTCAATAGTCACATAATGGGCCTGAGAATGTGGGCTGTGTGTGCCTCAGAAATCATTCCTAACAGGTCTCGCATTTGTTCAGGTAAAGTCATCCAGCTCAGTAACGTCCGCATTTGTGTGAGAGCCTACTTGCCTATATTTAGTCTCTCCAGGTGGTTTATAATTGGTTTAGCCCTTTGGGCAGCCTGCTTTTTGGTTGATGGAGGCTAGGGAGGATTGAAGGAAGTGTGAAGGCTTGAATTTGGCAGTCTCTTTGCCGGATATCTATTTTAACCCCTGCTGAAGTTAATTTACATAAAACCCAGCTGTGTATGAAGTTTTCTAAATTTAAAGATTATTCTTATTACTGTAGGGATAGGAGTGTCAGTACTTAACTGAATTTATGGTCTTACTCTCCTGTGTCTGGACCTTCTGGCAGCTTCTAGTTCCCGTTTCCTTTGGATAACAGGATACAGCTGGTGGCAGAATTCTCACCTGTGGAATGGCCATTGGGAGTTTTCTTCTCCATGTAGATCTTAGCAAAGCAGCAGAAACCATTTTTGCAGGAAACCACAAGCCTGTGTTAAACACCAAAAGAGAATTGAAATAACATGTCCACGAGTTCCTCTTTCCAGAGGTACCAACCATCATGTGGGATCCTAAGTATAGTGTTAAGTAGCTCTTTGTCCTCCCCTTCACTTTGAGGTTGTCTAGTTATATGATGTTGAATTCCCCAGCTCTGGTCCCTATTACTCCCTGGCAGATTAAGCAAATTGCTTCAGGCTGGATTGCTTAACACTCAGCAGGATTCATGCTGCCTTTAGTGAGCTACCAGTTTAACCTTCTGGGGCTAAACTGATTTTAGACATTTTTGTTTTGATGGGTTAGTTTTTGTACTTACAGTTATAACTGGATCCCTTGCCATCAAACTATTGTGCAGCAAAGCTGCTGATGAATTTGTCTCTGATGTTCATGTCAAACAGTTATTTCTCTAGTATTGGGGGCTCAGTGCTGTGCCATGAGCAGTAGTGGTGTGTGGGGGATGTTACAGAATTCATCACAATGCAGTAGACTAGAATAAAAACAAGTTGGGGAGAGAAGGCAAGGACAGAAATAGAAAAATACAAGAGAGTATGTGATTTACTGCTGATAGTGTGGGTTAGATTATCAGTGATAATCCTATTAAAATCAGCAAGGGTAGACCAGGTGTGGTGGCTCACGCCTGTAATCCCAGCACTTTGGGAGGCCATGGCGGGCAGATCAGGAGGTCAGGAGATAGAGACCATTCTGGCCAACATAGTGAAACCCCATCTCTACTAAAATCTAAAAATTTAGCTGGGCGTGGTGGTTCATGTCTGTACTCGCATCTACTCAGGAGGCTGAGGCAGGAGAATTGCTTGAACCCGGGAAGCGGAGGTTGCAGTGAGCTGAGATCGCACCACTCACTGCACTCCAGCCTGGCACTTGGCGACAGAGAGTGACTGTCTCAAAAACACAAATCAGCAAGGGTGGAAGGTGTTAATATGAGCAAAGATGTGAGGATTGAACTGAGCCTGGTGCATGCACATGAGGCATGTAGGGACTGGATGGAAGGTGTGGTATGGAGGAAAGGAGTGCTCAATGAGGCTGTATAGATAAGTTACTATTTTAGTGCCATGCCCTAAAACTCCCTAAAGTAAAGGCATTGGTATCCCAAAAGAACCATTGTAAAAGATTGGTTACTTCTGTGAAGGCAGAGAGGGTGCTATAGAATTAAAATAGCGTTTTAGGAAGATTGAGTCAGAGGTGTGAGTGGAACATGGAGAGATTTTCTCAGGGTGATAAGGCCCTGGTGCTCAAGTTTACAAGCAGAGGCAGGCACATTGGCAGCGAGTCCTCCTTGGGGCAGAAGGATGATCTGGGCTGCTTCCAAGACCCCTTCTACCTATAAGTTCTTGTGATTTGGGTTTGGGATTAAGACTCCCCAGGGGCCTGTGCAAATTGACTGGGCACCAGCTGTTTGCTGCACCTCAAGGAAGCCATGGTGGGGTGAGTTAGGTTACAAAATTATGAACATTTTCAGTGCTACTTTTTGTGATTCTTAGAGCCTGCAGTTGTGAATGAACAGAAATTTGAAGTGAGCTTAAAAAAAGTGGGGCAAAAACAAGGTAGAGTTTTGGTGGTTGATACCATTGACATTGTGGGGCCGTGGTTTCTGTTTTCCCCACTTAGCTGCAATACATTTATTTTTCCTTTGTGTAATGGCTGAGATTTATTTAGTATAGAGCTGTGTCACAGTGGTTTATGTATTTTCTCTCTCCATGCCTCTGTTTCTAAGGCCAGGCAGCTTTGAGGTTGCGCCACAGTTCCCTTCCAACTCCTCTCATTCGTCTGTGTAGTTCTCAGCTACTCACCATGCTGTTACGTCTGGCACGTGGTATTCCTTCTGCCCTGTGCTTCTCCCCCTGTGTCTATTTGGTGGAACTTTCCCCATGGTTTGCTTCTTCCAGTAATCTCTGTTGGGGACCCCATCTTCTAGAGAGTGCATTGCTCCTTCCTGATCCTTGTATCATTTTAATTATCTTTATTATTGTGCTCTTCATACTGTAATAGCTATTTATATACATATGACCCTTCACTAAAGTGGTAGGAACCACATATTATTTGTTGCTAAAGCTCAATGACTCAGTACAGGTAATATTTTAGGAACTCAGAAATGTGAGAAGATTATCTCCCGTTACTGAGTTTTTATGTGCCAGGCACATAGTATAAACATGTCAAGAAAAAGATAGCCTAAACACAGAAAGGATTATAGTGTACTCTCCTAGTGACTTTCAAAATAAACTCTGTCAGAGTGCTGATTTTTTTAAACATAAATTTGTTAAGTTATTTTTATTTCATTATTGTAAGAGTTCTGATTTTTTTTTCCGTGATAATTACATTGATTTTGTGTTTGTGCTTGTGTTTGCTCCAAACTCGGGATCATTATGCCTGCTGGGTAATCCAGCATTGATAAAGAATAAAGTAAATGAGTGAATGTGGGCCTTACTGTTTTTTGTTTTGTTTTGCTGTAATTTACTATGTTCTTCTGTTTTACTGTTGAGTCTTAGACTGTGTTAAACTCTTCATTTTCTTCCAATCCTACTTACCCAGTTTGTCCTGCTCCCAACCCCCTGTCCTGTCCATTTGGGCTCAGTGCTTTGCTTTTTGTCTTGGTGACTAGTAAGTACCATCATGTGATAGTGGGGCAGAGCAAGACTAACTGTTCCATAGAAAAATCAGACACCTATTACATATCTTAGCATCGTTTCCCCATGTGCGGGTCAGAATTCCTGAGCAAAAGCATCACCAGATCTGGCCTCCTGATTTGTACTCTTTCTGGTCCTGGGAGCGAGAATCGGCATTCTTTAGGAAGGCCTTAAACTGAGGTTCATGTGTGCCAAGGTTCAAGAATCAGTGCTTAAAACTAACTGTTCAATTATTAATTAATGTAGCTGCAGACAAAAGTAAAGCATTTAAAGCATTGACAAGGGTCTTGTAAGACTTCTTCAGTCCCATATTCCGGGAATATATTTGGCCTATGTGGTATTTTACTTTTTCGGTAAAAGTTGGCATTTTCAACAGGAAAAACCTATTTACTCTTTGTATCCTGGTCTTTTTCCATTGTTCAGAATTTCTTGCTTTTACTACCAACCCCCCCAGCCAGGGCATCACATTTTCATAGCCACCAGCCCAGGCTCCTTGGGATGAAGAAAAGATTCTTTGGATCCTGTTGTTTTCCTGGAGGAAGAGCTGAACATTGACTCTTTTACAAGAATCCAAAGTATGCGTCGCCATTTCCATGTTAACCCTCACCCGAAATTTTTGTGGGTTTTGAAGGATTGAGTGTAGCCCAGTCGTAGCAGGATCTCTAGCCATGGAAATTCATTTGAAGGACATTCTGCCATGGAAGTACCCTGCAGGCAAAACTGCTCTATTTATACTTGGCTGAGTCCCAAACAGCTGCCATGCCCCTGTTGGGACTGGGAGCAGATGTGGGGGTGGTTTGCCCCTCCCTTTTTTTTTTTTTTTTTTTTTTTGTGAATTTGGAAGCTTCCCTGTTGAGAGTGACAAAAACCCTGTCAATTAAAGTGATAGATATGTCAAACCTGGACAGCTGGTCCTTAAGGAATATGCTGAGATCACCAAGCTAACAGACTCAGAAGAGTTTCCAGTTTGTTGTATGATATGATGTTGGGCCTGTGACTCCCCCACCTTCTTCAGGGACATGTCATTAACAATGGAGCACTTGTAATTTAGTAGCATGTAGGTATGGCTAAAGAATAGTGAATTTGATTATGTTAACATACATCTGGATGCATACATTCCCATTTTAATTTTAATTGGTTCTAGGGACTTTTGGTAAGGATTGTAGATTTTTTCAGTTTTGGACATACAGGAAACAGTGTCTTTTAAATCATTTCCAGTACAGTTATGACAGATGAAATGACAGGGACTTTAAAACAGACATGCTGTGTATAATATTTTCTTTCTGATTAGAAAGTACTGTCCATTATTTGAATCGTTACAATTAAGAAACAGATTATTGTGGCTCAAGCCTGTAATCCCAGCACTTACGGAGGCTGAGGCGGGTGGATCACAAGGTTAGGAGATCAAAACCATCCTGGCTAACATGGTGAAACCCCGTTTCTACTAAAAATAGAAAAATTAGCCGGGCGTGGTGGTGGGCACCTGTAGTCCCACCTACTTGGGAGGCTGAGGTAGGAGAATTGCTTGAACCCACAAGGAAGATGTTGCAGTGAGCCAAGATTGCACCACTGCACTCCAGCCTGGGCAAGAGAGCAAGACTCTACCTCAAAGAAAAGAAACAGATTATTTAGGCATGAAAATTTCCTGTACTCTCCAAGATATGTACACTTAATGTTTCAGCGTTTGTTCTTCCAGATTATTTTCTATGATTATTGTATTATGTTTTAGAATTGTAGTTTGCCCACCAACATATTTTGAGAAGTTGCCAGAAAGGCGTGTTTGAGTATCTGTAAGCCTTTCATTTAGCCATTTGTGGATTTCCAAGTATCTTACATGGGTTAGTCTCCATTGAGTCTCAGGAATTCTGCAAGAGGAAGAAGCAGTGGCTTCTATGTGCCTGTGAAAGTGCTTTTAATACTTTACCTGGATCATCCCTTCCACTAACCCCACAGTATAGGCAAGCATTAATATGCTCTTTCTGCAGATAAGCAGACTAAGATTTAGACAAGTTAAGTGACTTGCTCAAGGTAATACAGTAATTGTAGAGGACTTGGGATTTAATTTGATTTATTATCTGGAGAATATTGTTATGGTACTCTATTACTTTCCTGTGTTGAGATGTTGGTGGGGGGTAGTTCAAGCTGAAAATAACTGAGATGCATAAAGCTGTTGGATAGAGACACTCTATTTCTTTCCTTTTTCTCCTTTGAGATGGAGTTTCTCTCTTGTTGCCCAGGTTGGAACGCAAGTGCAGTGGTGCGATCTTGGCTCACTGCAACCTCTGCTTCCCGGGTTCAAGTGATTCTCATGCGTCTTCCACTCCAGTAGCTGGGATTACAGGCACCCACTACCATACCTGGCTAATTTTTTTTTTCTTCTTTAAGTAGAGACAGGGATTTACCATGTTGGCCAGGATGGTCTCAAACCTGACTTCAGATGATCTGCCTGCTTTGGCCTTCTACCGCGTTGGGTGTAAGGGGACACACTGTTTCTTTGGCTTTTTTTTTTTGGAGATGGAGTCTCACTTTGCCACCCAGACTGGAGTGCAGTGGCATGATCTTGGCTCACTGCAACCTCCGCCTCCTGGGTTCTCCTGCCTCACCCTCCTGAGTAGCTGGGACTACAGGCGCATGCCGCCACGCCTGGCTAATTTTTTGTAGTTTTTAGTAGAGGCGGGGTTTCACTGTGTTGCCCAGGCTGGTCTCGAACTCCTGAGCTCAGGCAATCCACCCACCTTGGCCTCCTAAAGTGCTAGGATTACAGTTGTGAGCCACTGTGCCCAGCCTTCTTTGGCTTATTAAGAGGTATTTGGTTAGTGTTAGACCAGAGGTTGGTATGTTATACCTTGCTGACTGGATGTAACTTGCTGCCTTTTTATAAAGTTTTATTGGAACACAGTCACACCTACTCATTTACATATCATTTATCAGAGACCATATGACCTCCAGAACCTAAAATACTTACCAGTTTGGGCTTCCCAGGCACTTTGCTTACCACTGCTGTGGACACCAGTTTTAATTTAGGTATATAAACATTTTTGTATCTTGTGAGGTTTTGTATTCATTTGCTCAGGCATATGGGTTGGTGGAGGTGCTTTCTGTTTTCTCGCAATCCACAGTGATGTAACTTCATGACTGAGTTTCTGTGTGGTCCTCTCTAGTGATTTTTTTTTACATAGTTCTTTGCAGGCAGCTTGAACTTAAGAAATCCCAAAGCTTTCGCTATTGCTAATCTTTGTAAACTTGCACACCCAGGCTGGTGCATTCTGATGATGGTGTTCACACTGCATTCTGTGAAGAAAAGACTGATGATTGTTTATATTAAAATACAGGAAGAGAATTGTAGCCACAAGTTTTGCTTCTCTAATCGGGAACACCATAAGAGACTTAATGTATGTGGGCAGTGGGAAAGCATGTTAATTTATAAATTGAGATAGTTGTATTAAAATTGAATGAGTCTGCAGTGAGCCAAGATCGTGCCACTGCACTCCAGCCTGGGCGACAAAAGCGAAACTCCATCTAAAAAAAAAAATCCAAAAATAAATAAAATAAAAACTAAAAAAATAAAGAAGCTGTTATCACCAGGGATTAATAAACACATTTTTAGAAAGGCAAAAAAAAAAAAATTGAATGAATCTTATTTTGACATAAAGTTCTTATTTCACACCCCTCAAATTTCTGATTCCTTACAACTGTAGCTGACTTTACTACTGAGTGGTAAAATTGATGAACATAGTTAAAACCATATCATTTAAGACTTTGAATTTTGACACATTTCCTCCTCTTCACAGTCTTTCAAATAGTAGGCAACCTGTGCTGTTCCAATGTGTCTGTCATGTATTGTTTCTGTGTTACATGAAAGTAGCCCCAGTGACCTTGAGAATTTGCTCAGTCATTTCACTGGTTATGGGGTAAGGAAGAAGTAAGATTTTCTCCCTTAAAATTCCTTGGTGAAATCATTGGATGGGCATGGTATTTTAAAACACCATTTTAAAAAGGAAAATTTAAAATTTTCCTTTTGGAAAGGCTTGGTCAAAAATCTGACAAAGCAAAGACTTTCAGTTGGTCTTGGTCTTTCAATATGTTTAGTTATTAAGTGTGTTTACTCTGACCAAAAACTGCCTTCTTTGTAATATGCTCCTTCATTTAGAAGACAGTTCTTAAGTGGAGTGAGTTTGTTTAAATGTGTAAAATAAGTGAATGCCTTATATGCAGCGAAGTTTTGCATAGAACCCTGAGTTCTCAGTGTTGTGGCAAGTTTAAGTGTGCAGAACACCTTTTACCTGTTATTTATGTTACCTTTTTTTGAGGCGGGGGGGTAACTGTTCTCAGGGAGGCCTTCCCTCAGCACCATGTTTAAATTGCCACCACCCTCATTTGCTATTTCTTCTTCTGTTTTATTTTTCTCTACAGAATTTGTTACTATCTGAAAACTATTCAATGTTTTATTTACCTGTGCTACCCCTAGAATAATATCTATGAAGGTAGGGATTTTTGTCTGATCCTTCTGTACCTGCAGAGCCTCGAGGAGTGTGGTACACTGTAGGTGCACAATGATGCTGAATTAACAATGTCAGGGAGAGTTTGTAGAATGGAGCTAGAGGTGTAGGGCAAGTTTAGATTTGAGGTTGTTAGCAGGAGATCGTCTTATGATGTGAAGGGAAAAACATGTTTTAGTGTCAGACTGGGTTTGAATCTGGTTCTTCAACTTACCCTTTGACCTTGGTGTTAAATAATTTAACCTTTGAAAGATCAGTTTTTTCCCTAGTGAAATGGGGGAAATAATATCTTTTTAATGAGGATTAAATGTAATATCCAACATAATGCTCTGTACATGTTAGTTTTATCTTTCTCCTTATATGCCAGCATTGTAGATGTCTAAAAGCAACCTGAATTTACCAGTTTGTTTCTGGAGCGCTCTGGGATTATTACTTGATTACTTTTGACAGATGCAGTCTTTTCAGCAGCCTATATTGCCAACATAACAATGACCTGTCCCTTTGACCAGTGTGGGAGGACAGTTTGTCATCCCTCTTTTAATCCATGTATCAGAACAAATCTTAAGAGTTCTGGCTTTGAAATATGTTTAGAGGAGTTTATAATTCCAAACAGTTCAGATGACATCAGCTCTTCCTTAGAGTCCTCTGAGTTTGCTCAGCTTCCTCATTCCAATGCGGTGGGAACCATTTAGTTAAATTGAAAACTGTGCTCTTTACGCCTAGTCATCCTAAGTTTCTTGCAGATCATGAAACATCAGAGGTCTGCTAAGTCACTGGTTTGTCTCTGTAGATTTTTCTAATCCAAGCTTGTCCAACTGCAGCCTGCAAAGGCTTTGAATGTGGCCCAACACAAGTTCATAAACCTTCTGAAAACATTGGCTGTGCCTGGTGGCTCATGCCTGTAATCCCAGATCTTTGGGAAGCCAAGGCAGGTAGATCACCTGAGGTCAGGAGTTTGAGACTAGTCTGTCCAACATGGTGAAACCCTATATTTACTTAAAAAATTAACTGGGCATGGTGATGGGAGCCTCTAATCCCAGCTACTTGGGAGGCTGAGGCAAGAGAATTGCTTGAACCCAGGAGGCAGAGGTTGCAGTGAGCCAAGATTATGCTTACTGCACTTCAGCCTGGGCCACAGGGTCAGACTCTGTCTTAAAAATAAACAAAGAGGCCGAGCGCGGTGGCTCAAGCCTGTAATCCAAGGACTTTGGGAGGCCAAGGCAGGTGGATCATGAGGTCAAGAGATTGAGACCATCCTGGTCAACATGGTGAAACCCCGTCTCTACTAAAAATACAAAAAATTAGCTGGGCATGGTGGTGCGTGCCTGTAATCCCAGCTACTCGGGAGGCTGAGGCAGGAGAATTGCCTGAACCCAGGAGGCGGAGGTTGTGGTGAGCCGAGATTGTGCCATTGCACTCCAGCCTGGGTAACAAGAGCAAAGCTCCGTCTCAAAAAAACAAAACCAACCAAACAAACAAAAACACTAAAATCTCAAATGTTTTCTTTTTTTTTTCCTCCCCCCCCCCAGACGGAGTTTCCCTCTTTTTTTTTTTGAGACGGAGTTTCGCTCTTGTTACCCAGGGTGGAGTGCAATGGCGCAATCTCAGCTCACCGCAACCTCCGCCTCCTGGGTTCAGGCAATTCTCCTGCCTCAGCCTCCTGAGTAGCTGGGATTACAAGCATGCGCCACCATGCCCAGCTAATTTTTTGTATTTTTCGTAGAAATGGGGTTTCACCATGTTGACTAGGATGGTCTCGATCTCTTGACCTCGTGATCCACCCGCCTCGGCCTCCCAGAATGCTGGGATTACAGGCTTGAGCCACCGCCCCCGGCCCGAGATTTTAGTTTTTTGTAATTTTTTTTAACGCTTATCAGCTATTCGTATTAGAGTTTTTTTTTTAAGGAATTAATAGTCTTTATTGGACTCAGACCAGGAGTCCATGAATCTTGAGGACCTCTGTGTACTTGTCAGTTTTCTTCTCCACGTTCTTCTTGGCTTGTTTCCATAGCCTCATGAGCTGTTCTTCTTCCAGTAGTAGATCTCAGCTTTCTCCTTCCTCTTCTCCTCCAGGATGGCTGTCACGGCCTGGTACTTCCAGCCAACCTCGTGAGCCAGGCACCCCAGATAGGCAGACTTCCTTGTAGGTTTCAGACGTATGACCTTGAGGGCCGCAGGAACCAGCATCCGCTTTTTCTTGTTGTAGGGCAGTGGGATGCCGTCAAAAACCTTGAGGTGAGGCTGTCCAAGGCGGCCTGGCCTCGCTTGGTCTTGTGGGGCAGCATGTCTCGCACGGTCCACCAGAAGATGCGGCTGGGGGCCGGGAAGTGGTAGGAGCCTCGGGAAGGGTTGGTGTTCATCTGCTTGCCGAGGAAAGCCAGGTACTTCAACTTGTTTCTGTAGAAATTGCCAGAAATGTTGATGCCCTCGCAGTGAACGACCACCACCTTCCGGCCCAGCAGTACCTGCTTAGCCACGATGGCTGCCGGCGGCCCAGGAGATGGCCTTTGACCGTCGAGCACCAGGACCTGCACCTCCCCCATCTTCGGGAGCCGCCCGGGAAAGTAGTGTATTTTTTATATGGCCAAAGACAATTCTTCTTTTTCCAATGTGGCCCAGGGAAGCCAGAAGATTGGACACTGCTCCTTTAATTTTTCTTTCTGCTTGATGCAGGAACACTTGACAAGTTAGTTAAGGTAGATTAGTTCATAAATTCATAGGTTCTTTCATTCCTATGTCATAGGCAAGTCTGAGCAGGATCTGGAAAGCTCATTTAAAGGCCAGTGAGCACAGTGAGCTTAATTTTAAATTAAATGGATATTTAATACATTGAGAAGGTACTCAAGCTTTTCAGTCTTTCTTTTTCATTCATGCTTGCTGTTTGAATCTGATGGGCTTGAAATTGACTGTTCTTCTAAAAATGTTTTTTGTTATTGCTATGTTTCTCAAGCTTGGTTTTCAGTGTGGATTTCTGCAGATAATTTTTGCACCTAAAAGTACAGAGTCATTAAGTGAAGGCAGTTAGAAAGGAAAGAGTACCCCTAGCCAGGATGTCTGTTATGGGGTATGGAGTGAACCAGAAAACAAATGGGCATGGACACGAGGATGGAGTTGGTTCAGTCAGTGTGAGAAAGCCACCTGTGTGTCACCTTCCTACTGTGTTGTCCAGCAGAACACACTCTAGGTTGGGGCTTGCGACTGGTGTGGAGATTAATGTATTTAGGAGGCTGATGATGTAGATTATTTTCCCTCTAAGTGTGTGTTAACTGCTTTTTGGCCAAGTCTTGATCTGAGACATGCACAGCTTGATCTGTGGCAGACCTGTGTGGATTTTAATATAAAGAGGGTTCTGTTACTTGAGTTGTGCACAGCTACCAAGGCATTGCTTTTCATTCCAAACATTTGGTCATTTCAATTCATTGTTTGTGAGGCTTTTGTGATTTGTTAGAACACAAAGTTTGGGATTTTGTCTGGTTTTTTTTTTTTTGCATGTATGAATGATATTTTATACTGTTTGTGTTGCTGGTCAGTATATGCTTTCATTTACCTATTGTGAATAAGAAACTTCCTCAGATCAAATTATAGTGAAGTCACTTTGGTCTGTTTCTCTGACTCGTAAGAGGACGAAATCACTTTATACTCAAATTCAGGGTAGTTGGTATAGGACCTACCATTCGAGCATTTATAGCCTAGATTAAGTCCTGGTCAAATCACCAAGTTAAACTTTTAAGAATATGCTATTCTTAATATTCAGGAATTCAACCCTGGAAGCCTTCTCTGAATCTTAATGAGATTCTTATGAGAACTCATTTAGTGAAAATAATAATCAGGGAATCCAGTATTAATTTTGAGGAGGGTCATGACTTTTAGTGGTTAGAGGGGCAAGCTGTAGCCTACCTTCTCAGAGAAGGTGTATTAAGAAAGAGAGTTCTAGGGGTCCCTTGCAATCCTCCTTTCACTTTCCAGGCTTCTTGGTAAGACTGGAAGAAGCCCCTCAGCAAACAGCATTTTGAGAGTTTGAGGGATTACGTAAAAATGTAAATGAACACGCAGTAGTTTCATTTTGATAACTTCTTTAAATATCCTGTTGGTTGTTGAAACTTCTGTGACAGTGAAGCATTTTATCTTTATTTTTCAGTCCAAAAATCTTACTTCCCCAGTTGAAAAGATTGAGACTGGGATCAGTCCCTCATCCCATCTCCTTCCTAAATCTTAGTGTATAGTATACAGCTGGGCATACAGTAATCTCTAGGATGGGATTGTACTCAGAACTATGCTTGACATCTAGGTGGCTTATACATTTTTGATGACAGCTTTTAATTTTATTCTCATTTATTTATTTCATTTCTGTTTCAGTGTCCTGGGTCATGAAACTTAATCCACAACAAGCTCCCTTATATGTGAGTAAATTGAGATTTTCTTTTATTTTGTATTTATCTGTTCCATTTACTTGTTATAATAAGCTCACAGTCTTTAATTGTCCTGCAAAACAGTACTGTAGCTTCTTTTTACCTGCACTGCATTCCTGTAAAAGTAGTGTGGAGATCCTCCTACTGCCACTGTGATTTACCTTATGTTGCAACTAGGTGGCACTATGTCATTGGCAAGAGTGCTGTTTTCTTTAGGATTCTGGGTGAAAGCTGGTACATCTCTCTAAAGTGAGGGACTTAGAAGATAAAACTGATTAATGATTGAATCAAGGCTGGAAAAGGTAAGCTCCAGGTGATTATTCTTTATTCTTGTAAGAGTGAATTAGTTGAATTTGGGTGGTGAAAAGTGCCAGTTTGATGAGAAGCTAGCTTAGGGTTGTGGATGGTAGGGCTATGAGAGGCCGGTAGATGTTGGGTTGCTATGTTCTGGAAAGGGTGAGAAAATTTATTTGTAATAGGACTTGAATCAGGTCTTGAAGAATAAGGATCATATACTTGCACAAAATGTCCGCAGAATTAGTTGAAGACAAAAGGCAAATGGTCAGGGAATGGGAGGCAATGACCATAGTGTTGGATGAATAGTGGGGGTTGGTCAGTGGAAACTCTGGCCCACCCAAATTTGTGTCAGGGAATGATGGGAGATAAGCCTATAAAGGTGGATAAAGCTCAGTTGTGAAGGAAGACAGAGGTGTGAGGATTTTGTTTTGTGATCACCAAAGAGCCATTGATGGTGTTTATTTTAAAGATGCTTTTCCTTTTATGTATTTATATGTAAATACATAAATATACTGGACCATGCTGTATTAATAATAGACATTTACCTTTCTAACATGAAATATTCATGTAACTTCTGCATAGCTGATTTTTATATTAAATGTAACATGTAAAGAAAAATACGTGTTCTTAGAAGAAGTTTTATTTCTTTCTAGACGACCTGGAGATTATTATGTTCATCAGTGGGTTTGCATGTGAACTGAGTACCTTGGGTGTTTTTTTTTTTTTTTTTTTTTTTTTAATGAAAATGGGTCTTGCATTGTCATCCTTGTTGGAGTGCTGTGGAGTGATCATAGCTCACTAGAGCTTTGAAGTTCTGGGCTCAGGCAATCCTGCCTTAGCCTCTTGAGTAACGGGAATACAGGCGTATGCCACCACACCAAGTGAAATTCTCCCTTTTGAAGTGTGTGATTCTTTGGTTTTAGTATGTGTACAGTTGTGCAGTTATCACCAATATCACCTTCAGAACATTTTCATCACCCCCCCCTAAAAAAGCACCATACCCATTAGCAGTCACTTACTATTCCCTGCTCCTTTCAGCCTGTGGCAACCACTTACATACTTTGTCTTTATTGATATACCTATTCTGGAAAGTTTATATATATATATATATATATATATATAGCTATCTATCTATGTAGCTATATATATATAGATAGATAGATAGATAGATAGATAGCTATCTATCTATATATATAGCTATCTATCTATCTATCTATATATATAGCTATATAGATAGATAGATAGATGTAGTCACGGAATACATGGCCTTTTATGACTGGCTTCTTTAATTTAGCTAATGTTTCCAAGATTCCTTGTTGTTTTTATTAATGAATAACAGTCCAATGCATGGATATATATCACTATTTACTTATCCATTCATCAGTTGATGGGCAGTTGAGTTGTTTACACTTTTGGTCTATTATGAATAATGCTGCTATGAACAGCAAAGTTCTGGTGAAGACATAATGTTTTCATTTCTCTTGAGTATATACCTAAGAGTAGAATTGCTTGGGTATATAACTGTGTTTAAATTTTGAGAAAATTGAAAGCTGTTTTCTACAGTGGCTGCACCATTTTACATTGCTACCAGCAGTGTATAAGGAGTTTAGTTTTTCAATATGCTTGCCAACACAAGTTATCTGACTTTGATTTATAGCCATCCTAATAGGTGTGAAATGATAAACTCATTGTGGTTTTGATTTTGCATTTCTTAAATGGCGAATAATTTTGAGCTGCTTTTTATGTGCGTATTGGCCATTTTTCTGTGTCTTTGGAGGAAATACCTATTCAGATCCTTTGCCCATTTTTAAATTGGGTTATTTGTCTGATTAAATTGGAAGGGTTCTTTGTATATTTTGATTACAGGTCCCTTATAAGATACGTAAAAAATTTCTCTCATTCTGTGGATTGTCATTTCACTTTCTTGATGGTATCCTTTCAAGCAAAATTTCAGTTTTGGTAATGTTCTATTGTTATTTGGTTTTTTGTTTGTTTCTTTTTTTGGTAACATATCTAAGAATAAGTCTTTGCCTAACCCAAAGTCAGAGATTTACTGCCATGTTTTCATCTAGGAATTTTACAGATTTTGCTCTTGAATTTAGGTATATACTCTAAGAGTTAATGTTTGTGTATTTTGTAAGGAAAGAGTCCAACTTTTTTCTTTTGCATGTGGATCTCTAGTTGTTCCAGCACCATTTGTTGAAAAGACTATTCTTTCCCCATTGCATTGGCTTGGACATCCTTGTTGAAATTGATCATCGATGTAAGGAATTTTTTCTGGATTCTGAATTTGGTTTCATTTAGGAATCAATTTCTTTCAACAGTGTTTTGTAGTTTTCACTGTATAAACTTGATACTTTCTTGAAATTTATTGCTTATTATTTTACTCATTTTGATGTTTTCAATTTTGTTTTCTTAATTTTTCTTTTTTGATTGTTAATTGCTTATATATAGAAATGCTGTTGATTTTTCCATACCGATCTCTGAAGCTATAATCTTGTTTTGGAGATCAATTATAAACTATAGTGTGGCTTGTTTGGCGACAGTTTTTAAGTGGATGCCTTAGGATTTTCTACGTACAGGATTAGGTAATCGGAGATTGTTCTCTTTTTTTCCCAATCTGGATGCCTTTTATTTCTTTTTCTTGCCTAATTGCCCTGGGAAGCATCTCTTGTACAACGTTGAATGGAAGTGGTAAGCACAAACATCCTTGTAATACTTAATGGAGCAATGTGTTATCCTCTTTTTAAAAGGACAGTAACAGTGTGCTGGACTCTCAGTGAATTGAGTCAAGTCCCAGGCATATATGCTGTTGGTGAGGAAAGGTAGATATTTTATGATAGTCCATTGGGCAGGGTGGTGGGGGCAGTTCTCTGTACCTAGAGAAAGAAAGAATAAGCAAAAGAACAGAAAGCTTGTCAAGTTTTTCTTTTAGATAATATTTGGGATCTGCCAGGGTGAATATCATCAGTAGAAGAGAGGATATTGCTACTAAAGAAGGAAAAACACTGTACCCAGAGAAGAACTTTTATCTGTCAGTTAAGACAAATAGGCTGGACTTCAAATAAATACTTTAATCAGCCTTTGAATAAAGATGTATCGAGAATATGTTGCAATAGTTAAAAATGTAAGAAAGGTTCCAGAGTGTATGAGTGGCAGTACTGTTGAGTGTTTAAATGAAGTTCCTTTAATGAATTAAAATGTTGACTGTAGAATGTGCAGGACACTGGCCTGAAACTTAGGAGACCAGTAGCTCAATATGGCCATGACTTGGTATTCATGCCTGTGAGTTTTCATGCCTGAATGAGTACAACCTTTATGTTAGGCAAGCTAAGTCAGGTTTTTCTTACAGCCTCCACACAAGTATTGATTATTGCCACATGAATTTATAAGAATTGCAGTTCCATCTAGTGGTAGTGCTAAAATCTTTGAGTAGCTTAGTAATAACCTTCTCGGAATGAGGGCCTGGATAGTTTAGAGAGTGAAGATGGAGAAGCAGTGGTAGATGCAAGAAATATTGCAAAAGAAATAGCAGGTCCAAATGCTTTACTAGACATAGGGAGTGGAAGAGAACCGTGAATATCAGTTGATTGAGACCTTCAGTGTGAGTGACAGCTGATGCCATCATCAGGTATTTGTTTTTTTTTTTGTTGTTTTTTTTTTTTTTTTGTTTTGTTTTGGTGGAGGAGTCTTGCTCTGTCTCCAGGCTAGAGTGCAGTAGCACAGTCTTGGCTCACTGCAACCTCCACCTCCCAGTTTCAAGTGATTCCCCTGCCTCAGTCTTCCCAGTTGCTGGGACTACCAGTGCATAGCACCACCATGCCTGGCTAGTTTTTTGTAGTTTGGTAGAGACGGGGTTTCACCAAGTTGACCAGGATGGTCTTGGTCTCCTGACCTCTTGATCCACCCACATCTGCCTCCCAAATTACAGGCATGAGCCACTGTGTAGGCTGATGAGCTTGTTCTTTACTCAAGTTAAATAAAGGCACGTGAGTGTCCTGTTGATAGGTGGAGGTGTAGGCTTGAAGCTACAGAGCAAGGAAGTTGGTTTTGAAGTGAGATGGTTTGAGTTATCTCTAAGAAATTGATTCTTTTGAGTTTGAGAAGAGATGAGCTCTTTGAGAAAGTAAAAGAGTAGATGGAATTAGTATAGTGGATTTTGGTGTAGAAGACAAAGTTGAGTTAAGAAAGGAGCACCAGAAACCTGGGTTGCAATAGAGCCTTCAACATTTTATTCCTGGAGTTACTTAATTACACGTACACATCAGATTGGAAATAAACTTTGGACTGTAGCTGGTCAATTTATGCCTTTATTCAGGTGCCTTTTTTGTGCCAAGACCTCTTCTGGATGCTGGAGATTTAGCCATGAACAAAACAAGGTCCCTGCTTTCCTGATACTTGCATTGTAGTGAGAAGAAGGAAGACAGCAAGATAACATATCAGGAAGAAAAGTTCTCTGAAAATAAACAAAATGGCAGTGTGATGGTGGCTGACTAGGGGCTATTTTATGTTGGGTGGTCAGGGAAGGCTTTTGAGGGGCTTGTTATTTAGGCTGAGACCTGAAGGAGCCAGAATGTGAAGATCCTGGAAGTGTTCTAGCCCAAGAGAACAAATGCAGAAACTCTGAAGTGAGAAGTAGCTTAATATGTTTGAGGAACAGAACAAGGGCTGGGGCTTAGTGAGTGTAAGATCAGGGAGGTGGAGGCAGTTTCTTCTCCTGGATGAGACTGGAGATTTAGGGAGGAGATGAGGAAAAAGTTGGATCTAGTAGGATTTAACAGACCATTGGATAATCTTCCTGGGCCTACCTTCTCTCACATCTAAACCCTGCTGCAGCACCCATGCCTGTGTGTACTTGGAAAACTTTAGAGCTCCTGCTGGCTTGAGGTCAAGTCATATCTCTTAGGGATACTGGGATTTATCCTAATGTGGATCTGCTGACCGTGGGCAGACAGGATTCTTCAGTAGTTTAAATATACATATTTTGGACTACCCTTTTGAGGAAAACATGGTTTTAGTCCTTTCTAGTTACTGTTAAATTCACATTTAGACACAAATGGATGTTCTTGAATTGAGAATGTTTTTTTAAGCAGATTTGGCTCTTATGAGAGGATAGTATAATGAAGAATACTTCTTTGTTTTTATATTGTTTCATGGCTGACTTGCTTTTTTGGGAGAAAACCATTTTCAACACTTGTTTCTGTTAGTCTATTTGTGAACCTCAATAAGTGGTGTATAATATGATTTAAGAGGAGTCCTTTCATTCTCTCATTTTCCGTGGATACTTTACAGTTGTGTAACATTCATTTGTATCACCTGTAACATTTCCAGATGACGACAAATTAAAAACGAGCTGATGTTTGGATAGTACCTCATAGTTAAGAAAGCAGATTTGTATACCTAATGTTATGCATGCAGTGCTCACAGCCATGTTACCAGCGCGAGAGCAGAGGAAGCTGCGTTGTTACCCTTGTCATACATAAGGCAATATAAGCTTAAGACAGTTCAGCTAGTGAGTGAAAGGCAGAAATGGGGCTTTACCAGAAATGGTTACTCTAAAGTTTATTTTCATTTATCTATGTACCAAGCTGTCTTATTACAAATACCAAGTCCACAACTATTCCATGAGACACAAACATTTCACAGCACTTAATATTATAGGGACTTACACAAAGTTTTTTTAAAAAAATAGTTAACCCGGCCGGGCATGGTGGCTCAAGCCTGTAATCCCAGCACTTTGGGAGGCCGAGGCTGGTGGATCATGAGGTCAAGAGATCGAGACCATCCTGGTCAACATGGTGAAACCCCGTCTCTACTAAAAATACAAAAAGAAAAATTCGCTGGGCACTGTGGCGCGTGCCTGTAATCCCGGCTCAGAAGGCTGAGGCAGGAGAATTGCCTGAAACCAGGAGGCGGAGGTTGCGGTGAGCCGAGATCGCGCCATTGCACTCCAGCCTGGGTAACAGGAGCGAAACTCTGTCTCAAAATAAATAAATAAATAAATAAATAAATAGTTAACCCAAGTTTACTCTTCCATTTTGTGTTTTAAAAGATTTAATGGGGTTTATCTGAAATAACTTCAAGGCCGAGCACAGTGGCTCATGCCTGTAGTACCCTGAGAGGAGGCCAAGACAGGAGGATCACTCAAGCCCAGGAGTTCAAGGCTGCGGTGAGCTATGGTCACATCACTGACTGCACTACAGCCTGGGCTACAGAGCAAGACCCCATCTCAAAAACAAAACAAAACAAAACAAACTGTAAATTTACACAAAAGTTACAAGAAGAATACAGTAACTTTACCTCTATCATCTGTTATTAAGTCACATTTGCTTGTTCTCTGTATTATATATTTTTATTTGTTTTAGCCATTGGAAAATTGCAGACATTATACTCCATTCCCCTTAAATGTTTCAGCATATGTTTACTAAGAACTAGGCCGTTCTGTTTCATAACCACAGTATAATTAACAAAAACAGGAATTTGTAGCATTGATGTAATACTTATATGATGTAAGTCCATATTCACATCTCTCTAATGTTCCCATAATAGCATCCATTTCCCTTTTCAACCAGGATTTAAACACATTATATTAATATCTCTTTAGTCTCTCAATCAGGAGCTATTCCTCTGCTTTTTTTTTTTTTCATGAGATTGACATTTTTGAAGAGTATAGGTCAGTTATTTTGTAGCATATTTTCTCATCGGCAACAATACAGCAAAAATGATGTCCTTGGTGTGTCACATTAGGAGGATGCATGATGTAGTTCCCTATTATTGGAAATGGTAACTTTGATATCTTAGTCAAGGTTGCGTTGAATTTTCATGAATTATCTGTTCCAGAGGAATTGGGCACGTAAGAGAAGGTGTAAGTAGTTGTTCACTTTCCCCTTCTAAAGTTTTTTCTGGTTTGGAAGTATCTCTTGTGTGTGTTGGATTTTCCTAAAATGGGTACCCTTGTTCTGTGCAGAGTGTACCCTTGAATATAAGTGAAAGGGCTAATGTCCACAGAGCTCATTTTGAGTGATAAAGTGTCTGACATTTAAGAGAGCATTGCCTATGTCTTTGTGGATACACGTGATTATTTAACAAATGTAATTTCAGCTGAGGTATGACAACCATTTTTAATATGGAATATAGTAGGCACTCAGTAAACATTAATTGAGTGAGTGAATGAAATACAGTTTAGATAAGACTACTAAAATTTTAGTGAAATTCACTTTTTGACAGAGCTACTTTGTTTTTCCTCATTTGGACAGAGCTTTTTTTTTTTTAAAGTTACTCACTGATATGTTTTCCAGATTTCATTTATTAATCTACCTAGCGTAGGCCCTGAATACTTAGTGATGTCATCTTTATTATTGAAGATGTGGCCAACAGGGAAATGAAGGTGATAACCTTGTCTTTCTGGTGCGTGTGGAACCTTCTTTAAAACTGTAAGGAAATCCTTACAGCATCCGTATGAAGTATATCTAAGTGTGTTTGATAGAGTTTTATTATAGAGATGTATTCTGTGAGATAACTAACTTACTTAGTTAAAGAAGCATAGTAGAAATAGAGCCTGTATCTCTCGAGTCCTGAATTATCTTAGTTTCTATGGGATTTATAATCTGAGCCATTTGTTCACAGCAAGCCACGTGACTGCTTGTATTTTTTTTATGAACATAGTACATATACATTTTATCTCTAGAGCTTCTCTCACTGTCAAGATACAAAGCATAGTCTTGTCCCAGATGGGATAATGGATGCGGGATGCTGTCAGATGATAAAAAAGCCAAGCACACAAAGGAAAGGTTGGTATTTATAAAACAAACAGAATGGGCTCTATCAGCACTCCCACACTCTAAAGCCCTACCGGATCTAGCAACCTAGCAACTAGACACTAGCAACAGTAAATAAATCCTCCTCCAGACTAACAGCTGAAAAGGAAACAAGATTTTTAGACTTCCCATGAAGGAGGAGGAAAGGGTATTTGGATGCCCCTTATCTCAGGCCCCAGGCTTAGTCTGGAAGACATGTGTCTAGGCCAGGCCTGAAGCTCTACGAGGTACAAGGAAATAATAGCTGTCAAGAATTAGGAGACCTGGATGAATCCCATACTATGTACGCCAGAGAAAGTCACTTCCTCTGTCCTCTCATCACTTTACTACACCCAAGTGAATGTCCCACAGCCAACTCTGCATGTGGGAATGGACTTTATGGGAGAGGTCAGGACTGGGGACACATCTGATGAGTCATAGGGATCATTGTATTTTAGGAGTGGTTGAGCCCCAATCTTCTGGAAGAGTGAGGAAACTGAAGTACAGAGAGAGATTGGGGGAATTTGCCCACAGTTTCACAGTGGGTTACAGTAGGTCTGATCAGGTAACAGAATCTGCAGATAATTAGCTTAGCTTATGTATAGGAGGCAGGTCCCTAATTGGTTTTAATTTAATTACTCAAAGCATATGCACAGAAAAGTTGTAATATAAGATTCAGAACAAAAGGGCTAAGAGATAAAATGTAGCAGTTGGAAGATGAAGCAGAGAGGAATATTCAAAAAAATAGCGTTGTGCTTTTTTTCTTGGAGTGAACAGATGAGGATTAGACTGTCTTCATGGACTGTGATACATTGGAAAATAGTTTACAGTCATTGTTTGAAATCCGTCTTTAGTGGAAGAATTAGTGAAGATAAAATGTGTTTTGTGAGTTTTCATAGAGGAAAGTCAGTAATGGCCATCTCAATAAAGTATATGTTCAGCTATTTCATCTTTATACTTAGAGATTCCTCAAGAGAATGGTGACACATTAGCCATGGATCAAAGAGAGAAGGACCAAGGCCCTGGAACAATAAGGCATTTCTCTGGTAAAGCTCAGCTCCCCGGTTCTTTGATGCTGTTTCTGTGTTAGAATAATGTTCTTTACTGGTTTCCAGAATGTTTCGATGGGCATTGGACACTCCTGGTTAATGATATGTGCAGCTGTGACTCCAGAGTGGATGGTTTACCTAACACAGATCTAGTTGGTTTATGTTGGATGCTGATGATTCACTAACTTAAATGACCATAACACATTTCAAGAGGAGATATTTGGGCTGCATATCTCAGATTTTTCTGTTGTAAACTTGCTTTTTTTGTGTCTCTAAAGATTGGTGGTATGTTGAACACGTCTCTGTGTCTCCTTTAGGAAAGCCAAACAGCATATTTTTGCCCCTGCAAATTAAATACTTTTTAAAGTCAGTGAGATACTCAGATGGGAGATTCAAGTTTCTCCAAGGTAATATGTGGGATAATAATCATTACCTGCCATATGTTTGGGATAAAATCCACATTTATTAGATTTTCAAGGGGAAGAGCTATTCCAATTACAAAACAAATTTCCAGAACCCCAACAGATCTGGCTGATTATGTCCTTCTTCCTCTTGTTTTCTCTGAGTACCAAATGTTTTTGCATGTAACTGTTTCTGGGAGGAGGCAAAACATCCTGATAATAAAAGAACATCATAAGAATAT
Organism: Leontopithecus rosalia; assembly: GCA_028533165.1. Lineage (NCBI taxonomy): Eukaryota > Metazoa > Chordata > Mammalia > Primates > Cebidae > Leontopithecus > Leontopithecus rosalia. Next base: position 126,319,355 of record CM052653.1, on the reverse strand, counting down.
CTGGCACTGGATGTCTTTCTTTCCTTAAAATGTGCAAAACAATCTCCAGTGATTTTAAACTATTTCTATTAGAATAGGGACCATTCCTTATGATGATGTTCTGTTTTCCCAAGGAAAAGTTAGAACCTACTCTTGACAAGGTACCATGCCCAGCACTTAATACACACTGCCTGATTTAATCATGACAACAAAGGTTTGGTTGCTCTATATCCACTTTACAGCCAGGGAAGTGAAAACTGAAAGGGGTAGCTAAGTTGTCTAAGGTTGCACAGCTGCAGTGGATGTAGGATTCATATCCTGTGAGTGGCTACAAAGCCCTCCCCCCGTTTTCTTTTTTCCCCTAAAAGCCCATTTAAAGAATGGAAATCAGAAGAGCACATCCACTGGACTTGTGTTTAGATCTTGAGAAAAACTTATCAGAGTGATTTTCTGCCACCACATTGGGTTTCTGTTTACTCCAGACACGTTTTCAGCCTCCATGAAGACTTGGACTTTGTGCAGTAGATTAACGTACTGTTCTGTTTATGCTAATTAGAACAGACCTCACAACCCAAGCAATACCAGAAGACGAGCATGCACACAGAGATACTGTGATTGGGAGGAGGAGGCTTTAAAATTTTATCAGTTAAAAAAATTTATTCCTGAACAAATGCAGTTTGCAGAAATAATTAAATTTTTGAAGGGCCTCAGAAATTAGGTTACCTCAGCTTAATGTTCTCAGTTGCCTCCTTATAGGGAAGACTAATTTGGTAATGGCCCAATTTTAGAGTTCTTCCTAGGAAATGTGTTTCCATAGTAGGCTCTGAAATAACCTGGCTGTGCTTCTTGCTTGGCTGTTAGGGTACATTTTGCTTATACAAAGAGCCTTATCAGCCTCCTGATCTCTTGAATGGATTACCTGCCTTTGCCTTAACAATACATTTCTGATGGGTCTGCTCCAGCATCTTGTGGACTGGTGGCCCTGTCCAGTTAGATCTGAGACCTCCATTTAAATACGGATATTGTCACTAGTGCCAGAGAAATAAGGAAGTCAAGGGTTCCTCAATCTAGCTTTTGATAGTTTTACAGAGCAGGAATTTCAGTTTTCTTCTGTTGGACTTTTTAGTCAGTTTCCAGAAACATGCTTTTAAGTGAACGAGTTTTAACATTTTTAAGTAGTAGTTTCTCATTTTTCCTTGGCATTTTTAGAACAGACAAAGGTACATTGGTCAAAGACTTTTCAGGGTCTTTTTACAGGATGCTTTTTAAATAACTTGGTGTTTCCCAAGCTGTCAAATAAGAGTGAGGGGATTAAAATTTCTGTTTGATACTAGTGAAGAGAAGTCTCACTGTCCAAGGAAGATTGAAACATATCACTCTGTACCTTTAATTCATTTAAAACGAGTATTTTTGAAGCACCTGTTAGATGAATGGGAGATCTGATCTTAGAGGAATAGATTATTTCACGGGGAGGCAGGGGCTCAGATGCATGAATAGGTAAATTACAGTGCAAGCAATATCAATTGGAGTGCTAGATGAGCTGGGCAGACAGTGATTGTTATAGCAGGGAGAGGAATTCAATATTGGCAGATTTGATTGGGAAGCCTTCAGAAAAGATGGAGGCTCTACCAGTCTGGATAGATAACTGTGGAGACAGGGAAGAGCAGAGTGAGAGGAGGAAGTACAGTCTTTGGAGTGAGGCATGACTGAGTGTTACCAGTTGTGGTGAGAGACTTTGCTTGACTCGGGTGGGCAGCTGACATTGAAGTATACTTGGAGATGAGATTATATAGCTGCTCTGTTCAGTAATGTAATCATTAGCCACGTGTGGCTGTTTAAGTAACATGAAATAAAGTTAAAAATCCACTTCATCTGAAATATTGCTCAGTTGCTGCACATAGCTAGTGGCTACCATATTGAGTGCATATAGAAAATATTTCCATCATTGCAGAAAATTCTGTTGATCAGCACTGATAAAGGAATCATGGGCTTTTACACAGGTTAACAGTGTGAAGAGCAACTGGAGATCTTTTGACTTGGCAAATAGTAGCGTGATGGAAGTCATACCCAAAATAGAGAGTAGAAGGAGAGCAGTGAAAGGTTATCAAGTAAGTGGGCCTGTCACTTCACCGTTACAGCATACAGAATGAGAGCTGGGGATGATTAAGCTGTTGTGAAGGAAGAACATTTGGATTTTGCCTGGTAGAATGACTGAAAGCATCAAAGAGCTACAGACATAGCCACTGAGGGTTTCCGTGTGAGAGACGGAGGGAGAATGGTTGTAGTATCAGTGAGCAAACAGTTTGGAGGAGGAGCTGCCTTGGAAGTCTGGTCATGGAGAACAGTCATGTTTTTATGACCTTAAGAGTGTGGTATAAGGATTAAATGAGGTAATACATATATATATAAGGCACAATGAGCCAGATCATGGATAAAACTTCAGATACAGTGAGTTTTAAAAAGAGACCTACCTCCTTTATTTTGGCATGGTTTGAAAGCATGTAAAAATTACATCGTGTGGCTTTGTCTTTCATCTTCTGGATAAATACTTGCGCTGAGAGCTCTTCCCCTTGTTAGCTTAGATAGCAACTATCTTTT
>CM052653.1:126291493-126316278 GCA_028533165.1 Leontopithecus rosalia | reverse complement strand
ATATATATAAGGCACAATGAGCCAGATCATGGATAAAACTTCAGATACAGTGAGTTTTAAAAAGAGACCTACCTCCTTTATTTTGGCATGGTTTGAAAGCATGTAAAAATTACATCGTGTGGCTTTGTCTTTCATCTTCTGGATAAATACTTGCGCTGAGAGCTCTTCCCCTTGTTAGCTTAGATAGCAACTATCTTTTACTGAACACCTTCCTTGTAAGGTGACTTAGGTACTTTATCTCCTCACCCATGTGAGATCCATTTTATAGATGAAGGAACATAGCTAGGAAGAGGTGAAGTAGTAATGCGAACTAAAAGCTTTGCTTTCCCATTTTAACTCTGCGTGTGAGGATGGTTTCACTATCTGCTCCTCAGATTGATAACTGATTTCTTGATCTGGTCATCTGAAGCTTGATGCCGACATCACATCTACATTTAGAGGTTGTCTTCAGCACTGAACTCCATTTGCCATCTCTTTTTCAAACGTAAGACATATATCCTATAAGACTTGCTTACTCTCGATGGTAATTGGTATGTGGGGTGACCCGGAATGACTGCCACCTGGACTCCTCCAGGGCACTGGCTCTTTATTCTTTCTTTCTTTCTTTTTTTTAAAGTCAGGTATTCATTTATTAAATACAAGTTTTGAACAAACACTGCCAGGCAAGTTTGACAAGTAGTACCCTTCCTGGAATGTTTCAAAATACAGTTGTGTTGATCAAGTTTTGTATCAGTCAACCTTTTTGTTCTTCATTTTTTGTTTCTAGGTTCATTTCCTGTTGAGCAATTACAGCATGTGCATTATTTCCTCACATGACATCAACAATGCAGCATCAGCCTCTCGTCTGTAAAGGCACCCAGTAGACTTATGCTCTGTGCAGTGGCTGCTTAGCAACCAGCATCAAATAAAGTAATGAAACTTTTGTAGAGTGTGATACCAAATAGCAACTGGCACCTTCACCTGCACCATTAAAAAACCTTTAAAGTTTCCTTCAGTTTTTATATATCCATTAAAAACTATATTAAAAAACAAAACCCACACTGCTTGATAAAACATACTTAAACAATTTTCCAAGTTTAGTATTAGCCTTTTGGTAAGTTATGAGCAATACCAGTAGCAGCAGCATGAGCATTACTAGGAGGCTGGTAGAAATGCAAGGGTTTAGGCCCCATCCCAGACCTGAGTGCCTGAGGATGGGGCCCAAAAAGCTACTTTAAGCCCTTCATATGATTCTGGTGCACTCCAAAGTTTAAGCATATAAATAAAATGAACAAGAAGGATAGTTTTAAAAACAGCCTATGAATTAAGTTGGAACTGTTTGGGTTCATTTATATTTTTCAACACGCTGACTGTGTCACCCATCAGCAACAGTTGCCTGTGAAGATGCGTGGGAATGTATACATATTAAGTGAGATGTTATTTCAAAAGGACAGATCTATGTTTTTTTTTTTTTTAGGCTAGCTTTGTGAGTAAATTATCACTATGTTATAGACTCAGAATAATGTCAAGGTGTGTACTGTTGAATACAGGGTCAGTTGGGTATCTCTTTATAAGAGCTAGCAGTGATTTTCAGTGGACAATTAAGGGAGTTAACACAATATTTTTCATGGTATTTTTATGTCAGAATTTTTCATGAATTCTTCCTTGTACGATTGTAGATAATTAAGGCCCCATGTGCTTTGCAATAGTAGCAGCAGCTCAGATTATGTTGCCAATGGAACTGGTAAGAGCAGTAGGTTTTGGAGTGAGGTTGTAGATGGGCTGCTGAGACTGATTTTTGGACAGCATAAATGAAAGCAGTATTTGGATGTCAGCATTCAGAGTTTAAAAGTCCCTAGCTTTGGATCCCACACTGAGTCAGTGGTCTTTCAGGTAAACCAATTCCAACTCTCTATGTAAGCTTAGCCTTCAGCCATGTGAAACTGTTACAGCGTTTCTTCTCTCTGAATCACACCACCCAGCCGTACCAATCCCCAAGGCATGCACAAAGAAAAGCACTCATCTTTCAGGATTCATTTCCTGCCATTTGACTCTGTGGAGCCCCTCCTGAGCTTCATCCTCCTGTGGATCCCTCACTCCTACTTTCTTGCCCCACATACTCTGTGCAGGCTTCACTGTAACACCTTGAGCACTTTAGATGCACATTTGTATGGATGCCTTTTTTATTTACTATGTTTCTTGAGGGCAGGGGCTTTGTATGTGAATTATTATTTTATTGCTCTCATTTTTACTTCAGCTTCTATCACAGGACTTTGTACATGAGAAGTGCTAGTGTTTTTTATTGTTTCCAAATAGAATTAAAGTTGTTCTTTGGGAAAGGGTGTTGCCTCATGCGTGGATAATTATGTGTGATTTGCCAAAGATGAGATTTTTCTTTTTGGTTAAGATTTATGACCCCAAAGGGAAGGTCGCTGTAGTTCATCAGCCAAAAAATGAAACCACACAGGGGGACTTTTTGACCTGGGACAATGTGTCACTTGGCTTTGATCTTTGGGATAGAGCCTCTAAGAGGTATCCTCCTAGTGAAAACCTGGTGACTGACACTAGGTGAAAAACTGAATTTCAGCCACAATAGCCTAGTACTTCTGTGTGGTGTGTGAGTTATTTACTTGGAAGTCTATATTTGCTTGCTTCTTAATATACTAACCTCATTTTATTGGTCTGGAAAACCTATGAATTAGGAGCAGTTTTCTTATTTTACAGATGGAGAAACTGAGACAGGAAGGTTTATATTTTAGAGTTCTAGTATGTTGATTATAAGATTTTCATTGCTCTCTTTGAAAATTGTCTTCTGAGATGAGACTATTAGCTAGATTTGTAAAGTCTGCCCACCGAATCTATAATTCAGAAATCTATAATTAGCTCCCTTTAAGTAGAACATTGAGATCATTTATTTGTATCATCAGGGAGGTAAAAATTACATTTTTCTGGAATATACATGAATTTATTGATGATTGATGGGTGGTAATGCATATTCAGACACATTTTCTCTAGAGATTCTGCTTACTTCCTTTTGGATCCTTTTATGTGGGAGTCTGTAACTTAGGGTATTTATCTTCAAGTGTAGAGAATATCACCTGTACTCCCAGAAATTTGTTACTCTTTTTAAGCCAGGAAGGAGCTGTTGGCTCTTGTGTCTTTGGAGCTTTTCACAAAGCTCTGTGTCTGGATTAACTACTGACCCCATGTGATACACAGAGCATCTGGCGGCTGGGGTGGAATTCTCAGCTGTCTCTCTTTGTTATGTCCACAGAAGGAAATGTGAGTTTTATCTTACTGCTCAGGCGGTGGTACATTCCTTTTTTAGTTCATGGGACCCACCAATCTGATTGTGGGAGCATTTCCTACCGTTCCTGTCATCTTCCGGAATTAAAGAAGGCCAGGGTTGATCTTAACCTACTCTTACTCATGAACAGTTTTCTTCTCAGTCCCCTTTTGTGTTCCTAAATTCTACTTTGAGTAAAGTGTATTATTGTGTAGTTTGTCCTATCTTGTATGGTTTAGGGATCCCAGGCAGCATATTAAGAAGCTACAAATACGGGTATTTCTTGTAGCCAGTGTTGTTCCACCACAAAGCCTCAGTTTCCAGATATCTCTGAAATTTATTGTATTCTTGCCACTGTATACTCATGACTGTGTATTGTCCATATCTTGCTAAATCTCAGAATACAAAGTCATTCTTCTCTTTGACTATGAGACAGATACGGGTGTTTTAAAAAATGGTGTGCCAAGAATCTGTTTTTCTGGTGAATATGGGATGTTGATTTTTCATTTGCCATAATGTATATGTGTGCATTTGTATGCAGTAGAGGTTGGTTGAAAAGTGTATTGTGTTCAGATGCTGATCTTAAGCCTCCATTTATTCCATACCTGCTAGTAACTTACCACTATGCTGTGTCCTACATGTATTTTTCTTGTTTAATCATCTCAGTGATCTCATGAGATAACTATCGTTTTCTATATTTTAAAGGAGAGGAAAGTGTCAGATAACTTTTGTCACTTGCTGAGGTCATGCAGCTAGTAAGAATAAGGTTAGAAATCAAACCAGACCTTTATTCAGAAACCTGGGCTTTTATTGATGTCAGCATACTGCTCTTCTGTCTGCTTTTAACCCTGCATGGTGCAGGGAAGAAGCATGCTATTGCTGAGGACTTGTAAAATAAGGATGTTGGTGAAATTTTTAAAGTGAGAAAGAGACACTGAAAAGTGGAATTTGTTGGGAAGGAGGGGAACCATTTAGGGACAGACAGTAGATCTTTGTGGTAACTGGTACAGTAGAGCATGGTGCTGTGGGGTCACTGGTTCGGTCTCAAACTTAAGAATGCATATGGGTCACCAGGAGGACTTAAAACTCAGATTGCTGGCCCACACCCCAGAGTGTCTGATTTACTAGGTTTGGGACAGGGATGAAAATTTGCGTTTCTGTTAAGTTCCAAGGTGACGCAGCAGTTTGAGAACCCATGTAGAGAAAAGTATATGGGCTTAGGAGTCAAGTAGATATGGCTTTAAATTCCTGCCCTCCTACTTACCAGCTGTGGGAGCCTTAGAGTCTTTATCTAAAAAATTCTGTAATATAGGGTAGTACGTATATTACAGGATTTTTCGTGAGCACTACGTGTGATTTAAAAAGTGACAGCAATATTTGGCAATTATTGAATACTTAATAAACATCAGTTAGTTTGAGAAGCATTTAACATATGTAATTTAATCTTCAGCAGTTAAGTATGTCATTCCTACTTGTAAAAATCTTAATACATATTAGTTGCTCAGTTAATATTCCTGTCCACCTTTATCACTAGGCCTTCTCAGGCCTGCAAATGTGTAATTCCGCTTAGAAAGGTTTTCATAAAGTTGACTTATTTCTTTAAAAAATTTCGACACTTTAAAAGGAAAACTGAAAATTATTTTTGTGAAATGGTTTTACTGGTAATGCTAGATAAGTGATAATATCTGAAAGGATAGAATTTTCTTCTGGTTACGTTTATGGTTGAGTACCGTGGGTTGTTTGTACAAATAGTACCCACGTAACTATTTGTTAGAAAGCTTAACCAGCTTTATGAAAAAGGCGGTTTACCTTTAAAACTAATTTGATGAATTTTCTTCTCCTCAATTTCCATATGACTACTTTTCAGAGAGTTTCTTTCATAAAGCCTATTTGCCATTCAGTTAAAATTCTTCACCCATAATTAAGTAAAACTTAAAAAGTAGTCAAATTTATTACCATACTTTATTTGGCTCCGTTTGAGAAATAGTATGTTTTATTAGATCAGATTAAAAGAGTGGTAGAGACATGGAAATTCTGAAATGTGGGATGTTTCTGTTTACTTGGGAATGAATGGGGACATTTCCTTTGTGCCTAGGTTCCTTTGTGTGCTAGGTACTTGGCATTACCTTGTTAAAATACTTAGAATACTTACTTTATAATGTGGTAAGGGGATTAAGTGGCAACCTTAATTTGTGTAAGGCATTTAAAACAGTCTTGGCACATAGTAAGCATTTGATGCAAGAGCCGTTAACCGTTTCACGCATTTCGGATATGGGATAATAATAATTTCCATCCTCCTAGAGTTCACATTCTAGCAGTTCTTACAGGAAGTCTGAGGTAGCTCCTAAAAGAATCAGCTATTTTAAACACACAGCTTGAGGTCTCACAGCTAGTAACAAGGAAAGCTGGTGTTCTGAGTCATGTAATGTCAAAGCCTGTGGTCTTCCTCTGGTACTACAGCCCCCAAGGCCATGCCATCCATTCTGTATTTGTACCTTCCCTTCTTTTTTTTTTTCTTTTTTTGGAGACGGAGTTTTCGCTCTTGTTACCCAGGCTGGAGTGCAATAGCGCGATCTCGGCTCACCGCAACCTCTACCTCCTGGGTTCAAGCAATTCTGCTGCCTCAGCCTCCCAAGTAGCTGGGATTACAGGCATGTGCCACCACACCCAGCATTTTTTTTTATTTTTAGTAGAGACGGGGTTTCACCATGTTGACCAGTATGGTCTCGATCTTTTGACCTTGTGATCCACCCGCCTCGACCTCCCAAAGTGCTGGAATTATAGGCGTGAGCCACCGGTGCCTTCCCTTCTTATTCTTGGAGTTGACAGTGTCCCTCTTACCAACTTTGAATGTCTCTTTTCCATGGTCTCAGTGTGTTGTACCCTGGGTTAGGAGTGATATGGGACCAGAGGTGATTCAGCTTGACCTGCTGGGCTCCCTGACTTAGGCACTGCTGGTGCAGACATGCCCATTTTGCAAACCTGATGGACTCATGGAATGAGGGGACCTCGATCTGCCTGCAGTGGGTGAGGCATAGTATATATTAGATCAGGTAAGGAGGCCCTTTGTCTGAGGAGGGGGCCCAGGTTTCTGCTTCGATAAGAAAGGCATTGTCTTGGTTCATGCTTTACTCTCACCCTAATCATCAGTGTGACAGATAAAGGGAGCAGAATGGCCAACTAGTGAGACAGGTGGTATGAGTGAACCTTGAACGTGTGTTCTTGAACTGGCAATGGCTTGGTATGCTTGTAGCAAAGTGTTTGAGGAGAGGCTCTGTGAGGGAGAGGATGCTGGGGGTATCAGTGAGGGCTAGGTTGTGGGGGCTTTGTGTGCTGGGAGTTGAAGAGACATGCTCAGGCATAGGGTTTTATCAGGAGAGTAGCTTGATCAGATTGTATTTTGGAGATTCTGTGCTTCCTAGTGTGTGGATGCCAGCTTAGAAGGCTGAAGTCCTAACTTCAATGTTGACTGGAGCAAAAACAAGATAACTGAGGGTAATAAATAATCAAGAAAGCTAGGTGTGTAACTATCTGTAAGATACAGGTGAGAACAAAAGTCAGATATTTAGATTTTAATGACAGAACGTCACCTTTTCAATCAGCAGCAAAGTAGCAGAGTATAATCTTCAACCATCTGCTCTCTGGGCAAAGAGAGAGGAGAGAAGGAGTAAGGAATGGGAAGCCAGAGATTGATTTTTATCTAATCACATCAAGTCTTTCATTAAATTTTTATAGATAATTAATAAAGACTGGGGACAGTGGCTCATGCTTGTAATCCCAGCAGTTTGGGAGGCTGAAGTGGGAGGATAGCTTGAGCCCAGGGGAGTTTGAGATCTGCCCAGGCAATGTAGTTAGACATCGTCTCAACAAAAACAGAAAAAATTAGCCAGACATGGTGGCGTGCACCCAGCTCTTTTGTAGGCTGAGACGGGAGGATTGCTTGAGCCTGGAAGATGGAAGCTGCAGTGAGCCGTGGTCACACCATTGTACTCCAGCCTGGGTGACAGGGCTCAAGACCCTGTCCCAAAAAAAAAAAAAAATCAGGCTGGGCGCGGTGGCTCAAGCCTGTAATCCCAGAACTTTGGGAGGCCGAGGCTGGTGGATCACGAGTTCAAGAGATCGAGACCATCCTGTTCAACACGGTGAAACCCCGTCTCTACTGAAAATACAAAAAATTAGCTGGGCATGGTGGCGTGTGCCTGTAATCCCAGCTACTCAGGAGGCTGAGGCAGGAGAATTGCCTGAACCCAGGAGGTGGAGGTTGCAGTGAGCCGAGATTGCACCATTGCACTCCAGCCTGGGCAACAAGAGTGAAACTCCATCTCAAGGAAAAAAAAAATCAATAAAAATTCTTATGTGTTGGCATTTTAACCAAATATCTGGTCTTGTTAGTGAAATGGAGAATACTCTAAGTATTGACCTAATTGATAATTCTAACAGTTCCAGAGAGTTGTGAAACGTTTTTCTGAGGTGGAGACACACTGTTGCTTTCTCGCTGGCTCTCACTCTTGTGTGTGTGTGCGTGTGTGTATTTTAAAGCCAGTAGGAAAGCCAACACTGTCTGAACAATTTAGTTTTGGTGGACAAAAATAGACTTGAAAGGCAGGATTGTACATTGAAACAAAACTTATATTCTTAAAACTTCTCAACATTTTCTTCCTTTAAAGAAATATTTGTCATTAAAGGGATCATACATTAAATGATAATCAAACTTCAGTTTTCATTCCTTTTCTATCTGAAATCCAAAGTTCTGTTTTAACAGTCTTTAAAACTACTGCATAGACTCACAACTTTGGTAGATTTATTGAGCGCCATCTGCTGGCTTTGTTTTAATGTACCAAATAGGTAGTGCCTGGACATCTTTTAAAAATTATCCTGTATTCTAGTGTTGCAGAATTATGAAGCTGGAAGGCAGTATGAATTTGGGCTGTGACTGGTAGTAGTATTTGAAATAATAGTTTTGTATTGGCATTGAGAAAGGGGTATGCTAGGAAACCTTGAAGCAGTTCAGTAATAAGATTAAAAGAAAAAAGTGGGTATGCTTTTGGCAGGAATATACACATAACCTGATTAAAAATGAAGAAGACAGTTTATAGGGCTTTCATTGGCCAGTATCTTTATCTGGCAAAAGATTAGCCTAGTTTAAATAAAAAGTAACTTTAAATGCCAATTAAAATCCATTAATATTTTCTAACAGTGAAGTCAATCTAAGTATATCTGGAATGACTTTATGTAAAAGTCAATAAATTTCTTGGTAGGTTTCTGTTCATGTTGCTTGAGATACTTTGAGGTATCTTTTAAGAAAAGATTTATAAAAATGGCTTTGTCAGCTGTTTCGAGAATGCGTTTTATTTTGCGGGATGTGGAGAGTATCTTAGTATTTTCCAGCTGAGACAGATACAGGTAAAGCCCCTAGGTTAAATAAATAGGGGTGAAGTTGTTAGGCACTGAGTCTTAGTCTTATTTTATAAAGTGACTTTTTGAGGACAACTGAGCTGAACATTTGGCATACCCAGACCATTAGACTGTAGATCTTTTAATTAATTTCTCATCTAGTCATCTTAATTATTTAAGATTAATTGTAGAAAGGCGGGTTGTCAGGCCAGGTGCTGTGACTCATGGCTACAATCCCAGCACATTGGGAGGCCAAGGCGAGTGGATCACTTGAGGTCAGGGGTTCAAGACTAGCCTGGCCAACATGACAGTAGTGAAACTGTCTCTACAAAAAAAATTAGCCTGGTGTGGTGGCAGGTGCCTGTAATCCCAGCTACTGGAAAGGCTGAGGCAGGAGAATTGCTTGAACCCAGAGGCGGAGATTGCAGTGAGCTGACAGTGCACCACTGCACTCCAGCCTGGGCAACAGAACGAGACTCTGTCTAAAAAAAAAAAAAGATTGTTTATGGAAAGAGTCCAGAAAGGAATTTGTGCATTCAGTTGGCCAGCATTTATTGAGTACCTAAAACAACGAGACACACCTGTAGGCAACGATACAGCATTAAATAAATATGGTTCTACCTCTCAGGAAGCTTATGTAGCAGTTGGGAGGAAAGGAGAACTCAGATAAATACATAAATATATACTCTTAAATTTTTATGTATACATATAGGTATAACATATACTGTGTTGTGTTAAATAGACATACATGAATAAATATGTATCAGACGGTAAATGATGCTATGGAAAAAATAAAGCAGGGCAAGATAGATAAGGATAGTTAGGGTAGGAGAATTCACATTTCATTTAGGATGGTCAGGGATGACCTCACTGCTAAGGGGAGATATGGTCATTAGTGTTAGAACAGTTTTTTATGATCATCTTATTTGACCTTCACCAACCATGTACAGAAAGCACATGGGACAGATAACGTTATTAATCCTTTCATGGGCCCCCTTGGTCTAGAGTGGAAAGGCTGAAATCCTTGGTACTCTATGTTCATGTTCCCTATGCTAAAGCCATGGCACGTTAGTCCTTGAATACACCATGTTTGTTCAGTTCTGGGCCTTGGCACATTCTTTCCCCTCCTTGGAGTGACTTTATCTCGTCTTCCTAGACAACTCCTACATGGTTTTTGAAATTCATCATAAAATTTACTTTCTCTGGGTAGCCTTTCTAGTCTCCTCTGGCAAATTTTCTTCCTTCTCTTTCTTTCTCTTCTTTTAGGCTATGGCACTTTTGAAATGTTTCTATTTATAGCACTGGTTACATCACTGTATGTTGGCACGTGTCTTCTTTTAAATCAGTGGTTCTTAATCTGTTTTTTTGTTGATGTCTCGGGGGGTGTGTGAACCTCTGAAAAACTGCATTAAAAGGTTATAGACTAGTGGTTGGCAAGCTACAGCGTGTGAGCCAGATCTGGCCTGCTGCCTGTTTTTGTAAATCAAGTTTTGGTGGAACGTAATCACTTGCATTTCTTTTTATATTGTCTGTGGCTGCTTTTGTGCTACAAAAGAAGAGAAATGAGTAGTTGCAATGGTAATCATACTTTCCACCAAGCATAAAGTATTTACCATCTGAGTCTTTACAGAAAAAGTTTACCAATCCTGAGATTGGATGAAATGGGGATTAAAAAGGAAACATTTGGTGCTGTATGGCATAAAGCTGACTGCCTTTTCCTTATGTCTAGAAACCACGAGGAACACAGAACAAGTCACCTAACTTCTAAGTTTCTCTTTGCCGTAGGACAGAGGGCATGGCATTCTTCTAGTGAAAAATTTGGATGTCACCAATGCCTGATGACTGGTGGTGGTTTCGTGGCCAAGAATGCAAGCTTTTGGGGACCAGTGTGTAATCAGCTTGCTTCCTTTAGAACTGACAACCCCAAAGTAGCAGCAAGTGGGAGTAATGTATGATGGCAGCAGCACCTAATCACCCCCTCCCTCCATCCCCACATATCAGACTGGTGGTGCTCCCTGGGCACAGGTGGGCATCTGCTGTCGGAGAAGCTTTCAGTGTGCTGCTTCTGAGACTTGCCCATGAGGGCGTGGCAGACACTGGGGCCATGGATTCTGGCAAGAATGTATTCCTAAACTATCCTTTAGGCCATAGGCCTCTCCTCCATCTATCTGTGGCACTTGGCTTTGTTTGGTGTCCTAGCTTTACAGATGGGTCTCAGCAAGATACTCTCAAAGCATTTCAAGCATGAATGAACTATAAGTAATACTGATTGAGCCTCTCTTTTCCTCAGGCACTTTGCGTAGTTTTTTTTTTTTTTGAGATAGGGTCTCACTCTGTCACCCAGCTTGGAGAGCCGTGGCACAGTCTCAGCTCATTGCACACTCAATTTCCTGGGCTCCAGCATTTCTTCCACCTCAGCCTCCTGAGTAGCTGAGGTGTGTACCACCATGCTTGGCTAATTTTTGTATTTTTGGTAGAGATGGCGTTTTGCCGTGTTGCCCAGGCTGGTCTCAAACTCCTGGGTTCAAGCAGTCCACCTGCCTTGGCCTCCTAAAATGCTGGGATGATAGACATGTGCTGTCGTGCCTGGCCTTGTGTAGATTTTTTTAAAGGTAGGGGGTTGAAGTTGGGAATTCCAGCCCTCTGATGGGTGTGGTGGTACTGCTGGCTCTTTAGTTCAGTTGTCTGTCATGTTTCATCTGGACCACTCTTGATAGCTTCATAGGTGGTCTTTTTGCTTCTGTAGTTTCCTTGCTCTGATCTGTTCTCCACGAGATCAGAGGAACCACAGTAATCCTTTGAAACATGAATCATGTCACTCTTCTTTTTGAAACCCTCTAGTGGTTTAGTGTCTCACACACACACACACACACACACACACACGAAAAAATCAATATTCCAACCTCACTTTCCATCCAGTGTTTATTCATTTGCTCCTCCAGACTGACCTTTGCTATTTTTTTAAACCTGCTGAGTTTGCACATGCCTTGCACGTGGTACATTTTCTTTGCCTTGACTGCTTTCTTAATATCTTCCCTTAACTTGCTTCATTCAGGTTTCAGCTCAAATTTGACTTCCTCGGAGGAGCTTTTTCTGTCAGAGAAAGTATCCTCTCATGCCTATTTCAGACAAACTTCAACCCCTTTATGCTCTCTCTTTCTAATAGAACTTTCCCTCTAATGTTACTTTTTATCATTTTTTCATACCTGCTAAAATACAAGCTCCATGAGGGCAAGGGGGATTGTCTTTTATGTTTGAGGCCTAGATCTTAACAGTGTCTGACACATATTACAGTAAGTTTTGTAATGAATGAATTCATTTTGCCAACAAAATGAGTTTCAGGTGGTTCTTATCAGTGGTCTGGCGCTATTAAGTGACTGATGCTAATTCTGTTTCCCAGCCTCCATTTTTATCCTTTCCTACCATGTGTGGTGGCTGGTACCTTGTTACTGAGTAGTATATTACATTTAAGAAATACTGAGTACTAAATTATGTTAAAGATTTTTGTGCATATTCACATTTTGTAATAGAAATGAAGAAAGGAAGCTACTCTGAGATCCATTATGCTATTTGAGGTAATATTAAATAAAGGATTAACAGAATGGGATAGGTCTGTTCAATGATGTATGGATTTTAGATGTTTTTATTCTGGTAGGATTTCTGTTTTCTAGCTTGATGGCAATAACATCATATATTAATGTTCTTATCTTAAAGAACCTTATGGTACTAATTTGCTATTACTGTGCCTTATAAATTTGTCTTTCATTTTCTAGAGCATGCCACTAAATTAGGTAGTACAAATGTAACTCATTTATCCTATAATTACATTTTGTGATATTCTCCTTTTTAATGAATTCTTAGGTAAGCAAGGTCAAGGAATAGAACTTCAGGGTACTCACCAAGTTAGAAATACAAGATTTGTGTTTCTTTGGGGTTTCCTAGTGTTATATGACATTTTGTAAGCACCATTATATCCGCTATTTAGAAACTCTAGGTGTGACAGCTGAATGATTTTGGATTTAGTTTGTAGCCTCTGTCATCTTCCGCTCCCCCATCCACTGGTTGCAGATAGCATTTTTTTTTCTAAATAGAATTTGAAATCAGGTGACCCGAGAGAATTGGTATTCCTCAGCCTCCTTCCAGGCGACCTGCGTTTGAGAAGACTGTGGGAGGCCTCTCTGCTCTGTGGTTTGCTCAGGCAGCCAAGGGCCTCCTCTACTCCCTGCAGTCCCTGGTCCTTGATTCTCCTACTATGCTTTTAATACAACTGCAATTGTTGCCTTATGTGTCTTTCTCCCTGAGAGGCTGTGAGACCCAACAGGACGAGAACGGGCTTGTCTCCAGAGCCTCAGTGTATGCCATAGTTCCTCATCCAAGTCTCCACCCCAGTGTTCAAGTGAAGGAAGGAAGGAAGGCTTAGGCAAGACAGACTTAGTATTTTTATTTGTAGCATTTTATGTTTCATTTTTTGAAAAGATGAAATACGTTTGGTTCAACCCAACAAATCTTGATTGAGCACTTAGTGTATGTCAGGGCTTTTGAAGAGATGGTGGGTATACAAAGATGAAAGTGAAGCTTGTCCAGCTTTACTGTAATGGCATAAGCTTCGAGAGAGTATGTGTCTGCCTGAGGTGATCTGTCTTGAGCCTTGAGCCACACTGGGCATAGACGTTTCTCCACAGAACTCTTCGTGGTCATATTCTTTAAGGTAGGGTTTGGGCATTCATCTCTCTCTACCTAGAGAAGTCAGTATATGTACTAATGTAGCATTTATTGTATTAATAAATGTATAATTAGCAATAAATTTTATTGCTACTATACAATTATTGAAATAATAAAGTAAAATATATTAAAGGAACAAAATACTTTAAGATAAGACTGATTTCCCTAATCAACGTTGTTTCATATAATGTTTGTATTTTAAAAACTAATCCCAGTAATGGCTGGCAGTTCTGCGTCTGTATTGCTAGCAGTAAGTCATTTGAAAATCCTTTAATTAATGCAGGCTAGCTTTCCACGTAATTATTACAGATTAACAATTATATCTTGTCAAGATTGTATCATCCTGAAAGGCTTTTATAGTTACCAAGGGTATTATTAACAATAGATTGTTAAAGATAACTCTGAAATATTTTAAACGGTATGAAATTGAGTGTATGATTAATCTGAGAAGTGATTATTTTCATTTAGCAAATGAACTTTCTGAAATGGGAAACAAGTATTTTAAGTTTTGGCTGCAGAGTGCTCACTTATGGCTGCCATTAATAGAGAGTAATATGGGAAATTCCATATTTTTAGGTGGCACTAGAGTTTGGGTTCTTCTTAGGTCCATAGGGCCATTTATGGGTTCAAGGCACTGGAATAGATAGATGAAAGGTATGTTATTAAAAAACCCATTTAAGGCGGGAGGAGAAAAAAACAATTTGAGTTTGTTGCTTTTCTTCAGATAGCTGTCTTCCATTGTTCTGAGGATTTTTAAAAAAAAAATCCTTCCTTTTAATGCTGCAAATCCTTTATATATCCTTGCCTCTTTTGGCTTTGTTGATCCTCCATTCTCTGATTTCTCTTCTTTGAGTGGCCCTTCCTTGTTTGGCCTGTTTCTCCAGATCTATTTCTTCTTCCTGCCCTCCCTTGCTGGAACACCAGGGTTTAGTCATTGGCTCTGTATTCCCTTAAACTCATCTACAGTCAAGGTTTTAGTTCTTAACTTAGTGCAGGTTGACCCTCACACCTGACTAGCTGGACTAGCCCTTTTTTGACAGCTTGCCCTGTTACCTATCTGTTGGATATAGAATAAGTACAAATATATCCTGTCTACCCTGCTGATATATGAAACTTAAGATTCAAAGCCTGTGATTTTATCACAATTATTCCCATAAGCCACTAGTTTTTCTTAGAGATACCCCTTTTTCTCTTAATATTGCTTCATGGTTACTGTCTTTCAGTCCCATCCAGTCAGTTGTTGTATTTCATCAAGTTATTAATTTGGGAGACAGAGTTTTGCCCTGTCCCAGGCTGGAGTGCAGTGGTGTGATCATAGCTCACTCAGTCTGCATCTCCGGGACTCGAGGTCTTCCTACCTTGGCCTCCCCAGGTGCTGGGATTACAGGTATCAACCACTGTGCCTGGCCCAAATTCTTTTTAACAGAATTTTTTTCACATTATTTTTTTAGATTGTCTTGCTACCATGGCGGTTAAGCTCTTTTCACTTTCTCATGTTGTGTTTTTGCATTATTTTCCACCCTCCATTTTTCTTTCAATATATACCGCATAAGACTTTGTCTTTTTTTCCCCCCTCACCTACACAGGTTCAAGTATGAATCTTTTGGCTTGCCATTAATAATCGACATAAGCTGATCTCTGCCCTCTTTATTCATTCAGTTATTGAACAACTTTAGATAGACCTTATGTGAAGTTTCAAAAAACAGTTCTTGCTTTCCGTAAACCTCAAGTGGTGAAGAACAACACAAAATTACGCATCTCTGACTTTGTTGTACATGTTTGGGCCCAAGCAGCCATTGTGTGTGAATTTGGGTTTACCCTGAGCATTAGCAGGCCTCTTGCCTCTCCGTCCTTCACCACCTCCAGATTGTTCCATCTTCCTTTTTCTTGGCACCTTCTTTCTCCTACACCCTGTAGTCCTTTGATGCCTGTGACTTGCTTGCTATGTAACGTGTTCCTTCTATCAACAATTAACGCTTTACACATACATCCTTTTCCCCCAAACACCTAACTCTGTCTCCTCTTAACTTCAGGGTCAGAGTAGTGTAAAGAATACAGACTTAGGAAATCCCACTTGGATTTGAATCCCCTCTTGACCCCTTCTAGCTTTTTAAAGGAAAAATTTAAAAAATGCTCTGGGCTTCATCTTTCTCATCTCTAAAATGAAGATAAAGATACCTTGTAGTATCTGCAAAGCACCTGGTTCAGCCCCTCACCTGCACTAAGCATTGAGAAAATGCAGTAGTGTTGACTCATCTTCCTTTCTCTCCTTTTACCATACTCCTATGGTGTTTACTATTTGTGTAATTTTAGTTCAGTGATAAAAATGTCTGCGGTGTTGTATTATTTATTTTTCCTAGGTCCTCAAGTAAAAATCGCTTATCTGAGCATGGACAGGCTCCATGCTCTCAGTGTGTGGCTGAAGGAACTTCTGCATTTGCTGTCAACGACAGAGCTTTCTCCGCATCTGTATTGATAGGGCTTCCCACAATCCCAGCCCTTAATTTATTTTAAAGCCTTCTTACAATTTTTTTTTGTGTGTGGAGCCCTGGAGGTTTTATAATTTTTTATTTTTATGTTTTTAAAACTTGTAATGTGGAAATGATTCCAAAAATATTAAAAATATTTAAAAATAAATTTATACAAAGTTTTCTAAAAGTAGTACAAATAATACTCACATATTCTACTCAGGACAACACCTGTTGTTAACGTCTTACATTATTACTTTATCATTTTCACTCTAGCTGTTTACCTGTTCAGGCTGAGAGATGTTTCCTTAATTATCTGTTAGTAAGTTACATGTATCCTGGCTGTTTATTTCTAAAATGCTTTAGTATGTATTTCTAAAATAGGGATCTTCTCTTTTGTAATGGCAGCAGGTTAGATGCTGCTCTTTAGCTGTCATGTCTGTTAGCCTTTTAAAATCTAGAACACGTCTACACCCTTTGTCTGTTGTCTTTTACAGTTTGAAGAGTACAGTACCCTCTCCTCTTTTGTAAGAGAGACATCACTGTCCGATGTTTCCTTGTGATTAGGTTTAGGGCTTGCACTCTTGGTCAGAGCACTGCATGGGTAACAACATTGTGTCTTTCTCAGGATGTGACTCAGGAGACACATCTGTCATCTGTCTTTTTTTAAGATCTTTATTCTGATTACCTGGTCAGAGTATTGGCAGATTTCACTGAATGAGTATGACTTTTTTTTCCCTCTCTTGTAACTAACAAGCAGTCTATGGGGAGATGCTTAAAAACTGTAATATGTATGCCATTCCTCCTCAGAATCTCTCTCTAAATTGAGCATTCATTGAAAACTTTTTGCCAGAGTGAATGTTTACCATATGGTTGAACAGTGACAATTTTACTACCGCAGCAATCTCCCCACTTTTAGCAGTCGGCCCTTGTCATCCTGCGATATGCATAGGAACTCGCTTCAATGCTGTATAATTTATCTGTTGTTTTTGTTAATATGGACTCATGACTTCCTATTTCTTAAATATTGTTTATAATTTATTACTGTTCTTGACTGTTTAGTCTTTAAATTGTCCCAGGTTTGGGAAGCCACTTGAGTCTGGCTTCTGTGTCCTTAAAACATGGTTCCATTATTTTTTTTGAGCACTTTCTTATTTGCTATCAAAACAAGATGTTACAATCTCATCTTACAGATACCCAGGCCTGGAATTGGCCAAGTGTCTGAGGAGACTTAGTTCTTTGCAGCAGAGTACAGTATTCATGACCAATATCTGTGCGCTAGATAATGTTGATTGCTAATGAGCGTTCCTCTGTTGCATGAGCCTTTAATGAAATTGAATTCTAGCTGCCGTGAATTGCCAAGTTAAAATGTCATGACTTTGCATTTTAGCCTGTGTAAAAGTTGTAGCTACCATCAGTCTTCGGTTGCTTTAGGAAAGTAACAGGGCAGAGTGCTACCGATTGCCTGTACTTGGTGTTTAAAGGAGATAATGAATATAGTTACGTGAGTATAAGCAGTGTTGGTTAATGAGATTTTGAGGACTTTTTCTTTTTTTGGGTACTGTAATAATTGCTATCTCATGGAAAGATAATATTCTGTAGTAATACACAATTTTTACTTGGTATTACTTAACTCTCTTGTTTCACTTTTCCCAAATGTGCAGTGGGTATAAATCTTGTCATTTTGGCAGACTGGGAAATTGATTTGGGAAAGCCTGTGAAACTCCTTTAAGATTCTGGATTGACCCAGGTGCGGTGGCTCACACCTGTAATCCCAGCACTTTGGGAAGTCAAGGTGGGCAGATCACGAGGTCAAGAGATCGAGACCATCCTGGCCAACATGGTGAAACCTCGTCTCTACTAAAAATACAAAAATTAGCCAGGTGCGGTGGCATGCACCTGTGGTCCCAGCTACTCCGGAGGCTGAGGTGGAGGAACGCTTGAACCCAGGAGGCGCAAGTTGCAGTGAGCCGAGATTGTGCCACTGCACTTCAGCCTGGCGACAGAGCAAGACCCTGTCTCCAAAAAGAAAAAAATTCTGGATTGAAAGGTAGTTCTGTTATAGTTTCGCAATCTTCAGAGCCTGCAAGAATGTCTTTGCATAAATATATGTGACTGTAGAATATAAAAAGTAAACTCAGGAATTTAACTTAATTTGATACCTTTTAACTTCAAATATTTGGTTATATTATAAATTATTTGAACAGATATTTCTTGGAAACTTTACTCTGAAAAAGCTGTAAGAATAGTACAGATGTTACATCTTATAAACCTAAAGCCCATATTTTCTAGCTGTTAACATTTTGCCATATTTACTTAATCATTCTGTCTCTCATCATTTCTTTCCTCAACCATTTGAGAGTAAATTGTAGGTATCACTCCCCTGTACCCCAAACACTTTGTTGTCTAGTTATTTATTTTTATTTTTATTTTTATTTTTTGGGATGGAGTTTGGCTCTGTCACCCAGGCCGGAGTGCAGTGGCGCGCTCTCAGCTCAGGCAACGTTCCCGTCCTGGGTCCAAGCAGTTCTCCTGCCTCAGCCTCCCAAGTTGCTGGGATTCCAGGCGTGTACCATCATGCCAGGCTTATTTTTGTATTTTTAAGTGGAGACCAGTTTTTACCATGTTGGTCAGTATGGTCTTGAACCCCTGACCTTGTGACCCCCCCCCCCGCCTCAGCCTCCCAAAGTGCTAGGATCACAGGCATGAGCCACTGCGCCCCACTTGTTGTGTAGTTTATAAGAACAAAGATGTTCTTTCATAACCACAGCACAGTACCAAAATCAGGAATTTTAACACTGGTCCCATGTTAATCTGTAAACCTAATTCAAATTTTGCCAGTTGTCCCAATAATATCCTTAGTAGCAACTTGTTTTTATCATTCAGGATTCACTCCAAAATCATGTGTTGTGTTTAGTTGGCAAATCCTTGTAGACCTCTTTAGTTTGAACAGTAGCTCAATCTTTGTCTTTCATTAGTGACATTTTCTGAAGAGTTACAGGCCATCGTTAATATAGATGCCCCTTCAATTTAAGTTTGTCTGAGGTTTTCTCATGACTAGATTGAAGTTACGCATTTTAGTTAGGAACACTGGAAGTGAAGCTGTGTGTCCTTAATGTGTGCTATGTGAAATGTGATGTTAGCATATTTCTCTGTTGGTTATTTTTATTTTTTTAATCACTTGATTCTGGCGTTATCTGCCAAAGTTCTGCTTTTCCCTTTGTTATTTATAAGTGATAAGTGGGTATTTCTCCAACATCTTTGTTGTGTTATTAACTTCTTTAACATTTTTTTTGTTTGTTTGTTTGAGACAGAGTCTCGCTCTGTCTCCAGGTGCCAAGCTGGAGTCCAGTGGTGCGATTTCGGCTCACTGCATCCTCCGCCTCCTGGGTTCAAGCAATTCTCCTGCCTCAGCCTCCTGAGTAGCTGGGTCTACAGGCACATGCCACCACACCCAGCTAATTTTTGTAGTTTTTAGTAGAGATGGGGTTTCACCATACTGGCCAGGATGGTCTTAATCTCTTGAACTCATGGTCCACCCATCTCGGCCTCCCAAGGTGCTGAGATTACAGGCATGAGCCGCTGCGCCTGGCTAACTTCTTTAACATTTTTAATGTGTTGAATTGGAAAACAAAGAAAAGCACACGGTGTATTAAAATTGCCCTCAGCTGCCATATAGGAATAACTGCCATTAAAGTTTCTGTGCCTCCTTTTCTCTCTTTTCAAATGCAGCTTATTAAGTCTAGAAAAAGCGGTTTCTCAGTGAATAAAAAATGCTCTAATGGGGTGTACATTCTGAGGCTTAATAATAGTAGTCATTTATTGAATACTATGTGCCAGACACTTGATATAGGTGCTTTCCTTTTATCAATCACTTAATTCTTCAAAATGACCTTATGAGATTAGAATGATGATTGTGTCCTCCCTTATGGCATAGGGAAGTTGAATAACATAACCCAGGTTAAACAGATATAAAGTGGTATACCATATGATGATAAAGACACAGGCAGGTTGGTGTCAGAGATTATCTTCTTAATCGTGGTGATACACTAACAAGTTTATAAACTAACAATTTCAGGTGGCTATAATGCTGAACTGCTGATGACAGCACTGGTACAAGTAGCCTGTGATGCTTTGTACTTGACTAGGGTTTTATCTTACAGCAAGACCTCCATTCTCTCCATAAGTGGGTGATGTCTCTTACATGGGCCTGCCATGGCCTTCCTTAGTCTTCCCTGTGGAAATACTCCCCTTTTCCCCTCTCCTTCCCTTCTGACCTATTCTCGGCAGTGTGCTGGTTAAAAAGAAGGAAAGAAAGCCCTGATTTGTAGCATTTGCCAATTTTCATGGTGTAAATACTTCCATAATGGTTTTCAGGCCGTCAAGGCCACATTACTGAATGAGGATTTGGCAAGAGATGTGAGTTGGGAAGACATGCAGCAGCTCACCATTATGTGGGATTCCTGCAGTCTAGATACAATAGTTACAAACCTCCGGAGCATAGAGGATAGTATGTTGTGGTAAATAACTTAAAAAGTGATGAGTTTTGAGTATTGTTATGTTTGTTTTTAATGCAGTTTATTTAGTTATAAGCTTATATCATGTAATGTTTAATAATGGCTGTTTAACAGCTGTCTTGCAGAATTCCTGAAAAGTTAACAGTGAGCACTCATGAGCCTTCACAAGCCAGCTCCAGCATAATACTTGATTTCTTTGCTGCTGACTGCCCACCTTTGAAAATCAAATGGCTGACACTTTCTTACTACCTAATATGACATTGGTGCTATCCTATCTTTAACCCTTCCTCCCACAGGGCTTCCTATCTCATTCTCCTAATCCATATCTACCATCCACCCTATCCAAAGCTTTTGGCTTACCATTCATCCCTGCACTGTAATTTGCCTCTTCCCATCCCCCAAATGCCTTTCACAGTCGCATTTTTTTTTTTTTTAAATCAAGCTACTTTTCCCAGTTAAAGGAAAGCTCAGACCACAAGTATCTTGGGACATGGAGAGTCTCTCAGCAAGCTATTGGGTCTCATAAAGAGAGGACATCTTTGGTCTAGAAAAGAAAAATATTCTTAGAATTCTGGGATAGAAATCTAAGTGTAAAAAAAATTTTTAACTTAATATATAAGGAAGTCACAGTGCAGAAAGTTACAATGCCATTATTATAGTAGGTAGCTACACTGAGAATTACTTGAGGATGGGGAAAAGTGAGACCATGGCTACCATTTAAAATCCCATTTTACGGTAACCCTATTATAAAAACCTGTTTTTATTTGCAAACAAGTGATTGATAGGTGATATTTTAGATCACAGTTTGTTTATATGGGGGAGGGGTACGGCTAACCTGTATTTAGAGTAAGGCTTAGTATACATATCTTTTCCATTAGTTTTTGTGTCATCTGTCAACAAAACTAATTAAGACCCTGAAAAAATTGTCAGTTTGAGGGATACATTTCTCACTAATGAATACACATGGAAAACATCTGCGTAAGGGGATCACGCTGTTTCTGAAGTTCAGATTATTGGAAGAGCGTGGTGGGTGATGCAGGTGTGTGCTCTTCCCGAGGTTGGGTCAAACTAAAATGATAATTGAGACTGTCTTGAAAACTGCCCTTGTTAAAAAGTTGATCTATTTTATTTTAGTTAGAAACATGGCAGACTTGTTCACTGTGTAGCCAGACGGATGGAACTATTTATTCTGTAGGCTGGTCTTTCCCAGGCACAGCAGAGTAATTTATTAATTATCAGGGTATTCTTCAAGGATGGTAGGATTAAAGCATATTAACAAAAATTGTTACTTAGATCTATTTTTCCTTGTTTTTTAAAATCACCATTCTACCCATTTTATCTTTCAAAACCATCTCAAGTAATACTAGGTACCTGGTTCTGCAGGAGTAAATGGGAGCCGGGTGGCTGAAATGCAGTTTATTATTTGCTCTCAGTGACTTTATCAGTGTTCAGAGAATACTCCTTCAAGGAAAATATGTACTTTCAATTCCAGGTGCCTTTGGAATCAAATTTTCAAGAGGCTTTGAAATGGAGCTTCTGTGTTCTCTTCTATTGAATATTTTGGGTATAAGGTAGTGTGACATAATATTACAAAACAACAACAACAAAAACACTACAGGCTGGGTGTAGTGGCTCATACCTGTAATCTCAACATTTTTCGGAGGCCAAGTCTGGAGGATTCGTTTGAGTTCAGGAGTTTGAAACCAGCCTGGGCAACGTAGGGATACCTAATCTCTACAGAAAATTTAAAAAGTAGCCAGAAGTGGTGGTGCATGCCCGTGGTCCCAGATACTTGGGAGACAGAGTGGGAAGGATCACTTGAGTCTTGGAACTGGAGGCTGTGGTGAGTCCTGATTGTACCACTGCACTCCAGCCTGGGCGAACAGAAAACCCCAACTATTAGAGGCATGAAAGCAATTTAAAACTGACTGACCTGTAAAAAGAGGTTCATATTGAAAGCATTGCCAGAAGGATTCGTCTGCCAGTGTTAGCCATCTCTTCTGTCCCCAGTCAAAGGAAGGCCCCAGATACTACTTGTATCTTGGGTCACAGAGTGTCTCCCAGCAATATATTGGGTCCTACGTGAGGATGAAATTATTGATCTTGCAAAGAAAGATATATTCTTAGAATTCCAGGTTAGAAATCAAAGTGATTTTTTTTTTCCCCTGAAAAAGTCCAGATAGTAATTAATTTAGGGTGTGGGCTAAGTTCTCATGTAATCATTACCTTCTGTGGCCCATTATAGTGCCAAACTGTCCATGGACAGTGGTAGATGAATGGGCTGAATTCCAAGAAAAGCTTTATTGACAGTGAAATTTGAATTTTATGTAATTTTCATATCAAAAGGATTAAAAGGCCTTCTTTTGCCCCTAACCCTAACCCCTACTCCCACCCCTGCAAAATGTAAAATAGGCGATGGTGGGAGATTGGAATTGACTTGTGGGTCATATTTTGCCAACCTGTGCTGCAAAGGATGGAACTTTTCATTTGTCTTATTTTCAGGTTATGAGGGTAATTCAGTACCTTGAGAAATGAACTCTTCTCATACATGCTGTAAACATCTTTTTAACTGGTTGCATCATGCCAAAGGAGATTACACATTTACCAGGCTAAGCTTTTTGAAAATGTTTCCAAGAAAGAGTCTTATGAACAAGACAAAAGTATAATTCTTAGTAGTAACTGAAATCGGTGACAATTCTCTTTTACCAACTGTGATGTTCCTTGGATTAGGATACTTTTGAATGCTCCACTGTGATGTCATATTAGTAGTCATGGATCCACTGGAGCATTTTTTGTTAATAGACCTGGTTCCTAGGTTTTAATTGATGATTTTTGCTTTTTAGTGTTTAATAAAAAAGTATCTTCTGCTCAGTTATGCTGCTGGGCTTAGTAAATTGTGACCACAGGGTGGTATGGTTCTCTTGCTGGCTGTAATTGTTGCTAAAATTGAAAGGAAAAATACTCTATACATAATGAGAATTTACTCCCCTAATTGAGGCTCAAATGTTTTGGTCTTCTTGAAATTGATTTTTCATAGTGCATTATTAAGGTTTATATAGTATTAAATGTCAGTGCTTTAAACCTTGATGCTTTACAGTCTTTGTTATGGCTGCAACAGGGATTACATAGTTTGTAATTGGGAGAATGCTAATAATTCGGACTGTATTTCATAGACTATATTTAGCCACTGCCCTTTATTTAAGAAGAAAAAAAAGTATAAAAATTACTAAAGAATATTTGCGGCCAGGTACAGTGGCTAACTCCTGTAATCCTAGCACTTTGGGAGACTGAGGTGGGTGGATCACCTGAGGTCAGGAGTTCAAGACAAACCTGGCCAACATGGTGAAACCCTGTCTCTATTAAAAATACAAAAAAATGGAGGAACGATCCAAGATGGCCGATCGCTAACATCTCGGGATTGCAGCTCTCAGTTAAAGCTCATAGAACTAGAGGACGCCACACTTTCAGACAAATTCTGGTCGCTCAGGAGCAGAAGATTCCCAGTGGAGGATCCACGCGGGGCAGTGGTCTCGCCGGCACCTCCGCGCGGAGCTGACTAGGCGGGGCTGGCTCCCCTTCTGACCGAGGTTTGGAGGAGCTGCGCGGGTTCCCAGCGCTGACTCCTGAGGCTGGCGCATAAGTTGTGCGGGCACCTCGGCGCAGAGTGAACGCAACTGGTTCCCCTTCTGACCGAGGTTTGGAGCTCCGGGAAGGCAGACTCGCCTATTACAGACACAAGAAGGAAGCCAGACAGGAGAAGCCTGGGCAGAAAAACACCATCAGTCTTAATGCCGCTGTTTCTGGCCCTGGGAACTAACATCTTGGACGTCTACTCAAGAGACCTACTGAAAGCTGGTAATTTCAAAGACGACAGGAGTATAAATTTACAACGATGGGAAGAAACCAGCGTAAAAAGGCTGAGAATACTCAAAATCAGAACCCCTCTCCCTCTAAAGATGATCACAGTTCCTCATCAACAATGGAACAAGACTTGATGGAGGACGAGCGCATCCCAATAACAGAATCAAACTTCAGGGCATGGATAATAAAAAACTTACGTGAGTTCAAAGAACATGTTGTAGCCCAAGGTAAAGAAACTCAGAACTTTGAAAAAAGGTTTGATGAAATCCTAATGAGAATAGACAACTTACAGCGGAATATAAGTGAATTAATGGAAATGAAGAATACAATACAGGAACTCCAAGAAGTATGCACAGGTTTAAACACTCGAATTGTTCAAGAAGAAAGGATATCAGAGGTCGAAGTCCAACTTAATGAAATAAAACAAGAAGACAAGATTAGAGAAAAAATGATAAAAAGGAATGAGCAAAGTCTCCAAGAAATGTGGGACTATGTGAAAAGACCAAATTTACGTTTGATAGGTGTACCTGAATGCGACGGAGAGAATGAATCCAAGCT
>CM052653.1:126244411-126290993 GCA_028533165.1 Leontopithecus rosalia | reverse complement strand
TCCCTTCCTCCTTTCCTTCCTTCCTTCACCCCTTCCTTCCTCCCTCCCTTCCAGCCTTCCTCCCTTTCTTCCCCCCCACCAAAAAAAATACAAAAAAATTTGGCCTGGCCTGATGGTGGATGCCTGTAATCCCAGCTACTTGGGAGGCTGAGGCACCACAATCGCTTGAACTCAGCAGTCGGAGGTTGCAGTGATCTGAGATCAAACCCCTGCACTCCAGCCTGGGTGACAAGAAGGAAATTCTGTCTCAAAATGAATGAATGAATGAATAAATAAGTAAAAAAGATGTCTTACCTTCTGATAGTTGGAAAGTCATAGACAGAGTTATTGGCCCAAGCTTTTTGTCTGATTTCGTGGGATTATTGTAGGGGTGATGAAGAATAGGGTTGCCAGATGGTCAGAAAATATAAATTATTAGAAAAACAGCCTCCTGTTGTAATAGGTTAAAAATATTATCATAGGCAGGCCGGATGCGGTGGCTCACGCCTGTAATCCCAGCATGTTGTGAGGCTGAGGTGGGCGGATCACGAGGTCAGATCGAGACCATCCTGGCCAACCTGGTGAAACCCCGTCTCTACTAAAAATACAAAAAAATTATCTGGGCATGGTGACATGTGTCAGTAGTCCCAGCTACTCAGGAGGCTGAGGCAGGAGAATTACTTGAACCCAGGAGGCAGAGATTGCAGTGAGCTGAGATTGCGCCACTGCACTACAGCCTGGGTGATAGTGCGAGACTCCATCTCAAAAAAAAAACAAAAAACTAACCATAGGCTGAGAGTTGAATAACCTATGTTCAGGAGTTTTCCTATACAGTCATGTGTTGTTTAAATTATGGGGCTTTGTTGTGAGAAATGTGGCATTAGGTGATTTTGTTGATGTGCAAACAGCATAGCATATACTTCCACAAACCTAGATGTTGTAGTCTGCTATGCACCTAGACTGGAGCCCAAGCTCATCCTCTTTGCATTCTGCCATTTCCAGGCAAGCTTATTAGTCTCTCCACTTTTGCTGGAGAATATATGGACTTGGTAATGATTTATGGGTTATAGAATGTAGAGAATTATTGTCAACTGAAACACAGCAGTTAAGGAACATTCTGAGTACAAGGATGTGTCCATTTTTTATATCTCCTCCATCTTCTCTGCCTTATTTTTGGATTTTCTTCTGTGTTTTCCCCTGCCCTCTCCCCTTTTTAACCCACTCATCAAGTAAATTTTACCTTCATCTTGTTGGTTAACTTAATTGTCTAATCACCTCCACTAAAATATAAGTTTAAAGAAGAGAGAAGGATCTTATTTTCAGGTTCTTTCTGTATTGTGAATGCCTAGAAGGTTGCCTGGCACATCAGTGCTCAATGTTTATACTTGTTTCAACCTACTAGAATGGGGGCATAGTTTAGATATATTTGACTTTCCCTTACATATGAGGTTTGATGAAGGCCCTGAAGAGGAACCTTACTAATGTAAACTTGCTATATTGTTTCCTTTCCTAGGGCGATTGTGTTGTTACAGTGTTGCTTGCTGAAGAGGACAAAGTTGAAGATGATGTAGTATTTTACTTGGTATTTTCGGGTTCCACCCTCCATCACTGTGCAAGTACTCGGAAGGTCAGTTCTGATACATTGGAGACAATTACTCCTGGTAAGTAGTTTGAATGAGATCCTTACTAGCTTTTCCTAGTTTTTAAACACTTTTACTGTATGTTTATTAGTGTAGAGTGACTGGAAGCGTGAACCGGGATAATATAACCGTTGTTGTCAGATCTTTTAAATACGTAGGTACTCTATTTTGTTTATATCTTGCATATTCCACAAAAATTTGAACCTAAGTAAACAAAATGAAATAAAACATTGTAAATTGAAAGATAAAAATCGGGACCAGCAAAAATATTAATTAACGGCAGCGTTGAGATTTTGGGAAAATAAAATATAAGTGGAGGTTTCAAGTGCTCACATGGTTACTATGGTGTGACTGCAGCTCTGATTCTGAAAATTCATAGTGGCAAAACCAAAAGGTAAAACATAATTAGCAACACATTCCTCAGTATCTGTGATGGAAAAGCTTACAAAATGTTTCATAAACTCAGCTCTTCCCCAAGTTAACAAATTATAGTTCATGATGGAATGAACTATAATTAATCATTGTTGCCTTTACGACTTTAACAGAATTAAGAAGAAAATGTTTACTTTTATAAAATTCTTACAAAATCATTAAGTCATTGCTGCTTCACCAGAAAAGGCTAATAAAGTAATGGTCATCTCTTACCAATCTCATCATCAGAAGACATACTGATTTGTGTTGGGAGAAGAGCTTCTTTGCCTAACTGACCCTGCTTCAAAGTTCACCATTGACCAATTTTCATCAGAATTTTAAAAAGGACACATTTAGAGGGAATTCCTAAACTGTTAACATTTTAAGCTGTTTTCCTTTAGAGAATAAGACAAACAATTTTTACTGAAATTTTTTTTAAAACCAGCTTTGTAATACAAGATTGATTCTACTTTGTTGGTATAGGTAGTGTTAAAAAATTGTTAGTTTATAAAGCAGTTTGAATGTCTGGTCCTGCTGGTAGTAGAGCAAATTGCCAGTTTTTTATTGCTGTGCCATTTTATGTATATTGCTTTTATGTTGGCCTGCTACCAAATTTTGTAAATTATGACTTAATTTAAGAACCAGGATTATGACCGTTGAAAGCTGTATTTATCCTCCTACTTGGCAAAAAAAATGCTGTTGCAAATTAGAGGATTTAAAGATTCTAGAGAGTCCCTAGGTATATTATTTCCAAATTTTTATGGACAGAAAATAAAAGAAGGCTGTCAGGATAGATACTCTTTTCTCTTCTGAAGACTATCAGGTATCCGTTTTTGCGACTCATAGTTCCAGTCATTTCGTTTCCTGTTATGTATATCATATCAAAGTCTTCTCTGGAACTTGAGGTGTTCTCTCTAGCAGGTGCCATCCAGTATCACCATTGCTGAAAATTTATTATGTGTAGGTGATACGGAGAAACTGCTTCTTAACCGAGGTATAATCAGTCAGTCCATGACTCAGTTCTCATTAGGAAAGGAATTGAGGTAATTTTTATAAACTTAATACTTCCTATGTTAGAAACTCTTTAGGGTTAAAATGTGAGGGCTGTGTGTTCATATACCTGTGTTTGCATATATATCTAGATAGAACGTGTAAGTAGATACAAGGAGATTGCAAGCAGGTATAAGGGAAGAGGCAGCTATAACAAGGATGCCCTCTGTCCTAACTGTGATCCTCGGTTACAAATCCCAACAAAGTCTGTTCTCTTTGTGCAGAGAGATGTGCCTGGAAGCCTTTATACCTTTACTGGTAAAGTCCTTAAATTAGGATGGGCAACGGGCCGTTACTATCCTGGAGTTGCTGAACTTGTATGACAGCCTGGAGCTCTGAGTTTGTACTAGATCCTTGTACATTGTCCTCAGCTTACCTTTCTGAACTCTAGCTCACATTTCTTCCCTTGACTTTGATTCTTTTATATATGTCAATCTAAGTACTCTTGGCCTGCCTACCCAAGCCAAGCAGAATGGGAATTACACTCTGCTCCTTTCCGCTAATTTGGTCTGAATCCTCAGTCCTGACCTCTTAGCTTTCGACCTGGAGTCCTAACTAGTACCTAGCTTTTCATTCCTTTTTGACTAATCGTCTCTTCTCTTACCCACATCCCAGTATTTTCCATCATGGTTATGAGGTCAGATAACTCCCCCATCCCATTGGCCTGAACATTCTGCTCCCCACCTGAATTTAGTTAGGCAGCTGATAGGAGCTGCCTCATCACAGCAGAGGTAACCAAAGGAGTAGAGTCCTTGAAAGACCTTCTTGTACCTCTGGAAGGCCAAATGCAGAGTAAGGCAGGGCTTTAACATGTGAGTCTTTGGTATGTGTGCAAGGGTACCAGTGAGATCCTTGGTTGGTGTAGTAGAAGCTCTGGTAACCAAGCAAAGGAGATTCCTGACTGGACCGTATTGCCTTACTCATTACATAGGAGATTTTTCTGGTTACTTGTCTTTTTGAGCGACTGTCATTTGGTTTAGTTGGTAATTTATTGTCGAGGGGTAGAGATAGGGATATTTTGAAAGTTAACTCCTTTTGAATTTCTTGTTTATATCATGGGGTAAATTTTCTAGCCTGGAACTAAACTTTTTAAAATCTGCCTTTGTGGACTTGGACTTGTGCCTTCCCTTCCTTCAGGCCTGTACTCAGCTATCACCTTCTCAATGAGGCCTTTTGGTGCAGCTTATAAATATACCCGGCCGCCTCCTCTCCACATTTCCTATCCCCCTTTCCTGTGTTAGTTTTCTCCATTGTACTTTTCAACTTCTCACATGTATTTTACTTACCTTACTTCTTTTCTGTCTGCCCGAACTAAAGTGTCAGCTTTATGAGGACAAGGATTTTTGTTTGTTTTGCTCACTGGTATATGCTAAGAAGGCTGTTCTTGGAAGCTGTCACGTGCTAGAACAACATTTTTACTGTCACACATCCTGGTTCCCGGAAGCTGCTTTTCTAGAAAGATGTGTGTGTGTGTGAATACACCCACACTCATGTATAATTAACCCCCTCTGGCCTTTTTTTTCTTTCTAAATACATTCAAAAGGAGTGTCTGGCTTCTTGAGTTGCATACTTAGCTTGGAGGAGTCTGTTTTTGGTGTGTCCCTCCCACCTCCAACTGCCCCAGAGCTCCCATTCATGGTTTCTGTGCATCAGTTAGCTGCACTGATAGCTTGAGAGTTCCTGTTTGCTGGGGGCAGTGCCAAATTAGTCAAGATTCTTCATGGAAAGTCCATGCGATGCACTGTGCATCCCAGTTCCTGGATAAACGTGCACGGTCTGCTTTTGTCAGCAGCAACTGCCTGCAGGGATGCCTCTGTACTCTTTGTGATGACGTGTGGGACTGGCTCTGCAATTCCTAGTTATTTTGGCTAAGAAAAGATAAAGCTTTGTGCCTTGTTCTTCCTTTTCTCTCTCTTTTTTTTTTTTTGGACGACGTAGTCTTGTTTGGACGCCCAGAGCTGGAGTGCAGTGAATGTCACTATCTCAGTTCACTGCAACATCTGCCTCTGGAGTTTAAGTGATTCTCCTGCCTCAGCCTCCTGAGTAGCTGAGATTACAGGCCCTTGCCATCATGCCCAGCTAACTTTTGTGTTTTTAGTAGAGATGAGGTTTCACCATTTTGGCCAGGCTGGCCTTGAACTCCTCACCTCATGATCTGCCCTCCTTGGCCTCCCAAAGTGCTGGGATTACAGGTGTGAGCCACTGTGCCCAGCCTGTTCTTGCTTTTAATGTCATGTTTCACCCAGATTGTTGGCTCTGGTTTTTCTTTAAGTTCTCTGTATGTTTCACTGTTAAGTGTTTTGTAGCATTTTAGTTTTTTGTAAAACCAAAAAATTGATTGACTTCCAGAAGGCAGCTACTTTTTGATGTTAGTCTGTAACCTTTTATCAAATCAATATTTCCCCAAATAGGATTGACAAGTAGACATTCTAAATTATCTCCTAATAAATTTTTTTACTTTGGATATTGAAATTGTAGGCCCGTCTCCTACCCATCTGTTTTCTCATGTCTTTACATTGAAGTGTCATGTGTCTGTCTGTCCCTGTTTTTGCCCCTCTCCACCCTCCCCTTCCACCCCCCCCGTGTGTGTGTGTGTGTGTGTGTGTGTGTGTGTGTGTGTGTGTGTAAGTACAAAGAAGTTGTAAAGGCCTTTTAAAGTCATTATGATATGATTTTCCCTTTCTTTTAAAAATAAAATAGATTAAGCATAAGTGGTAACATATTAGAGAGCAAGTAAAGAGGTGAACTTTGATTTTTTACTTTTTTCTTTGAATTGTTTAAATGTTTACACTGAGCATGTTATTTGTATGATGCGTAGTAATTTTTGATGAAAACATTTTGAAGGCTGAAAAGAATGTCCTCCCTTTTGAAAATAAATCCATCTTTGTGCTGATTAATACTGGAGGCTAACCAAGGCTTTATAATAAAATGTTGCTTTCAAAACACCTATGAAAGTGGCCAGTTTAAGAATATAATTTCTTTGAAACATAGCTTGAAATGGAATTATACTTCTAATAATGAAGCTATTGCCTTAGTAATAAATGAAAATAAAATTTTCCATTATTGCCCCTTCATAGTAAACACAACTCCAGCTGGACGTGGTAGGTAGCTCATGCCTATAATCCGAGCACTTTGGGAGGATGAGGTGGGCAGATCATGAGGTCAGAAGTTTGAGACCAGCCTGGACAATATGGTAAAACCCCATCTCTACTAACAATGCAAAAACTAGCTGAGTGTGGTGGTGGTTGCCTGTAGTCCCAGCTACTCAGGAGACTGAGGCATAAGAATCACTTGAATCCGAGAGGTGGAGGTTGCAGTGAGCCAAGATCATGCTGCTGTACTTCAGCCTGGGTGACAGAGAGAGACTTGGTCTCAATAAAAAACAACAACAATAAAAAAAAAAAAACCCTAAATGACATTTTCATTAATCAGTGATTTTCCTCTAGAGGTAAAGCTGAGATTTGTTTTTTTAAGACCTAGGTATGATTGGCAAATAGCATACAGAAATATGGACATCCTTTGAATATAATTGTTGGGGTGGGATGCAGGCATAGAGTACTGTTTTATTGTGTTCATTTTTATTAATGAAACTGAATTTAGACTAAGCAAGTAGTGATTTCAGAATGAAAGATGGAACTGGATGTTTAGTGATTTTTGAATACTATATTTGTAAAAGGCTTTGGTACAGAATCTTTCATAAAATGAAATCTTTTTCAGCACATCTGTTATTTTAGAATTGATGAGAGGGTTCTTGTTTGAAGAACTACAAACCTTTATTGACTCCAAATTTGACTCAGCTTTTTTATATTTTTCTTTCTCACTGATAAGGCAAGGTACTTTATAAAGTAGATTTGTCATTAAAAAAGAATACATTTACCTGATTAGAAGTTCTTTTGGGTTTAAAGGAAAAATTTGCAGCCCAGGTTGCAACAAATGGTCTGACAGTTTCAATATGTTAACATCTTTATTTTTCTCTTTCTCTCTCTCTCTCTCTCTCTTTTTTTTTAAAGACAGAATCTTACTTTTTTGTCCAGGCTAAAGTTACAGTGGCGCAATCATAGCTCACTGCAGCCTTGACCTCCCAGGCTCAAGTGATCCTTCTGCCTCATCCTCCCAAATACCACTCACCATCTTGAATGGATTTTCTTTTATCTTTTATTTTTTTGTAGAGATGGTGTCTCCCTGTGTTGCCCAGGCTGATCTCGAACTCCCGGGTTAAGTGATCCTTCTGCCTCCATTTTGCAAAGTGTTGCAATTACAGGCATGAGCCATCATGCCTGGTATCTTTAATTTTTTATGAACCAAGACTTTCTAGCAGCAGGCATTCACTATTACCAAATTGAATAGCATATTAGAAAAGGAGTTGTAGACTTTTAATTTAATGGGCTTAATTAGAGAATTCTGACACCTCCACCCAACCTTTCTGGCAACCCCTGCCGAGGTAATCAGTTATTTTTATTGGACATTTTCTAATAGTCTCCCTATTCTGAAATACTCTTACTATAAGGTTATCTCTAGACACATGAGAGTTTATATTCTATAAAACTTAACTGCTGTCCCTATGCTAGTGAGTACATAGAATGGTTACACTGGAAAAACAGTCTGAGAACTAGTGGAAGAGGAAAAAATCTGTTACCTACTATCCTTAGTTGTAACGTTATTAGGAAGTAATATATTTTATAACTTTGGAACCATGAACACAGCACTGGAATCTTAGGGCATACAATATTAAGAGAGTGATTTTCTTCCAAGGGGGTGAAAATTGGCTTTTGAGGAACAGAAAAACAAACTGTGTATATGTAAAACACAGTTACACAAATGTGTGGTATATCTGTGGTTAAAGTTTCATGAGGTGAGGGATCATTAGAGAATAATGTCTGAAAAGGCTATTTAGGGGGATGATAACGGAAGAAATGGCTGAGAAAGGCTGCCTTAGAAGTGTGGGCTGGAATATAGTGGAGCACATTTTTAGCATGAAATCTCCCCTTCTTCCTCTAAAATGTGCATGGTGAAATTCCTGTGTCTACTCTTTGTTCTCTTCTGATTCAGTACTCCTGTACACATAGAGATGTTTTACACATATACCAAATTTGCACATCTGCCATTAGATCACCAAAACCCACCAGTTGGTGTACATACTTCTGCACGTAATCCTATTTCCAATAGAGTCTGAATTTGAAGACTGAAAATTTGTTTCCTTTAACACTGTCTTAGCCACTTAAGGAAGAAAAAGACACCAAATTTTTAGAGACTTTGTTGCCAAACTGAAGTAATAAAGGTATTTTTATATTTTCCATCATTCTTTCTCTTAGAAGGTGACATCTGTGTGGGACTGGGCTTGGCTGGCCCAGCAAACACTTTCAGTGTTTCTTTTTGGATAGCTGATGAAACAAAGTTGCTATTGTTTCATCCTCAAAAGAGAAGGCCAGATGGGATGCATTCCACTTTTAGCTTAATAGGAAATGAAGTAATTCTTGGGCCATGCTTCAGCAGTTTATCAGTAGCAACATTTTGTTTCGGGGTGCGGTGCTCGGAGCCTGCAGGAGAGCTCTCCCAACCTTGCACAAACATACCTCCTGACCTGCCAGCATAGAAAAGGTGTAGATTATGTGATTGTAAGGGGACCGTGGGTAGTTAAGTTTTTGTTTCTCACCTAGGTGCTCTTTGTGTTTTGTTATGCTTTCCTTCCTTTCTTTGATTTTTTTAGTTCTGCATTGCTGATGGAAAGCTTTGTTGGACCATGCTTGAGGAGCTCTTTTTGGAGTATTGGGAATGTGTTTTCCTTGAGTTACCTAACAGAAGCATTTTAATAGCTAATAATAAAAACTACCAGTTTTAGATGCCCATTTTATGCCAGATACTTTGTACACAGCTCTGATGTTTTTAACAATCTGTAAGATTGACGATGTTCTAATTTTGTGTACAAGGAAAACGGGCTTCAAGGTTGAGTGACCTTCTTAGGATAAGCAAATCTGTTGCAGTGGAGCTGGAGTTCAAACCTAGTATTTTCTGTTTGATGGCTCATTTGCCAGTATACTCGAGGAGGGTCCCTACAGTTTATTCAGCTGGGAACAGACTTCTCCCACCCCATAATTTATTTTATATTTATCTTGTAAGTGGACTTGATAGTGTGAGAAGTTGAGAAATTAATTCATAATTTAAAATATGGAATTAAAGTTTGGGCAATGTTTCTTCCAGTAGTTTCACTCTCTCCTTCTCCTCTCTAAATTCTCTAGAGTAGCTGCCTTCATGAGTTCAGATTTTCAGAACTTCCTTTTTTAAAAAAAAAGATTGGGTTTTTTATTTTCCTTTCTTGTTACCAGGAAATTGAATCAAAGGAAAAACACCATGGAACTAACTGAAAATCCTGCTATCCTGCTATTCTTCTTCCTACTGCAGCTTATGTTTTCATGCAGAAAGCGAGTTTACGGTTATTATATCAAATTGGGTATGGTTTCCCATCCCCCCATGTCCTTGTAGTGTAATTGTAGAGATTGTTAATAACCCTGCAGTCTGTATCTACAAAGGCAATCATGACTAATGGCCCTCCTGCAAATAGTCATGTCTCTAGAGCTAATTTATGATAGTAAGAGGTTTGAGTCTGTATTATATAACATTTTAAAAAAATGCTGATTCTCCCCCCCAATACTTTATCAGAAAGGTTATAGGAATTAAAAAAAAAATCTTGAGAGCCACTTGAACCTAATAGGAAACATCAATTTGAGAGAGTAGGCCTGCCAGCCTCATGCAGTTGATTTCCAGACAGTAGGGCGAGGTACTTTATTCTTGATCAGTAGTAACGCTTCCAGTGTAATCTTTAAGGTAAGGTAATAAAAACTGATCCAGGAAACTCTGAGTTCCCCACTCATCTTTTAACCCTCAGGTTTTCTTTTGAAAAAGAAGCCTCTAATCATACCAAATAAACTCCAGATTTATAGCATAAATTACTTATTACTTATGATTAATCATTTCTCCTTCAGATTTTGAATTCATGTCTAAAGGGAAAACATTGGATTAACAATTGGACAGTTTCAGGTATCTATTTCATGGCTACTTCTGATATTCTGCCTTCTCTGTTATACTGTTTGATTTTAGTTATACACAAATAGAGCTGACAGTAGCTCACAGATAACCTGCTAACAGACTCTGTTAATGCAGCTGGAAGAGGTAAGCATACTGGTGTTGCCAAGCACAAGACCCCCACACTAACATACCCATCCTTCTTGTTCTGTTTGTCTCCTCGTGATTCGTCCTCCTCCCATTCTGCCCAAGGAAACAGTCATTTTTAGCAATTCCAGACAGATTTCTGTGCAGATACTTTTGCACTTCAGTTTTGAGTAAGGTAGCATTGCTTCATCATGGCTTTTTGCTGTGTGACTGATGTTTATTTTTAGTGGTTTTGTGACTCCCTTTCTGACTCAAGGGTTCAGGTTTCTCATCTTTGCATAGACTTGAGGAAGGAGATTGATAAGAAAGGATAAGGACTGGTTAAATTAATTGGGCTGTGGATATTCTGCTTTACATAATGTAATCTCTCTTCTAAGGCATTGCAAATTGAAGATTTGAAGGCATAATTCAATTTGGATCTCAAATTACTTATTGAATTGTGAAATTTTGGTCTTTATTGGCATTTATTCATATCTACCTCAAATAACTTTCAGAAGTTTACAGGTTAGCTTAATTCTGAATAAATGGGACAGTGCTATACATTGATTGCATTGATGAAGCACACCATTCCTTCTTTAAAGCAGTTCTCCTGACTGACATACGTATCACTTCATGCATCCATCATTTTACCCATCATTCACCATCCATCTGCCGTAGGTTTATTTGGTAATTAAGTGAGGCTATGTATGTTGTTTTAGGTGATAATATTAAAGAACTTAGGAGCCCCTTCTAGATTTTATTTATTTATTTATTTATTTAGAGACAGGGTCTCTATCTCCCAAGTTGGAGTGCAGTGGCGTGATCTTGGCTCATGACAACCTCTGTCTTCCAGATTCAAGCTGTTCTTCTTGCTCAGCCTTCCTAGTAGCCAGGACTACAGATGCCTGGCTGATTTTTGTTATTTTTAGTACAGACAGTCTCGCCATATTGGCCAGGCTGGTCTTAAAAGCCTGGCCTCAAGTTATGCACCTGCCTTGGCCTCCCAAAGTGCTGGGGTTACAGGGATGAGTCACTGTGTCCCGCGTAAGTCCTTAATTGCTATCTCCTTTGTGAAATCTTCCTGCTTTTGCCCACATACAGAATGCACTACTCCTCTTTGCAAGTTGTACTGTATTTAGATATTTAGATATTAGGAAAGTTATTGTAGAACTCCTCTCATTTTCACTTACATTACAGTTACCTGTAGCTTGTTTGATTTATCTGTTGAGGACCATAAATCTCTGGGGAGTTGAGACTCCTTATTTTACTCATCTTCATTTTCTGATCATAGTGCGTGGACTTGATGATATTTAGCTTTTAGCTCTTGAACAAAACTGAGTCAGATGTTAGAGAATATTTTAAAAGAAACATTTTCTGCTAGAAAAACAGACAAATCATTTGGCTTGTTTCTGCTAACATTGATGTCTGTGTAGTTAGGTTGGCTGCCCTTCAAAGATAGTTTTTTTCCCCCATTCTCTTTCATATATTAAATGTATAAAATCCACATATACATTATTATAAAGTGTGCATGCATATGCACATGCTCATGCTTATACACACACACCAGGCAGAGGATGCTTCAGCTTTCTGCAGCCTTCTTAGAAATAATTTGACTTGAAAGGCAATGGGAGTATTGTGTGGATTCATTGTTCACCTGAAGACTTATCTTCTTGATTCCTGAACCAATTATTCTTGCTTAAAGGTCATACTAGCCCAACATTCCAAGTGTTAGGCTCCTCTTAGGCAGGGACTGAGTTCTTAGCCATATTCCTCTCCAAACACGTTGTCTCTTTACAGGCAATGTGGTACAAAACCCTTGGATCATGATTTAATAGACCATGTCCTTTGCTATCAGCCTTGACTCTGAATAATGAATTCTGCACTTAATATATGTGTAACATGGGACAGGTTCTTTAAATCCCAGTTTCTCATCTATATATTGAGGACAACACATGCCTCATAAAATTGTTATGGAGAGAAATGACATGTTAGATGCCTGGCGTGTAATAGGTACTTGGTTGGTAAATATTTCCTACCATCCTAGAATTATACAGCAGTGAGAGATTTCTTTTGCCATAGGATGAAGGGCTTAAGGAGGCCCCTGGGAAAAAAGCATGTGAAAAATCAACTTACTTATTCTGATTACATGGAAAAAACATTGTCTCTTTCAAAGATAGCAGAAAGCTTCGTTGATTCCAAGTCTTAAACCTATGTTGGCCTGTGCCTGTTGTATGGAAATTCAGTCTCAGGGGCTATGTAGAGGGTTTCCCTCCATGTCCTCAGCTGTAGAACAGCAGTCTGAATATGTTTGAGATTCAGGGAAGTGATGCATGCGTGGCTGCCCATGATGAGTCAGGGTTAGGGTTAGGCAGAGCACAAAGTGGCATTCACCCAAACAACAAAAACATTAATTCAACTTTCTTTTCTTTTTGTCATCAGAAAGATACTTTGTGGAAGAAGGATGATGATAGGAGCATAGTTCTGGCTATTTGAGATCAGCGTGTGAAAACAGGAAATAAAATGTGAATTGTGATGAGTGCATTCTGCATATTGGAAAGATTTAATTCTGTGAGGCTAAAAATTCAAAAGAAAGCCTGATTCTTTAATAAGGCCTTACCCATAGACATGTGATGTTAAATCTTGCTGACTTGGCTCCAGCCGAGCTCTTTGGAGTGGCATGCAGCTTGCTGCCTCCAGCCACCACTCCTGAGGTGCCTGCCAGTCTGTACACTGGGCATCATGAAGTCTTCGGTGGGTTTACGTTTCCTGAATTGGGCTCCTGGCCCCAGCATTGCATTATCCTCATGCAAACCAGGTGATTTCATTGAAGTCTTCATTACATTAGTGATTGAGATGGGAAAGAAAGTGTATCTGAGAACAAAAATTATTATTATTTTTTTTAGGCCTTGGATTGCTCATAATAGTAAAATAGAATCAATCAATTATGTGCTTTTCCAAGTGCTTTGTCATGTGAGCCTTTGTATTGTGATAATAAAGCAAGTGCTAGTGACTGTAAAATTCTTCTTATATAACTTGTATGAGTAATTTTTTTTCCCCTGTCATGTTTTCAGATCTAATTTAGTTCAGTAGCTACTTGGAGGTCCTTGAGCTTTCATCCTTAAATTTGTTCAAATCATAGCCCCTAGTTGAAATTCAGGCCCGTTCAGTTCCAGATACCATGTTATAGTCATAGTGAAAGCTAGGGCACACAGTGTTCTTTGTTAAGGGAGTTGGCATTTGCAAATAATGTTAAAAGCTGAAAATGGAGGTTTACGAAGTTTGGAAAAGTGCCGTCAGAGCTCAAGAGGAAGGAGAGGGGTGTCTTGTAGGAGGAGAAATTTGTGTATCATGAAATAAGAGCTAAGAGGACCCACCAGCATCCTTTCAGCAGAGAGGCTCTAATACTGCTTTTTTTGCTGCCTATGTTTTCTTTAGGTCATGATTGCTGTGAGACAGTGAAGGTGCAGCTCTGTGCTTCCAAAGAGGGCCTTCCTGTGTTTGTGGTGGCTGAAGAAGACTTTCATTTCATCCAGGATGAAGCATATGATGCAGCTCAGTTCCTAGCAACCAGTGCTGGAAATCAACAGGCTCTGAACTTTACCCGTTTTCTTGACCAGTCGGGACCCCCATCTGGGGATGTGAATTCCCTCGATAAGAAAGTGGTGCTGGCATTTAGGCACCTGAAGCTGCCGGCAGAGTGGAATGTGTTGGGGACAGATCAGAGTTTGCATGGTGAGAATTTATATGGTCTACAAACAAACTTTAAGTTTGTGATACTTTTTTTTTTTAAATGGGGCTGCTCTTCTAGTTCATATTCAGGTCTTCCACAGAGGCTGAATAGATTTTATAGTTACTATAGGAAAGTGGCCTGAGTGACATCTCTTCTAGGTTCTTCGTTTGAGCTGATAAGCTTGTTGTTGCAGTGAAATGACCCAAGGGACTACCCAAGGAGAGTGGCACATCACCTTCCTGTGGGTCTGGATTTCAGGCTTGATCTCTCAAGTGTAGAAAGTGACATTTCCTTCAGGAGAATAGTTACTTTTTGGTGTTTAATGATCAAAGACATGGTTTTCATTATTGTATTCTGAAGTCCTCTAAAGATAGCCTGGAGGTGAAGGAGAGGAAAGATTGTGCAGTGAGTGGAGAGGAACATGAGAATAGGGTGCCCCCTGAGAAACCACACACTTCTTTAACCAGGCTAGTGTCACTCTTACTGACTTTATCTGTTGGCCCTCCCTATAAGAGTTTACTGAAGAAAGGACTCCACTTTTTTTTTTTTTTTTTGAGATGGAGTTTCACTCTTGTTGCCCAGGCTGGAGTGCAATGGTATGATCTTGACTCACTGTAACTCTGCCTCCTGAATTCAAGCAGTTCTCCTGCCTCAGCCTCCCAAGTAGCTGGGATCACAGGTATGTGCCACCATGCTCAGCTATTTATTTTTTTCCAGTAGAGATGGGGTTTCACCATGTTAGTCAGGCTGGTCTTGAACTCCTGACCTCAGGTAATCCACCCGCCTCGGCCTCCCAAAGTGCTAGGATTACAGGTGTGAGTCACTGCACCCAGCCAGGACTTCACTTTTTGAAAAAGATTTACATAGTAAGTATATAAGTATGTCCTCTTATTCAAACAAGGGTTTTCCCACATAATTCTTGTAGCAAATGACATCTACTTGATGTCATAATTATATAGATATTTTTTGATGAAACGTAATGTGTACCCGGAGTTCAATGAGTAACATCCAGTTTCCCTCCTGAGTTCAAGTCTAGTCGAACAATTTAGGAGTCCTGAAATAGAGATCAAAATGTTTACTTTATTACTGATGAAATCTGTATTGGAAGCCTGATGTTACAGCTCCTGCCAGAAGGGTCTGCTTGTACTTTCTATGTCTTTAATGAAAAAGCTGATCATTGACACCACTGCCCTACAGAGTCCACCAGCCTTAAGTATTGAATTATGTTGGGTGAGCAGTTTCTGAGGAGCAAAACCCAGTGGGGCCCAAGTCATGGCATACTTAGTTCCTACACTCAACGTTTTGTCTTCTTCATGGAAGAATGGTAAAGAGGTCTTTGCCAGCTGTGATTCTCTTAAATCTAAATTTAACAGTTAAGCCTGCGATCAGCTATCCGAATGGTGTCCCATACTGTCGGGGCATACTGTCAGTTTACTACCTGGATAGTACTGCCCAGGTAAAATCTGAAAGGAAGTATCAAATCAAGGAAGAAAGGCTTCATTCTTTCCTTCCTCTTTTTTAAACTATAGTATCCAAGAAATTTCCATCTTGCTAATATTTAGAGATCAAAATATTTGACATTAGATAGCGCTTGAGTGCCTTTTCAGAAGCCCAGTGATGGGCTTGAATACCTCTAGCTTCTGCCATTTCTTTTCTTTTTTAAAAGATGAAATCTAACTCAATTGTTCGGGCTGGAGTGCAGTGGTGCAATCTGAGCTCACTGCAACCTCTGCCTCCTGGGTTCAAGCAATTCTTCTGCCTCAGCTTCCTGAGCAGCTGGG
The DNA here is from genome assembly GCA_028533165.1 of Leontopithecus rosalia. Taxonomy (NCBI): domain Eukaryota; kingdom Metazoa; phylum Chordata; class Mammalia; order Primates; family Cebidae; genus Leontopithecus; species Leontopithecus rosalia. Next base: position 126,275,256 of record CM052653.1, on the reverse strand, counting down.
ATTACAGGCATGCACCACCACGCCCAGCTAATTTTTGTATTTTTAGTAGAGATGGACTTTCACCCTGTTAGCTAGGATGGTCCTGATCACTTGACTTCATGATCTGCCCGTCTTAGCCTCCCAAAGTCCTGGGATTACAGACATGAGCCACCACACCTGGCCACTCCTGCCATTACTGTATTGATAGGAGAATATTTATTCTGGCTGCTTTTCACAAATCAGCGTCAAGATAGTACTGCATTAATTATTTGTGGGGCCCTATGGTGTTTCATGGTTTTGTTTTGTCATGTTTGAAGACGGCCTAGGAGTTGGATAATTTTATGTTACCATGATTAAAAACAACTATTAGAAAAAGGAAACATCTGAAACTTTGAACATATCTCTTCCTCTGTTTTTTGTTTGCTTTTTTTTTTTTTTGAGATGGAGTCTCATTCTGTCACCCAGGCTGGAGTATAATGGCACGATCTTGGCTCACTGCAACCTTTGCCTCCTGGGTTCAAGCAATTCTCCTGCCTCAGCCTCCTAAGTAGCTGAGATTATAGGTGCAAACTGCCATTCCTGGCTACTTTTTTTGTTTTTGTATTTTAGTAGAGATGGTATTTCACCATGTTGCCGAGGCTGGTCTTGAACTCCCAAGCTCAGGCAGTCCACCCGCCACAGCCTCCCAAAGTGCTAGGATTATAGGCATGAGCCACCGCGCCCTGCCACCTCCTTTCTTTGGGCCTTTAACTTTCTTTTTTTTTAATAGATGGGAATTGGCCAGCTTTAATATTTTCTTTTGTACTGTTAGTGTACTGGTAAATTTTCTGTTGTACAAAATTGCTCGAGGAGTGTTAACAGAGGCCAAACCAAATGTGAATACTTAAGGAAATACATATTAAAACCATAATGAAATACCATTATATTTTTATCACAATGGCTACGATGAAGAATACCAAGTGCTGGCAAAGATGAAAAACATCTCATTTTGCTTGTAGGACTGCAAAATGTATAACCACTGTAGAAAAATTTGGCAGTTTCTTGTAAAGTTAAACATACACTTAGCATATGACCCGGTAATCTCACTTTTGTGTATTTATCCTAGAGAAATGAAAACTTAGAGTCAACAAAAAGTCTGTGCGCAGATGTGCTCATAGTAGCATTATTAATAATCACCGAAAACTGGAAATAACCCAGATCTCGCTCACTGAGTGTCAGAAGCAAACTGTAAGACATCCATATAATGTGGTACTACTCAGGAAAATAAGCAAACTATTGACATGTGCAGCAACTCGGATGCGTTTTAAATGCATTATGTTAGGAAAATGAAGTCGGTTTCCAAAGGTTACTTGCTACATGATTCTATTTATCTGATAGTCTAAAAAATGCAAAATTATGGAAAAAGAATAGAGGAGTAGCTCCCAGGGGCTGGAAGTGGGGGAAATGTCTGACTGCAAAACGACTATTGTGAGGAAATTCTTTGGGTTGTTGGAGTTGTTTTGTATCTTGTTTTTGGTGGTGGCTGTAAGAATCTGTGCCTGTGTTAAAATTCATAGGAATGTACACCCTGTAAAGGTGAATTTTATTGTACATATATTTAATAATTACAAAAGAAATTGTGTAAGTTAGGTGTATACTTTGCACGGTGAAATGCATGGAAGTGACTTGATGGAACTGCCTTCAAGTCAACAACTAGGATCAGGAATCTGGTTTTGAGTGCTCAGTTCACACTCTGCAGTTTACATTGCTCTATCCATTGTTGATTAGAATGTGGGAACACTGGGTACAGTAAGGGCAGAGTAGCATCAGTTAAGAGTCCATCATGCCTGCTGTTGAGGGACGAATGTATAGAATAGTCTGTTCAAATCAATGAGTTGCACATCAAATACTTTTAAATAGATACTTAAAGGAGAAAAGGACAGAGTAAGCGTGATGCCTGAGGTAATACAGGTAAATAGGGCACCTTGTTATATAACAGGACTTCTTGCTGTTGAAAGCTAGGATGTTTACAGGTATTCTAGCTTAATAATTACACAAAGTAGTATGTAAGATTTATGGCTAATCCTCCTATTCTTTTAATTGTTTAGGTGCACTGCTTTTTAGCTTCCTTCAGGTCAGTGACTCCTTTGGAAATTGCTTAGATTTCTCCTCAGAGAAAAATGTTCATAGGTGCCTACCTGCAAACATTTACATATGATAAATTTCTTAGTCTCCCTGAACTTCAGCCGTTTGAGCATGAAGTTAAGAATTCTGGGTTTAACTTTGCTCTTGCAAAGTGGGAATAGCATAGGCATTGGAGTCAGTCTGTTTGCATCCTGGCTTCCTTACAAGAGTTTGTGCAAAGTACTTTCTCTCTCACTTAATTTCTTCATCTGTGAAATGGAGGAATGTGTATTCTGATAATGTGTGCTAATTTGTAGGCTATTCATTTTGAATGTACCATTTAGAGATGCAAAACATTGATGTTTTACTTGTTAGAAAAATTAGTCTTTAAATATGAACAAGGAGTTTGTCATTTTAAATCTTGAACGTGTTCTCTGATCCCTAATTACATAAACAAGCTTCTACATTGTACTGTTTGCCACAGTTCTGCCTTAAATTCAGGTGATAAGGATTCATCTGGGTGGAGGGTGAATGATTGGGCAAGGACATTTGTTTTTCCTCTCTGAGTTTTTCAAGTCTCACTTAGTTTCTCAGCTCTGTGTTTGGTCAAAATGGTAAACTTAGGAGGGTTTCTCCCTGGGAAACCCTTGTGCAGTAGCAATCGGCATAACTCCCAGGTAATCAGGGTGGGTCCACTGTGGACTTGCTCTAGAGGAAGCAGGGAGAAATGTCCTGTAGGAAATCTTCATTCTTACTTACTCATGATACTGTGTAACCAAGTGAAAAGATCTTATCATCTTTGGGGGCAAGAATTCTCCCCCAAAGCGAAATTTGGGTGGAGAGGAAGACGACAGATTTAGGAAAAACTACACCAAGAACAGGCTGTGTATTCCCAGTTCTTTATCTCTGATGTTGGTTAACAGGTCATCCACTGTAATAATTTGATGATTTAGTTCCCACCCTCCTTCAAAGTGTTTGATAGCTTTTCATAAAATTTTTTCTTAGATACACTGTTTATGTACTTTTTCAGCTATCATCACTGCTACAAAGAAAATAACGTATTTTAAAACTGCTAGTGGTTGTTTTTTCTTGGCGGAAGATTAGTATTTATTGGTCCCAAGGCTAGTAGTGTCAGGACTTGAATTCCAAAAGGTTTTGTTGCCTCTCAAACCTTGTTTTTGTCACAAGTTTACATGTCTCGTTTTTCCATAACTGCATTTTCTCACACTGGCCTGTTCTTCCTTTCACATGAAGCTGAGAGTTCCTGCATCATGGGGGACTTTAGGTTTTTTAAGAGGTCGTCCAGAATAGTGCAAAGAATGGTGACTTTGGAATCATAGGAATCGATTCAAAGAGTACCGGGAGCAGGCCTTGCTAGGTGGATTGATGGGTTAGGAAAGTAGTCCTTGGTTATTGTACTGATCCTCAGAACTTAGAGCGTTTTACTTAGTCAGAGAATCTGACCATTTGAAAAATATACACCCCTCTAGCAGGCTTATCATGCTTGAATGCCTGCTAGGCACTTCAGGTTTTTTGCAGATCTGAGGGAAGGTGTGTGAGAGGTGTGTCCAGCATATAGGTAAATAGAAACAGGACATGAGACACTTGGCCCCTTCCTCCTCTGTGGGTAGAAGCTAAGCCTACAGAGATCTTTCCAATTAAGTATGGCTAAACAGGATATCCAGCCAAATAAGGTCTATGAAATAATATTACAGCATAAAGGAAAGGGAAAAGTATCATAAGTACTCAGATGGAATGTTCTCTGAGTATGTGCTTTCTGTAAGAAACAACAGAAAAACACTTTAGATGATATTCCCCATTTGTCCTTTAAAGAACTCAGTTAGAACAGATTTATTATGAAATTAGAGAAGGAGACAACCAGGAGAAAAGTAGGTTTTATATCAGTCAGTGTTCAACGTAGAGAAGCAGAACCACTAGGAAAAATATTTTAAGGTTTTTTTTTTAATAAGGAATGGTGCCTTTGATTGTGAGGGCTTATAAGTCCAAAATTTGTAGGGCAGGAGGGGGAGGGAAGGTCATGGGTAAAGTCAGCCCACCAACGTGGGCCAAAATTTCATGTCAGGAAGGGGAGATTATGGGTGGGATAGAGCTCCACAGCCACAGGCTGGTGCTGTCCTCCACAGGTGGAATGGAATCACTTCTCTCCAGGAGAAACCTCAGCCCTGCTTTTAAAACCTTTCAGTTGATGTAGTCAGGCGTACCTAGATAATCCAGGATAAACTTCCTTATTAGATCAGCTGGTTAGGGGCTTTAATTACATCTGCAAAAAAGCTGTTATGACGACAAGGATGGAAGGAGAGTCAGCTGGCAAAAATAATGCAGACATCCAGAATCCTAAAGCACAATTAATTCACACTGGGGACAGAGGACCCAATTGGCGTTGTAGGAAAGGCCATTAGTGATCTAAAAAACAAAGTTGAGTAACTCAGAATACAGAGGAGTACTAATACAGAGAATAGAGAACAGAGATGGATCTGAAATTACTGAGCTCTCTGCAGTTTAAACAGACAAAAGGAAGAAAAGCAGTGATGGAAGTTTTCATGCTCTTAAAACGGCAGAAACTAAAGGAGATTACATTCATATATATTCATTTGTTTATCCGTTTGCACCTTGGCCTCTTATACAAACCTAATTGATATTATCCCTGAATCCAATAAATTCAATCTCACAGATTTGTGTAAGAAATTAATGGGAGAATATCTAAAACTGGGGCTATACGCATGCGGCGAACTACTCAGCAATAAAAGGGAATGTACTGCTACGTGCAGCAATGTGGATGAATCTCAAACATGCTAATCAAAGAAGCCTTACACAAGAATATATAGTCTGTAACTTCATTCATATGTGGAGTTGTAGAACAGGCAAAACTAAGGTGAAAAATTCAGAACAGTGCTTAACTCTAGGAATGAGAAGGAGAGGATTAGCTGGACAGGGGCACAAACTAACTTTTTTGAATGTTGGTAATGTTCTGTATGTTGATAGAGGTGTATATGCATTTGTCAAAATTATTCAAAGGGATATACTGTACCATATGCATTTTATTGTATCTAAATCACCTAAAATTGTTGCTACATACTGAATGCTAGTTAATTACATGCATGCTGAAGTATTTTGGGGTGCAGTGGACTGATATCTTCAACTTATTTTGAAATGCATAAAAATAAGTTGGATGGATGGGGAAATAGAGGGAAGAATAACTGGATAGATATGGGATAAAGCTAATATAGAAAAACATTAATTGTAGGATCTAAGTTGTTTAGTGTCTGGTTATTTGCTGTATAATTCTTTCAATTATGTGTATGTGAAAAAGTTTTTTAAAAATGTTGGAGGAAACATGAAAAGGTGCTTTTTAAACCACATTAACTTAGCTTGATTGTATGATTGCTTGTTTTTATTTCCTAACAAAAACGGGGGAGTAATGGAAAAGGTGTCTTTTTTAAAGATGCAAAACAGAAGAACTTTCTATTTTAAATCCTGATTTGAATTCGCCTTCCTTTGCACAGTGACGATAACCAGACTTCATAGGGTTACTCTGAAGATAGAATGGAAAAAGTTGACATAAGCTGCCTAGCCCAGTGCAAGGTGCATAGCAGGTCCTTACTCCATTGTTTTCTCGTAATCTGTTATGCTCAGAAAGGGTCTACACAAAAGCAGATGTAGGGTACCAGTTACTAAGACGTTAAGAAATTGAGAGAGGATATAGTGCAGGAGTCTGGGCTTCAGCTTCTGAGCAGGTGCATGGCCGTATTATTGGGATTTCTACGCAAATGCTGAGCCGATTCAAAACAAATAAGAGATCAGAAGAGTGGTTGTTGGAGGGTGGTAAAGAGACAACTGCTTCCAAGTTGGAATTAACTGGCCTCTAAAAAAATCACGTTTCCTAGTTAGTGCCTTATTAGCTCTTTTGTTTTTGATAAAGATGTCGGAACAACTGTAAGGCACAAGTTAAATGGTGCTATTTGATCTTTTGTGAGGATTCTATTTGTTCTTTTGTCTGGTCTTGCCACCTGTTCAGAGGTGTTGATTATTAAGATTTGTACCTGCACATGTAGTCGTTTCTTCTGGGGTATAACCTTTCCAGCCCTGTTCCTCTGCTGAAACACCCTATAAATCCTGAATTGGTCAGTGTGTATACAGTTCTGTAGGGAAAAGATAGAATGTGGAAAATTGTGTTTCCGAGGAAATTGCCCTTAGAAATAGGGATACCAGACTAATAAACAGATGACATTTGGAAACAGTGTAATTGAGTTTAAAATCACAGCTTCGAAAATCTGTTCATTCCTTTGTAATACTCACAAACAGAAGTGTTGGGGTACTTCGCAGTAAGGAGAAAACCATTGGGGATCTAAAAAGTCTGAGTGCTCGGTGAAGAAGTTGAGACCCGTGGGAAGCCATGAAGAATGAGAGATGATAGCTAAGCCAAGGCAGGCACAACTCCAGACTGCCATTCACAACTCTCTGGAGTTGAGTGTAATACAGCCTTGTGGGGCCATATGTGACATCCTTGCAGAGACCTTAGTTCCTGTCATCATAGGTTGGGCACAAGAGGACTGCTGAGAAAGACGGTATGGCTACTGAACCTTGAATGTAATTTGAAGTCCAGGAGGACAGTGAAGAGAGCAAGGAAACAGGGGAACTGGCATTTAATGAGTATCTACTACAGCCAGTCGTAGTAGTAGCATTTCCCCCACATCTTCTCATTTGTTGCAACTCTGTGAATGAAGAGTTGGTATCTCAATTCAGGGATGAAGAAAGTGAAGTTAAGAGAGATGTTACGTGTATCACACTTTGTCACACGGAAGGTAAATGCCAGATTCAAACACAGAGTTGTCTGACTCCGAGCCCTTCCTCATTCCATCACTTTCAGAGTGACTCAGTTTACTAAGAGGAAGTCTTTATTTCAAGTGAAATATTTTCCTTTATGCAGCTATTAGTGGATTGTCTTAGTCTTTCTTACTAAGTGCCAGAAGATGCATTTCTTCCTCTTATTAAACAAATAAATAAAGCTGGCAGTGCCAGAAATTTGATTTGCCCTTACTGTGGAGGAATAAAAAGCCCCATGTGTACTGAACAAGCAGAACCTGTTTTTAGTGTTTAGCCAACTCCTGTCTGGGTGTTCTTATAACAAGTAATTATACCCTTTATGATACACCCATTTAAGTCCTAAGAGCTATTTCCTGTTGGACCTCATGTTGTGGGGCTGTATTTGCTTCTATTATTTGAGTAAAAAATGTGTATGTCGGGGGGTCACGTCTATATGCCTGCCTATGACATTGGTTGAACAAACAATGTATATTAAATCAGAATATAGAAATGGCTTGATTCTCCTTTGCAGGACTGCGTTCTATTGAGGCTTGTGCTTCCTATACTTTCTAAGCTTTTGTAGTTTTGTTTTGCCTTTACTCAAGGGCTGATTCTATCAGGCCACAGTAAACCTCTTCACACTGTGTGTCGTAGCTTAAATTTACAGTCTTAGGCACTTGGAGGCAGCAGCATTTACATATCTTGTTTTTATGTTTGTTTGCTTTTTGTTTTCCTATTCCCCTCACTAACGTTCATTTTCTCCCCCATTTACAGATGCTGGCCCACGAGAGACGTTGATGCATTTTGCTGTGCGGCTGGGACTGCTGAGGTTGACATGGTTTCTGTTGCAGAAGCCAGGTGGCCGAGGAGCTCTCAGCATCCACAACCAGGAAGGGGCAACGCCTGTGAGCTTGGCCTTAGAGCGAGGCTATCACAAGCTGCACCAGCTTCTAACCGAGTAAGTGCTCCTTCTCCTTGTTTCTCTCCTCTCATCCTTAGTCCCACCCCCATTCATAGTAGTACCGCCCACATGGCATCTCAGTGTGAGTCTGCAACGAATTAGAACCTCAACTCTGTACCTTGCCTTCTGCTGTGGGTTTGTAAGCTTGCTCCTGCTAACCACTTGTTTGTTAGAAACGTAAGTCATACTACCATTTTCTCTCTCCTCTGCCTCTCTGCCTTCTCCGCTTCTTATCTCTTATATTTTACTATTTTACTCAAAAGTCAAAACAAGCCTTGTCTGTGGAGGTAGCATAACATTACCAATGTATACAGCTTATCTTGGTTTAGTACAGGAGGGAACGGATTTCCTGTGTCATACATTTTTTTCTGGTGTGTCTTTAAGACTTGAAAGAGTTAATTAATTAGAAACTAGTACTTTCATATTATAATTGCCTACAGAAACTATGGTAAACATTTAAGTTCTGGATTGAATGTAGTCCCTGTGGATAAAGTTTGAGAGCAGTGGTTTCTTCATATGAATAGCAGTAAAAGCAACTGAATTGTCCTGGAAATGTGCAGTAGGAAATCCTGTCTATCTTTAGGCTCAATTATGGTATTTTCTGACTCTTTAAAAATTCTCTGGACGAAGGTTGTTAGTCAAAACATTTGAAGAGTGCTCTTTTTTTTTCTTGTATAAATAAATAATTGCACTAAAGCAGCCAAAAGTTTTTATTGGATTGTTTATATAAAGAGGTTTCAAGAATAGTTTCTTTTGTTTAATATATTTTTCTAATAGTTTTGTGCTTATTATTATCTTGTCTACCACATTATCTGAACAAGTATAAACACCATTGGATCTGTGTTCCTTAGCAATTGAGGGACCTTTGCAAATTGAGTATTAGCAAATTCTCATATATTTTGCTTATGTCAAATTTAATTTAGTTGTGCTTTATGTTTTACCGTTTTTAGCTGTGTGTATAGTCTGGAAGGACCAAGAAGAGATCTCAGAATGTAATGCTACTTACGGTTATATAAACAGTTTTTTCTTGCTTCCATGCCCAAGCTAATAACTTTCCCTGTCACGCCAGACAGACAGTTCTTTGCAGAAAGCTCTGATAGGTGCTACAGATACAGTGCTGGTAGGAGGGGCACTTACCTCAAATGAGCTTTGGATACCTGAGCTCACCTAAGACAGTATTCCAGGGAGTGATACATTCTACTCCTTCACACTTCCCATCTGGCCAATGATTGGATTCATTCTACTGTTGGCTTCATGGCCTCAGGAAGAAAGGCCTTGTTCCAGAAGTTGAAACAGTTAACTCTGCATAACTACTGTGATGTTTAAATGAATTTCCTCTAAATTTGATTTTTTTTGCTGGGAAACAGAGTTGGTTAAGGACTGCCATCCAAATGGGGAAATAAAGTGATTACAACAGCTTCGTTATATCCTTGGAGGGGATGTCACAAGACTTATTGCAGCATAGCTTTAAGGAAACTAGAGTGTGTTTGTTCTGGACTTTTTTGTGCTTGCTTTAAAGTACTACCTCTGTTACATGTGGAAAGCCACTTATCTCCTTTTGAAGGTAGATTGGTGAGGGGAAACCTACCTGAAAAATTTCCAAGTAAAGGACCCAGATAGGAGAGGATGACCACCTTGCTGCAGATCTAAGACTTCACTTGAATTCTAGGACTTTACTGTTCTGAAGTTTAGAAAAAGTGCTGAGTCATAACTAGCAATTAAAAACAGAAAGGGGGTGATTGTCCCAAATCAGTTTGAGTGTGATTCTAGTAGAATTTGCTAGAATTTCAGTTGCTAAAGGAACAAGAATTGTCATCATTTTGTTTTTGGTTTTCTTTTCTCCTTTCTATCTATCTATCTATATATATATATATATATATATATATATATATATATATATATATAAAACGTAAAAATGGTTAAAATAGTAAATTTCAGGTTGAGCATTCAGTGGCATTTGGTACACTGACAGCACTCACAGTGTTATGTAACCATCACCACTATTGTTTTCAGAACTTTTTCATCACCCCAAACAGAACTTCCATTTCCCCAACCCCTGATAGCCTCTGTTCTTCTTTCTGTCTCTAAGAATTTGGTCATTTTAGGTACCTTGTATAAGTGGAATCATGCAATGTTTATCCTTCTATGTCTGTCTTCTTGCACCTAGCATAATGTCCTCAAGGTTCATCCATGTGGTAACATGTGTCAGCATAATATGTATTTCAAAATTGCTAGAAGAATATGTTTTTCACCACACAAAAAACAAGTAGCTGAGATGATGGGTATGTTACTTAGCTTGATTTTATCTTTCAATAGTGTATACATCGATTAAAACATCACATTATGCCTCATAAATAGATGTTGTCAAAAATAAATAAATAAATAAATAAATAGATGTTGTCTATTACCTCCCCCATGCAGCCAAAAGTGGAAACAACCTAGATGTCCATCACAGATAAATGGATAAACAGTGTGGTATATTCACATAACGGAATACTATTCAGCCTGAAAAAGAAAAAAATCTTTAACAGATGAAACTGAGATCCAGAGAGACAAAGTTGTTGAATTATGATAACAAGGTGGCAGGGCCAGAAATAGAAGCCAAAAGGGTGTCCAGAGCTCTTTCCTTCCATTCCTGGGATTCTTAAAAAGTGGCCCAAGGACAGACTTCATAGGGTCTGTATTCCTTGAAATTATAGATAAACATACACATGTTTTTCTGAGCAAAGCATTTGTTGGTGAGATTCACAAAGGGGTTTGTAGAAAGTTAAGAATTATCACAGTGTATGTTTTTGTTTTGTTTTGTTTTTTGAGATGGAGTCTTACTCTGTAGCCCAGGCTGGAGTACAGTAGAGAGATCTCGATTCACTGAAACCTCCACGTCCCAGGTCCCAGTTCAAGCAATTCTCCTACTTCAGCCTCCCAAGTAGCTTGGGTTACAGGCATGAGCCACCATGCCCAGCTAACTTTTGTATTTTTTAGTAGAGACAGGGTTTCACCATATTGGCCAGTCTGGTCTTGAACTCCTGACCTTGTGTAATCCCAAATAGCTGGGTTTACAGGCATGAGCCACTGCGCCAGATTGATGTGGTCTTTCTAATAGTTTATTTAACATGAGACTTTGGGTACCCTGCTCTCCTTTTTAAAAATGAAATTGTTCACTTACGAGCCTGACTCTTTTATTGCGTCTTTTCAGTTAGTATGAAATTGAAGTATGGCTATATACATTTTACATCTATGGAATAAATAGTTGTATTCTACACTCTACTGAAAACTCAAGCTTATTTAACCCCATTTATAACCCTTTGAAAGTACATTCGTTGTTTTAATTCCTTGCTGCTTTACGTTGTTTTATGCTTTATAAGTTTTGGCAGGGAGTGGGGAGTCAGGGTATTGTGCTGGTTAGGGCCCAAGTTCCTTTTGTGTTTCTTATTCAAGACTTATTTTGATTGCCAGTTTCTTTTGATAAACCAGGTCTTTCTTCTGTGAAAATTATGATTAGCCATTCTTGGAGATATAAGGATTCTCTACCGTCCTTTAGAAAACACTTGGACTTCCAGTTAGTAATAACTACTCAGGATATTTTTTACAGTTTCCCTTTTTTGTAGCCTGTGATTGTTAACTTTCACTTAGTTCAGTGATAGGGAAGGCAGAGCTTTTGCTGACTTGCTTTTTTGCTTCAGTTTATATTTAGATCTTACATTATGAATATGGATGCATTTGTGATCTGAAAATTGATCCTAAATACATTGTATTTAAGTTTTACCTTAAGTAAATGAAAGAATTCATGTACGGAGCATAACTCAATGATTGACATATATGTTATCTCTTATTTCCCTTTCCTTAATTTTCTATCTTGCCTGAGAAATCTTAGCCCCAGAAGAGTACCCAAAACATGTAGGCCTACTTCTGCTTTAGGTAGACAATCATCTCCTCTGGTTTGAAGCGAATAGGTAAAGACCCTAGTTTGCAGGCTCTTGGTTTCATGAATGGTAGGAAGTGACAACATCAGATAAACGTGGCATCGTAGTTACCTAAGAAGAGAGTATTAGTCCAGATGTTACTGGATCTGGCTGATCTCTTACGTACACATCACAAAGTAGAAATCTTGGGACGTGGATCACCCACATTGTGGTTAACAGGGAGTTTGAGAGTAAGAGACAGCTGCAGTAGTGAGTAGGTGTGCAAACTTGGAAGTCAAATCTAGGTTTGCATTTTGGCTCTGCTATTTGCAAACTTTCCTCGCTAAGCCTTGATTTCTTCATCTCATAAATAAAGGATAATAGTATACTTCCTGGATGACAACCCAGTGTCTAGTATATGCAGTATGAAAAATTAGGGCTTATTTGTCATACAGATTCTGGATATTTTTGTGGAGCCAATAAAGGTGCCGTAAGTATTTCAGCTTGGAGAAAGATAGTAGTATGGTATGGTAGAATTGCTTAGGGATGAAGAGCTTAATTAAAATCTAAGCCTGTCTAGTTAGTAGTTACTGTGACTTGGGAAAAAGTCACCTATCCACTCAGTCTCATGCTTCCTCTCTCTTAAGGATAATACCTATTCTGCCTACATCATGAGGTTACTGAAACTAAAAGAATATTTGTGCAAATACTGTTAAACTCTCAGATAACTATTTGAAAGTTTCTTATATATTAATAATGACATCACTAAAATTAGAGTTAATAGTGAAACTCAAATTCCAATTGATTGGTCTACCAGATATCTTGTTTTGTAATATTTATTGCAGTTCTCTGTGAATTAAAGTTAGTAGATTGGAGTCTAGTTAGACTGGCTGGTTTTGAATCCAGGGTCTGCTTTTCTGAAACTGTATCATTTATCTTGGGTGATTCACTTAACCTTTCCAAATGTCAGTGCCTTTTTTTTTTTTTTTTTTTTTTGGTAACACAGGAATAAGAGGACTTTCTTCAATGGGTTGCTTTGAGAAATAAAAGAATTCATGTAGAGAGCATAACTCAGTGATTGACCCAAATGTTATCACCATTTCCCTTTTTAAAATTTCTTTTTCCTTTGAATGCTCAGATCAGTTTTTCATAATTTAAGGAAATCTTAACAGAATCTTGAAGTGTTTTAGGCGTCTTTTGAATGTCCCTACTTAATATGGATTGGAAATTATTCCCTAGTGTAATAGATACTACTTTAAGTAAAATTAGTTTGGCCCTCTGATACATGCTGTGATGTTGATGCCTGTAGGTTAATGGAACAAGGAATTCTAGATGGATAAAGAATCATTTGCAATCCTTCTACCGTTATAAGAGTATTTCTTTTAAGAAGTTCAACTCTGGAGTGTTGTCATAAAAGTGCTGAAATATTTTAATTGCTGCAAGAGCCAGTTTAAACTTATTTGTCCTCATAAATGTCAATTTTAGTATCAGCTTAATAAATCTTCATTTGTTGAATGCCTATACTGCATTAGAAACCGTGGGTGGTACGTAACAGATACTATTTCATTTCAACCTTATATCAACCTTGTGAAATAGCCATTATCTGTGTTTTATGGGAGAGATATGCAGGCTCAGAGAATTAAAGTAACTCATCCAAGGCTATGTAGAAAATGGTAGAGCTACTGTTAGACACACAACTGTGGAATTCTGAGACCCATATTCTTTCCTCTGTAAAAATTTGACAGAGAAAGAAGAGACTCAGAAAGAAGCTACTAGGATACAGTATTAAATGTACTTAAATGTAAAGGGTTATATGCTTTCTAGTCTATGTTTTTTGAGGAAAACAAAGTTCTTACTATAATAACTATACATTTATATTACTCATACGACTTTTGAGGTACGGTTGATTACTTTCAAACTACCTTTTTACATAGGTATATATTGTTATCTCTGATTTATGTATGTATGTACAGACTCTTGCTGTCACCCAGACTGGAGTTCAGTGGCACTATTTTGGTTCATTGCAGCCTCTGCCTCTCAGGTTCAAGCGATTCTCTTGCCTCAGCCTCCTGTGTAGCTGGGATTACAGGTGCATGCCACCACACCCAATTTTTTGAATTCGGTTTCACCATATTGGCAAGGCTGGTCTCGAACACCTGACCTCAGGTGATTCACCTGCTTCGGCCTCACAAAGTGCTGGGATTACAGGTGTGAGCCACTGCACTCTGCCATTCCTGTTTTATAGTTGAGGAAACTGAGGCCAGAGAGGTAAAGTGAGTTGCCCAAAGTCTCGGGTCACAAGATTGCAAAGTAACAGAACCAGGCTCAGGCCCAAAGTCCAGTGATGTGTTCAGATTGAAGTGACACATGAATGCTGAACACAGACCTCGCCTGATGAGCTCTGGGTACTTAGTCATGATTTACTGCAGTAGGCACTCAAAGGGTTTGTGCCTGTAAGTTGTCAAGTCGTTCTTAGAAGACAGTTGCACTTGAAAGCTATGTACAGCGTTAGGTGGTAGAGTAACTACTTGAGAATACCTATTTCACAATGGAACCAAGTGCTGTTGAGCAAGATGTTCCGCCAACATAGTGATCGCCCTTTTAGGGTCCTTTTTAAGTATATGACAAGTGGGTCCTCGGTAGCCCATCTAGTGCAAAACAGGTTTGGAGCCTTTTCTTTTGCACAGTAAAGCAAAAGATGAAACAATATACAAACTTACCTTAAAAAGAATAACTAGAGAGGCAGGATTTGGTATAACTTGACATCTGGCCAAAGTCCCATCTATCAGTCTGTCCATCCATTGATATCTGACCTCCTTTGTAATTGTGTGATCTAGGTCTTTGCGCCTTGATAAAGATAAGATGGTAGAACTGAATGGAAACTAGAGAATGGGGAAGGAGACTAACATTTATCAAATATTGAAAACTGGCTTTGTATTATGCACAGTACTACCTTGGTGCTTTACATGTGTTTTCATTTAAAACCTCTCAGCAAATCTCAAGGAGGCTAATAAGCAGCTTTTCGAAGACCGTATAGTTAAGTCGCTATTTTCACAGCCTATCTTTAGGTTGTATTCAGATTTATTCGTAGAATTGTGTGAGAAGGCTTGTTTGGTAGCATTCTCAGGCTTTAAATCTAATTTATGGTGATTAATAACTTTGATTTTCAGTGCCTTTTTTTTTTCTAAGTTTACAACTGGATGACTTTAATCATTTTGACAGTTTGTATTTTTTAAACTATTCAACTAGTAATCTCAGGATTGCCCAATCTGGCAGCATACTAGAAAGTTGCAAGATGTACATTCTGAAGATAATATACTTATAGAGCAGTTTCTTGTGTTCACTGCTAGGTATTTTGGGTAAATTCTCACTTATTTATCCTCTCCCCAACCCTTTGAAGGCAGGTGTTTTATCTATATTATACAAGGAAATACAATAGCCACAGCTGGTAAGTGTGATGGAAGAATAATTTGGACCAGGTTGTAACTCCAAATCCCATGAACTTTTATACTGCCTTGGGCTTTCTAAGAAAATGGGTAGGAGTTGAAAGTTGGTTGGAATCACAAAGCCCTTCCAAGCATTCTGTGTTTTCATTCACTGCTTTTCTCTCCCTGCTGATTGCCGCATATTTACTGAGCCAGGTACGTGTATGTTCTTGGTTGCCATATAATGTTTAGACTTCAGAGTGGTCAGAGTTGTGAAATTAGGCTACTTAAACTGTGGTAACAAATCCTCAGTGACAACTGCATGTTATTTGTGTCTGACTTAACTCCAGGCTTAAATGAAAGAAAATACAGACCTGGAGTATAGGGCTTGAGAGTCATGTATGAAGAAATGAAGGATCAGTTGATGGCATCTCCTACCCTTTAAAAACTACATATGATTTTTACTTGGTCAATTCTCAAGTTTTCTTAAAGTCATACCAATAGAAAGAATGACTTGAACATTTTACCTGCATTTATTATTAGCAGAAATAGAAGGATTAGGGAAACAAGGGAAGTGATTAGAGAAAGAAGAAAAAAATAGGTGTGTTGAGTAAACATTTTCACTAAAATCAGTATTTGGCTGAAGCAGAATATTACCAGCATATATTGAAGATACATGATACAAGAATAAATATAAGGTAGTAAAAAATGTAACCAGTTTTATAGATTTATTAATACCTAACTTTCCTGTTTTGAAAGTTTGACCTTATAGTAGAACAATTTCTCAGCATTACAGCTTCTAGATTGTTCTTGATTCATTAAACAGCATACACAATTTCTGCTGGCACATCAGTAATATCTCTATCTGGTTGGACTACAGACAGTTAAATTCAGGGAAGTTTTTTAGTAACATCTTCTAGAAGGAATTTTGTATTAGGATTCTAGATTTGATGAATCACAAAAGTCTTTTAGCTTTAGCTGCTGAAATTGGTTATCGTAGCATAATGATCATTTTGACAAGGTTTTATTAAGTCATTAGGGTCCACAAGCATACGTAAGGAACAGTATTAAGTGTTCTTACTAAAGCCTGTTTTGTTTCATTAATAAAAAAAAATGTATTTTAGGTACCTAATATTTTTCCTAACACTTAAAAAATACATTTGCATTTGGATTAAAGGTGATTTATCATAGTTATAAATGATTGTAGCAATTTTTTCTTGTAAAATTTGGAGGAGGCAGTGTTGACATTCTGTTCTTAGTTTTATTATTATGTGAATGATTTTCAAATAGAACTTACCCTTGAAAGACACATGGCCTAACTGGAATATCTACAATTTAAAAAATTGTTTTGTTTAATGTTCTGAACACTAGTTAACAAAAATTTAAAGCTAGAGTTTTTGTATAATGTAGTATCTGTAATTCTTAAATTTTTGTAAATATTTGTTGACCTAAGATAAAATGTTCTTCAGGTTATCTAGCCGGTGTACTGTCTCTTAATCATTTTAACTGTCAAACCATTTATTTATCCATTTGAAAATTCTTAGGTGTTTCTGCATATGACATTAATAGTTGTTTTTTTTTTTTTTTTTCCTGAGACGGAGTTTCGCTCTTGTTACCCAGGCTGGAGTGCAATGGCGCGATCTCGGCTCACCGCAACCTCCGCCTCCTGGGTTCAGGCAATTCTCCTGCCTCAGCCTCCCAAGTAGCTGGGATTACAGGCACGCGCCACCATGCCCAGCTAATTTTTTGTAGTTTTTAGTAGAGACGGGGTTTCACCATGTTGACCAGGATGGTCTCGATCTGTTGACCTCGTGATCCACCCGCCTCAGCCTCCCAAAGTGCTGGGATTACAGGCTTGAGCCACCATGCCCGGCCATTAATAGTTTTTATAGTCACTGATTACTATAGCATTTTATTCTTCTTATAATACATATTTTATGCTTTCACTAGCCAATAGAATTTATGTATAAAAATTTATGTATCAAAAGCACATGTTTACATCAGGGGTTCCCAACCCCTGAGCTGCAGACTGGTATAGTCCATGGCTTGTTAGGACCCAGGCTACACAGCAAGAGGTTAGAGGTGGGTGGGCAATCAAGAATTACCACCTGGGCTTTCCTCCTGTCCTATCGGCAGTGGCAGATTCTCATAGGAGCAGGAACCCTGTCATGAACTGTGTGTGCGAGGGATCTAGGTTGCACACCCCTTATGAGAGTCTAACTAATGCCTGATAATCTGAGGTGGAACAGTTTCATCCCAAAACCATTCTGCCCCCCACCCCCATGGAAAAATTGTCTTCCGTGAAACTGGTCCTTGGTGCCAATAAGGCTGGGGACCACTGCTTTAAATTCTGTAGAGAATGCTTACATAGTACCCATTATTTTAGTAGTATTTCTTGCATTGGTGGTATTGCCTCATTGATATGATGGTAACCCTGTAATCACTTGATCCTTGCTCAGTGGGCATCCATCTGTTCTTGGCCTTAAAAATGGCAAAGTTGAAATTGAATTCGTCCCTGTTGTTTAATGTCTCTATAGGCCCCAGTTTCTTCATTGACAAAATAGGGAAATATAATGTACCGCATAGATGTGTTAGGATTAAACAAGAACATGTTTATAAAGTTCTTAGGAGTTTAGCATGTCTCTTTATTTGGAGAGCTAGGAAGAACAATTCATTGGAAATATTTCAGCTTTGTATGAATATGCCACCTCTTTTAAGCACCATCCAGTTTCAGACTTACTGTTTCCTAGTCAGCCTCAGCCCACAATTATAATTATCTCTTGACCTAGTGGGGAAACTGAGCCCTATTTTCCTCAGATTTTTGGGGGTTAATAGTGGTAGGTGATGCAGGGGTAGTTACCTCACAGTTACTCCACAAGCAAGGTTACCTTAGCTTTTTTTTTTTAAGTCTTAATTCTGAGAAGTTGCCTCCTTTTTTTGTTCATTAGAATTATACAAGCCCTCTAGTATACCACACAGTCACCGTATATTGATCATCTTGGGTGGCCAAAGAGCTAACACTTTGCATTCATGTTCATTTGATCCTCATGACAAATGTAGTATTTTCACTTTACAGATGAGGAAATTTGAAGTGCAGAGAAATTTAAGTAGTCCAAGATCACAGAGAATGGTAAGGTCAGAGTAAGGAATCAAACAAACTCTGACTTTCCAGCTTATGCTCTAACCATTACCTTATAAAACTTTGTTGGTTTAAAAGCACAGAATTTAGAACCAAGTTCTCATAGACAATACTTGCTCAAATGATGTACCTTCTTTTTCTTTGCACTCTCCTTATGCTAATTATTAAGGGGAGAGTGGCAATTCTATGTTCCCTCCCCCTCCAGAAAAAGGAAGGAAGAGAGGAAAACTAAGTTTCGGTACTAAAATATCTCGTAGCCCTGGGTATGCATGAATGCATATCTGACCATAACTAGCCTAGCAGTGAGTTGCCTACACATAGCTAAGGTACATTATTTTGAGATGGATTAGCTATCCCCACCCGCTACCCCTTTCTGGCATTTAGCCTCTCCAGCTCCATTTCAGTAGAGTGTGGTTTATGTTGTAGATCTGACTAAAGTTTGGTAGTATTAAAGTGATGTGGTTTTGAGAAGATAATGCAATAGCCCGCAAAAAAGGAACTAGGTGCTGCAGTTCCTTGTCAGAAGTAAACTTGGAGTGAAACGTGCCTTTAGGAGGGGTGACCAGGCTGCTTTCCTCTACTTTAAAGCTGTAGTATGAAGCTAAAACCAAGAGAGGATGGGCTTGCAATATTCCTGGTGCTTGGGCAGCCATGGGTGAGTATCAGCTTCCAGAATGATGCTTTGTTAACCTTCATTGTTGACTCTGACATTTTCTCTGGATTTTTACTGTAACTCAACATGAAGCATCATTGAAGTTGCCTGAATAACTAGTGTTGTTATGATCAGAAAAGTATTTTTGTTTGCAGTTAATTTGGCAGGATTTTACATGTATGTTAGCATAAAATCCCAATGTTTTCTTGAGTCGAAGCATGCTAGACAAGATAAGAAAGCAGAGTTTGATTGGTTGTTGATTATTGCATGACAGGTAGAATGCTAGAAAATTAGTTGAAATTCATCCTGGGCTTATTGAATTTGGTTGTATCATATACATAAACTGTGGCCATTTAGTTTGGATGCTGTAACCTTATCTCTGATAAATGGCCTCTAATTTGTGTTATTTTGTAATTGAAAAACTTACTATGGATCTTATAAAATTTATGAAAACAAAAATTCTAACATACTTCATTAGTTTCTGATAAATACTATGTCATACCTTCAGTTAGTATGATTTGAATGTGGTTTGAAACTTCCATAGAGGTGTAGGTTTCGTTGTGGATAGTGGAAGGGGCACATAAGTTTTAGAATTGAGTCTGGATACAAATTGTGACCGTTTCACTTACAGCTGTGAGTTCTTGGGCAGATTATCTATTAATACAGATGCAAAATGGAAATACACCGATACCTGCCTCAGTTTTTGTGAGGATTAAAACTAGATAATATACCAATAACATAGTTGTTTTGTTATCATTATCAAATAGGATGTACTGTACATAATTTCATTTGCTGTGCTTTTATGTGACTGGCAGAACAGTAGGTTTGCTTTCACTGGTATCACTGCAAACATGCCGTGCACTGCAACATTATGACGGCCATAACATCACTGGGTGACAAGAATTTTTGAGCTGCATTATCATCTTACAGGTTCATCATTACATGGTCTACCGTAGACTGAAACATGGCTAAGCAGCACATGACTGTAGTTAATATTTTTAGCATTCTTCTTTTGTTTTTTTAATTTTTGCCTTCCTCCCTCTAATGTTTTCTCAACCCTCCAAGAATAAAATCCTAGTTGCTACCAGAACTCACAAAGTTCTTTAAAATCTGAACCTGGTACAACCCTGAGACCTCATTTCATAATATTCTCCTCGTTCCCATTTTCTTTCTGCACAGCTACACTGGCTCTAAGCCCCCAGCCAGCTCATTGCCACTTCAGGATCTTTGCTCTTGCTGTACACACTGTATGATGTTCTGGTTCCCTAAGTCCACATGCTGGCTCTTGCATACCATTCAGGTCAGTTGTTAGGTTACCTCCTCGGAAAGCTCTTCTTAAGAAACCACCATTTCTACTTGAAGACATTTTCTACCATAAGCAGCTGTTTTATTTTCCTTAAATAAAAATTTGGATTTGTGTTTTAGACTACATACAGATTAAATAAAAATCCTCTATATACTTATGCTGTAAATGTATTCAGGGATTTTTCTATTTACACTTCCTGTTAGAGAATATGTGCATTTGAAATGGTTTTGTTGTTTTAAGGTACGAGTATTCAGTAGAATACCTCTTAGTGCCATTTTAAAATGTGGTCTAAAGAAACAGTTTGCTTTTATCTTTTCTTTCTCCTCATTAATCCATGTAAGTTACTACTCTAAATTGCTTTAGAATAAATAGATTGCTTGGAATGGATATTAAAATTTATTTTTTAGCCTTCAGCTCTGTGAAGCCTTGGTTGATTTGCCTAAACACTTAATCTATCTGCAAAATCTTGGCCTTGTTACTTGGAAGATTAAAATGATACTTATGATGAAAGTGCTCTGAAAAATTGAATACAGCTTTACAGTCATATTTCTTATGTATTGTGATTTGTTCCTGATACTTCACATTTGATTCAGAGAAATCATTTCAACAAATAACAGAACATCTTTTGTTGTTACTTTTGTTGGGTGTTTTTTGAGATAAGGTCTCATTCTGTTACCCAGGCTTGAGTGAAGTGGCCCAATCACAGCTTCACTGTAGCCTCAACATCCCACCTCAGCTTCCCTAGTAGCTGAGACTACAGGCATGCACCCCCATGCCTGGCTATTTTAAATTTTCTATAGAGATGAGGTCTTGTACGTTGCCCAGGATGGTCTCTAACTCCTGGACTCAAGTGATTCGCCTGCCTCGGCCTCCCAAAATGCTGGATTACAGGCATGGCCACTATGCCCAGGCAACAGAACCTCTTTGTAACATAACTGTGGTACTCTTGATATTATTCAGTTGATTTTCAGCTTTGCTTAGGCCTATGCAAAGTTTACGTTTGGGAGAAAAATGATACCTTATCCAGTAGTAGGTCTGTAGCTGATACCACATGCCATGTTCCTTTCTAGGCTATGCTTCCTGTCTCTTCTGCCAGTAGCTTTTCTCCCCAGAATCTATGTACATTACATTTCATTTTTTCAGTAGTTCATTTTTAGAGTCTTTGTTTCAGTGATGAATTGGAAAGTTAAAAAAATCTAATCTTTCCTAAGCAATTTGAGCAGTGCTACTGTTAGGGAGAGTGAATCAATGTTGTATGTTCTGCAAAAGCAGCAATTTAGAGGAGAGACATGAGAAAAGTCTCATCTAGTTTATCCAAAGGACATTATCTCTTTATGAGGACCTATTTTATTAATGTAACTGCTTTTAAATAGGATTAATAACTTTAATTATAACTTATGAAAAGTGCCAGATCAGGTCAGTGGTCTATAAAAAATACGCAAGGTAATTAGAAGCTTATTTGGCTTGTTGAGTATGGGTTCTTTTCTTGAATTTTAGTAATGATAACCTCATACATAGTTAAGTGAACTTTATGCCTGAAGATAGGAGGTCTCGCCCAGACAGATGAACAAAAATTTGTCTTTTTTTTTCTGAACTGGAAAAGCTAGTTTACAGAGTGAAAATTTCATTGTGATTAAAGTTATCAGTTTCTGTAAATACAGAACATGGCTTCTCCACTAAGTTAGAAGCTCGTTAATGAGCTGATTTTAACATTCACCATGACACTGAAGTTTTGGATTCATATTTAGTTCTTAATCTTTCTATCATGCTTAAGTTTCTTATGATCTTCAGGAATAAGACTGGGAAAAATGGATGTGCATTCCCTTGTCTCTGTCCTGATTCTTTTATTTAAATTGGTTATCCTACGGGGTTTTTGTTTGATTTTGTTTTGTGTTTTTGCCCTATGAGAAAGCTAAAGAAACTTTTTGACATTTTAAAGATGAGTGTGTACTCCTCCCTTCCCTTTCTTCTTCCCTTTCCTCTCCCCTCCTCCTCATTTCTTGGAAATGTGACTTTTTTTTCTGTCATTGGTTTGAAATTACTTTATCCAGTTATATCATTCTTTCCAAGTTTCAGCTTATTTTGTAAGCAGTTCTCCTTTTTCCCGTTCTCATTTTACCACTGTAGTTGATCTCAGTCAACAGTGGTAATGTTCTCGCTTTCAAAATAATTCTCAAGGGCCTGTGTTTTTCAGTCTCACTAAGTAGCATGAAGCACTGGATAAACAGAGGACAGTTAAGTAGCTAGTAAGCCAATAACTGTCTGACATAGATCAACCTAGTTTGTGTATAAACACAAATTTAAGTAACATTTAAATAGAAATCTGTGTTTCAGCAGCCCCCAATTTTTTTTCGGCACAGGTTTTGTTGACAGTTTTTTCATAGGCCTGTGGGAGGAGGAGACGTGATAATTGAGGGGATGATTCAAGCACATTAAATTTATCATGCACTAAATTTCTGTTATTACCGCATTGTAATATATAATGAAATAATTACACAGCTCATGATAATATGGAAACAGTGGGAGCCCTGAGCTTGTTTTCCTGCAACTAGACAGTCACATCTGGGGTCGAAGGGAGACAGTGACAGATGTCAGGCATTAGATTCCCTTAAGGAGCGCACAGCCTAGATCCCTCCAATGTGCAGTTCAGGATAGGGTTCATGCTCCTATGAGAATCTAATGGCACTGCTGATCTGACAGGAGGCAGAGTTCAGGTGGTAATTCTAGCATTGGGGAGCAGCTGTAAATACAGATGAAGCCTCATTGGCTAGCCTGTGCTTACCTCCTGCTGTGTGGCTTAATGGGGCTTAGACTGGTACTGGTTTGTGGCCCAGGGGTTGGGGACCCCCTGCTTATTTAACCACTTGTAACTTATCACTTAGATGCTGTAAGTCATCTAGGGAGTGAGAGGGTTAGAAAAGAGAAAGTCCATTACTGAGTAAAGATTGTTTGGGATTGTTTCTTAGGTAAGGATCTTTTGAAGTGTCTGGTGTTGGTTTAGGGTGAACTAAATATAACTGCATTGGAGTCTAAGCTCAGAAGTTTGTGTCAAGGTTTATTGCTCCTGTGATACCTGCTGTCTCCATCTCAAAAAAAAAACAGTTAAAATCAAATAATTTCCCTTTGGCTGACCTGTTACCCACTCTAAAGTGCTGTGGTGTGATCATAGCTCACTGCAGCCCCAACCTCTCACCTCAGCCTCCTGAGCAGCTAGGACTACAGGTGCATTCCACCAACCCTGGCTAATTTTTTTTTTTTTGTCTCCCTGTGTTGCAAAAGCGTGTCTCGAACTCCTGTCCTCAAGCCATCTTCCTTCCTCAGCCTCCCAAAGTGCTGGAAACAGGTGTGTCAGTGTACCCAGCCTATTTATTTTTAATAATTAAGGGCTGGGCACCGTGGCTCATGCCTGTAATCCCAGCACTTTGGGAGGTCGAGGCAGGTGGATCACGAGGTCAAGAGAAAGAGACCATCCTGGCCAACATGGTGAAACCCCATCTCTACTAAAAACTACAAAAATTAGCTGGGCGTGGTGGCGCACACCTGTAGTCCTAGCTAATCGGGAGGCTGAGGCAGGAGAATTGTTTGTACCCAGGAGGCGGAGATGGCAGTGAGCTGAGATTGCGCCACTGCACTCCAGCCTGGCACCTGGCAACAGAGCGAGACTCTCAAAATAATAATAATAATAATAATTAAGTTGTACATATTCATGATGCCACATCCATAAGACAGGTTTATTTTATTATCAGATACTACCTCTCACATCGTATAGAATTTTCAATAAGGTTGCAGCTGATACTCTATTTTGTAGTCTATTTTCACTTTGTCATATTTTTATCCATTTCTGTGGTCTTTATAAGTATTTCTGAGGCCCTGTTTATATTATAAGTATTTAAATTATTCAAGTAATACTGAATATTTCTGATTTTTAAAACATATTAAAACTAATGAGTGCTGGAGTGAGCTAAATCATTTCTTTAGGATAAATTTCAAGGAATTGTATGATTAGATCAGAGGAAGTGATGTTTGCAGCGCCCATGTTCATTGTGTGGCCAGTTCTGGCTCTGCTTTTCTTTTTTAAATAACTGCCACCTGTAGGTTACTTTAATTCGGTGTTTTACAACCTTGGTTGCATATTAAAGTCTCCTGGGGAGCTTTAAAAAACACTCATGCCCTGAGGGCCACCGCTAGAGATTTTGACTTGATGGTGTGATATGCCATCTGGACAAAAAGATTTTTAAAAGCAATTTCAAAGTGCAGCTAAGGTTAAAAGCTTACTTTAGGGAGAAGATTGGGCTTAACATTGCATCTGAAAATTGATTCCTAAGAGTTATTTGTTCAATCAGGTTGGTGGCCTAAATCTGATTCAGTAAGAGGAATCGACTAAATACCCTGATCACGTCAATAAATATATACACGTCTGTCTAGTATAAAATTTAACTTTAATTTTTACTAATCTTGCGAAAGTTGGTATATTAGATACTGATACATGTATAACTAATATAGTTGACTATGCTGAAAATTACTTTTTTGAGATCTTGAAAACAGTACAGTAAGGTAGGACTGGAAAATACAACTTTGGCTATTAGAGGAGCGTAGTATTCCAGAAGTTAGGGACTCATTGAGACAGGGAGCCAAGTAGCCCCTCAGGATAAAAAGCCAGAGAAGAATGACTGCCATGGATTATACTGACTGCTGTACCCATATCCATAGTGTGCAGTGATCTAGAGCTTGCACACTAGTCCCCCAAAGTGTGTATTGTGGGTAGGCGTGAGCCACCGCACCTGGCTGACTTTGAAACTTTTTTTTTAATAAAAATGAATTTATTACAAAAATTTATTAGACAAACACATATAGATTGTCTAAGGATTTGGTTGGAAAGCCACCGGGCCTTTTAAAGCAGCAGACATCCAGTGTCACACGCTTCAAGCATCACTCTGCAATGATCTAGAAACGGGAAGGGTTTCTAGAAATGGGAGGCACCCTAGATCAGCCTCCCATCTCCCTCCCTGTTCCTCTCTTCTACTGACGTCTGTGATTCTGGTACCTGAGAAGACTGGAATGAATGCTTACCACTTAGTACAGAAATTCAGCTTCTTTGTTAAAGAGGAATTGTCCATTTGAATTCCCTGTTTAATATGGGATATTGCTTTTAAGAAACCAACAAATAGTTATTAAAGGGTCTTAACACCAAACAGTGTGCTTTACTTTGAAGCCGTTGATCATTAAACTTAATTGCTAATAGCACTCACTACCAAGAAATAGCAAGAAATTTGGTAGCCACATAGATCTCAGCTGGCCTCAAGTAATCAAATGTGAGAATGAAACATACATGACAAACTGGTGATGTCTGGGTTTCTGAGATGTGGGCTACAGGATTATATTATGTAGAAAACTAAAGGAAGCATATTCCAAGCAAAACTAGTTTCACAGAACTAATTTTTTAAGGGAGGTCATAAAAGCAGTTAAAATGCATGTCCACGTATTAGGTTCCTGGAGATGAATCCATTATGAACAGGAGAGCGTTTCAAGTATTGCTTTCACTGGCCCTTACAGTCTTGGCTTATTCACCTCCTTGTTCGCCATGGAGAGTCTGTTTGTTAACAAGAATTGTTTTCAAGTCAGAATCCTAGACGAAGATCTAAAAATGTTGAGTTTGTGCTTTTAAAAAACAGTCCAACTGTCCACATGTAGTAGTAGTAGTGCCTGCTGCTGGTGGAGCTAGCTCTTCTGGCTCAGTATTGGAAGCCCTGGAATCCCTGTGACAGGCAGATAAACCAGGACTGAAGTTTTAAAGTATCAACTTCTGCAAATCAAAGTAGGCAGCCTCATGCATAGACCTCGTGATACTAGTTGAGCCATTGCTGCTTTCAGTATCATTTCTGTGCCTTTGGGGCCACTGCATGGTTTGGTCCAAGCTGTTCTCATAACTCGCAGTGCAACAGACCTGTGTCTATTTCAGCAGGTTATTCTAGCTACAAAGTAGAGTCACCTGGGGAGGTTATTTGGAACAAGTATTGTGCTCCAGACCAAATCAAGTAAAGATCTAGAGACATGGAGTTGTATGCTTTTTTTTTTTTTAACTCCTTACCTCAAGCAATCCACCTGCCTCGGCCTCCCAAAGTGCTGGGATTACAGGCGTGAGCCACCATGCCCGGCCAAGTTGTATGCATTTTAAAAATAGTCTGTTTCAGAGCGGCCCCTGAGTGCTCCAGGACCAAGCTCTCCCCAGCCTTGTTCAGGATTTGGAAGAAGTCTCTGGGTATGGGCCGAACTATCACTCATGAGGAAGGGAAGCCATCAACTGTCAACAGAGACTGCTCCTCACCATTTGGTGAGGCAGCACCTTTGAAGCTTCCATCCCAGCTGCCAGCAGCTGTCGGCCAAGGCGTCGCTGTTCTCGGTGTTTCCCTCCTGTAATCTTTATTAGCCCCAAACTGAACCTCCATCCAGACCCTCAAAACATAGCCCCTCAACTAAATTAAACCTGACCCAAAGTGAACAGCAAAGTCCAGAAACCGCAAGGTTTGAGGTCAGTCTTGGTTCCTCCGAGATTTTGGGGGCGGATCACTGACCCCTTGGTTGCCGGCGAGGATCGCGGGTACACGCGGCGGGCAGTGGTGCAGCGTCCCCGGCTGCTGACAGGGAAGGGACGCGCTGACACCCGCGCACCGACACCCTGGTGTAGGAGCCAAGGGTACACGACGATGCCAGTGATGGGCCGGAGGCTCCGGATTCATAGGTGCGGGGCGCAGAAGGGAGGCAGGTAGGAAGGCCCGAGGAATGGTGCGAAAGGGCTCCCGGGGGGTGGTGGCCGGGAGGAGGGAAAGGTCTGGAAGGGCAGAGTCCCTGTGCCGGAGGGCGGGACTGCCCCTCCCCGCGCCGCCGCCGCCCCCTGCTGCAGCCCCTGGCTGGGGCGCACCATTCCCGACCTGCGCCGCGCCGTTGGCGCCCGGGTTCTGCTTCTTCCACTTGGTCCTGCAATTCTGGAACCAAATTTTGACCTGCATCTCGATGAGGCTGAGCGACAGCACGAGGTTCAGGAGCTCGCACACGGACAGGTAGCGCGTAGCCTGGAACTTGTTCTCTCCAGGCCACCAGCTGCTCATAGGTGAAGGCGATGCCCATGCCACGGCTTGGCGCAGTTGGATGCCACACGCGGGGAGCCCGGACACCCGGCAGGCCGCCCCCACCTTCCTGGCAGGGCTCCCCAGATGCCAACGCCGTGGCAGGGGCGTCAGGTAAGCGCGCCCCGCAGCCCTCTCCCACCGCCGTGGACTCCCCAGATCCTCCACATCCTCCTCCTCTTCCGCCTCGGAACCCTCCAGGGAGGATGCCTTGCCAGCACTTCGGCCCGCAGCATCAGGCGTCTGCAGCTGTCCGTAAGGGTTCTCAGAGCTGGCATCCTTCCCCGCTTCGACCTCCGCCATACTTTTCCTGGCTTCCTAAGGAGCCAGGCGCATGGGCGGGAACGCGGCGCGGGTGAATTCATGCGGGTCCAGGATGTCCAGGACCGGGAAGGAGATCTTGTGGTGGGAGGGAGCCGATTTGGTCCTGCTGTCTTGCCATGCCAGTATGCCCGTCGCCTGTGGGCCGGTGGTCGGCGGCACAGGGTCTGGGATGGCTGTGGCTCGGCTGCAGCTCTCCAGCCCGAAACTCTTTAATCAAAGAAGGTATATTGAAAAATATTCTCCTTGAAGGAAACATTCCTTTGACTCATAAAGAAAATTTTTTTTTTTTTTTTTTGAGATGGAGTTTCGCTCTTGTTACCCAGCCTGGAGTGCAATGGCGCGATCTCGGCTCACCGCAACCTCCGCCTTCTGGGTTCAGGCAATTCTCCTGCCTCAGCCTCCTGAGTAGCTGGGATTACAGGCACGCGCCACCATGCCCAACTAATTTTTTGTATTTTTAGTAGAGACGGGGTTTCACCACGTTGACCAGGATGGTCTCAATCTGTTGACCTCGTGATCCACCCGCCTCGGCCTCCCAAAGTGCTGGGATTACAGGCTTGAGCCACCGCGCCCGGCCAAGAAAATTTTCTCTTAAAGGCCTCTTTGCTCCTTCTTGCCTTCAAATTACCCTGAATACTTCAGACTGTGGGCACCACCTAAAGTGTTCCTATAAAGACCAGCCCTTTCCACTTAAAGCGGTGCGGCATTAATATGGGGAGAGCACAGGCTTTGGGGCTAGCCCAACATGGATTCGAATCCATAACTTGTTAGCAATGTGCTAAGTAAGAAGGTGCTAATATATATTAACTGCCTACTGTGTGCCAGGCATTAATAAATAATTTGTTTACTGCCCTCCTTAATTGCCACAGCAACTTTTTACAAGGACTGTTACATTTCTTAACAGGTCATGCTGCACGGTCAAAGAGGTTAAGTACCTAGCTCAAGTTCTCACTTCTTGCAAGTGGTAAAGTTTGATTTTGGACTGAGGTTTATCAAACTGCTAATATATGTGGTATACCTTGATCAAATACGTTATTGTTTCTGGTCTCAATTTCCTCATCTTTGAAGGCGGATTTCTACTTTGAAGGACTGATATGAGGATTAAATTAGTGTACTTAAATTTTCCTGTGAGAGTGTTTAAGTAGATACTCAAATAATATTAGTTTCTTCCCTACCTTAAGCAAATAGTAATCATAGAAGAATGAAGGAATTGTCACCTCTCCCTTTTAAAAAATAATGTTTTACATTTAACTTTGTATTTTGAAAAATTTTAAATTCAGAAAAGATGCAAGAAAAGTGCAATGAACTGCTATATACCCTTCATTCAAATTCACCATTCCTAACATGTGGTTACATTTCCTTTATCTGTGTGTGTGTACATATACATACATAGAATTTTACTGAAGTCTTTGAGAGTAAGTTGCAGAATCATGACCTTTGTTCCTAAATATGTTCAGCATATATTTTCTAAGAACAAGGACAGTCATTAAATACAGTAACAGTGCATTTATCAAAATGAGTAATTTATCATTAATACATTGATCTAATATGTAGTTTATATGCTACTTTTCACTGTCTGCTTGATAGTATTTTTTAAGTATTTTTCCTCCTGATCTGGATCACACACTGGATGTAATTGTTATGCTTTAGTCTCCTTTTCCACCTGTGCTTTTTGAGTCACTGCTGCCACCTCATCGGGTTGTACTAGAGTTATTTCCTTTGATTATCTGTCTCTTCAGAGAATAATGATCGCAGATATCTTAAACGTTGTGAGTAAAACAAGAATATTTATACTCTTCTGCCCTGGAGTGAAATCCCAGCAAATATTTGAGTACCTACATATGTCAAGAGATTGTGCTGAGTAGTGGAGATCAGCAGCAGGTCAGGAAATACGTGGTCCTGACTCTCAGTAGGGCTTCCAAATGAGTAAGATCATTATAGTGCTCTTCAGCAAGTCTTGCTGAGCTCACAGATAGTGATTGCTCCTGGAGGTGTGCTAGAAAGTAGATAAAATTCAAGGCTCCCAAGGATCTTTTAAAAACAATATTAATTATCTCATGACAGGAAGTTTGAAAGTTTCAAGGTAATCATGTCAGCCTTTCATATCTTTTTTTAAAATTGCATTTTAGGTTTTGGGGTACATGTGAAGAACATGCAAGATAGTTGCATAGGTACACACGTGGCAGTGTGATTTGCTGCCTTCCTCCCCTTCACCTAGATCTGGCATTTCTCCCCATGCTATCTCTCCCCAACTCCCCACCCCCCACTGTCCCTCCCCTATTCCCTCCAACATACCCCAGTGTGTAGTGCTCCCCTCCCTGTGTCCATGTGTTCTCATTGTTCAACACCCGCCTATGAGTGAGAACATGCGGTGTTTCATTTTCTGTTCTTGTGTCAGTTTGCTGAGAATGATGGTCTCCAGGTTCATCTATGTCCCTACAAAGGACACAAACTCATCATTTTTGAGGGCTGCATAATATTCCATGGTGTACATGTGCCACACCACATTTTCCCTGTCCAGTCTGTCATCGATGGGCATTTGGGTTGGTTCCAGGTCTTTGCTATTGTAAAGAGTGTTGCAATGAACATTCGTGTGCATGTATCCTTATAATAGAACGATTTATAATCCTTTGGATATATACCCAGTAATGGGATTGCTGGGTCAAATGGAATTTCTATTTCTAGGTCCTTGAGGAATTGCCACACTGTCTTCCACAATGGTTGAACTAATTTACACTCCCACCAGCAGTGTAAAAGTGTTCCTATTTCTCCACATCCTCTCCAGCATCTGTTATCTCCAGATTTTTTAATGATCGCCTTTCTAACTAGCGTGAGATGGTATCTCAGTGTAGTTTTGATTTGCATTTCTCTAATGACCGGTGATGATAAGCATTTTTTCATATGTTTGTTGGCCTCATGTATGTCTTCTTTTGTAAAGTGTCTGTTTATATCCTTTGCCCACTTTTGAATGGGCTTGTTTTTTTTATTTTCTTGTAAATCTGTTTTAGTTCTTCGTAAATTCTGGATATCAGCCCTTTGTCAGATGGGTAAACTGCAAAAATTTTTTTCCCATTCTGTTGGTTGCTGATTCACTCTACTGACTGTT
>CM052653.1:126231722-126243911 GCA_028533165.1 Leontopithecus rosalia | reverse complement strand
TTACCAGAAGGAGTCATACTCGTGGTCTCAAACTACAGAGAAACTCAGTACTAGAAGTCTTAGATTACAGAGACAGTAGCCAGTCATGAAGAAATCAGTGCTTTTTTCAGAAAATGGCCAGGATTGGGAAAATCCCTGGTCACATTGCCATACAGAAAAAGCACCGTATATACTCACTCATAGGTGGGTGATGAACAATGAGAACACATGGACACAGGGAAGGGAGCACCACACACCGAGGTCTATTGGGGGAAATAGGGGAGGGACAGCGGGGGGGGGAGCGGGGGAGGGATGACATGGGGAGAAATGCCAAATATGGGTGAGGGGGCAGAAGGCAGCAAAACACACTGCCACGTGTGTACCTATGCAACTATCTTGCATGTTCTGCACATGTACCCCAAAACCTAAAATGCAATAAAAATTTAAAAAATAAAAAATTAAAAAAAAATAAAAAATTAAAAAAAAGAAAAAGCACCTGAGTGTGATCTCAGAGCTGAAGGTTGTTTTCTAGCAAGTTTACATTCTATTCATAGATTTAATCATAGTGTTTTACAAGTGAGAAGACATAGGTTTAACTGCTGATTTGGAAGGAGCCAGTTTGAAAAAAGGGGATATGGCCTCTCACCCACCAAAAGCATTGACCATAGTGCTTAGGAAATCTGGTGCATGACTGAGCCATACCAGTCCTGCAGAGGTTGCCAACGCCCTTCAAGGCTGGTTGCTGTGCCAAGATGCATCTTTTCAAACCTGATAGGTATGGGAAAGGATGCACCAAAAATCACATCCCCAGAGAAAAGCAACCCTCTTTATTCCCAGAAGTTACTTTGACTTAGAGATGTTTTGATTAAGGGATACTTCTAAGGGGATTGCTTAGTCAGATTTTAACTTTAATATCATTTTATGAAATTTAACACAGATTTTGGTTCCCTGGGCAAAGAAACTTGTTTGCCCATTTTTAAACTGCTAATAAGATTATATAATTAAAAGGACAAAGAAAGAAGAGGTTCATGTGTAGATATGTAATTCTTACAAATTTAAGGTAGACTTTTGTACATGTCATGTGTTGCTAGAATAAAATCTTAATGTAATTTATAATTTGATGAAAGAAACTTCTGTGCTCTTTAGTGTGGGGAGCATTTTTCTCTTCCTGAGTAGTGGCATCACTAGGTTAATAACCACAGAAATGGCCTGGCGTGGTGGCTCACGCCTGTAATCCCAGCACTTTGGGAGGCCCAGGCGGGTGGATCACGAGGTCAAAAGATCGAAACCATCTTGGTCCACACGGTGAAACCCCGTCTCTACTAAAAATACAAAAATGAGCTGGGCATGGTGGCGCGTGCCTGTAATCCCAGCTACTCAGGAGGCTGAGGCAGGAGAATTGCCTGAACCCAGGAGGCGGAGGTTGCGGTGAGCCGAGATCGTGCCATTGCACTCCAGCCTGGGTAACAAGAGCGAAACTCCGTCTCAAAAATAAATAAATAAATGGCCACAGAAACATTTTCACATGAAATCAAGATGACATTTCCGTTTGTATTTGGATTATTAAGGTGATTTTTTTGACTGTTCAATCATCATATCCCTTTAAAGAAGTGTCAGAAGCCTAAATTTGCCTCAGACATCATTTATCACTTCCTTCCTGTGTTTGCTTGACTGTGTGGTGGTCAAGTAACAAAAACCACCACTGTTTTTGGTCTGTTGAGCATAGTCAGCAAGAGGACAACTAAGTAGTTCTTGAGAAAACATGCACAGAAACATATCTCTTAAGAAATGGATAGCTGGTCTGTGATTATGTTTCAGTTTTGGAAGAAATAGGGGTTGAAAACAAGAAGTAACTCCTGGAGTAGTTCAGTCTTACTGGTTACAGTGACGGGTGGATCAGAGTGTATTGTATGTTAGTGAAAGTAAAACTTGTCCCAGAGGCTTTGTCTCTCATTGTCAGTGACTTTTTCCTTTTTGCTTTGTACAAATCCTTCTTGCGTTTTTGATGATGGCCAGGATGGATTACCTAGCCTCAGCTGTTTAATCTGTTCCCCTGAAGCTTATGAATTTAGTGCAACCCTCTTTCTTCCCAGAAGTTACTTTGACTGACTTAGAGATGTTTTGATCAAGGGATACTTCTAAGGGGATTGCTTAGTCAGATTTTAACTTTAATATCATTTTATGAAATTTAACACAGATTTTGGTTCCCTGGGCAATGTGTAGTGCAAGTTGGCACTACACTCAGATTTGTCGTAAAAAGTCAATGGTGAGATGGATGTTCAAACGACATTGAATTGGATCCTCGCTTAGTTCCAAGCTGGTACAAAAGCCAGGGAAAACCAGCAACCATGTGATAAACGAATAGCTGAGCATAGGGTCAGAAATGACACTACTTCTGACAGCGAAAGAATACTTTTCTGTTATAACAAAAAAGCAAAAACAAAACACATGAAACCTGGAGCATGTTGTGTAACTAGTAAGGCACAGGAATCAGTTTTTAAAAATGCACTGTGTAACCTCCCTGTACTTTCAGAAATGCCAGACGTGAAAGCTGAAGATGAAGTGGATTTTCTGAGTAATACCAGAGCAAGTTCAGTTTTTGAAGAAGTGGCTGTAGGGAGCATAGCTGCTACGCGGAAGATGAAGCAAGGCCCAGTGACCCACGTGGTAAGTGGCTTTAGCCTGTCCTACTTTTTCTGATCTATGGCTTTGTCTTTTATTTGGGGGTAGGTGGACAAAATAGTATTTTTTGCCCGTACTCATGTGCTGTTATATAAATGTGTATATGTTGCTGCAGTTAAGCTTTCATAAATGGTGTATACCACACAGCAAAGTTTTGTAATGGGCTGTTACGTGTTTCCTTGGAGTTTGTGCTGAAAAACATTTTCCTCATGACCACCAGACTTTAAAACTTGTCAGTAAGCTTAAATTGTCACAGAATCAGAGTTATCACAAAAGAGGGTCTATAACGTTTTTGTTTTTTTTTTTGAGACCGAGTTTCGCTTGTCACCCAGGCTGGAATGCTGAAGTGTGATTTAAGCTCATTGCAACTTCTGCCTCGGGTGAAAATGATTCTCCTGCCTTCGCCTCCCAGTAGCTGAAATTACAGGCATACACCACTATACCTGACTAATTTTGTAGTTTTTGTAGAGCTGAGGTTTTACTATGTTGGCCAGGCTGTTTTCGAACTTCTGGCCTAAGGTGATCCACCACCTCAGCCTCCTAAAGTGCTGGGATTACAGGTGTCAGTCACGGCGCCCAGCCTATAAACCCTTCTTAAACCTGATTCTTCTTTCTTTATATAGAAACTGATAGCCAAAATGAGATTTTTACTTTATAGCTCAATAGTAACTATCTAAATTACAGAGTATATCATTTTCAGTAATGAAAAAAAAAAAAGGTTCTGTAGCCAGGCACCATGGCTCTTGCCTGTAATCCCAGCATTTTGAGAGGCTGAGGCGGGTGGATTACCTGAGGTCAGGAGTTCGAGACGAGCCTGACCAGAATGGTGAAACCCCATCTCTACTAAAAATACAAAAAAATTAGCCGGGCGTGGTGGCAGGCGTGTGTAATCCCAGCTACTAGGAAGACTGAGGCAGGATTATCACTTGAACCCGAGAGGCAGGGGTTGCGGTGAGCCGAGATCGTGCCTTAGCACTAGCCTGGGTGACAAAGCAAGACTTAGTCCTCCAAAAGGAAAAGTTCACTATGGTTTTTTTTCAGAACAGCTTTATTAGGATATAATTCACATACCATAAAATCCACCTAATCAAATAACGTGCTCAGGTTATTAGTTTTAAATATATTTACAGAGTTCTGCGATGGTCACCACTAATGTTCTAATTTCATAACATTGTTACGCCAAAAAGAAACCCCTGACCAATTAGCAATGTGCCTCTCCCTCACTGTTCCCTCCCCCAGCTCATTAATCTACTTTTGTTCTCTGTGACTCCATAGAGAGATGTGCTGTGAGAGTGTGAAAGTGGCTGTAGATAGTATGTAAATTGCCCATTCCAGAGCTTCATATAAATGGTATCTGTCACACAGTATGTGGTCTTTTGTGACTGGCTTCTTTTACTTAGCGTAATATTTTCAAGTTTCATCCACATTGTGGCATTGATCAGCATTTCATTTCTTTTTGTCAAATACTATTCTGTTGTATGAATATACCACATTTATTTGTGGATTTGGATTGTTTCCACATTTTGGCTATTGTGAATAATACTGTTGTGTACATTTGTTTACAAAATTATATGGACATATGTTTTTATATACATGGTTGAATTGCTGGGTCATATGGTAATTTCCATTCAGTTGGTTTTAAAAATATTTTTCTTCAAGGCCTTGAGATTATTCTTCTTTGTGTTTAAAGCTATTAACTTTTATTATTTATTTATTTATTTTTGAGAGGAGGTCTGCCTTGTCGCCCAAGCCAGAGTGCAATGGCAAGATCTTGGCTCACTGCAACCTTGTCTCCTGGGTTGAAGTGATTCCCCTGTCTCAGCCTCCTGAGTAGCTGGGATTACAGACATGCGTCACCACGCCCAGCTAATTTTTTGTATTTTTAGTAGAGTTGGGGTTTCACCATGTTGACCAGTCTGGTCTCAAACTCCTTACTTCAAGTGATCCATCTAGCTTGGCCTCCCAAAGTACTGGGAGTACAGACATAAGCCACTGCACCCAGCCAGCTGTTAACTTTTAAAACAAAAGTTTGTTTGAGAGAAACAGTGTCCTTTGCTTTAGATTCCACGGTGGTAAAAACAAAAACAAAAAGAAAAACATAGAAAGCTGGAAATCAGGTTAGTGAACTTACTCATACTGCCCCTTTGAAAGTCCGTGTTTCTTGGGCTACACTTAATATTTCACTGTTTTTACTCTTTAGAGGACTAAGTGGTATTTTTTTTTCTTTAAGTTACATTGTTGGTAAATGAAACAGACTATCCCAGATTGTTTTAAGAGTATGAACAGTGATAAACAAGCCTTGTTTTATTGGTGCTGACTGTTCTAACCCATCCTTACTACAGATAATTTCATGACTAATGCCTGGGTGGCTACTTGTAAAGCAAGCATTATTCAGACAAATGTTGGTTTTACCCCTATGAGAAGAAAAGAGAACACACCCTGCATGGGTACATTTGTCTTTGTTTCCAGAAGCCCCTTAGAAAGGGAAGGAAAAAACTCACATCCTTGAATTCAAATGCCCCTGTTTCTTAGTACTACATTTTAATATTGTAGTGATTAGAGTCATTGAATCCAGGCTGGTACTTGGCTCTAGACCCTTTGCTTTCTGATGAGGGATATCTCTATTTTAATGGTGTCTTGTCTGCTATAAAGAAGAAAACAAAACATGACTTAAAGAAAAGAAAAGGTCTCCTCTCCCAGTCCCTTTCCTCTTCTCATTTTTTCCTCTAGTTTTAAGATGTGAGAGAGTGAATATTCCTCTGGTTGGTCAGCATACCTCATTTTACAGATAAAAGAATAGACCCTTGGAGAATCACATGACTAGCTAAAGGCCAAAGGCGGCTGGAGGAGTTTGAGGTTTGATTTCTAATCTCGGACTTACACAACAGGGCAATTCTCCTTGTCTCTTCACCTGGGCTCTGTGATTGGTAGAGATGCTGTAAGAAACCTGAGAACCATGTAATTTGTCTCTGCCTGTGAGTTATTACCTATGCTTTGTGTCTGCTTCCACCTTGTAGAGTTGGAGAAAGCATATGTTAGTAGGATTTTCAGTTCTTGGGGATTTTCAGGTCTAAATACAGGAAGTTTTTGTGTTCACAGCATTCTTAAAAGGATGTGAAATCTGACTAACTCTTCTCCTTGGCGCACTTGCCCTACTTGCTGTGAATTGAAAGGATAAAACATAGACACACACTTTAATTTTTCCCATTTAACTCTTCGTATAGTATATTTGTCATGTAGGTTTTCACTGGATGGGGAAAGATAGCAGAGGTCTGCAAACATTTTGTAAAAGACAGACTTTGGTAAATGCTTTGTGGGACATACGGTCCCTGTCACAATAGTAAGCTTTGCTGTGAGTGTGAAAGTGGCCATAGCACGTAAACAAAGGAGTGTCATTGTGCTTCAATATAACTTTATTATGGATGCAGAAATTTGAGTTTCATGTGATGGTCACTTGTCATGAAATATTGTTTTGAATTATGTTTCCGGTCATTAAAAAAAGGTAAAATTTTGGCCGGGCATGGTGGCTCATGCCTGTAATTCTAGCACTTTGGGAGGCCGAGGTGGGCGGATCACTTGAGGTCAGGAGTTTGAGACCAGCCTGGCTAACATGGTGAAACCCCGTCTCACTAAAAATGCAAAGAATTAGCTTGATGTGGTGGCAGGCTCCTGTAATCCCAGCTACTCCAGAAGCAGAGGTAGTAGAATTGCTTGAAGCCAGGAGGCGGAGGTTGCAGTGAGCCAAGATCATGCCACTGCACTCCAGCCTCAGCGACAGAGTAACACTCTGTCTTAAAAAAGAAGTCTGTTTTTTTCATGGACTATAAACAAAATAGGTGATATCCCACTGGCAATAGCATGTGAGCCCCTGCCTAATAAATACTTGTGCACCAGTGGAAGAAAGAAAAAAGGAAACAAGCAGATTATTTTTTTTTAATTGTTTTGTGGTGAAACCTGTAGTTTTTAAGCTACAGGTTTGGAGTGGGGAGTTCAAGTTCTAACTTTCCTGAATAGCTTTTTGACAGCCTCTCTAGAGCTCAGTTTCTTGTCTCTAGTCATCTTCAACCTTAACCTTCGTACAGTCTGCTTTCATGATGAAAAGGGTTAGAGTCTGTGATTATATTTGAGGGAGGAGTGGCATTTGTGTAATATTTAATCTGATCTTTCTGACACATAGCTGGTCTGTGTGCATGCCTTGGGAATAGGCCAGTCATTGCTTCATTGAATTGTTGAATCATCCTCTCCAAATGTAAAATAGAACAAATTCCTATGTCTTATACTTTGCTACCAGCTTGAAAACCAGTACTATGGTAAATTTATGGCAGTTTTCTAGTAAAAGTAAAAAAATCTATTTAAATTCTTCATGGAAGTCTTGTTTTGTAACCTTCTCTAAATGTATAATTGTTAGAACATAAGAATCTCTGTTGAGCAGTACTACCAAGGATTTAAAGAAAAAAGCTGCAGTTGGGTTCTTGTTTTCTTTAGTCTGTGAGTCTGATATCTGTCATACAAACTGAGGAGTAATATTTTATTCCTTAACCTATTTGACACATGTATTGTAAATAGATTTATTTACTTTAAGGGTCCAATGCTGGAAATCATGGTTTGTGAAAGGATTAGACAGTGTCTGCATTAATTTCTTATATTCTCAAAGAAAACACATGTATGTGTTAAGTGCTGCAGATTTCTTGATAGTCTTTACTGGTATTTTATTTTATTTTATTTTTTTTGACACATAGTCCTGCTCAGTTTCCCAGGCTAGAGTGCAGTGGCACAATCTCGGCCTCTGAGGCTCAAGCCATTCTCCTGCCTCAGCTTTCTGAGTAGCTGGGATTACAGGCGCCCACCACCATGCCCTGCTAATTTTTGTATTTTTAGTAGAGACAAGGTTTCACCATGTTCTCCAGGCTGGTCTTGAATTCCTGACCCCAGGTGATCCAACTGCCTTGGTGTCCCAAAGTGCTGGGATTACAGGCATGAGCCACTGTGCCCAGCCACTGATATTTCTTTATTGGGTTGAAAATGTTCACAACTTTTGAGGCAAAGTTATTACTTTACACATAATGTGGTTTATTCCCATTGCTCATTTTATTATAATTGTGGTTTGTTATTGAGTATTGCCAAAGTTTTAATGCTCATTGCAATTTAATATTCAACATTACCTCCCTCTATATGCTTTACTGGTTTTAAGGTATTCAGATTACCTTTCATGGTCATCTTTTTTCCTCAGTGAGTTAATATATATCAAGTACTTAGATCATAGCCTTGCTCACAGTAAATACAGCTTAGCATTATTATTAATTAGTTTAGTAACTTCATATTCCAATATGCTATTCATTCATTTTAGTAACTAATGGAGTATGGTGATTCAGACTCAGTTACTGCTTCTTGAACACATGTTATAAAAGCTTCAGGAATAGTTTTACATTAATTTGAAATTGAAAGACTTGGAGCTTGTTTTACTTCTGAGACCCTTGGAATTTGAGAGAACCTTAAAGATTTTCTGTCCAACATCTTTGCTTTAAAAGAGAAGAAATGGATTCAGGACAGTCAAATGACTTGCTTTGTTTCATAACTGTCAGCTGGACTAGAACCCAATTTCTCTGCTAATAATTTTTCCACTGTATGTTTCCCAAAGAATCATCTGAGGGTATACTTGGGAAGGTCCCATTCACTTGGTTAAGATGGGTTTTTGCTTTTTAAACAACTGTCACTGAAGGATACTTAGGCATACTAAAATTCTAAAACCATTGCATTATACTTTCATGCTTTTGGTAATAGTTGGAGAAATTCCTTTAGCCATTTTAAGATGTAAGCTGACACACTTTAAATCTCATGTTCTTATTATAATCTATTTAGTTGCAACTAAATACCATGAAGATGATGTTTCTCCAAAGTGCTCGCTTTTGGTGCAGAAATTATGAGGATTTTTTAGACCTATCTTTTATTTCCTAGAGAATGATATGATACTGAGCCAGATGCCGGAGGGAAGCAAGAGATGACATTGAATACTTAAGTTCAGAAAAGGCGGCCTCTGACATCGTTCGTCTTAGTAGTATGCCCCAGTACTACAAACCAATATCATATATTGTGGGGGTCTTTTCTTTTCAAGATAATGGCCAAGTTCACTAGGAAGGACCTTCCCTCCCTGGGGTGTCTGTTCATTGAGGTATCTCAGTAATAGTTGCTTTTCTAAATGCTCATTGCATAAGGTTATTAGCCATATGGAACAGTTACTCTGCCGGGCTCCCATGGTCCTGGCAGTCAGACACTCAAGAACAACTATGTTCAAGGACAACTGTAAAAGCTCATGTGTTGAATATTAGGTTACTGGGAAAATCTACTCTTTATTTAACACACCTTCCTCAAGAAAGCATTAAAAATCAGAACCATGATCTTTTTTTTTTAATTATATAGCCCAACATCAAATTAACTGAATTTTCATTCTTAGTAATTTTTACAACAGTATTCATGTTTGTTTCTTCAGGATTGTAGTAAGGGCAGTGTTGGTATTGGAATATTGCCTATTAATATCTTCCTGAACTTTGTCCTTTTATTATATTTAGTGAAACACTATGTTTTCTTTCTCTTGTCTCAAGGGGGCGAACTTGTATTTCCATCCCTAGTCTAGGAATTTGGTTAAAGCTTTGTTTTGTGTGGCTGTTCACAGCCTTCATGCTCAGCTGCCGTTGGAAAATATGGCAGTCTCTAGGCTGTTTGGTAACTGACCCAACAAACTATAATGCTGCTATTCAAAATGGCTTATACATCCTATCCTGTTATTTAATAGTTGTCAGTTTTTAAAAAGTTCCTTTAAAAATGTTTTTGCTATCATATTTACATAGATAGTTTTATTGTGTGTGTGTGTGTGTGTGTGTGTGTGTGTGTGTGTGTGTGTGTGTCACCTAGGAAGAGGCAAGTTGGCCTCTTTCTGAGTTGCCAGAAAATCTTGTCTGCATACGTTTGGCATTTAAGAGAGCCATGCTCTCCCTAAATTATCCCTTTTAGGTCCAACGCTAGAGCTACCATCAACCACAGGAAACTTAATTCTCAAGCTTTTTTCATGTAAATTTTTTGGAGACTCCATCTTTCCTCTGAAATGGAGAGTTTGCAGGAAATTCTCAGTGGCTCCTAATACTAATTTTTAATACAATTGCAGAAAAGAAGTACCTCAAAGAATCCCAGACCATAAAGTCACAAGTGGCAAAACTATAAACTTAGTTTAAAACTTCCCATAGATGATGCATATAAAGGTATAATTTAATGATCTAATTGTACATTTTTAAGTGACCTTAAACAAATTAATTTCTCTGATCTCTGTTTTCTCCTTTGTATAATGGCTAATCACTAGTTTCTTCCAGCTCTTAATTTTTGACCGGTGTATAATTCTGAAATGATTACAGTAATTTAAAAATATTGTAATCCCAGCACTTTGGGAGGCCGAAGTAGGTGGATCACTTGAGGCCAAGAGTTCAAGACCAGCCTGGGTAACATGGCAAAACCCCATCTCTACTAAAAATACAAAAAAAAAATAGCAGGGCATGGTGGCCTGCGCTTGTAATCCCAGCTACTTGGGAGGCTATCACGTGAGAATTGCCCGAACCTGGGAGGTGGAGGTTGCAGTAAGCCAAGATTGCACCATTCCCCTCCTGCCTGGGAGACAGAATGAGACTTTGTCTCAAAAAAACAAAACACTTTGGACCAAAAGCACAATCATGAGGGTGTGTGTGTGTGTGTGTGTGTGTTAATTTGAGACGGAATCTTGCTATGTTGCACAGACTGGTCTTGAACTCCTGGGCACAAGCAATCCTCCTGCCTTGGTCTCCCAAGGTGCTGGATTACCGGTATGAACCATCATGAGGGATTTAAAAAATATGTGTCACACATTCTTTAACCACATCTTTAATCACTTTTGTCTTAAACATTTTCCAAGGTGTTTTGTTCTGGGGTCTTAAAATCAATTATACTAGAATCTACTTTTTTCTTTCATGGAAATGTTGAATCATAGGTCATATTTGCATTTTAGAGGGGGTGTGTGTCTCATGCCATCCCCTCTTGGGTGAAAATAAACATATCTGAGTCTTATCACTCTTTCCATCTACTGCTTACACTCATTTCTTTTTTGTTCATTCTTACTATATTGACAGCCAATGATAATACCTAAGTATAAGGGAAGGATTATGGAATTCAAAGAATTAAGGTTTTAATTTCAGTTTTGCTAATTATGAGCTGAATAATCGTGATTCATTTATTTGCAGGCTTTTTCCTCAACTGTAAACTTGGGATATTGATGCCTATTACAAAAGTTATTTGTAGCAAGTAGAGTTAGGATAGTTCTAGCCTATAATAGGCATTTTAAAGGCAGTAGATATAATTCTAATCTCATTTTAAGCCATCTCAGAATTATCAGGCCCATCTTAAGACAGTATGAATGAATGATTTTAGATGATTTAGCCTGAAGAGGATGCATGATGAGAAGCACCAGAGCCTGTGTAGTGTGCAGTCTCTGCTTTGTGGGCAATAGGACATTTATTCTAAGAGGATCAGGAATTTTTCCCCTCATTCCACCCCTGTGAAAGCTAGAAACTGTGGGAAGCCACAGACTGACTTGTCAGCGGAGAGGCATGGAAAAAACATATGTCCATGCATGAGTCCCTTACTTTAAACATTTGTAGCAAAGATTCCAACAGTAAATGATGCTGTTGGAATGTAATTCCTTCCTTCAGGAGATGTACTGTTGTGCATTTCCAGAGCAAAATTGAGCCTTTAATCTACGAACATCTATTATTTTGTATGCTGAACATTGTAATAGAAACCAGGGGTGCCATGGTGAGTAAAATGAATAAGAGATCTTATCCCTCAAGAAACTCTATTGGGAGAAACAAAGAAATGAACTAGTAGTTGACACCTGAGTCTTGGGAACTCAGAGGAGGAATTTTCCATTGTTTAGGCCTATCTACACCACTTTCTCTTCTACTTCTGGTAGGATTGTAACATCAGGTATTAAGAGGAATTCTGCTGAAATGTTTCACTCCAAGGAGTTTCCCTGTTGACAGTAGTGCTTGCCTTAAAATAGGGAGTCAGAATTCTCATTCCAGTTCCAGAAAATGGTGCATGTATCATGTTTGTTTTGCTGTGAAACAGTTCCTGTCCCTATATCCCTTGTAGTCAACACAACAGGCTATGTTCCTTCCCGGGAGTCATTAGGTTTCCCTAATGGGATGATGGAAAGGAGGGAAATAGAGCTGTGGCCCTCTTTCCTCATTAGTGCTGAAACCTGCTGCTGT
Source organism: Leontopithecus rosalia (assembly GCA_028533165.1). Lineage (NCBI taxonomy): Eukaryota > Metazoa > Chordata > Mammalia > Primates > Cebidae > Leontopithecus > Leontopithecus rosalia. Next base: position 126,231,963 of record CM052653.1, on the reverse strand, counting down.
ATCTGCTTCACATCAAGCTCAGTGGATTGTTTTTTTTTCTCCTTGTCTGAGTCTGTTCTTCATGGAGTGAGGAAAAGGATTTAAATTCTGGCTTTCCTGACATGGAACTTTACTGCAATGGCTATTGCAGCTGAACCCATTAAAAGAAGTACTTAAAAGCTGTGAGAAGAAATATCGTTTCAACATTGGCATATAATGTAACATGGACAGTGGGAAAAACTGTGTTCTGTAGGATTTGAAA
>CM052653.1:126194132-126231622 GCA_028533165.1 Leontopithecus rosalia | reverse complement strand
GGTCAACATAGTGAAACCCCGTCTCTACTAAAGATACAAAAAATTAGCTGGGCCCGGTGGCGCGTGCCTGTAATCCCAGCTACTCGGGAGGCTGAGGCAGGAGAATTGCCTGAACCCAGGAGGCGGAGGTTGCAGTGAGCCGAGATCAGGCCATTGCACTCCAGCCTGGGTAACAAGAGCGAAACTCCGTCTCAAAAAACTCCGTCTCAAAAAAAAAAAAAAAAAAAAAAGAAAGAAAAAGAATACAATTTGTCATTGGCACGGCACACCCCACCCCACCGTCATAATCCCACAGGCTTCTTTGTAGCCATGGGAAGGTCTTAAGTGATACTGGCAGTGGTGAATTCAGGTGATTGACATTTACTGCTGATTACCAGAGTTACAGTGTATCTCTACCTACTTTGGTTTTGGTCTTACCTTGGGAGCTATTATGCTTTTAACTGTCCCAGAAGGTGGGAGGTGGCAAGCTCATCAGTGCCTAACAATGCCAAGATTTCTTCCTTTTATTCCTAATGGGAACTTACACTGCTGTATGTCTCTTTCTTGGGATGACTCTTTGGGAAGGAAGAGGGGTTAAATAAAAACAAAATAATGCATACTTTTTATGAATATTCTCTCTGGGCTAGGCGCAGTGGTTAACCACCTGTAATCCCAGCAATTTGGGAGGCCAATGTGGGAGGATTGCTTGAGTCCAGGAGTTCAAAACTGTCCTGGGCAACGAAGTGAGACCCCCATCTTTATTTAAAAAAAAATTAATGATATTATCTCTGAGTTAGTCTTGCTGGTTTTATTTTTTAAAAAACTTGTAGTCACCCTATTGGTTAGATAATACTAACCATCTATTAGCAAACAAACAGTGCCCCAAAACATGACTAATGTGGGATGTTGACTTGATCCTTCCTCTTTTAAGGCTGGTTTGTGGGAGCTTGGAGTAGGAAGAAGGGAGGTAGCAAAAAGGACAAAGATGAAGGAGACCTATAATGTGGGGTTTGGGGAAGCAAAAGGATAACTAAACGTAGGCCTCTTGACAGCATCTGTGATCGACCATGCACCAAAGGCATGATATGGCAACAGCTGTGTAAAGGCCCAAGATGTTTGATTCTTTCAGCAGTTGTTCCTGTAACTTGTGGTAGTATATTATCCCAGCATAGAGTGGGGAAGATGAGAGTAACTTAGATTTTTAAAAAAAAGGGAGGGACAAGCTTACTGTTCTTCCTCTGAAAAGCATTTTATCACATAACCAACTAGTTAATGGAGGAAGATAATTGCACAAATCTAAATAAGTAAAAAGTGGGAATTGTTAAATATTTCTAAAAGCAAAGCTTTTGCTTATAGAGATATACAATTAGGAAATTTCAACAGCTGCCAAGTGGGCCATCTTTAATGTAATAGACAAGACTTTAAATACTGACACCCATTTTCACAGCACAAGTGTTCCTTTAGGAAGTTCTTTTTAATAAACAAATAGTAATTAAAAGATTTAACAAATGCATGACATTAATTTTAAATTTAACAAGATAGTCTTTTAAAGGAATTTATTCCCCCTCCAAGCCCCTAAAAGCATATATGTCCTGATGACCACAAGGAATAACTGATCTGAGAAATAACTTGTCTTTGTCAAGGAGATAAAATTCTTCTGCCATGTTTTTACTTTCCATTCCTTAGCATTGTGGCTGTGTCTCTTTCTAATGTCACCTTCCCCAGGAGTGAAGACCATTTTGTAATTAAATTTGAACATTCCACTGTAGAACCTATGACAAGTTAATCTTTTTGGAATGGCAGTCAGATAGCTGGAGGTAAAGCCTTATGTGCCAGAACTTCTACTCTGACACCTTTGCTCTATTTCTAAAATATCCGTACTTCGCTGACTTCTTATGCTGAGCAAAATTTCTCCTCTTCTTCATGCCTCTGAATTATTGTTATGGGTATCATTTACTATTATGTGTTAAAATGTATATTAATGTGCTCTAATCCTAGTAATAATTGAGGAACTTGCATTGGAAAGAGTTACTCATGTCAGTTTCCCATTTGCCCTGGTTTTTCAAAAATGGAATGAGACTTAATCAGCCATATAGTCCCTTAGGAAGTACCTTTCAGCTAACTTCATTAGAACATAGGTCATCAAAAGCCTTTTCCTAAATAATTGTATTTGCCTTTCAGAAAGCCATCTCTGTTTATTGTTTTTGCTGTAATTCCTTTTAATTCATCAGCTTCATTCATAATGTTATGAAATTGTTTAGACCTAATCTCACATATAACTAAAGGCATTAGCTTTCATACTAAGTTAGAAAGCTCTCATCTAAGATTCCATCCTTTTCCCCCCAAATAAGAAAAGCTTTTTTTCTCTGAGATAGTAAATTTAACTTATCACAAAAACTGCCAATTTAGGGAATTTATACTCTCATCTTCTCTTACCTGAATTCTTAGGGTTTATTTTTTCAGTTTTTTTTTTCCCAACTATTCTTGTATTCCTTATAACCCATCACTTCTCAAAATCTTTGGCCTTGAGTTCTCTTTACACTTTTAAAAATTATGAAGTGCCCCAGAGCTTTTGTTTATATAGGTTATATCTAGAAATGTTTACTGTATTAGAAATTAAAACTGAGAAATTTAAAAAATATTAATTTATTTACAATAATTATTAATATTAAAAGTATGTATTTTTAAATATATGTGTATGTATATATATAATTTTTGAGACAGAGTCTCTCTCCGTCGCCAGGCCGCAGGCTGGAGTACAGTGGTGCAATCTCGGCTCATTGCAACCTCCGCCTTCTGGCTTCAAGCAGTTCTCCTCCCTCAGCCTCATGAGTAGCTGGGACTGCAGGCTCATGCCACCATGCCCAGCTAATTTTTTGTATTTTAGTAGAGATGGGCTTTCACCGTTTTGGCCAGGATGGTCTCCATCTCTTGACCTTGTGATGTGCCTGCCTCGGCCTCCCAAAATTCTGGGATTACAGGTATGAGCCACCATGCCTGGCCAAAAATATTTTGTCTACAAAAAAATTAATTTTCTACAAAATTTAGAGGAATGGTATTGTTTTAATTTCTGACTTAATATAAAATATTTGGATTCTTACATCTTTTATGCATTGAACCTATTGCAGTATATTGTTTTGGTTAAAGTATATAAAGTAAGTTCAGCTAATACAGGTGTATGTTTTCTAAAATAATTGTGATATTCTTTGATACTAGATCAGAATTGACAAATAATAAGTTCTTAAAAGCTGTTTTCAACGTGGACTCTGAATTCATATTGTTGAGCTTTGTGTACTCTGTCTCACTCTGTTGCCCAGACTGGACTACAGTGGTACAATCTCCATCCACTGCAACCTCTGCCTCCCAGGTTCAAGCTGTTCCTGTGTGCCTCAGCTTCCTGAGTAGCTGAGAGTACAGGTCTCTGTCACCACACCAAGCTAGTTTTTGTATTTTTAGTAGAGACGAGGCTTCTCCATGTTGGCCAGACTGGTCTCAATCTCCAGATCACAGGTGTTCCACCCCCCTTGGCCTCCCAGAGCGCTGGGATTACTGGCCTGAGGTACTATGCTGGATCTGGTCTATTTCATAATTTTTTTTTTTTGAGACGGAGTCTTGCTCTGTCGCTTAGGCTGGAGTGCGGTGTTGTAGTCTTGGCTCATTGCAACCTTCGCCTCTTGGGTTCAAGTGATTCTCTTGCCTCTGCCTCCCCAGTAGCTGGGATTACAGGTGTCCACCACCACGCCCAGCTAATTTTTATATTTTTAGTAGAGATGGAGTTTCTTCACATTGGCCAGGCTGGTCTCGAACTCTTGACCTCATGATCTGCCGGCCTCAGCCTACCAAACTGCTGGGATTACAGGTGTGAGCCACCACACTCAGCCTATCTCATACTTTCAGTGAATCTTTTACTCATGCATGATTTTGTAAAATCCTAGATTGGTCATTTGGAAACTGTTGATTCACTGAGTCAACTCTTCCAAATACAGCTCTTTCAAATGTTGAATATTTTATTCTACAATATCAGAAACTCAAATTTGTTAATATTGCTACCAGTCTCATCAGAAATGTCTTTAAGTGTTGGTTAATTGGGAGACTCACAGTGACAACTACAGGTTTTCCAGAATTCTCATTTTCATTTGAAAGTCTGAATTTTATCCTCAGCTATAAATAGTGTCAGTTGGGTCCCTTCAGAAGCAGATACACTCAATTCATTTCTAAGAAAATAACCCCAAGTTCTGAATAACCATCATTTGTCAGTCCTTTTAAGTAAAAGTGTTGTTTTATGAAAAAAGCTGCTAGTTTAGCTCACAAAATAATCATAGAAGTGATTTTTCTCAAGACAGGCATCACATCTCCATAGATAGAAATATTTTGTGTTTGCTTCCCATTTTGTCACAGAATTTTAAAAAGATGTATACCCAGAGTATGGCAGTGAAGAATATAATGGCTCCTGATTAATTTTCGTACCCATGTCTTGGTTTGTGCTAAGGCACCATCATTGCAGATGTCAACACAGTAAAAAGGCAAATAACAGCTTAACATTACTATGAAAATAGTTTTGATCACACAGACACCCTGGAAAGGTCTCCTCAAGGTTTTATAGACCACATTGTGAGAACTACTTGGTCTAGCCCATGTTGTAGATTCTTGCTCAGAGTACATTAAATAGCTCCTTGGTTTTTAAATGTTGTTTAAGCTTTGTGACGTGGCATACATGGACTTTACTAATTCTGTTTCTTAAGATGACTTGTACAGTCCCATCAGTTAAACTATTTGACCCCACGGTCCAACTGCCAGCCTCACCAGAAAGCCTTGTAAGTTGAAATTTATTGTTGTATTCACTCAATGTATTCTGTGCCTGAAATGCATCTTTGGAGTCCACAGGGGTACTCTTTCCTTCTTTAAGGCCCTTCTCCAATGTGCAGTGTTGCCTGAGGTAGTGGTGCCCTCTTTACTCTCTCAGGCCTCCTGTTACACTCTTCTCCCTTCCCACGCTGGAGCAGACCCAGTAGAATTGTGGTGTATCTCCTGTGCCCCACTAAGTACTGCACTGGGAGCTCTGCTTCCTCCTGCCATTGACTCTGCTTCAGCCATGTTTTCATGCGCAATTACTTGTCACATGTCTCACACATGGCAGGCACTCAATGTATGTTGAGTGCCGTGAAAGAAAAAATAACACAGGAAGAACATCAGCCTTGCTGATGTCCAGTTAGTTGACAGTTTTCTGTAAGTATTGCTTCAGAGAACTCTACATAAGGGGATACAGTATTTACTTTATTTATTCCTCTCCTTCAGGGTGCTGACAACCTTAAATAGGTCACTTTCTTTTAAAATACCTATTTCCTAATTACATAACAAGTATATTTGAAGATTTAAGTTTCGTAAGTTGAGGTTAAAAAGCTGATTTAATCACTGTGGCAGGAGTTGCAGCTGAAAATTAGGTGAAGAGGAAGGTCCTCATTGATAACCCATTAATAGGAGTATTTAGGATTGAACCAAGAGGGGTGATTCATCTTTCTATGTAGAATTTGGATAATTGCCTTAGTAATGAAACAGAACAGATCAAAGGCTTGTTTCTTTCTTTTTTTTTTTTTTTTTGAGACAGAGTTTCGCTCTTGTTACCCAGGCTGGAGTGCAATGGCGTGATCTCGGCACTGCAACCTCCGCCTCCTGGGCTCAGGCAATTCTCCTGCCTCAGCCTCCTGAGTAGTTGGGATTACAGGCACGTTTCACCATGTTGACCAGGATGGTCTTGATCTCTTGACCTTGTGATCCACCTGCCTCGGCCTCCCAAAGTACTGGGATTACAGGCGTGAGCCACTGCACCCGGCCTCTTTTCTTTTCTTTTTTTTTTTAAAAGATGGAGTCTCGCTTTATCACCCAGGCTGGAGTGCAGTGATACAATCTCAACTAACGGCAACCTCCGCCTCCTGGGTTCAAGCGATTCTCCTGCTTCTGCCTCCCGAGTAACTGGCATTATAGGCACCCACCACCATGCCCAGCTAGTTTTTGTATTTTTAGTATAGACGAGGTTTCACTGGGTTGGTCAGGCTGGTCTTGAACTGCTTTCCTCAGGTGATCTACCCACCTCGGCCTCCCAAAATGCTGGGGTTACAGGCATGAGCCGCTGTGGCCAGCCTTCATAAGCTTCTTGATGTTCATCAGAATGAAGAGTTAGTTGCATAGAACCGTTAGAATTCAGACCCAGGATAGCTGGGCATGGTGACACGTGCCTGTCATCCCAGCTACTCGGGAGGCGGAGGTTGCGGTGAGCCGAGATCATGCCGTTGCACTCCAGCCTGGGTAACAAGAGCGAAACTCTGTCTCAAAAATAAATAAATAAATAAATAAATAAATAAGAATTCAGACCCAGGAAAACCCAACTTGTATGAAAGAGAGATTAGGAAGATTTAGGAAGTTCTTCTGAACAATAACCGAATGCTGAGTTCTTTTGAGTACCACTGATGTTTACTGTAACATATTCATAGGGCAGGCATAAGAGAGACATTAATAATCTATAGATGGCTAGTTGGAAGGACAGTTTATATGTTTCCTACTCAGTGCTACACTAAGAGCTCATGCATGCCCTGATAATTTATGCTCTTAATCCCCATGGATTACCTAATTTCCTAGATAAACTATTCCTGACAGTCAGTGCTATGCAAGCTTCTGAGCCTTTAAACACACACATATGCCCCTGTATTTTTTGAGAAATTATCAGAATGCTTTCATGAAACGTGGTCTTGAATAATTTACCATTTTGTGCAGAGTGTCTTCAAAAGTTCACTGGGAACAGTTGTTGTAGAACATTGACATGAATTCCAGAAGGAGATATTTGCATACTTAGGAAGGGTCCTTTGCAGGAACATGGATGGAGTTGGAAGCCATTATCCTTAGCAGACTAACACAGGAACAGAAAACCGAACACCGCGTGTCCTCACTTACCCGAGAACACATGGTTACAGTGGGGAAACAGCACACACTGGGGTCTGTCGAGGAGTCAGGTGAGAAGTGGGAAAGCATGAGGATAAATAGCTAAAGCATGTGGGGCTTAATACCTTGGTGATGGTTGATAGGTGCCCTAAACCAACATGACACATGTTTACCTATGTAACAAACCTGTGTGAGTGCACATGTAGCCTGGAACTTAAGATAAATTTTTTTTTAAAAAGTTCTAGGATATCAGCTTATAAATAATTGGGAACAAGCAAAATAATATAAAAATCAATATATATTTAGTTAGACAAATCTCAAAGATGGATAATTTTACAGAACCCACCCAAACTTCAATTTATATTTTTAAAAAGCAGTGAGTCTTCAAGCTTATCAAGTTGTGTATACTTTAAATGTACATAATTTCTTGTATGTCTATCATGCCTTGATAAAGTCATTGAAAATTTTTTATTTTTAAAACAGCATTAAGGGTAGATGGAATATCCTCCATTTACTGATAAATTTCTGATAGGTCTCATGTATTGATAAGGTCTAACTACTAATGTCATTTGTTTGTAGTGGGCAGAGTAGATAACCTTTTTCTTTAGTGCATTTCTCTGTGGCAGAAATTTATGATTTATTTTACATTTTTGAATAAGAGTTTCTGAATCTGGGTTTTCTGCACTGGTTTAATCTACTGGTGTTTTGTTTTGTTTTTGAAGATGGAGGCTTTCTGGGTCACCCAGTCTGGAGTGTAATGGCATGATCTTGACTCCCTGCAACCTCCGCCTCCCAAGTTTAAACGATTCTCCTGCCTCAGCCTCCTGAGTAGCCGGGATTACAGGAATCCTCCACTCTGCCCAGCTGTTTTTTGTATTTTTAGTAGAGACGGCGTTTCACCATGTTGGCCAGGCTGGTCTTGAACACTGACCTTAGGTGATCCACATGCTTCAGCCTCCCAAAGTGTTGGGATTACAGGCATGAGCCACTGCACCTAGCCTAGGTTTGATCTACCCTTGAGCATGGGTTTTTTTTACGTGAAAGATCCTTTTCAGACAGAGATGCATATTTATTTACACAGAAACTATCTGTTGAATGCTAAGAAATCTAAAGAAACAGGAGATGTGTTGTTCCCTGAGCCTTGTACAACAGGCCCCTGCGTAACTGTGATAATTGATGGATGAGTGCTAACAGAGTTTGAATGGAGTTACAGGCAAGATAGGCTATTTTTTTGACTGAGGTGTTTGGTGGAGGTATAGAGGTGACCACAGTTGAAGAGATCTTAAAGACTTGTCCAGTTTTGCCTAGACGGGGAAGAACATCATGGGATGATCAAGACATGGGGGCAGCCAGGTGTAAAATAGTCTGAGAACAGTAACTTGTGTGACTCAAGTAGAAGAATCTTGCAAGGAAAAGTGAGAGAAAAGGCCAGAGAAGTGGTCGTGGTGCTAGACTTCTTTCTCAGGGTCACCTCTGAGCCAGATGCTCTTTATCCCAATGGGTCACACTGGTATTTCAGCTTTCTGGGTGGGGATTGTTTTGGGGACGTTTTAAGTTCAATCCAAATTAGGCACTTGGGGATTGGCCAGGAAAAAATCTATAAATATCTGTCTTTTCTTTCCCTTTGCCTCAGATGAAGAGGCTTTTTCCTTTCCTTCTTTGCTTTTTTCATTTTCTTTTTTGGGACTTAACACTTCTGTGTTCTTTCTTGGCTTTTAAAGAAGTACTTATTCGTAAAACAGCTTCAGATACTCATTAGTTTTTTTATTAGTAGTTTTTGAGGTAGCTCCCTGCCTTCTCCAGTTACCAGAGGACTGGAAAAGTTCACTTTTCCCTCTGCTTTCCTGTGTCATGATACCAAATAGATCCGGAGGGGATATGGCAGTCTGATTGAAAGCAAAACTGTTTTGTTCTTTCAATTCTGACTTGAGTCAGGTTACTAGGTTTTATTTTATATGCCCCCTTGTAGGCTGACTTAAGTACCTCCTTTTTAAAAATGAGACAAAAATGTAACATACATTATTTATTGCTCACAACCTTTATTTTTTTTAACCACTTGCCTTTAATTTTATACCTATCATATAGGTGAGAAACCAAGGAACAGAAAGGTTGTATAGCTTGCTTAACACAGTCTAGCTTCAGAGTTCATGCTTTTAACCACTATGCTAGCTTAATAGAGTCATTAAGCTACTCATTTGTCCCTTCATTTCCTTTTCTTTTTCCTGTATGAGAGGTCTCTGCTAGTATGAATTTAAGTAAAGGAGCATTCCCTACTCTTTAAACATATTTTTGTGATAACTCTTCCAAAGCAAATTTTTACAGTGTAATCTAAGGTAACCAGGGTTATATTGTACTTTCTTAAAAATTTCCAGAACATTAAAATGTCTGTTCTAGTTGAGTAAAATTGTCAAAATACAAGCTCCAAATGATAATCTCTAAATGAACAGAAGCAAGTTTATTGCTTTGAGTATTTGTGAATGCCAGAATTAACCAGGCAGTAGGGTTGACAAATAGGCTTTTTCATGAAGGACTTCTCTCTTTTCCCCTTTGCTTTGTTTTTTTGGACAATTGATAAAAAGAGTAAGTTGTACCTCCCCATTTTTTGGAAAACATGATTTTACAATGTTGTATATTTGCCTGGAGGGATGAGGGAAGTCTTCCATGGGAAGCTGAATCATTTTTTGGCTTGTCTGACTGTATGACTATTGCTAGAGATACTCTTTTTGCAGTGAAGAGAAAAATAAGACGTAGTCAAGTAATTTCCTAAAGTACTACATTTTTATTCTATGTGGGATTCAAATTTTCCTTGGATTGTGGTTATTTTGAGCAGGAGTTTTTGTGTCTGGCCAGGACTTGTATTCTTCTAATACAGACTACTTCAGACAAAATTCTTTTCTCTCCTTGTTTAATAACTAAATTTGGTCAGCCATTGAAGTCTTAGGGTTGTGATTCTGGTGGTAAATGAAGACATTATCAGTTACTCATCTCACCTTGGATGTCTCATATCATTTTTGGCGCTCTGGAGAAATTTGAGAAATGGCTGTTGCCTTTAAGGCAGTTATTATTTGCTTAGAGTCAGACCAGCATGCAGTAGCAGTGAATAATACAGGGCAGGACGCCATAGAGTCAGCACGGCACAGTCTAAGCCCCTTCGTGGTTCAAATGGGAGGGCATTATAAGGTGGATTAGAGTAGGCAGAAAGAGCTGAATTGGGAAAATAGAATTAAAGGATGGACTTTGGCTAAGTTAGATAGGCAAGAGAGGGAATTCCAGAAACCATGATTGTTCTAAGAGCCAGGGGCGTTAAAGTAGGAAGAACCACATCCTGATTGTGGAACCTTGAGACACAAGCATTAGGCTTATCTTGGAGAACAGTAGAAAATGAGATTGGATAAAGGTCATGGAGCAGTCTGAAATCCAGGCAAGGGTGATTAGACTGGATGAAGCTAAAGACTTCTGTACTGCCTTTCTGAAAGATAGCATAAATCACATCACTTCTTCATTCGAACATCTTCACTGGCTCCCAGCTGCCTTTTAATAGTCTTAAACTCTTCAGCATAACATCACATGCTTTTTAAATTTTTAATTAACACATAGTTGTACACATTTATGGAGTACAGTGTGATATTTTGGTCGATGTATATAATGGGTAATGATCAAATTAGGATAATTAGCATATCTGTCACCTCAAACATTAATTATCTTATTGGTGAAAACATTGAAAATCCACTCTTGTAGCAAGTTTGAAATACACAGTATATCATTGCTAGCTATAGTCACCCACCCTGCAACGTGATGAAATACTACATTTGTTCCTTCTGTGACTCTACCCATTGACCAGACTCTCTCCATCCTCTTCCCATCCTTGTCCCAGCCTCTAGTAACCACTGTGGTACTCTCTTTCTGTGAAATCAACCTACTTAGATTCCACATTTTCAGTGAGATCTTACAGTGGTTGTCTTTCTGTGCCTGGTTTATCTCATTTAATGTAATGTCCTCCAGGCTCATCCATCTTGCCGTAAATAACAGGATTTTGTTATTTTTAATAGCTGAATAATATTTTGTTGTGTATGTGTACCACATTTTCTTTATCCATTCATCTGTCAGTGGACGCTTAGGTTGGTTCCATATCTTGGCTATTGTCAACACTGTACTAAACATGGTAGTGAATACTGATTTCATGGCCTTTAGATATACATGCCCAGTAGTGGGATTGCTAGATCATATGACAGTTTTCATTTTTCATCATCTCTTTGTATAATCTGTGTTGTTAATGCTTTTTCTACCCAATGTCATTTCAGTCCCTTGTATGAATCTGATGCATGTAACCAGGCATTGTTCTCTTCCTCTGTCTTACCTGGCATTCATTGACAGCTTGTCTTTCACTCACACTCTTTATATACGACACCCACCTTCTCTCTTGCATTTTCTCTCTTTCCTTCCATTTATTTTAAAACAGCATCTTTTCTGTCACTTCAGCCAGAGATCATCTTCCTTTTGCTGAAATTCTGCTTTTCATCGGTGCTACCTACCCAAGCTGTCTTGCATTTGTGTTTCATACAGTTGTTCCTGCTGTATTTTCTTTGAGGACCCAGAAATGTCTTACGTATATGTATATCTCTCTTAGCACCTTACAGGGCAACTCACCTACAGCAGACACATTAGTATTTGCTGAATGGGTAAATAAATTTGGCTATTATTCATTTGTTTGCTACTAATTGACCTTGGCATGCTGATGATGACGAAATCCCATTACAGAATTATGGTCAGTAAAGGTCAGCGTTGTTTCCTTTTACCTCATTGCCTTTGTTTTTTCTGGAATGAAATTTGTTCTTATTTCCATAGATGATCATATGGAAAGGGAGTTTCTCACTCGTTGCCTTTTCCCTTCTTTTTCCACTTCCTTGCCAAAACACTTGTCCACCCTGCCTCCCTCCTCTACCTATATGAAACGTCTATTCATATTCCTGACCAGGGTAGCAGTATGTATATTCAAGTGTTATACTTTGATTTCTATGGCAAAATCTCTGACACAATCAAAAGTATACAAAAGGTTGGTCATGATACATGCAATTCACTTGCTGTTAATGGTCCTTTTGCTCTGTCAGTGTTTTGTTTACTTAAAGTTTTTAACGATCTAAAGTATTTATTGCCAGGTTAGAAATCTTAGTGCAATCGTTATATAAGGATTCACTTAAGGCATTTTCTCTAAAGGAAAAAAATGTCTTAAGAGAAAACTCAGAAGAGTTTAGTATACAGATAGAAAGAACTTAAGGGCCAGGTGTGGTGGCTCACATCTGTAATCCCAGCACTTTGAGATGCCGAGGTGGGTGGATCACCTGAAGTTAGGACTTTGAGACCAGCCTGGCCAACATGGTGAAACCATGTCTCTACTAAAAATACAAAAATTAGCCAGGTGTGGTGATGGGCTACTTGGAAGGCTGAGGTAGGAGAATCACTGGAACCCAAGAGGTAGAGATTGCAGTGAATCAAGATCACTCCACTGCACTCCAGCTTGGGTAACAAGAACGAAATTCCATTCCCATCTGTGCCCTTCCCCAAAAAAAGAATTTGTTTTCCTCTGTGAAATAGTAGACTATTTAAATCCAGTTTTCATCAGTTTACAACTACACCAGAACTACCCTCACCAAGATCTACAAAATATTTGCCTAGCAAAATCCAGATCTTGTATTTGCGTGACTGTTTTATAGCATTTGGTACTGTTTGCTATCCTTTCTTTGAAAAACTTTCTCCATTTCATTTTCTGGATGTCACATCTGTGTGTTAATTCCAAAATCTGAATATCCAACCCCAGCCATTCCCGAGTTCCAGTCACACACTTTTCAACTGCTTACCATGGCTCTGCTCAGATATACTCTGTCTCAGATTTCACTGTGTCTAAAAGTGAATTCATCATCTAATCTCTCCCTGCCACCTTCTTCTGCTGCATTCCACCCTTTACCTAGTTGTTCAGGACAGAAGCCTAGTCCATCATCACCCTTCTTTTCCATTTTGCTCCCTCCCTAATGCCCAGTATCCTGTTAATGTTAAATATCTTTGGACTCTCAGTTTCTTTTCTTGATCTCTGCTTTTAGCACCTGAGATCACACTATCATCATTTCCCATCTAACTTCTGTAACAGCTTTATAATTTATCTGTCTCTAGGCTTGCTCCCTCCTGTCTTTTGAGTGTATTCCAGAAAAAAATATTTTTGAAATATAGATGCCATCATGCCTTTCCCTTGCTAACACTTATTCAGTTGCTTTTCCTGTTATAGTACATACACTGGTGAACACAAGTTACATGTTCAACTGGGGATGGCCTCATCCTTTGTCTCTGTGCTCTTTCTTCCCTCTGGGCCTCAGCACACAGTCTTCTGCCTGAACTTACATGCCAGTCTGTCTCCCTGGCTTCCCTTCCCTCCCTGCCTATACCACCATCCACACATACACCCTTTGCCTGGGTGATTCCTGGTCTTCCATCGAGTCTTAGGTTAGTAACATATTCTAAGGGCCAGTCTCATACATGATTGTAATTATTTATTGTCCATTTTGTTCACTGCCATATCCTCAGTGCCAAAGCGTACATGTTCAAGAAATATTTGCCTAATGATTAAACTTTATTTACTGAAAAGCTTATTGAAGATTTAGGGCAGTGACGTGGAGTTGTACTATACAGTCACAATAATGTTATGAATTTTCTGTGTGAAATTTCTTGGGCGAGATTTTTCATGTGAAATTGTTATTCAGTTTGCCATGTTTAGTGTTCTTAGCACTCCAGGTTTTTAAAATTCTGATGTATCTTAAAAACATGTTTAGGAAAAGCTGATAATACAGTTTAAAAAATTAAATGTTCCTAAAACATGTATTATGCTTTGAGTAAGTAGAGTTTATGTAAATTATACTTCAATAGAGCTATTTAAAAATTAACTGATGATAAAAAATATTTTCAAGGTCTAGATTACAATCTGAAATATATATATACATATTTTACCAGTGGTTTTGTCTGAGTCACACATGCATTTGGCACTTGTGTATATTACCAACTATTTGAGTCGGGAAAGGTACAAGGTTGCAAATTCATTTGAATTGACTATTTGGTGGTATAGTTAGCATGTTAAAGAGTAAGTAGGCAGGGTACAGTGGTAGCTCACTCCTGTAAATCCCAGCAATTTGGGAGGCTGAGGCAGGTGGATCATTTGAGGTCAGGAGTTCAAGACCAGCCAGGCCAATATGGTGAAACACCGTCTATACTAAAAATACTAAAATTAGCTGGGCAGTAGTGATGCATGCCTGTAATCTGCAGCCACTCTGCAGGCTGAGGTTTCGAGAATCGCTTAAGCCTGGGACATGAAGGTTGTGGTGAGCTGAGATCGTGCCACTGTACTCCAGTCTGGGCGACAGAGTGAGACCCTGTAAAAAAGAGAGAGAAAGTAAGTAAATGTGGAGAAAAGATACTATTTTTACCTTAATGCCTTAGGGGAAGAAAGAGATGCTATTATTTATAGTAATTTTACTCCAAAATTTGCACTTACGGGCTTCACGAAATTGGTAAGATTTCTACATGTGAGAAGAAGTCCTTGTGACATTGTATTATTATGAAGAGAAAGAGTAGCATTTGTTTCTGTTTTTATTTGTCAGTGCTGGACTGTCTTATGTGGTGTTCTTTTGGTCATGCTAAAAAGACATGTTGCTGGAAGATTCAAAATTAAGAGTAAATATGGCTTATAGTTTTATCAGATACAACAATCTTTGGGATCTGGTTTTAAATAGACAATATAAATGGTTATCAAACAGTACGCTGCATAGGTAGTGTCTGATTTCTCTTTTTGATAGCATTATTTGACAGGGTGAATAGGAGAATGCCATAGATTTAGTATGTATTAATTTCAGGAAGAAGTTTTACTAATTATTCTGTATTGTATAGAAAATGGAGGAATGGGACTCAGAATTCAGTTGGCTTTGTAGCTCATAGACCAGCATTTTACCTAATATTAGGAGTCCCAATTGATGGACAGATATCCTACCCGGGGAGGCTTTTAGTGATGTACTTCTGGGTTCCATCATTAGCCTTGCTCTTCAGATTTATAAATGACACAGAGTTTGGAGGAACACCTGTTATTTCAGTGATGGAATCGAGATTCAGTATACTTTCTTTAGGCTAAAATGATAACTTTAAAACAAATGAGATAATTTATTTGAGAGAATATATTTATACAGAAAGCTAAAAACGAGGTTTTAAAATAAAATCACAAGATTATAGTATAAAGGAGACCTGATACTGTAAGTCACACTGAAAAACAAGATATGGGAAGTAAATTTATTTCACAATATGCTTATCTTTCTGGTGGTGTGGTATGTGTGTCAAGAAAACCAGTTTTGTCTTAGTTATCCCAGTATGCACCATGTCCGAGGATTTTGTTTGGGGCATCCACTTCGCAAGAAGGACGCTAACTAGGGAGCACTCAGGTACCCTTTTGCCTGAGGAAGAGTTGTGGAACTTATGAAGAGAAGCCCAAAGAGGGTGGTGAGCCATGATGGAGATTAAAAAAAAAATGCTGCCAAAAGAAATAACCAGTGTTTGCTCCATAGAGAAAAGCCAGATCAGTGGATCTGTTCGTTTTAAGGAAGACCCAACGATTGTCAATATCCAGAGATCTTTTCATCTGTGTGTGTGCTAAGTTTGTTCATTCTGACTTTTGTAAGGTGTTACTATAGTGAGAAACTTTTTAAAAGTGGAATGTCAAATATTGAAGTGTTGGCAGAGAAGTTGAATCTGATTAATGTGAAATTAAGAATCACTTGGCATTTTTATTTAAAAAAGTAAAATCTTTTTCTGTCCTTTGACATTTATGTAAAATCAGATGTAGGAATATTGATGATGAGTAATGAATCCCAAGTTTTCTTTCCTCAAATTCTAACTTTTCTCTGTTATGGTTTCATTTCTTGGGGAATTTATCAGGTGGTAAAATAAGATGTAGTGGAAAGATTGATTTACAGAACTGAGTTTAAAGCAAACCTGCTTTATTAGCTGTGTGATGTTAAATAACTGATTTAAACTCTGAGTGCTGCTTTTCCTTCATCTGTAGACAGTAAAATTTCACCTTATAGCTTTTTATGAGGAATAAATGAAATTCTATCTGTGAAAGCTCCTGGCAAACAGGAGGTATTCAGTAAATGTTGTGGTTAATAAATCTTGCTCCAGAAGACCTGTCCTCGAGATTAAACTTATTTTTCCAACTGAAGTTTTGATTCTGCCAACTCCCTTTCTTCCTTCCTCCTTCCTTTTAGTTCTTAAAGCTGTTGGTAATTTTAGTAGAATTTAACATTTGCGTGTAAGTTTTATGAGACCTTGTTCCTGTAAAGAGCACAAGTTTATGAAGATAGTTTTCTTATATTATTCCATATTAATTTGTTGTTATTTTAATTATTGCTTTTGTCAATTTGCTGCCACCAGTTAACTTGTCTTAAGGTTTCTTCTTGCAAAGGCAGTAAAGGGTTAAGGAAAGGAGCTGTTGGCTACTGCTTGCTACTAATTTGAAAAGAAATGCTGGTTATGGCTTTCTAGGTCTCTCCTTCTCCTTTACACTTTTACTGTCTTGTAACCTTCAAATCTGTGTGTCAGTGAATGCTAGGAGAGAACAGTAGACCTGCTTCTCCCGGAGCCATAGTACCCAGCACCTAAACAAACACCTACATTGAACTTTACAAGGAAAGCCTAGTTGGAGACAATGCCTTGGCAGCCATTGTAAATCATTTTCTGCTTTTATGTCTCAAATACTCTTTCACCTCTCAAATATTCATTCCTCTTATTTGAAGCAGTCTGTTATCTAAGTGGACAGGAGTTGCTCAATTGGAGGCTGTTTTATCTGTATTCTAACAAATTTTACTACCAACATATATGTAAATCTGGATGATTCACTATATTTAAGTGAATGAGATCATAGATTAATGAAAATTGTTGACTGTGGTAAACTTTTCCTTCCTTTCCATTTCATGTGAAGAGAGAGAGTAGAAAGTGTCATTATGCCAAAATAATGTTTCCTGCAAGTTTTAAGACAGTGTCTTGATTCCCTTTTCTTTCTCCTCTGAATCTACCCATATCCTATGAAACATATGGCAGGTAATAACAACTCCCTGGTCTCAGACTGGCAGTTTATAATATTGGAGCAAGAAGGACCTTCAGATATGATCTATCGTCTAATCTCTCTCATTTTTCCCTTCTGGAAATCTTGGTCCAGAGGGTCACACTTGTATCTCCCAAGTTGCTCAGTGAGACAGTGGCACACCTAGGAAGAGAAAGAACCCTTGATTTTCATTTAGTACCTTGTGTTCTCTGCAGAGAGTAAAATTGAGCATTGATGAATCATTAACCAGTCTCCAGTCACATCCTGCTCCTTTATGTTCCCTTTGGGGTTTCAGGAAAGATATTTAGTAGCAGAAGATGACTCCCACCCCTATCCCCACCCCCCAAAATATTTACTGGACTTTGGTGTTTGGTTTGGGTCTTCAGCATCCCCACTATTTGGTGACCTAATTCAGAAGCTTTGCTGTGAGACTTCAGACAGGCTTCTGCCCTAACTGAACTAAAGCAGCCACAGTGTTGACTTATAAGAATGCTTAAACAGTTCGGTAAGGTGCTAGATCTTGTAGTTAAGTAAATCAAATGAAAATTTAATTCATGAGCACAAATGGTATAGCTATATTAAGATGTATAAAATATTTTTATATTTCATTTTCTGGAGTCTTTTCTCTTTTTTTCTTCCAAATTTATGTTGAACATTTTCTGGAATCTTAATGCATGTTGGGCCTGTGGCATGAGACAGACTAAAAGCATTGGTTGCTTTTAAAGAGTCTGGGATACTTTGTTGTGGATAGAGGGCAGGATGGAGAGAGAAGGGAGATAAAATTAATACTGGAGGTAACTACTGTTAAGTAGTATAGCTGTACATAATAAAATATTTTACTACAGGTTACCCAAATTAAAGGAAAAGGGAAATAAACTCAAAACCTCCTTTAAATCTGTAACTCTCAGCTCTGGTTTAGATATGAAATGATTTGTTGCTGTATTTCAGAATCTTAACAGAATTACTGTTCAGTGGTTCCAGATGTTTTTAATAAAAACTTGGAATTGTCAAATCAACTGCAAAAGCACAAGACTGCAGATTCTGTCTTCTGTTGGGGAATGCAGAGCAGATGTAGAGGGGAAAGCAACACAGACTCTTTTTCTCCACCCAGAGCATTTGTTTCCCACCCAGGATATTTGTCATCCAAGAAGAAACAGAATATGTAAGGAATTATCCTTTTAATATGCAGAAAAAGCAGGAAATCTAGGTTTCTAGTCAGTGGCGAAAGCCGAAAGTTAGAAATAAAAAGGTTAGTCTATATGTCTCAAACAGTAATCTAGGCTCTTTCAGCAAATACTATTTTAAAACAAGTTTGTCATATAAACTTCCTGAAAACAGGTATCTTGTTATTTATTTATTTTGTTTGCCTCCACTATAAGGCACAAAATAGCTGTTACATTGATATAGATTATTTACATTTTTAAGTTACTGGACAGGGTTAGGGTAGAAAGTTTTTTTTTGTTTGAGACAGAGTCTTGCTCTGTTGCCAGGCTGGAATGCAGTGCGTGATCTTGGCTCACTGCATCCTCTGCCTCCCAGGTTCAAGCGATTCTCCTGTCTCAGCCTCCCGAGTAGCTGGGACTAGGCGCCACCACGCCTGGCTAATTTTTGTACTTTTAGTAGAGACGGGGTCTCACCATGTCAGCCAGGATGGTCTCCATCTCTTGACCTTGTGATCCACCCACTTCGGCTTCCCAGAGTGTTGGGATTACAGGCGTGAGCCACTGCGCCTGGCCTGTAGAAAGGTTTTAATGGTGATTAAAGCATCTCTCATCTGTTCCCTAGAGAGACAGATGCCTGGGAACCTTGGAAGCAGGAAACATTTGATTCTAATTAAAACCGAAGGGAGTGGCAATGAGGAACAAACCATATTGAGGACAGAGGGGAGGCAGCTCTGTGTTCAAAAAAAGAGAAGGGCGAGTTCTGCATACTAGCTTGGTAAAAGCTTTTACAGAAGGTAATAAACTATCAGTTTATCTGTACATTCAAGTCTAAAGTCTCTATCCGTGCCCTAGACCACATAGTTTGGAAGTATTTGTAAATCTTTGGGGGTTCCCATGCTTTTGATAAGCCAGAGCAAGAATTTTATTTACAGCTTTTAAATCTCTGTCAAATCATCTTGTTTCTACTGTTTTCTATCCTCATTTGTAATGAAAAGCAACATCTGTTTCTCTGCACATGTTGGTACCATTGCAGAGCCAACATTCACTGGGGGCATGAGAGGGGAAGGGTTGTTTACCTTCATTTTTTGATGAACCAGTGAGGAATAGGGAGATTAAAGGCTTTTATTTGAGATTAAAGGCTGTAGCGTATTAATAGACAGGTGAAGAAAATGTTTGCATTGCACTCTTAGCAGGGTTTGCTGTATTTCCCTACTTTAAGCTGGTCAGCAGTTGAATACCTGGCCTGAGTGTATGGAGACTTATCCATAACTTTTTCTATACCCGTTTTTATTTTAGCTCCTGAAAAACCTTTTCACCAACTTTGTTTGCAATGTCGACAGAAATGTAGGTGTTAAATCTCTCTTCTCCCCTTCTATTGTGGTATTTGAGCCCCTGCTTTCACAACCTAGCTAAGGATACACTGGCCAACTCAAGGAAAATCTGAGTAGCTCCTAGAAAGATGTTTTTTACCCCTCTTATTTTGTTTCTTCACTCCTTTCTGCTTTTTGCTTCCCATAGTTCCTCATCCTTTTCCCTCCCAAATCATTTATGATCCAAGTAAGAGAATGTCTGAAGTGAGAGAATGCAGTCTGAAGTAAGTCTGTCCCTGAGAATGTTAGATAGGGTAGGGGCTAGACGGGTCTGGAATAGTAAGAAAACAGGCAGATGAAGTAGCAGGCGCACATTCTAGACCCAGTTAGTGTGCATAGAAACATTGAAGGAGAAGTCCCAGCCGGGCGGCTACTCTTAGTCACAAAAAGTATTAAGATACGCAGAACTCCTCTGTTCCATTTCTTTTCTTTAAATCAACTGCATCCGTTGTCCCCACTCCCCAAAATAAAGCTTAACTCTTGATAATTTTTAATCCTTATTAGGCACATTTGTAGCCACTTCTCAATCCTAGAGACATAACTGCAATATTTGGCTAACATTTTTCTCGTATTAAATCACTGGTTTGCATTTGGCAGGGAGGTATGGTGTATACTTTGGGCAGTTTCAGTTTTCTGTACCTCGCAATAAGTCCGTTGTACACCCTCGTGATGTTTAGCATAACACCCCCCTTCCTTTATTAGCATACTACGCGGACATCAAAGAATTGAGCTGCATCTTGCAATGCCTGTCAGAACCTTTTTAATAGGAAGGGGGGAGGGGGAGGGAGGAGGAGGAGGAAGAGGAAGAGGAGGAAGCCGGTTGGAAAAGGAAGTCTTGTTTTTTCTGTTAGTCTTTAGATGAATCATGTTCCCACAACTGCAGTTGGGTTTTCAAACCTCCAAGGCTGCGGGTGCAGAGCTGAAAGGGCAAGGAGTGACGTTCTTGAGAGAGAAGGAAAAAGGGAGGAGGAGGTTGGGGCAGTGAAGGACTGTCTAGGGAGGGAGGGAGTACAGCAGGAGTGGTCTCTTTTTTTTCCTTTTACTCTGCTGTCTTTAGAGATTTTCAACTTAAATCAAAACCAAGCCCTACTGCCTGGTAAACAAGAGACAGACTCTAAAGACTGCTTTGAAAAGCATTTCCCAGCTTCTACTTTTAAATCTTTTAAGGAAAAGTAGATTTTCTTTGTCTTTGTTTTTGTTTTAAGCAAGAACAGAATCTAATGACTTTTTTCATGTCATCGCTTTGAAATAGAGTCTTCGTTTCTTTCCCTCCCTCTTCCTGGCAAAGTATATACTGGAGTTTTATTGCTTGCTTGGGTTTTTTCCCTACGTGTATCGGCCATTATGCTTAGCCAGTGTATGCTTAATTTTTTTACTGGAGTTGTTGCCAGTGCTGGAAATGATGTTTGCTTCTCTTTCAGTCAAGAGCTGCATAAAGTATAGCATCAGGGGGTATTTATTGTTTATATTATGAATTCTACATTCATCATTCCAGCACTCTGAAATTGCCACTAAGTTCTCAGTCAGTTCAAGGAACTGGATTCTGCTCGGTTTCTTTTGAATTCATTGTTTTTAACCCCTTTGGGAGTTTTATAGAGGATCTGGGAAGGCAGAGATCTCCACCTCACCGTGAGAAATTTGGAACTTCAGGACTTGGATGAGATCACTGATCCCCAAGTTAACAGTGGATATACTTCTTGCATTTTCTCTGTTCTTTTCTGCATTTGGGCAAAATGTATGAACGGCACAAGAGGCGCTACAGCCTTTGTGACATCTCCAAGGTGGACAGGACTGTGGACGTGGTATTGCTGAAGGTAAGGGGGCCACACCTCATGCATTCTGAAGCTCTACAGGCTGTTTTATCTCTTTGAACCCAGTAGCCATGTCCCTCGCCCTCTTGTTTGGGAGAAATGCTGAGAAATCTGTGCACAATAGGGGGTGAGGGGTGATGATAAGGCTCTTAAAGGAATATCTGAACAGGAAGCAGGAGGTACTTGGGAATCAGCATTGAACCACATAGTAGTGAAATTTACTTTTACTTGCATTAAAATGGATTCTTACGCTTGGGAGAATCTGATACTGTTGAAAATCACCGAGGGAGAATTTCACCTTCCAAGTTGTTCTGTTTGTCCTTCTGTCTCTCTCACCCTTCCGCCCCCAGACTTCACCACCATCTGCCTGGTCTCTTTCTCTGTCTCTTTCTTCTTCTGTCTTTTAAGACTTTCCATCTTTTGTCTGAGTCTTTTTTGTTTTTCTGCTACTGTCTCACTCAGTTCTTTAGGGGAAAGACAGGCAACGTTTATTTCTTTGGGAAAGATTTCCAATAAACCTATTTATTAAGGTAGCAGAGCTGACCTTTTGGCTTGCTTTGACTGCTTCTCAGCATTAGCTTCTGACTGTTGATAGCTGTATTTGTTTGTGTTATCAGTATTAGTGATGTTAGGTGTCTAAGCAGGATGGGTTCGGAGACTCTGAATAGCTAATTGCTCACAGAAGGCATCCTTGAATCTAAAATTAGTAAGAACACCTCCAGCCGGTAAGATGAGAATCTGGGAGTGTTGGACAGCTCAAAGAGCACTTTTTGGAAATTTAGCAATTTTCTGGCAAAGGCAGGGGAAATTGGAAGTCAACCAAGCACTCCATAGATGACAGAAAGAACCTCAGTATCTGAGCTTGTGAGGGTGTATGTGGAGGTGAGGGTGATTTTAAGCAAAGAGTAAATACATTGTCCTGGTCAAGGAAATAGTGGACCTATTGTATTGATTTATCAATTCAGTTTATTGCTTGGGTGTTTTTTTTTTTTCTTTGGTTGAGTAAGGCTAAGGAATGGGCTCAGAAGGCTGGACACAGAAACCAGTGAAATGCCATGTTGGGCAAGGTACTAGGTAGAGGAGTTGTGATTTGTGGTAGAGTGTTGTCTCTCCATAGTCACTATCAGGTGGTTGATTTGCCGGGCCTTAGGCTGACAGCAGTTGGTAACTTGGTGTTTTGAAATTGTTCCGAGATATTACTCATTTTGGTTTCTCTGAAATGAGATTTCCTCTGTGAGTTCATAGTGATGTTTTAAAATTTTTGTCCTCATATATTTAGGAGAATCTTGTTTTAGGATCTTTATGTGCACAATACCCAATGATTTTGCCTGTGCGTGGGGAGAAGAAAGGAGAAAAAATCTTGAGTATCACAAGAGTGTTGTACATTTAAAATAATGCTTAAATATATAATAGTTTATGCTTTAAGTGGGTGTGAAAGACTTTGTGAGTGGAGCTAAATGAGTACGGGCTTATTGGCCTCAGAGTTGCTGTTTTATAGTTTTAATGAAGCACCTCCGTATACGTTACTTCATTTGGGACTTGCCAGGCAGTTACTTTTTACCCTATATTCTTGTGAAGAGCCTGAGGGTTTTCTTGAGCATGATGAGGGGTATGAAGAACTTGAGTGAGAAGAATGTGTGTGTTTTTTCTTTTTTTTCCACAAACCTACAGTGAATAAAGGTGTTTGTCTTTGTACTATTACGCCCAATAAATAATGAAAGATTCTCCATAGAGAAAACTTCACTTCTCAGAAAATAGTCATTAGTAAATAAACACAAGGAGTCCTGAAAACACGCTGTTTCCAGTTTAAAATGAAATGGATGTTTGGTGTTAGTTTCTTTGCTTTGGAGATGGAGAAGACAACATCATTGAGAACTGTAAACTTAAAGAAACCTGAATAACTATCCCATGAGAGCCATGGAATACGGTTTTTATCCCATTATTGCTTAAAGACAGACAATAGAGAAATAAGTACAAACTGTGATAAGTGATTTGAAAGAAATGATTAGGGTGCTGTGTAGGGAATAATGGGCAGAACTGCTGGAGATAGAATGGTCTTTGGATAGGAGAGCTTTCTGAGGTGCAGACATTTAAAAACCGGATCTCCACAGGATGGAAAGACACTAGCTATACTAAGGAAGAGCGTTCTAGAAAGAACAAACAGCAAATACAAGGCCCTGAGGAAGGAAGGAATGGATAGGGTCATTGTGGTGGACGGGAGCACCTTGAGTAGCAAGTGGGGTTGCAGGGTGAGAAGAAGGCCAAAGCCATAGATGGGACCTGGAAGAGCAGGGCCTTCACAGCTGTGGGGAGGGTGCCTTACCTTTCTTTTTTTTTTTTTTTTTTTTTTTTTTTTGAGATGGAGTTTTGCTCTTGTTACCCAGGCTGGAGTGCAGTGGTGTGATCTTGGCTCACCGCAACCTCCACCTCCTGGGTTCAGGCAATTCTCCTGCCTCAGCCTCCTGAGTAGCTGGGATTACAGGCACGCGCCACCACGCCCAGCTAATTTTTTATATTTTGAGTAGAGACAGGGTTTCACCATGTTGACCAGGACAGTCTCGATCTCTTGACCTCGTGATCCACCCGCCTCGGCCTCCCAAAGTGCTGGGATTACAGGCTTGAGCCACTGCGCCCGGCCTTACCTTTCAATGTATGTGTTGAGAAGATTATTCTGGGAGTAATCGGTTAGCCTCTTGTTAGGACAGCACAGGCAGCATAAGAGGGTTTTGTGGTCCGAAGTGGGAAGAAGTAAATGGATATGAGACACAGGCATTTAATGTTTACTTTCCTGCTCTTTGTCTCATTTTACATATGGGAAAACAGATTTGTGTCATTAATAACTTTCTCAGTGTCTCACATCTCATATGTAATTGATAATAGAGTACAGTCCAGGTTGGACTGTTTTCAAAGTCCATGTTTTTATTGCTATCCTAGACCTCTTTTTTGAGTCTGTCAATTCCTCTTATTACATGAATATGTACATTAGAATATGTATATGTATTTTATTGGTATATGCATATGTGTTCTTTATCTGTCTTACACTTTTCATGTTGGGAGAAGTCTATTACTATCTTGGTCTCTTCTTTCTCAGCACAGGAATTCCTTCTGCAATACTTAGGACAGGTACACGATGGCATATTAAGTTCATTTTGTCCCATGATTTTTAGCAAAAGTGTTCTCACAATTCTTAAGAATCATTTGGAAGTTTTCTCCAATTATTTCTACAAAATTACTTTGAATTTCAGTGTTTTCTATCAGTGTTTTTAAAAAACGGTTATGTTGGGTGTCTGTGCCACATGAATTCTCGAGCCATCATGTACATGCTCTCCAGTTTTTTGTTTTTTTGAGACAGAGTTTCGCTCTCATTACCCAGGCTGGAGTGCAATGGCGCGATCTCGGCTCACCGCAATCTCTGCCTCCTGGGTTCAGGCAATTCTCCTCTCCGAGTTGCTGGGATTACAGGCACGCACCACTGGGCCCAGCTAATTTTTTGTAACTTTAGTAGAGGCGGGATTTCACCATGTTGACCAGGATGGTCTCGATCTGTTGACCTCGTGATCCACCCGCCTCGGCCTCCCAAAGTGCTGGGATTACAGGCTTGAGCCACCGTGCCCGGCCTGCTCTCCAGTTTTATCTATGGAGGTTTGCTTTTTGTACTAAGGAGTTTGTCATTTTTCATCTCTTCATTAATATTATCTAAACACTCAAAACATTTGTTGTTAAATGAATTCATCTTTGAAGCATGGATTCATAAACATCATGTTATACAAATGGTATTTATATAACAGATGAGATGAACTATGGCAATAATTACAGAGTTTAAGTTGTGAGCCTGTCACTTTGGTATTCCACATTTACAACTATAATCTCTCCCATTGGCATCCTAATAATTCACTGTAGATTAGCTTCAAAAGTCTCATTCTGTGTTATGTACTCACACTTTCTTTGGCTTCTGCATTCTGCCCTGCTTCCTTTGATAGTTCTGCATAGTTTCATGGTAGCTCTTCTGTATCAAGACCTTCTTGTAAGATTTCCCTGAGGCTGGATATACCAGTGTCATCCTCACACTAGCTCTTATGTCCCATCATCAACCCCCAATACCCCTGAAATAGTACCTCTATTCCGAACCTTTTCTAAGTAATAAAACCTAAGTTGATAGTATTCCTTGGTCCCATCCCTCTCTTCCCAGGGATAATATACACATTCCTGTTTCTCTGTATATGACATGCCCCCAGTTCCCCTTTTCCTGATGCGTGCATGACATCTGACTCTTGTAGTATGCAGTTGGTAACCGTGAATGCTAACAATGGGATATGGAAGAATTGTAATTGTTGGCAGGGACCCTTTGGTACCAACATGCCCATTTTCCTCAGCATCCTTCAAAAAGATAGTGTTGACTTCAGAAGTTGGTAACTGATGGGAGCTTTCACCTAACTGAGTTCAGTAGCCAAGTTTAGCTCATGGTGAGCATTACTAGAGGACAGCAGATACCAGAAACTGACTGAAAAATTAGCATACCAAAAGGAAGCGGGTCAGAATCAAGGATTAACTGCTGGTTTACACTGCTTTCAGCCTAGGCCACTGCTGGTTTACTAATTTTGTAACTTTGGGTAACTGGAAAAATACTGCCTGTTAATAGTAATGTGATTCTTCTTATTACTGATGATTTACACAGAGTATTTTATAGGCAGTAATTCAGAATGTTGGCTGCATGGTTAAAAGATTTGCAACCATGTTTTGTATACATTGAATGAAAATATTTACAGAGGAGGATCCCCTCCCCACTCACGCTGCTTGGGCAGGCCACAGGAGCTTATTGGCTAAAGCTGAGGAGGAGTAGTCTGTCTCTAATTGTGGTGTCATTTTGCAGAGATACACACATTGCCTAAAAATTTGCTTACTGTAAGAGACTTCCACATTGCAGCAAAACAAAAGACATAAGGAAGCTCTGGATTGAAGACAGCCACATATATAGCCACTCATATATAGTCCGATTCCCTGAAAAGACTTTGACTCAAGTGTTGGCTTCTATGTCCGGATGGTGGGTTTTTGCTTCCTTTTGTTCAATCTTGTAGCTCAGGCAGGATCTCCTGAGACAGTTTCAGAGGAAGTAAATATGGGCAGTAGCTGGGAAGACTGGGCGTAACCATGAGCTGTATTATTAGGATGTTCAGATATAAACAGTAACACAAACACTGCCAGAAACAAAGGCAGTTAATTCCCTCTCCACTGAAAATACGTACAGCTCTATTTTCTGACTGATGGGAACACATTGTGGGTGTGGTTTAGGGATAATCACAAGGGGGGTCCATAGGCTTCAGTTCAGAAATTTAAAAGTTACCTGGGTGGCATTTCTTCTGAGGTAACTTCCATTATTCCATGTTTCATGTGTACCATAATTCACCAGAATTTTGGATGTTGAATACCTGTGGTGTCTATGAACTGGATGTCATGGAGATGTATGTAAAAAGGAAAACCCATGACTATGTTTTTTAGCTAAAGAATCCTTAATGTGATCAGAGCCAAAAAGTATGTTTTGGTGACGTGTCTCTCCAAAAGATACAGATGTTTAATGGTAAAATCTCTATTTTCCACATTTCCAGCTATTTGCTTTTCTAAATCACGTATTCTCTTTCCTACCCCTTTAGTCAATTGCCAGTCCTATACTTTGTTCACAGCTCAAGATTCCCTAAGGGCAAATCTGAATAGAAAGATGCATGATTATATTCATTTTTCTCTTTAAACTCAAATTATTAGCAGTGCCAACATGGATAATTCTTCCTATCATGTGTCCTAATTCTGATGATGATCAGAATCTTTTGGCAAACCTAGTCTCAGAACTGGCTGAGAAGAGTGTTGATAGTATAAGGAACAAGTTTATCTGTCAGTGTGAAAACCTCAGTTTTTGAATCACATTTGCAAAAGAGACTAACATGAGAACAAGCATCCTTCTAATAAAAAATGTCTGGTGGCTTTTGATTTCCTGCAGTATATGTTTCAGATGTGGCCAGGCACAGTGGCTCACATCACACCTGTAACCCAGCACCTTAGGTGATTGAGACAGCAGGATCACTTGAGGCCAGGAGTTCAAGACCAGCCTGAGCATCATAGCAAGACCCTCATTGCTTTAAAAAAAAAAAAAAAAAAAAGCCGAAGGTGGCAGTGTGTGCCTGTAGTCCTAGCTATTTGGGAGGCTGAGGCAGGAGGACTGCTTGAGCCCAGTAGTTGGGGGCTGTAGTTAACTATCATGCCACTGCACTAAGCGTGGGTGACAGAGCGAGACCCTGTTTCAACAACAAAAAGACATTTCAGCTGTCATTGCATGTATGTACGCAGAGCCTGGCTATCAGGTCTGAAGGAAGCGCTCTGACAGTGTTTCAAGTGGAGCTACCTAGTGTGGCCTTTAAGTTGCCTTGGTTGTTTGAATGAGAAAGAAGTTGTTGTTTAATAGACAACAACTATGGACTTGTTGATGAATAGAACCAAGACTAGGACACATTTATCTGCCACATCAGTGATTCTGAAATAGGACAGAAGGAGGGGGAGACGTTTTGTAATCCACTTTACATGTCTTAAGCAGCTTACTTTATAGTAAGCACAATATTCTTCACACATGAATATGATATGCTTAGTATTGCTGTTTCACAGGATGTGGTTGAAAATGCTGATACATGTTTTGACATTGTTTCCACACTCGGTACACATGGAGTTTGTCCTCTGGTTAATGACATTGACCATGACTGGTAGCATCTGGCCCAGATTACTGGCTCTGACTCTGGGCTGCCTGCCTACTTTTCTCTAAACAAGTTTACATATATCTAACTGCTGCACACTTATTTCTTAATTGTGATAGTGTATATACCATAAATTTTAACCATTTTTAGGTATGTATTTCAGTGGTATTGATTACATTCACATTGTTACGTAAACATCCCACCAGCTCTCTCTCCAGAATGTTTTCATATTCCCAAACTGGAATTCTTTACCTGTTAAACACTAATATTCCATTCTCTTTGCCTGCTAGTTTGGCAGCTGCCATTCTGCTTTCTGTCTCTATGAATCTGACTAATCTAGGTACCCCTTATAAGTGGAGTCATACAACAGTTGTCCTTTTGTGACTGTCTTACTTCAAGTAGCGTAATATTTTCAAGGTTCATCCATATTATAGCATGCGTCAGAATTTCCTTTTTAAGGCAAAATAATGTTCCATTGTAAGTATATACCATATTTTGTTTACTCATTCATCCATCAGTTGATGTTGGGCTGTTGCCCCATTTGGCTGTTGCAAATAATGCTGTTATGAACATCGATATACAAATACCTGTTTGAGTTCCTGCTTGCAATTGCATGTATACTCAGAAATGGAATTGCTGAATCATAAGGTAATTGTATGTTTAATCTTTTTTGAGAAACTGCCATACTGTTTTCCACAGTGGCTGTACCATTTTACATTCCTACCAGCAATCAACAAGAGTTCCAGTTTCAATACATCTTCACTAATACTTTCTTTTTTTTTTTGCTTAAATAATAGCCATCCTGTTGAATATGAAGTGTTACTTCATTGTGGGTTTGATTAGCATTTCCCTAATGCACACTTTTGTCCTGTTTGTGTTTGTAAGAGTCCAGCAAGTATGAGCTTTCCAAGCCACCTCATCTGTAGATAGGAATTATCTACTGTGAATGCTCCCTTTAGCGTGCCTGTTCTTTTTTGCATGCTCTGACTTGGGTCTCTTCCACACTCTTTTCATCCATTACCTCAAGAACAAATGAAGCTAACACCAGCCTTTCTCTCAAGCTTCCGAAACTTTTGTAACCATTTGCAAGACATGTTGTTGTTTCAAACTCAGCATGGGCAAATACATCATCATCTTCCCTCTAGGTTTCCTATATCTGTTAATTGTGCATCTGTGACCTGTTTTCCTCTCTTATTTTTGTGAATTTTACCTTTGTACTAGCTTTCTGATGTATACCTTTTATGTGCTTCCCAGCCCAGATTACACTACCTAGTATACACTAGACTAGTTCAGGCTCATCGCAGCTGGCCTTTGTGTCTCAGATGCCCTGTGTTTTCTTCCTCCCTACTCCCTTTTTATCTGTACACATCTAGAGTTATTGGCCAAGGATAACACTGATCTTTTTACTCCCTTGCTTATATGATTGGCAGGGTTCACCCTTGTCAGAGAACAAAACCTGAATTCATTGTAGCTCTATCTCCTGTTGTTCTTCCTTGCTCAGTTTACACTTCTGGATATCTTTGGTTTTTTTGTGTTCCTAAAAAAACATCGAAAGCAAAGGTCTTTAACCTGGGTTATAAGGCTACGCAAAGAACCATCGATTGTGACATAGGCCTGCATGTTCCTGTGAGGGTTCCATGGCTTTCTGCAGATTCTTGAAGGAGTCTGTGATGTGAAAGTCCAGCTCTGGAGTGTCCTAACTGCTTTGCTCATGCTTTTTTCATATAGCTAGATCCCCTGCCTTACCATCTTTCTCTCTTAAGCATATTGTCTGCTTTTAAAGCCTACCTCATATACCAACACTTTCGTTGAGCTTTTCTCAGATTCTTGAGCGGGAATTATTTTCATGCTGGAGACTTTCTTTTATGGATTTTAGTTCTTTGTATACCTATTGTATTATGCAAATTAATCAGTGTTTCCCCAACCTATAGGCCATGGTTTGTGGAGTTATCTCCCTGAATCTGATAATTAATAGACTCATATGGATATATGTATATATCTATCATGCTGAGATGTCGAGGTTTCATAACCCAAGGCATTTTGTGTTAAAATCATACTTACAAACCATGGGATTTACTATGCAAATTGTAATTAGAGCCATGTCTTTTTCACCTTCCTGTCTGTTGCTGTACCTTGCCTAAAGTGAGCACTTCGTAAGTGCTGCTGGGTAGCTGTGTGGATGGGTCAGTGTATAGCTGACAACAAGAGCTTTAAGAAGCCTTCTTCTGCTAGATTTCCCAATCCTGGTGCAGAAGTCCTGAATTGTTTGAAATCTTACTGTTTTCCAGTGTGGGTTTTACTTTTAAATATTTGTAAATGAAGTCTAATTCAGAAGAGAGAACTTGCTCAGATTTGCATAAGCTTCTTGTGTTCTTAGAGACAGTGAGCCTTCTCAGGACATCATTGTTAACTAACTGCTAGTGATTAAAACCACAGGATCTTCGCAATTGACAGAGCCAGCAACAAACAAACAGTAGTGTTTTTCAGTTACAGCATTTTGATATTTAAAAATGGGTATCCACAGTTTCATATTTTATTTATGTCATTTCATTAATAACTAATTTTCTAAATATTTTTGTCTAAATTAAACAATGACTGTTTTCCAACAAATCTTTCCCAAACTTACTCAATTTAAGGCTAAAGAATTGTTAAACAATTACTACTGAATTCTGAGACAAAGTTAAGAATAAGAAGAGGTGGCACAGTGGCTCATGGCTATACTCCTAATGCTTTGGAAAGCCAAGACGGGAGGATTGCTTGAGGCTAGGAATTCAAGACCAGCCTAGGCAACATTGTGAGACCCTTGTCTCTCCAAAAATCTTTTAAAGAACAGGTGGGCATGATGGCACATGCCTGTAGTCCTAGCTACCCAGGAGGCTGAGGTGGGAAGATTGCTTGAGCCCAGCAGCTTGAGGCTGCAGTGAGGTAGGACTGTACCACTGTACTCCAGCCTGGGGTGACAGAGCTTATTTGTCTGAAAAGGAAGGAAGTGGAGGAAGGACGAAAGGAAAAAGAAGGAAAAGGGAAAAGAACAAGAAGAGACTCTTGAGGGGGAAATTTGTGGTGGACTAGAAGTGAGGAAACCTTGGGTCCTCTGTTTTGAAATATTTATTACTTTCATCAAATTATTTTGCCTCCCTTGGCCTCAGTTTTTTTTATGGGTCTAATAAAGAGGCAGAGCTATAATCCTAAAGGAGTCTCTCCACTTTTTTCTTCAGAATCACTGAGGATAACAAATTCAAAGATTATTCATTAAGCGTCCACCATGCACTTACTATTCGCTGAGGAGACCTATAAGATCGATGTGATTTTGTTCTCAGGAAGCTTACGGTCTTTCAAGCAGATAAAGCTATAATTACAATATGGTCCACATACATGTATGCTCTCCAAAAATCACCAAATCTCACTGAGTGTGTTTTCATCCTCTCTAAAATGGCAACATGCCTTCTCATAGGTCTGTAAAAAGGTCAAATCTACATGATGGTACTTCAGAGTTTCATGAATCTAGAAATACAATGAATTATTTTACAGCCTTTTTTTAATATATTTTTTATTTTGGAGATAGTGGCTGTGTTGCCCGGGCTGGAGTACAGTGGTGCTGTCTTGGCTCATTGCAACCTCTGCCTCCTGGGCTCAAGCCAGCCTCCCACCTCAGCCTCCTGAGTAGCTGGGATTACAGGCGCCCACCACCATGCCCAGCTAATTTTTGTATTTGTGGAGACAGGGTTTTGCCAAATTGCCCAGGCTGGTCTTGAACTCCTGAGCTCACAGTTGCCAAATTCAGTAACTTCTTTTTGTTTTGTATCTACTTTGACTTCTCTGCAGCAGATTCTGTGAAGCTCTAATCTTCTAAGTTCTCTGGCTCTTAGACACTGTTGTGTGCCACCTCTACCTTCTCTATTCTCTGTGTTTTACACATACACACACTATATGAACTAAAATAGAAAGTTGTTAATCTGGCCCGGTGTCTCTGTATGTATAACATTTGTGACCCAACGAGAAATATATGTAGCACTGAAAATACTGGATGCAGTATAGTGTTCCATTCAGTGTAATTCCCATCTCTACTAATTACAGCATGCATTGTCCAAGTGAAAACACATTTCATTGCCTACTATGCAAGATACTATGGTAGGCTTATTGACCAACCTAACATTTTCACATTTCACATATAAGCTATGAGTTCTTTGAGGACAAGCTGTTTGACTACTTCTGCTTTTAAGGCTTGGTACAGTGTTTGTTACATAGAAGATACTTAACACATTTTTTTTAAAAAATAAGGAAAGAAGCATTCCAGTATGGCAAGCATTACATCTTCACACTGTTTTTCTTTTCTAGAAAGTAACAATAGATTTAAAAATATTTTCCATTAAAAAACTCAGGATGAGCGCCCATGTCACACCCACTGAGGTGGCTACAATAGAAAAGATAACAAAAACAGGTGTTGACAGGAATGTAGAAAAATTGTCAGATGGTACAGCCACTTTGTAAAACAGTCTGACAGTTCTTTAAAGTATTTAACAAAGTTACCATATATGTAACTCAGCAGTTCCAGTCCTAGGTATATCCTAGGAGAATTGAAAACATGACCACACAAAAACTCATGTATGAATATATTCATAGAAGCATCATTCATCACAGTAAGAAAGTGAAAAACGCACATCTCCATCAACTGATGCATAGATAAGTAAAATACGGATATGTCCGTACAGTAGAATATTATTTGGAAATAAAAGAAGTAAAGTACTGTAACATGCTACAATGTGGACAAACCTCAAAAACATTTTGTTAAGTGAAAGAACCCAACATGAAACATTAAATAATGTATGACTCTATCTGTATGAAAAGTCCTGAGTTAGCAAATTTGTAGAGACCAAAATAGATAATCGTGGCTGTCTAGGTGCTAGGGGATAGGGGATGGGGATGAGGCATGACTACTAATAGGCATAGGGTTTTCTTTTATCAAGATAAAAAGGTTCTAAAATTAGATAGCAGTAATGGTTACACAGCTCTATGAATATACTAGTACTATTGAATTATATATATTAAATCAGTCAGTTTTCTAGTATGTGAATTACATCTCAAAGATGTTAAAATGCAAAATAATTCTCTCGCTCATGCGTACACAC
This sequence comes from Leontopithecus rosalia, assembly GCA_028533165.1. Classification (NCBI taxonomy): domain Eukaryota; kingdom Metazoa; phylum Chordata; class Mammalia; order Primates; family Cebidae; genus Leontopithecus; species Leontopithecus rosalia. The sequence continues at coordinate 126,198,377 of CM052653.1, read as the reverse complement.
ACACAGGCACGCACACACACACGAAATGCAGTGTGGCGATTTGGATGAGATCTTGAAACAGTAAAAACACTAGTGGGAAAACAAGTGAAATTCAAATAGGTGTAGAGTTTACTTAATAATAATGTACCATTGTTGGTTTCTTAGTATTGACAACTGTGCCATAGTTATGTAACATGTTAACATTGGAGAAACTGGTGAGGAAGGGAGGGGAGATAAATGGGAACTTTCTCTGCTGTCTTTGCAACCTGAATTTATGTCTGTTTTTTATGTATACTATTTTTTATCAGCCTGGAGTTACAAAATAAGTTTGTCAAGGTTAAGTTTTTTAAAAAATAAAAGAAATATGTAACCATTGAAGAAAACTTGGGAAATTATAGGAAAGTTAAAAGGAGCATAAGTTGTCCTCTTGTGGTCATTGAGACATAACCACCCAATTGAAAATACAATAAGATTAGGAGATTGCACTACAGAGGTGTAACATGTTCAAGAGATTTTTGGCTGCCACTGTGTGTAAAAATTTTAATACTGTGTAATATATACTAATTGTTAAGAACTGTGATGATCTGAGACTTTACCCTACTTGCAAGTTAGCAAGTTAACTTAAGTCCTGACACAATTTCATGGATACTAGCTGAAGTTAAGGGATTCTAGGGTCAGAGGGGAGATAACTGTATTACGCATTGCATAGCCAGCAGCATCAGCATCACCTTCCTGTTGGGTCCCCTTGCTTCCTAAGCCCCATGCAGGCAACAGGAAGGGGTCCTGGTGTCACAGCCGAGAAATCTAAACCTGAAGAAACCTGATGATGATTATTTTTTTTAAGAAAAACACTTAAGCAGAATGTTTTTATCGGCTTTAGGTCAGCTGGCAATAATTTATGCCTTATTTTACCTTACTGGGAAAACTATTAATGTTATATTGGAGACTTCTGACTCATGTGTTTGCGGCTCTGAGCTGAGAGAATGTTCAGCTGTCTGCTCCTTCAATATTACAACTCATCAACAAAAGGTGTATGTCCCAAATTTCCACTTGCTGCCATCGATTTCTGGCCAGTTCTTTGAAGCATTTATTATGTCAGCATTAGCCACTGAATCAATCTGCTGAAGGACTGGGGATGGGTAGCATGTAAGAGCCAGCAACTAGAGCCTGGGACCCGACTTCTTGCAGGAAACCCTCAGAAGACTCCACTGACATTAGGTATCCAGCTTTCACGGTGTGCTTGGCAGCTTGGACATCTGTGTTGGAAAGGAGAAACCTGAATTTTTATACAGTGGATAGTAAGCCCGTGTGACCTTTGCCCTTGACTGAGACATTATCTTTATTATACTGGACAGAAACAAACCTGCCCTTTGCTTCAGAAGGAAACAATATTTATTATCTTCTTCTTTTTTTTTTTTTTTTTTTTTTTTGAGACGGAGTTTCGCTCTTATTACCCAGGCTGGAATGCAATGGCGCGATCTCGGCTCACCGCAACCTCGCCTCCTGGGTTCAGGCAATTCTCCTGCCTCAGCCTCCTGAGTAGCTGGGATTACAGGCACGCGCCACCATGCCCAGCAAATTTTTTGTATTTTTAGTAGAGACGGGGTTTCACCATGTTGACCAGGATGGTCTTGATCTCTTGACCTCGTGATCCACCCACCTCGGCCTCCCAAAGCGCTGGGATTACAGGCTTGAGCCACCGCGCCCGGCCCTATTTATTATCTTCTGAGGATGTCTGATATACAGTCTTGAGTAAATAGTCTAGAATAAAAGGTCCAAGAGGGCTTTTGCTGACAAGACCTGCAGAAGTGCAAGAGGGACATGGAGAATTGTTTCCCAACGTGAATATGTTCTCATCAGTGTTACTCAGAAATTATTATATTTATTTAAAGATATTTAATTTTAATTTTGTTCTACTAGTGTGTTGTATATAATTTTGCAAAATATGAAACTCACTTTATGTAACACATGTGCCTAAAATGACAGGAAAAGTAGAGAGTCTTAGTAACTTGCATAGTCAAGGCAAAGAAAGATCACTTTACTCATTGGCTATGGAATGGCATGTGGTATTGAGAGGGTAATGAAAAGTATTCTAAGAAACAGAATTTTAGTAGGATTTTCTAAAATGTTGGCCAAAAAACTTGTCAAAGGTCATGGTAGGAGACAGCAATATGGTAATTGATAGTAGTTCATTTCCAGATTCTTGACTCTCACTACAGGATCATATGAACTCTTTTATTTCTGCTAACTATCTAAACTTGTTGCTGTATTCATGCAGCCTCCTATTACAGGAATAATCTCGGGGGTGGGTGGAGAAAAGCCATTTTTTCCCTTCCAGCTTAAAAGTATAGTTTTATATTGCAGTACAGTGGTTCTATTTGCAGAGAAACTTATTTCACAGTAAGTAAAATTTGGCTCATTTCAAATGAAATGCAGTTTAAAATTAAGAGAAAATTCTTCTCAGAATGACCTTTTTTTTTTTTTTAAAGAAAATGTGTCAGTTATTTCAAAGATGTGGATATGGTGTTGGTAAAGTTACAAAATTTGTGATTACTTTTTTATTGTGCACACCTAAAAGTACATTTCAGAAAGGATATATTTTTTAAAAATATGTGTAATCCCAGGGAACCTGCTGAAGATTCAGTTCCATTCAGGATTCCTTTTAAATTTTTGGCATCATTTTGTAACACACCAGGAACTCAACCCTTGATGGGCCCTGGTTCCTGCTTTTTATCTTCTGTAATAGTAAAATAGCTAAACAGAGCAAATGATAAAGTGATTTGTTTCATGTGGTTGTAGTTTGCCTGGTTATTTGCATGCAGTTTAATTCCTTTCATTTATTTTATTTTCAAAGTTATAATTTGACAAAATGTCCTCTAGCTTTCTGCCTTATGCCACTTAGCATATATAGTAAAACTTTTGATCTCTATCAGCGGAAGAGTTTAATATCTTCTCACTAAAGTGATCAGAAATATATTTTAGAGGTTATTGAGTAAAATCAAGACTTCTGTCTTTGAGCATTACCAATATTCACAGCTACTTGGTAGTTTTAGATATTTCTGCTTATATTATTTAGAGTTACAGCGGAGTATCTCAGTTTTAATGATTAAAGGGTTATAATGTTAAGATGCTTGGTAACTGAAGACTAAAATTTATTTTATATTTTATACTTCTGTTTTTGGGAATGTATTTGTTTTCAGCTTTATTGTGGTATAAATTTCCGTACAACAAAATTTACCAATGCAAGTTTATAGTTTGGTGAGCTTTGACAAATACCTAAATTCTGTAATCACTACCTCATCATCATAGGAACATTTCTGTCAGCTCAGAAAGAAGTTCCATTCTGTCTCCCTATAGTCAGTCTCCTTCAGTCCCTGCTGATGACTAAAGTTTTCTTGCCACTATAGTTTTGCCTTTTCTAAATCTTGAATAGATAGAACCATACAATAGGTAGTCTTTTGCATCTGGCTTTTTTTTTTTTTCCTTACCATAATACTCCTGAGTTTCATCCATGTTGTGTGTATCAGCAATTCATTTCCTCTTATTGTGAGTCTATAGCATTGTTTTGCTATACTATAATATGCTTATCCATTTACCGTTTGATGGCAGTCTGAGCTGTTTCTAGTTTTGAGCTCTCATGAATTAAAGTGCTTTTAAAATTCCAGTACAAGTCTTTGTGTGACAGTAGATTTTGGTTCCTCTTTGGTAAATGAATAGGATACTGTATTGTATATATGTTTGACATTATAAGAAACTGCTAAACTGCTTTCCTAAAGCGGCTATACTGTTCTGCATTCTTTCAGCAATATTTCTGTGTTCTAGTGTTCCACATCTTTGTCAACATTTGGTAGTATCAGTCTCAAATTTTAACTGTTGTAATGGATGTCTGTTGGTATGTCCTTGTGATTTTAATTTACATTTTCCTGTGGATTAATGATGTTGGGGGTCTTTTTATTTTTTTGGTGGGGGCCTTATTTACTTTTCATCTCTCTTTAAATGAAATGTTTATTCAAGTTTTTTACCCATTAAAAAAATCATACTGCTTTGTTATTGCATTATAAGAGTGTTTTGTTTTGTTTTTAAATATTTCAGGTAGGAGTGCTTCATAGATAATTGTCTTATAAATATTTTCCTTGACTTTTTAGTTTGCCTTTTTGTTTTCCTAACAATGGCTTTTGAGGAGTAAAGGTTTTAAGGTTGATGTAGATTTATCTGTTTTTTTCTTTTTCATGTTTTAAAAGTACTACTAAGAAATCTTTGTGTAAC
>CM052653.1:126146272-126194032 GCA_028533165.1 Leontopithecus rosalia | reverse complement strand
CCTGGGTTCAGGCAATTCTCCTGCCTCAGCCTCCTGAGCAGCTGGGATTACAGGCACGTGCCACCATGCCCAGCTAATTTTTTGTATTTTTAGTAGAGACGGGGGTTCACCATGTTGACCAGGATGGTCTCCATCTCTTGACCTCGTGATCCACCCGCCTCGGCCTCCCAAAGTGCTGTGATTACAGGCTTGAGCCACCGCGCCCGGCCTCTGAGTTCATTTTTATAGGTGGTAAGGTTTGAGGTAAGATTTTAGATCTTGGGGAGTTTTGTTTGTTTACATCTTAGTATCCAGTTGTTATAGCATCATTTGTTCATAAGACTATTTTTTTCCTCATTAAAATGTCTTGGCATCTTTGTCAAAATCAGTAGGCCGTATCTATGAAGGTCTGTTTGTGGATTCTGTCTTCTCTGCCTTTGATCTATATGTCTGTTTTTTAATATCACACTGGTTTGATTAGTGCAGCTTTTATAGTAAATCTTGAAATCATGTAGTGATCAATTTGAGGACAATTAACCGTATTGAGACCCGTGATCTGTAAATATGGTATCTCTGTATTTAAGTCTGCCTCAGTTTTTCTCAACAGTGTTTTATAAAGTTTTCCGAGTATGAGTCTTACTCATATTTTCTTAATCCCTAATTATTTTATATTTATTATGCTATTATAAATGGTATTACTTTTACTTTTAATTTCAATTTCTAATTGTTCATTGCTAATGTAAAAATCTAGCATTTTTTTATGTTGACTTTGTGTCCAGCAACCTTGCTGTTATTAATACATCATTTATCACGCAGCGCAGGGAGGACCGCGCCCGAGCGGCCTGCGCAGCGGCCCTGCTTCCCGGGCCTGACGCGCGGATCAGCCCCGAGCGAGTGGCGGCGGGGGCGGGATGCTGGGCGGCCGGGAGTAGCACGCCGAGCCAGTGAGGCTGGGCGCGGAGGCGGGGACGAGCGCAGCGAAGGTGGGGCCCGGGCCGGACCCGCCCGCCCGCCCGCCGTGGGGGGGGGAGCCGCCGGCAGTGGCCAAGGAGGCGGCGCGGCGGATGGCGGCCCGCGGGAGCGCCCGGGCCAGCCCGGAGGAGCGCCTGCTTCCGCCACGCGCCGAGCGAGGGACATGTGGATTTGGGATATGAATTCATTTGAGAAACCACTTTTGGGGTATGAACGTGATTTCTGATGAAACTGGATTGGAATAATTTTCATTATCTGTGTGTGTGTGTGTGTGTATGTGCGCGCGCGCGCGCGTTTAATTTTGCATTTGTGTGTGTGTGTGTGTGTGTAATTTTGCATTTGGCTTAAAGTGCCATGAGAAAATCTGCATACTGCAAGGTGGTCCTAGCCTCCTCCTTGATTTGGATACTCTTGGATATATTCCTGCTGCTTTACTTCAGTGAATGCAACAAATGTGATGAAAAAAAGGAACATATTCCTGCTGGGCATGTTCTAGAGCCAGTACAAAAGCCTCATGAAGGTCCTGGAGAAATGGGGAAACCAGTCCTCATTCCTAAAGAGGATCAAGAAAAGATTAAAGATGTTTAAAATCAATCAGTTCAATTTAATGGCAAGTGAGATGATTGCACTCAACAGATCTTTACCGGATGTTAGGTTAGAAGGGTGTAAAACAAAGTTGTATCCAGATAATCTTCCTACAAGTGTAGTGATTGTTTTCCACAATGAGGCTTGGAGCACATTTCTGCGAACTGTCCATAGTGTCATTATCGCTCACCAAGACACATGATAGAAGAAATTTTTCTAGTAGATGATGCCAGTGAAAGAGACTTTTTGAAAAGGCCTTCAGAGAGTTAGGTGAAAAAACTAAAAGTACCAGTTCATGTAATTCGAATGGAACAATGTTCTGGATTGATCAGAGCTGGATTAAAAGGAGCTGCTGTTTCTAAAGGCCAAGTGATCACCTTCCTGGATGCTGATTGTGAGTATACAGTGGGATGGCTGGAACCTCTCTTGGCCAGGACCAAACATGACAGGAAAACAGTGGTGTGTCCTATCATCGATGTGATTAGCGATGATACTTTTGAGTACATGGCAGGCTCTGATATGACCTCTGGCGGGTTCAACTAGAAGTTCAATTTTTGCTGGAATCCTGTTCCCCAAAGAGAAATGGACAGAAGGAAAGGGTATCGGACTCTTCCTGTCAGAACACCTACCATGGCCAGAGGCCTTTTTTCAATAGAGATTACTTTCAGGAAATTGGAACATATGATGCTGGAATGGATATTGGGGGAGGAGAAAACCTTGAAATTTTCTTTAGGATTTGGCAGTGTGGAGGAACTTTGGAAATTGTTACATGCTCACATGTTGGACATGTGTTTCAGAAAGCTACACATTACACGTTTCCAGGAGGTACAGGGCAGATTATCAATAAAAATAACAGACGACTTGCAGAAGTGTGGATGGATGAAGTCAAGAATTTCTTCTATATAATTTCTCCAGGTGTTACAAAGGTAGATTATGGAGATATATCATCAAGAGTTGGTCTAAGACACAAACTACAATGCAAACCTTTTTCTTGGTACCTAGAAAATATTTACCCTGATTCTCAAATTCCACATCACTATTTCTCATTGGGAGAGATACGAAATGTGGAAACAAATCAGTGTCTAGATAACATGGCCAGAAAAGAGAATGAAAAAGCTGGAATTTTTAATTGCCATGGTATGGGGGTAATCAGGTTTTCTCTTACACTGCCAACAAAGAAATTAGAACAGATGACCTTTGCTTGGATGTCTCCAAACTTAATGGCCCAGTTACAATGCTCAAATGCCACCACCTAAAAGGCAACCAACTGTGGGAGTATGACCCAGTGAAATTAACCCTGCAGCATGTGAACAGTATCCAGTGCCTGGATAAAGCCACAGAAAAGGATAGCCAGATGCCCAGCATTATTGACTGCAATGGAAGTCGGTCCCAGCAGTGGCTTCTTCGAAATGTCACCCTGCCAGAAATATTCTGAGACCAAATTTACAAAAAAACAAAAAAAATAAGGATTGACTGGGCTACCACAGCATACATTTCTGCCACATTCTTAAGTAGCAAAAAAGGAAAAGTGCTTTCCTCCTCTGCAGGATGTAAGGTTTATCAGCCATTAAAACTTAAACTTCTCTAGCTTTTCACTAGCTGTGAACCAGCCTGCCTGTCCACTGACATGAAACTGCATAGTAATGAGACTGTGCACACTGATATTTACAAGATTGAAAGAGTCTTTCTCCAAAAATCATGCTAAAGAATATTGAGACAATGAAAAAAATCAACAAAATATGCTTTCTGGAGAACTGTACCTTTTATGGTTTGCTTGCACCTCAGTAATTTCTGCTGAACGTGCTGTCATAATGAAGAGATTTCCAAGATTTTCTTTCCTGATTAGAACTGGTAGCCAGTATATTAAATATTGATGTTGAAATAAATCAACTGGAACCAGATACAGAACCATGAAAACAAGATTTTTACAATAACAACAACAAACTATATTAAACAGGGTTTAAAGGAAATTAAAACAGAACTATGAGAAGTACAATTTGGTATAGTATAGTATCAAATTAATATATAGATTTTATACCTCAGTGGGGAAATGACATTCATTTTGTTTTCATTTGTTATAGTCATAGATGCTTTTATTTTCCCTGAGGTGCTGAAATGGAGCCGAAAAAAAAAAAAAGATTTTGAATATAGTTTTAATTTCTCTCTACAGTTTTGTTTGTTTGTTTGGTTTCTGGGCTGAAATTTGGAATTTTTTTTTTAATTGCCTTCAGAATCTAACATAATGTCTGGTCTCAACTGAACAAGTTAGATGTTTTGGTTGCTCTTGGGTTAACTGGCTTACAGATTTATGAATACACATACACACACACACAAATTTCTTATCACATTTTCAACTTCTTGACCCACCTGATTATGCTTAATACCCAAGATTCGTACTACTGTACCGCAGATTTGTTTTCACAGCAATAAATCTTCAGTTCTTTGTTTATGATTCCACTTAACAGAAGGCCTGCAGAAGTGATTTATTTGGGTATTTGGAGATAATGCAGTTGATGGTTTTTTGGAAAACCTTTTTCACTCCATACTCAGATATGCTTCATTGTCAAGTGCATATTTAGATTATTGAATTGTAATGTTTATGTGCTTTTTTAAAAAATAAAATTTGACTGGAAATGTTTTTTAAAAAAATCATTTATTCCAGTATTTTAATAGATTCCTTAGGACTTTCTGCATAGGCAGTCACGCCATTTGTAAATAAACAAAGTTTTACTTCTTCCTTTCCAATGGTAGGCATTTTTTTTCTTTTTCTACTTTACTGGCTAGGCCTGCAGAACATGGTTGAATAAAAGTGATGAGAATTGACATCTTTGGTTATTGTTCTTAGAGTGAAAGCATTTAGTCTTTCACCAATAAATATCATGTTAACCATAGGTTTTTGTCAGGTTGAATAATTGCCTTTTTGTTCCTAGTGTTCTGAGAGTTTTATCATGAATAGATGTTGAATTTTGCTAATTTTTTTTTTAAGACAGATTCTTGCTTTGTCACCCAGGCTGGTATTCAGTGGCACAGTCATGGCTCACTGCAACCTCTGCTTCCTAAGTTCAAGTGATTCTCGTGTCTCAGGCTCCTAAGTAGCTGGGATTACAGGGACCTACAACCACACCCAGCTGATTTTTTTATTTTTAGTAGAGACAGAGTTTCAACATATTGGCCAGGCTGGCTGGTCTTGAACTCCTGACCTGAAGTGATCTGCTTGCCTCGGCCTCCCAAAGTGCTGGGATTACAGACATGAGCCACCACTCCCAGCCCCAAATTCTTTTCCTCTAATGATGGTCATTAGTTCATGAGGGTTTTTGGTTGGTTAAACTGATGGTACAAGTGATAAACCAACCTTGCATTCCTGGGATGAACCCATTTGGTCATGATCTTTTAATCTGTTTTATATATTGCTGGATTCCATTAACCTAAAATTTGGTTAAGGTTTTTTGCATCTGTATTCCTGAGGAATATTGATCTGTAGTTTTGTTATAGCTGTCTGGTTTTGATTTCAGAGTAATGCTAGGCTTATAAAATGAGCTGTGTTCACATGTTCTTACTCATAAGTGGGTGTTGAACAATGAGAACACATGGACACAGGGAGGGGAACATCACACACGGGGGCCTGCCAGAGGGGGTGGGTGGTGGAGCTAAGGGAGGGAAAGCAGAAAGTGGGAGGGTTAGGGAGAGGTAACGTTAGGAGAAATACCTAATGTAGATGACAGGGGGATCGATGCAGCAAACTACCATGGTATGTGTATACCTATGTAACAAACCTGCACAATCTGCACATGTACCCAGAACTTAAAGAAAAAATGAGCTGTGTCGTAAATACTTTTCTTCTATTTTCTGTAAAAGCTTGTGTAGAGTTGGTATTTCCTTCTTAAATGTTTGGTGGTATTCACCACTGTAGTCATCCAGGCCTGAAGTTTTCCTTGTAATAAAGTTTTAAACTATGGATTAAATTGCTTTAATAGAATAAGGCTATTCAGATTATTTATGTTTTCTTGAGTGAAAATTGGTAGTTTGTGTAACGTCATGGAATGCTGCTGTTTCATCCAACTTGAATCTGTTGCAATAATGTTGATGATATTTCTTTATTCTTTTGATATCTATAGGATCTGTAATGGTGTCACTCTGTAATTCCTAAATTCTGTCACCTGTAGTATTTCTTTTGTTTTTGATTAGCCTCACCAAAGTTGTATTGATATTATTGACCCTTTGAAGGAACCAGCTTTTGGTTTCATTGATTTTTATTGTTCTTATGTTTTCTATTTCATTGATTTCTGTTCTTTATTTTTTTTATCATGCTTGCTTTGGGTTAATTTGCTCCTCTTTTTCTAGTTTTATAAGGTAAAAGTTTAGATAACTGATTTGAAATACAAGCATGTAATATTATAAATATTACTGTTAGTACTGCTTTAGTTATATCCCACAAATTTTTCAATTCAAAATATTTTCTTATTTTTCTTACTATTTTTACTTTGATTTATTGGGTTATTTAGAAGTTTAAAAAAATATTTTTTCAAATATTTGAGTTTTTTCCGAGTATCTTTTGTTTCGGATTTCTGATTTAATACTGTTGTGATCATAGAAGCATACTTTGTATGATTTTAATTCTCTTATGTTTGAGACTTGTTTTGTGCTACAGAATGTGTTTGCTTTATTTGAGGTTTGTTTTGTCATAGAATATGAATATTCGTCATGCGCTTGAAAAGAATGTGTCTTATGCTATTATTGGGTGGAATGTCCTATATTGTGTCAAACTGATTGATGTTTTTCAAGTTTTCTCCATCTTGCTGATTGTGTTTCTACTTGCTTTATCAATTAAGAGAGGAGTATTGAAATCTTCAATGGTAATTTAAAAAATTTAAAATGTAATTAAAATAGAATTATAATGTTAAGATGGTTGGCAGGTATAAAGGCTATATTTAAACTTTTTTTTTAATTTAGAGGGGGTATTTGCTTTTTAGAATAACAGACTTGGCATTCCAGTACCAGTCCTGCTATTTATTACTTCAGCAACCCCTCTGAGCCTGTTTTTCTTTTTTCTTTTTTTTTTTTTTTGAGATAGAGTCTTGCTTATTGTCCAGGCTGGAGTGGCGTGATCTCAGCTCACTGCAACGTCTGCCTCCTGGGTTTAAGCGATTCTCGTGCCTCATCCTCTCGAGTAGCTGGGATTACAGGCTTGTACCACTACGCCTGGGTAATTTTTGTATTTTACTGGAGGTGGGGTTTCAACATGTTGGCTAGGCTGTCTGGAACTCCTGGCCTCAAGCAATCCTCCTATCTCAGCCTCCCAAACTGTTGGGATTACAGACATGAGCCACACCAAATAATGTATTTTAGTATTTAGTCAGTTTCATTTGTTACCTTTTTTAATTTTACCGTTGGCCTACGCTGTGGCCTTCATCTCTGTGTATCTTTTCCTATTGCTTTGGTATGCCTAATTTTTATTGACAGTCTCTGTAGAGCCTTAATTGAGTATATATTGTGAAAAAAATTGTGTTTTTTTTTTTCCTTGACATAACTTTGCTCACCCGGTGTTAAAAAGATAGGAATGTTGGTAGAGTCAACATAATTTTGACAGCTATAAAATTATCTCACAGTACTTCAGTGTCTGATACTCAGTGTTTTCCTTCTCTTTCAGATAAACCGAGAAAGCTGGTGTACAATAGATCCGTGCCCTGATGCAGCATCTCTTTTGGCTTCCAAGCAGAGCCCAGGTAAACTGAGATTGTCCATTCATTTTCTGGAGCTGCAGGCCCACTCTAACAGATCACTTTATTTGGAGATCTGCCTTTCCTTAGCATGTTATACAATAAATCAGAGGAAGGGATATATGTGATTTGGGTTTGTAGGCATTTTGTCTCACAGTTGAAGATGAGTACATCATTACCTTAATTTTATTTTGGTAGTAACAGACATCATAGGTGGCTTTATGATTCGTTCATTTGTGATGGCATCTGTGACGTGTATATACATGTGACATAGGTTTGTTAATCTGGTAAAAGGTTATATAAATATACTATTAAGAACCAAACCTGAGGTTCTCGATTTTGACTGCACCTTGGAATTATCTGGCTGAACAAGCTTTGAAAATATGTTAATGCCTGGGTCCTACTTCCAGAGATTCTGATTTAATTGGGTGGAGTGTGGCCTGGATATCAGAATCTTCATAAGCTCCTTTGGTTACCCTGCTGTGAATCCAGGGATGAGAACCAATACACTTTGTATGCATGGTCAGGATTTGAGTCTCCTTAAGTATCTTTGCGTTATTACTAACAACACTGAGGGTGTGATTCTCTTAAGTCCTTCCTCCTAATGACACAACACATGGCTTGGCTTGTGATTACTTAGGATTCCCAACTTCTAAACTGAGTCTGGCCTCTAACTCTGTGATGTAAAGTGTGTTCCCTAATGTCTGTGTGCTCTGTTGTTTTCCATCTATAAAGTGTTAGGTTGTCTCATTTTGAGGGTGTTATACAGATGACATGATGAATAATCCCTTTGCCTGTTCCTACGGCAGCCAAATGAATACTAGTAATTTGCATTCTGAGTTTTCTTAGTCTACTTTACCTAACAAAGCTGTTTCCTTTCCCAATTTTTACTGCCCAGTTTTAAAAATTACCTGGTCTTCATTTGCAGGTCTTTTTAGAAATGATTTAGGTGTAGATACCCTCCAGCAGTATTAAATTTAAAAACAAATTGTTTTGAATTCTCTAACTGCAGAGCAACTTCCTACTGATTTTCAATTCTCTGACTTTACTACAAAGGAAATATTAGAAATATAAGAAACAGACATAAGTGTTTTTCTCTATTTCTGTCTCATTTTTGAGAGTAGGTAAAAGATACTTTGCTATAGGGTCCAAGTTTTACAAGATTGACCCTGTTTACAGATTTAGCTGATACTTCCCCCATGTAGCCTCCTGGAACCTTCTACTTAAACATGTACCACTTACTACTGTGTTTTGGTTCCTTAAATTGTTTGGGGTTTTTACTAAAAGTGTAATTACAACCACCCAAGAGTGAAACTTTCTGCCAAGTAAAGATTAAATGAAGTTGCTCACAGTTTGAATATTCATAGGAAGGAAAGATCTCCACACATCATAGTTTAATTTCCGTATTTAGAGAAATGATTTTTGAACCCCTGAACATTTTCCCCAGGACACAATTTTGAATTCTGCAGACCTACTCCACACCCTAACCCCAAGCTTAAGCAATTGAGTCTTTTTAGGGTAGTTTTTTTTTTAATCTCAATTTAAAAATTGCAGATCAGAATCGTGCTACTGAGATTTGATTTTAGGCATAGTGTTTTTGTGAATCCCAGCTACTTTGTTTAGCAAGTTTCTCTATTTTACTTTATAAGCACTTCCTCAGGGGAGCAGTAGCATTAGACCAAATAAGATAATATCTTTTGGCCGGGTATGGTGGCTCACGCCTGTAATCCCAGCACTTTGGGAGGCCGAGGTGAATGGATCACAAAGTCAGGAGTTCAAGACCAGACTGGCCAATGTGGTGAAACCCCATCTTGACTAAAAATACAAAAATTAGCTGGGTGTGGTGGCATGCCCCTATAGTCCCACTTACTCGGGAGGTCGAGGCAGAAGAATTGCTTGAATCCAGGAGGCAGAGGTTGCAGTGAGCCGAGATGGCATCACTGCACTCCAGCCTGGGTGACCAAGCAAGGCTCCATCTCAAAAAAATATACTGTCTTTTAAAATCACTTTGTATTCTCTTCAGTAATGGATCATTACAAGGCAGGATTATGATTAGCGTGACATAACAGAGCCCACTGGGTGTCAGCAGTGTGTTTTCCTACCCTTTTCCAACAACAATTTGTTGGTATATCTGTTATTTTAAACCCCAGTTACTAGACAGCATCTTTTTAAAAGTTTATATCTTTGCTTCTAAAAAGCTAATAGCTCACTACACAAAAATTATAGACAACTTTACATATGGGTCATAAAATGGGACTGGCCCTAGCTATGCCCACCTTTAAGGCACTGTCATCAGGATACTTACGGAATCATACATTAAAGGTTAATGAAGCCTTAACTTTGTTAGGCACATGTATCACACACCTGCTATGTGCTAGAAACCAGAGTTGTGGTTACTATATGTCTAAATTATTTCTGTCACTATGGCTCCTTTAGGGAAGTAGCAATCATGCCTTGTCACTGTTACAGAAATGGCAACTAAGAGGAGAGTGAAATTACTTTTTGCCTGGAATTTTTCTTCTAATAACTAGTCAGACCTGGATTTAAGCCCAAGCAATCTAACTCTAAAACCAGAGCTCTTTATTGATATGCTGCTCCCCTTTATTCATTAGGAAGGGGACATGGAAGAAAGAAAAGATTTTATTAATTTTGAAAACTTAAAAATACATGTGACCCAGGGTGTGGCTTAGCTCTGCCTTTAGGGATTGTTCCCACCTCCCCCCGCCCCATGACATTGGGGGGTTATAATGGTTTATAGTGGCTCTCTCTCCATCTTAGTCTTTTTTTCTGTACTTTCCCCTCTTCTCCTCCTCAACAATTGGCTTTATCTCACAGAGCAGACTCTCATCCCAAACTTGGTTTGTCATCCCTTCTGGTGTTGGCTTGAATTTATTTTCTGGGTGAGGTATTCCTACCAGGGCTGAATCTGGATCTTCCCCATGAATTTTCCATTTGAATATCATGAGCTGGTTTGTTTTCCAGTCTGGAATTTGGACGTGTTCTGTTAGACAGCCAGCTGGACAGTGAGCAGCTCAGCGTAGTTGCTGTGACAGCCCTTTCTTTTCTTGGCCAGCCCCCCTGTTTTTCCCTCAACCACGGAAAGGCGGTTTTTATTTTTTCAAGTGGGGAAAGGAATAGATCACACCCACCAACTCCTCTTAAGTTACTGCATGCTCTAAGAAATGTGAAAAAAAACCCTCCAGAATACCCATAGTTTCCAGTATGTTAAAGGCAGGGCTGTTCCCACTCAATTAACACACCGAAATAGTTTGAACCAAGACTGAAGCAAACTTAAGTGATTTTTGTTTTAACTGAAAGATTTTCAGATTAATCCATGAGCCCTGTTCCCTTTCGTGTGGCATTTTTTTTGTGTAATTCTTTGTTGAAATTGTCTTCTAATATGTTTGTTTCTGCCATAAGACAGTAAACTGCCTCCCTTACAACACTAAGCATTTCTATTTGGATAAAAAGTAATTTTATTGACAAGTGATTTATGACCTATTCTAATGCAGTGCTTTGTTGACCTTTCCTCTAAGCTACCAGGGCGAATAATTTAGTAATTATCACTAATCAATAAATGTTAATTAGAAGAACTATTTCTTCCCACTGTCTCTCAACACAGGGACAGCATAATTATCATGCAAGCATAGACTCTAATAATCAAAGGAGACATTGGAAGTTATCTGTTCTAGTCTTCACTGCCCTCTCTGTGTAGCTACCCTTTCTGTAACATCCTGATATGGCCATTCACTCTCTGTTTCAACCCTTCTGGTAAAGTGGTAATTCACTGCAGCCTCCACCTCCTGGGTTCAGTAGTCATTACTTTATGGGGCTACCCAGCCTATTGCTCAGAAGCCCCATTGTAGTTAAGCTCTGCAGCTCACACTCAGTGGCCTTTGTTCAGCCCCTGGAATAGCACAGAGGCAATCTGTGACCATCTTTAGGCACATTTTCCTTAAGCTCCTCAGCAAGCTGAATGTATCTCAGATGTTTTGACTGTTGTGACCCCATTACTATGTACACATTTTTGTTTCTCAGTGTTCTACTTTAGATGTTATCTAGGAACAAGCAGAATCCGGAGGGTGTGGTCTGGATGGGGCATAGTGACGGGATTGTTCCTGTTTTGGATGACAGTGTACTATTTACTAATAGAGACTAAAACTATTAATGTTTCTTTGGTTTTGCCATCACCTTGTATTGTCAGTTCTTCTTGATTTTGCTTCCCCCAAAACCTCCAAGTAGAGTTTGCTTATCTCTTAGATAGCCAGGTTTCCTGCTCTGTCCTTGATTACTTAGTGTGACCTACAAGTTTGATAAAGTGTACATACATGTTTGTCTAAATAACACATTAACATGCTTACAAAAACAGAGATGCATGACTTTTTTATCTTTTTTTTTTCTTGAAGTGGAGTCTGTCTCTGTTGCCCAGACTAGAGTGCAATGTTTTGATCTCAGCTCACTGCAGCCTCCACCTCCCAGATTCAAGCAATTCTCCTGCCTCAGCCTCCCAAGTAGCTGGCATTTCAGGCACCCACCACCATGCCTGGCTAATTTTTTGTATTTCTAGTAGAGACGGGGTTGGCCAGGCTGGTCTCGAATTCCTGGCCTCAGGTAATCCACCTGCCTTGGCCTCCCAAAGTGCTGGGATTACAGGCGTGAGCCACCACATCCAGCCATGACTTTTATCCTTAAAACTTCTTGAAGGAGACTGTTATCCACTCTGTAATGGATCTTGAGTTCTTGGTTTAACCATCTACAAATCTCTTTAACCATATTGCTACCAAATCACATGTCACTTTTGTTTACAAAGTTAATAGACAGCCTGGGCAACATGGTAAAACCCCATCTTGACAAAAAATTAGCTGGGCATAGTGGCATGTGCATGTAGTCCCAGCTACTTGGGAGGCTAAGGTGTGAGAATTGCTTGAGCTCAGGAGGCAGAGGTTGAAGTGAACTGAGGTCACACCACCACACTACAGCCTGAGCGACAGAACGAGAACCCGTCTCAAAACAAACAACACAAAACAAGCAAAGTTAGTGAGAGAGAATACCTTGCTTATTTCAGGCTAAGTTTTTAGGCTTCCTCGATGTACCAATGTAATATTTCTGTAGCAGACCCCTCTCTGGCTTGCCAGGGTCCCTGTTCTAGTTACTGAACTGAAAACAGATTCTAAATGATAAATTTTTCCCCTTTGGCACTATGCCCCCAATTTAAGAGCTATTTATGGTAAGAAAAGTTAAATTTATATTTGTTATTACTCAGTAGAACCTATAAGTTTAAAACCCACCCTGTCACATAGTTGCTAGTAACAGACTTTGGATTTTGAAGACAAAAGAAAAAAATTCCCTAACAAGAGGAAAACATTACGATTCGGGTATCTAAATAGAGGTAGAATATGCTTCTAAATCATCCTTTTATCTTTCTATACCTAATAGAATCATGGCAGATACATAATTGTCCTATAGGAGCTTTATCAACCTAGAATTGGAGTAGCAAAGCTACTAATTTGACTGTGTCCTTTATAGCTTCTTAATATTGAAAAAAAGATGTAGGAAAGGAAGATAAGTGTGAAAGAGAAATTTAAAAGACTGGTTGCTGGGATGAAAATAAAGTTTTGTTTTGTTTTTTTTTAAATATTGGTGAATAAATTCTCTTTTTCAGAATGTGAGAACTTCCTGGATGTTGGACTGGGCAGAGAGTGTACCTCAAAACAAGGTGTACTTAAAAGAGAGTCTGATAATGATTCGGACATCTTTCACTCACGCAGTGAAGAAATGGACAGCATCATCTTCCCAAAGGTATTGCATGGACCTTCATTTCATTTTTCATCCTGTGCTTTCGTGTTCCTGTTTGGGCTTCCCAAACTCTTTTCTGTCTTTTCTTGTGCTCATTGTCTTCCCAAGACATGTTGTTGCCCTAAATATGTAACTCCTGCTATTAAGTCGTGATCCAGTTAGCCTTGTAGGGCCTCACTTACTCTGAGAGGAGTGTAAATGTTCTCTTGGAGAAGGAAACACCAGATTACCAGGGTTTAGAAAAAGGCATTGGGCTGGGCGTGGTGGCTCACGCCTGTAATCCCAGCACTTTGTGAGGCTGAGGTGGGTGGATCCCTTGAGGTCAGGAGTTCAAGACCAATCTGGCCAACATGATGAAACCCCATCTCTACTTAAAACATAAAAATTCATTGGACGTGCTCACTTGAACCCAGGAAGAGGAGGTTGCAGTGAGCCGAGTTTGCGCCAATGAACTCCACCCTGGGTGACAGACCGAGACTGTATCCAAAAAAAAGTGGATGGGGAAAAAAACCAAATTTGTTTATTGTGAAATTGTGACTAATTACATGCAGTTTTTGAAGCTCACGTAGAAATCAAAAGAAATGGAAATTCCCTTTAGAATGAAGTAAGTCAGAAGACAGTGACTACTTCTCAGTGGGCAGCAAGGACCACAGCTAAGACTATATGATGTCATATATATAAGCCAGCTGTGGAGTCATATCTGGTTAATGTGTTTAGGCCTGAAGCTTCCTGCTAAGTGTGGTTATATCACTCATCCTCATCTAGCCTGCTTAATTGGAACTTTCTAGATCTTTGCAACTGAGCCCAAGCTTTCTCCCTGTTGAAAAGCCATTCCACATGAGTCAGCTCAGGTGCATATAATTTGAGGCTGTCTAAGGGAGGCGGCCGATGGGGGCAGTTTGCTCTCTTAGCTTATGTTTGTTTCTAGTTACAGCAAGTTCTGTTTTGTTCCCCCGAGAATAGAGGGCTTTCCCACAGCAAAGATAGCAAATGCTACTCAATTATATGCCACTAATGGTTTTCTTAATGCTAAGAGGTGAAGAGGCAGAAACACTGTTGAACCTATGAAGACTGTTCCTTCTAGTTTTGTGATGAGTTTGGAGAAGTGGTGAGAGCAGTTGTGTTAGTGAGTGATTAGGTTGTCCAAGATGGTGAATGATGCTGTGTAGAAGTTAAAGAATAGGCCGGGTGTCGTGGCTCATGCCTGTAATCCCAGCACTTTTGGAGGCCCAAGAGGGTAGATCACTTGAGGTCAGGAGTTTGTGACCAGCCTGACCAACATAGTGAAAACCCATTTCTACTAAAAATACAAAAAAATAGCTGGGCTTTATGACACATGCCTATAATCTGAGCTGCTCGGGAGGCTGAAGCAGGAGAATTATCTGAACCCGGGAGGCGGAGGCTGAAGAGAGCCAAGATCACGCCACTGTACTCTAGCCTGGGCAACAGGAGCAAAACTACATCTCAGGAAGGAAAAAAAAAAAGTTGCAAGAGGAGAGACCTAAAGGTGTGGGAGTCAGGAGCATATCAACGCCTCTGTGAGTGTACCCTGTGTACCTTCCTTTCATTTTTTGGCCTTCCCTAACTTTATCTTGAGCTCATTGTCTTCCCAACGTCCTTGGAAATACTTCTTTAATATGATGCAACCTTAAGGATTTCTATTTTTGTTACCCGTAGTTGACAAAAAATTATATGAAGTAAAAACTCCACATTTAGAGGATCTGCCTTTCTCTTTGGAAAAGAGAAATCAATAGGTTTTTAATATATATATCAGAATTTAGGTAATTTCCACCTTGAAGTTTAAGGTTTAATTTAAGGGCTTATATTCCTCCTAAGGGGAATACCATTCTGAAGATACGTGTTTCTAAAAATGTACTGAAACAGATTAAACAATATCTCTAAGTTCCAGCTTTAAAATGGGATCATTGATAATCCCTGAAACTGAGTCATGGATATACAGAGATTTGGTATACATTTATGTATGTTTGAAATTTTTTTTTCTTCTTTTTTTTGTGGTCTGGTCAAGAAAATTTTAATGTAAAAAGTTTTTAAAACATTGAAGTGTCTTCATTAAGAAATACTTGCTTGTAACCTCCTAGGTGCATGGCAGGTTGTCCCTGGGTATTACCGTCTCTGCAGACTCACAGTTACTTCTGGTCACTGAATTGAATGGTTTTCCTTTAAATGAATTCTCTTTAGAATTAGAATTTTATGTGTTTCACCTTCTTAACTCAGTTTCCCAGAACCATTTATGAAATTGCTCATAAAAATGGCCTCTGCTAGATTTGGGAGATTTTTTTTTTTTTCAAGAATACCAGACAGATACAATTTTTTTTTTGAGATGGAGTTTTGCTCTTGTTACCCAGACTGGAGTGCAATGGCACGATCGCAGCTCACTGCAACCTCCGCCGGCTGGGTTCAGGCAATTCTCCTGCCTCAGCCTCCTGAGTAGCTGGGATTACAGGCACGCGCCACCATGCCCAGCTAATTTTTTGTATTTTTAGTAGAGACGGGGTTTCACCATGTTGAGCAGGATGGTCTCGATCTCTTGACCTCGTGATCCACCCGCCTTGGCCTCCCAAAATGCTGGGATTACAGGCTTGAGCCACCACGCCTGGCCAACAGATACAGTTTTTAAAAGTTGAAGGAGGCCAGGCATGGTAGATCTTGGCATTTTGGGAGATTAAGGTGGGAGGATCACTTGAGCCAAGGAAATCAGCCACAGCAACATAATGGGACCTTGTCTCTACGAACAATACAAAAATTAGCTGGACGTGGTGGTGCACACCTGTGGTCCCAGCTACTCAGGAGGCTGAGGTGGAGGATCGCTTACATCTAGGAAGTTAAGGCTGCAGTGAGCCATGATGTCACCACTGCACTTCAGCCTGAGCAACAGAGCAAGGTCTTGTCTCAGAAAAAAATAAGTAAATAAACAACACCTACATTTTATACCAGACTGCTTAGGGATAATCAGAAATGGTAGGTTCACTTTCACCTCTTTATGCATGCTTGAGAATGTCTAAATGGCCTGAGAAGAGATGGGGAGGGTTTTCTTAGTGTGTTTGCTCTACCAAAGTAGTTAGTGAGCAGGAGAGGCTTTGTGATAAATGTTTGCTGTAGCATTAATAAAACCAAGGGCTTACCTACGCAAAGGAGAGAGACAAACTATTACTGACAGGATACTTACTGTACATTAAGTACTGAATTAAATTTTTTAAATATTTGATCTCAATTTGTCTGCCCAGCAGCCCTGACAAGTAGGTGGTTTTATCCTCCTTATGCTCTTGAGGAAATAGAGGCACTGATGGGTAAAGAAATTTATCCAGAATTACTTAGTGGGTGAGCAGCCAACTTGAGGTTTGCATCTAGGCCTGACTCTGAAATGTCTTCATTTTTTGTTTTACTCTCAACCTCCCAAAACCTGCTTTATTAGCCAGCGATGAAATAAAAGCAGGGCATTGGCAGATAAGCCATTAACTGTTTCCTTAAAAGCCTTCCTCAGTGGTCACCCACAGTCTGTTTTGTGAAATATCAAAATGTCCTACAATTTGTTCCCAGGTTACCTTCTTCTCTAAAAAATAATCTATAGGCAAGACATTGTAACATCTTTTTTTGTGAACCACGAGTGATACATGAGGTCACTTCCTGCAGCCATTTGTGTGAGGGGCCTCGCAGACGGCTTTAACAGCCTGAGCTAATGTTTGTTGTGACCTTTTCACCTTAACCCTGCCTTTCCATTCAGTATGCCTCCTGGCAAATGAGCTTTCTGTTTGTTCTCATGAATATGTGTGGGTTCCTAAGGACTTTCTTTTTCTTAGATCAGTGGCATAAAATTTAATTTTTGTTTTTAAAGTGAAAAGAAATCCTAGGATTCTTTTTGGCACTAGCTGAGAGACAAAGTATGATTATAAAAATACATGATCTAGGCCAATCTGTTATCCAAAAGGATAATTAATGTCTACAGGAAATACTAATATTTGCTGCCTCTCTTCCCAAAAAGAGGTAAATAAAGCTTTTCCATGTATTTTTTTTCTCCAGGTTAGCAGATGTATCTACAGTTGATTAAAAAAAATCAAAATGACTTCTTTAAGATACAAAACCTAAATGGAACATCCTTCTTTCATTTGCACTAGTTTTTCTCAAGTGCTTGATCTCCAACCTAAAAATTTACTTAAAGAAAAAATAAATAAACTGTTTCAGGATAAAAGTAAATGTAACCCAGGCATGCTGCTTCATGCCTGTAATCCCAACACTTTGGGAGGCCAAAGTGGGAGGATTGCTTGAACCCAGGAGATTGAGACCAGCCTGGGCAACATAGTGAGAACCTGTGTCTACTAAAAAATTTAAAAATTAGCTGGCCATGGTGGCACACACCTGTAGTCCCAGCTATTTGGGAGGTAGAGGCAAGAAGATCACTTGAGCCTTGGAGTTCAAGGCTGCAGTGAGCTGTGATTGTGCAGCTGCACTCCGGCCTGGGCAACAGATGGAGACCCTGTCTTAAAAATAAATAAAAGTAAATGTATTTACAGAATCCTAATTAAGAAAACTTTAATTGCAGCTAGGCACCATGGCTTATGCCTGTAATCCCAGCACTTTGGGAGGCTGAGGCAGGCAGATTCACTTGAAGTCAGGAGTTTGAGACCAGCCTGGCCAACAAGGTGAAACCCCATCTCTACTAAAAATACAAAAATTAGCTCGGGGTGGTGGCTGGTGCCTGTAATCACAGCTACTCAGGAGGCTGAGGCAGGAGAATCACTCGAACCTGGAAGGCGGAGGTTGAAGTGAGCTGAGATCATGCCACTGTACTCCAGCCTGGGCAACAGAGTGAGATTCCATCTCATTAAAAAAAAAAAAAAAAAAAAGAAGGCCTGGTGCGGTGGCTGAGGCTTGTAATCCCAGCACTTTGGGAGACTGGGGGGGTGGATCACGAGGTCAGGAGTTCAAGACCGGGCTGGCCAAGATGGTGAAACCCTGTCTTTACAAAAATTAGCTGGGCATGGTGGCGGGCACCTGTAATCCGAGTTACCGGGGAGGCTGAGGCAGAGATTGCAGTGAGCTGAGATTGCCCCATTGTGCTCCAGCCTGGGTGACAGAGTGAGACTCAGTCTCTTAAAAAAAAAAAAAAAACCTACAATTGCCTATTCACAAGTGCTGAAATTATTAAAATTTTATAACTGTGAACCAGTGGTAATGCTTATAAATGGATTAAGTGGTTGGCATGTGCTAGGTGTTTAAAATGTGAGCTGTTATTTTCCAAGGCATGTAGTACTTTGTGTTTTATTATAAATAATAATAATGAATATTTGGGAATGAATGAAGATTAAAGGACTAGTATTTGGCAGTATTAAGCATGATTTCTTCAGGCATAGTAATAAGATGTAAAGTATGCAGCAGTTTTTATAATTTTATGTATGTAAGTGTATATAATGTTTATACCTCTCTGTACACTTGCGTGTCCATACCTATGTAATGTTACTCTGGCTAAGAAAGCTGATCAGGCATTTTTTCTTAGCATTTTATCATCAAAATATTTAAAAATATAGAAAATTTGGAAAATTTTACAGTGAACACACATATACCCACCAGCTAGATCCTACAATTAATAACTTTTTATTGTTTTTGCTCTGTTATGTAACTATATATCTGTCCATCCTTCTGTCCACCCAGTTTTCCTAGATTCCTTGAGGTAAATTACAAATATCAATATACTTCAACTCTGAGCACTTTGAATTCAATATTTGTTTATAGACTGGTTGGGTTTTTTGGTAGAATTTACATACAGTGAAATGCACAATCTTGAGGGTACCAGTCAGTGACTTAAAAAAAAATTTTTAAGTAATGACTGCTTCACGAATGTGTGCATTATGCTTGCACAGAGGCCATGCTAATCTTCTGTGCATCGCTCCAATTTAGTGTATGTGATACTGAAGTGAGCATCATCATGACTTCTGATAGAAGCCTTTATTCACCTGTGTACCCAGCCTGCGTCAGGATACAGACTACAAGCATCGCTTTAGAGTTTCCTCATGTTCCTTCTCAGTCAGTCTCTATTCAGACTCACTCAAGGCAACATCTGTCTTGTTTTCCCACCACAGATTATTTTTCCCTGTTTTAGAAGCTCATATAAATGGAATTTAAATAATATCATTTCCCTGAGTAAATACCTAGGATTCGAATTGTTACATTATGTGGTAGGTATCAGTTTAGTTTGCTAAGAAACAGGATCTTTTCTCAAGATGATTGTTCCATTTTACATTTTCACCAGTGACGTTCTGTTTTCCTTTTTCTTTTTTTTTTTCTTGAGACAGTCTTGCTTTGTCACCCAGGCTAGAGTGCACTGGCATGATCTGGGCTCAGTGCAACCTCTGCTTCCTAGGTTCAAGCGATTCTCCTGTCTCAGCCTCCTGAGTAGGTGAGATTACAAGCACCTGCCACTGCACCTGGCTAATTTTTGTATTTTTAGTAGAGTTGGGGTTTCATCATCTTGACCAGGCTGGTCTCAAACTCCTGACCTCGTGATCCACCCACCTCAGCCTCCAAAGTGCTGGGATTATAGGCATGAGCCACTGCACCTGGCCTGTTTTCCTTTTTCAGGTAATAACCACCAATTCATAGAAAGAGCTGCCTAGTGAAGTAAAAATCCTGAGTTATAAGAATATTATTCCATGTGAACTTTATTCTTACCAGATATGCAAGGCTGTAGAAACCATGTAGTTTCAGTGACATCCGAGTTAAAAGCACATATCCGGAAGAAAGGTTTTGTGTTGAGGATATATTCTAGACATATCTCTTTGTTTTTAAAATATGTATAAACAGGCCACCAAAGATTTTCTCATCTTATTTTAATGACTGTCAAAAAGGTAGATGGTTGTTTTATAAACTTCAGATTAGTAAAGTCCCAGAGAGATAGCAGGCCTTTTTATCAGGGCAAAGTCCTTCCAAGATTGGATGCCAGAGTGAAGAAGCACATATACAGCTGTCTGTGAGTTATTTCCAAACTGGGAATAGCTAACTGTAAGAAGGCTATATGGTAAACTAATCAATGGAAACTTTAACTCAGAATTTTTGTTTGCTTTGAAGGCTTTGTGTGTTTTAGAACAGGCTTGTTACAAATTTTGTTTTATTGATGTTCATCCTGTTTGTCTCTTGGTATTATTTTGAGAATTAGAAATTTAGGCTGCTGAAAGTGAGTATATTCATTTCCTAGGGCTGCTGTAACAAATTAACTGGAAGCTGGGTGGCTGAAAACAACAGGAACTTACTTCCTCACAGTGCTGGAGGCTGGAGATCCTAATCACCATGTCAGCGGGCTGCTTCCCTTCTGGAGGCTCTGAGAGAAAATGGCCTCCTCCTAGTCTCTGGTGCTTCTTCACAGTCCTTGGTGGTCCTTGGGTTGTAGATGCTGCACTCTCGGCTCTGCCTCTGTCTTCACATGGCTTTCCCTCCTGTGTGCCTTTTTGTGTCTCCTCTTCTCTTGCAAGGACACCATTCATGTTGGATCTGGGGACATGTTGGATCCACCCTATTCCAGTATAACCTCATCTTAACTAATTACATCTGCAAAGGCCCTCTTTCCAAATAAGGTCACCTTCTGAGAAGGACATGTATCTGAGGAAGACACTGTTCAACCCACTGCAGTGAGAAAGCTGAGATACTCACGAGACCATTTACATTGTCCTTGTCCATGGAGAGCTGCTCTGTGAATAGACCCCTTTAGGAAGCCCCTGAGTCCCTCATTCTCTTAAAAAGCATAGTCCATAATTTTATTTTAAAATACATACCATAATTTAGAATTTACCTGATGAACCATAGTTTTATTTTACAGACTGACCCAGTGAAGGGATTTTTCTGATACTGACTTTGGTATCTTCTATTTATAGGGTTTTAAAAAGATGATTGAGGTACCAGAATAGGGTAATTTGAGTTGAAATCAGTCTGGGTTCAAATCTTGATTCTGCTGCTCATGCCTGAGTCCATTGGACAATCTGGGCCTCAGTTTGACCTGTCCAGTGATCCCCATGCATCTTCTCTCTCACTCCCATCCTCATACATTGCTTAAAAAACAATCTCGGAAACTGGATTCCACATAATTAGACAAAGAAAGCCTTCCATTAGCTTGTGAGATCAAGCCCAAAAGGTAGAAAGAGTGCTTTCAGAAGGCAGTATGCTTTTGAACTGTTATATTAAACCTTTAAACAGAGTTTCTTTATAGTATAGAGCTGGTTTTCTGTTCCAAAGCGAAAAGATTTACATAATTTTTTTTCTTTCTTGAAGAACCATAAATTTTTTTTCCCTTAATTAAAACATTCAGTAGAATAATTAGGAAAATATTGTGGAAAAGGGAAAAAGAATTACAGAATCCCCTTCCCTGTTCCCTGCCCTTATCCTGTAAGAGTGCAAAATAGATATTAAGATAGTGCCCACATCTTAAGAGTGTGATCCATCATCTCTTAGGTACTACTTTTGACCTTTTGGGTGTCATGAAGCTCATCTTTGCCTCATCCATCAAGTTCTGTGTTCTGGTTTCTTTCTTTCTTTCTTTCCTTTCGTTTTCCTTTCTTTGTGGTGGAGTCTTGCTCTGTTGCCCAGGCTGGAGTGCAGTGATGTGTTCTCGGCACACTGCAACCTCTGCCTCTGGGTGATTTTTCTGCCTCAGCCTCCCCAGTAGCTGGGATTACAGGTGTGAGCCACCGTGCCTGGCGGCTGGTATCTTTCAACAAGTGGAAAATGTCATGCTACTAGGACTAAGTTACACAATTCCTGTTAGGCGCTAGAGGTTAGCCAGGCAAAGAGCCTTATCACTTTATCAAAGACCTCATTGCCAGGACTGATAATTTAATGTATGATTTGCTTCATAACACTCAAGCCAGTTGTCAGTGAAATGAGAAAAATATATAGCTTTCTTCCATTTAGATATTTGTAACAGGTACTTATACATTTGTGACAAAACATTAGGTGGGGTCATAAGCTATTCCACTTTTTTCAGAAGGCCACTGAAAATAACCACAGACTTACTTTTGGAGTATTAATTTCAGCACGTTATTGTTGTAGCCAAGCAGAC
Source organism: Leontopithecus rosalia (assembly GCA_028533165.1). Taxonomy (NCBI): domain Eukaryota; kingdom Metazoa; phylum Chordata; class Mammalia; order Primates; family Cebidae; genus Leontopithecus; species Leontopithecus rosalia. The sequence goes on along the minus strand of CM052653.1, from coordinate 126,171,922 downwards.
TGCTTTGTTTTCAGTTAAGGCTTGTAAAAAAAAAAAAACCTACTAACACATTATGAATTTAGTTTCCATATAGCAAAAAACCCAGAAACAAATGGATTCCTTTATTGCAGTTGGTGATGTTGACTGAAAGAACTAACATAAAGTTGATATTTTTCCTCTTAAAGAAAAATAGGGGCTGGTCATGGTTGCTCAAACCTGTAATCTCAGCACTTTAGGGGCCAAGGCAAGAGAATTGCTTGATCCCAGGAGTTCAGGATCATCCTGGGCAATATATCATAGGGCAATATCCCTATGTCTAAACACACACACACACTAGCTGGACATTCTGGCATGTGCTTGTAGTTCCAGCTCCTCAGGGGGATGAAATGGGAAGATGACTTGAGCCCAGGAGTTCAAGACTACAGTGAGCTGTGATTGCACCACTGCAATGGTGAGCCTAGGTGACAGAGTGAGACCCTATCTCAAATTGGGAAAAAAAAAAGAAAAAATGGTGTACTTCTAGTCTAGTACCTCTAGTAAAAGGATATAAAGAGGATAGACTTAGGTTGGGCCCGGTGGCTCACGCCTGTATCCCCAGCTTTCTGAGAGGCCAAGGTGGGCATATCACTTGAAGTCAGGAGTTAGAAACCACCCTGGCCAACGTGGTGAAACCCTGTCTGTACTAAAAAATACAAAAATTAGCCAGGCTTGGTGGTGCATTCTTTCTCCCAGCTACTTGAGATGCTGAGGCAGGATAATCTCTTGAACCTGAGAGGTGGAGGTTGTGGTGAGCTGACATCAAGCCACTATATGTCATACTGAGCAACAGAGTGAGACTCTGTCTCAAAAAAAAAAAAGATAGATAGGAAAGACTTAGGCTATTTCTTTTCTCAAGTCCAGGGAGCTTTGAATCCAACTGTGATCATCCTATAAAAAAACCAAAAGTCTCTGTTTGAAACCAATTATGACCTTGCCTGTCTGGAGCCCACTGTGAAGCCATTGCCTTGATTTAGAATAACTGAGGCTGTCTGATTGGCCCTGCTGGCTTCAAACATATGGGCTTTCTCTCCATTACAGCCTGAAGAAGAGCAGTTGGTCTGTGATATCACCGGATCTAGTTCATCTACCGATGACACAGCTTCTCTGGATCGACATTCTTCTCATGGCAGTGATATGTCTCTCCCCCACATTTCAAAGCCAAGCAGGTCCAGAGATCGGCAAAGCCTTGATGGCTTCTACAGCCATGGGATGGGAGCTGAGGGTCGAGAAAGTGAGAGTGAGCCTGTTGGCCCATGCGACATGGAGGAGGAGGAGATGGACAGTATCACTGAAGTGCCTGCAAACTGCTCTGTCCTGAGGAGCTCCATGCGCTCTCTTTCCCCCTTCCGGAGGCACAGCTGGGGACCTGGGAAAAATGCAGCCAATGATGCTGAAATGAACCACCGGAGGTGAGATGGGAGGCAGTTTGTTTAGTGTCTCAATGTCTGCTTGCTTTTGAGAAGTTTCTGGTTTGGTATTGTTGGTAAAAGAATTTAGGAGACCCCATAGTACAGACTAGAAAGAAGGTAGGCTTTGGAATCAGGAAAATCTGTGTTCAGACCCTAGTTGTGTAATTTACTATGTAGATCACCTTGGGCAAGTCACCTGATCCCTCTGAGCTTTGATTTTCTCATCGGCAAGATGCCTTCATTATTATTTTTAATAATACAATGAAATGGGATTGTCACATTTTGAGTGTTTAGTAAATGGAAATATTTATTCTTGCTGCATTAGTTAATGAAACTCATGAATTAGGAAATATTGGAGGCAGTAGTTTCATGTTAATTAAGAAATAAACATGGGCCAGGTGCGGTGGCTCATGCCTGTAATCCCATCACTTTGGGAGGCTGAGGCGGGTGGATCACCTGAGATCAGGAGTTCGAGACCAGCCTGGCCAACACGGCAAAACCCTGTCTCTACTAAAAATACAAAAATTAGCCGGGCGCGGTGGTGCATGCCTGTAATCCCAGCTACTCAGGAGGCTGAGGATGGAGAATTGCTTGAAATTGGGAAATGGAGGTTACAGTGAACAGAGATTGTGCCACGTACTCCAGCCTGTGAGACGGGAGTGAGATTCCATCTCAAAATAAAAAGAAACATGAAGTCTTACAGTCTTAACACATCAAGTTTCTGTTTCTAATATAGAAAGTTTTGATTAAATTGTCATTGTTTAATCCTCAAGAGAATATAAGACTTATTACATATCATTAAATTGTTGGTATTTTCCCATGTGGGAACTTTTATTATAATTGTGATCCAGTATCAGGCCTTTAGTTTGGAAGCAGGCTATACAAAGATAAGTGAAATTTGACTTCTGACTGCTGGCTGCCTAGATGAATGTAAGCTAAGCAGATGGTTTTAGCTCTAAAGTATGAGTTGCAGTAGTGCCTGCTGTGTTTACAAGTGTATACTTATTCTAAAGCTACTTTGCTAGTAAATGTAACAGATAAGGGACGAGACTGACAGTTGTTTTACAACAATTGATGTAATCTCATGAGCTCCAAAGTTTGAGACCAGCGTAGGCAACATAGGAGACCCCATCTCTACAAAAAAGAAAACAGTTAGCTGTGCATGGAAATTCTTGCCTGTGGTCCCAGCTACTCAAGAGAATGAGATGGAAGGATTGCTTCAGCCCAGAAGTTTGAGGATGCTATCTGGGCAACAGTGAGACCATATCTCAAAATAATAATGGTAATAATAATAATTGATGTAAACAGCTCAGCTGGAGCAGTTATTTGCTCAAATTCCTCAACCTCCTGATAATAATATGGCTATCTAATCATGTTCATTCACTCATTTATTCAACATATATTGAATACTCACTATGTGCCAGATACTGCTCTAGGTTCTAGAGATAAAGAGGTAAACAAGACACAGTCCCTGCCTTCATGGAGCTCACAGTTATACCTTCTTATACCTTCCTGATTCTCTAATATTTTCAGACACTTTTTATAACACATTTCTGATGTAATTTTTCAACCCTCTCCATGAGTCAGGTGGTATTTCCCCATGTTTGCAGATGAGAAGACTGGCGCAGATAGTTTACATCATTGATCCATTTATCTCTGATCTCTTAATCAAATGCTTTTTCTGTAATTCCATATTATGCTGTGGTGGCATTTAGGAGGCTGACCTTAAAAATAAGCAGCGTTTTTTTCCTGCTAGCTTGTTTTTGTATACATTTGAGACCCTAGATCATATAAAAAGTAATTCCCCAGTTTTGCTCATGATGTACTTTTTTAAGCATTTACAGCAATAGAAAATGTAAGGCCATGGTGAATAATCCCTACAGCTAGAATTCTTTTCTTGAAGCAAAGGTAACCTTTTTGGCAGGACAGCCTAATCTTAGATGGTAACAGAATTAAGGAATAAGGGTTTATTTTCTATACAATCCATTTTTCTTTATAATCCACTGTGGATTCCTTTGTCACAACTTTGATTGTAGAGCTACATGTGACTCTGTCGTATAGTTCAGATGAGGAAATTGAAGCTCAGAATAAATGATTTGCCCAAAATTACATGGTGATCTTAGACTGAACTGAGACTAGAACTCTACTACTTTTCATCCTGCATAATGTCATGGGATCTCCTGTTGAATTTATTGCTAAGGGTTACCTAGGAACACTGTCCTATACCTCTGAAGATAATGGAATGAGAGTAAGGCTTTAATTATCACTTTAATTAGTTTGACTCACTCTTACAGTATTACCTGCATGTAATATAACCTGAATTTTAAAGTGTTAAAAAAAACTTTTTTTCTTTTTTCCCTACAGCCAATAGAAAGAAAAACACCTTTAAAGTTTTGAGTAGTAATTTTTTTCTGGTTATTTAACTTTAATAATTTAATAAACTTTATAACTTTTGCCGTCTGATTAACTCCTTGGAGCAAGGGGAAGAGCAAAGTAGCCCTCCACAGAAATTGTCAGGCATTTTTGGTCCTTATATTTTTCTTATTCCACATTTCTTTATTCTCTTCCCTGTGCCATTTCTCTTTGGGCAGTGTCTGTCTTCTCAGTGTGGTGTTTGTGTGTGTCATGCATTTGTATCCCATTTTGTTTCATCTGCAACACTGACCTCTTCACCATTCATTTTCAGTTCAATGCGAGTTCTTGGGGATGTTGTCAGGAGACCTCCCATTCATAGGAGAAGGTACAGAGTTCATTAACTTGATGGACTAACCATGTCACCTCTGAGCATATACTAACAAGCATCACATTCTGCTTAATCCATGACTGGTTCATCTGCTTTTAAGTAATGTCCCATCTAATTCAGGCAAATAAAATATAAGTACTTATTAATTGCCAGTGTCCATTTTATATGAAATGGTTTCTTTAATATGAAGTTTTATCCTATCTCATCTTTTGTAAAAATTATTTTTAGTTTTTTTAAATTTTGTGCTTATTGGTGTTCAGATGACTTTGATAATAGGGTCTCACCCAGGTTTCTCTAGGAGAGTTTGAAGAATTGTCTGTTGTGCCTATCTAATGGACCCTGGGTAGTACTTTTTTTTTCTCCTCACAAAAGAAAAGCCAGGAATGTATGTGTGCTTGTGCACAGGCCTTAAACTATTTTCAACACATTCTTTAATAATGTAATGAAGGACTTACTCAAGTACTAGGCCACCCAGCATTTTCCATTCCACTGTGGATATAGTCATTTATTAAAGCCAAGTCAGAGGCATAAGTTGATTTCTTGGCCTTTGAATTTCTTAATTAGTATTTGTCAGGTAATATTCTGAAGCTAAAATTAAATGACTTATAATTTGAAACTAATTTCTAGTCAGAGTGCTAATTTGCTTCAAATTTTCCATTGGATTTTCTTTAGAAGTCATTAGTGACCTTTTCTTCCGTTGTTTAGAAATCCAAAAATTAGGATTCTATTACTGTTAGTTTCTCTTATTAAGAGACATTTGTAAAGAAGTATTTTTAACTATTAGCTGAACCTGTTTGTTAGGAAGTAGGCAAATAGTAATCTTTCCTAGTTTGTCTTTTTCAAGTGGGTGCTTTCTTTAATTCCAGATTTTAGGCAAGAAATTGAGCTTAAATTCAGATATTCTCATGAATTTCAGATAATCATGATTTCTGTGAAATTGCTCTTTCAGAAAATAAGTTGTTAAATAAGTTTTAACCCCATCTCTACTAAATAAGTTTTGAGTAGAAGGTCCTTTGGAGATATATTTGTCTGGCCCTTTATTAAAGCTTTTCAATATGAGCTTATTAAAAATGTGCACTTGATGACAAGGTAGTAGACAACAGATTGCTGTTGGATATAGTCCAAGTTAGTATATAGATGTGCCTGTCATCAGCAACTCCAGTCAGTTTCATCCCTAGTAAAACTTATTTTTGTAGGAAGAACGTAATGTATAATTTAAAATTTTGTAAATTGAAATATCCAAACTAGTATTTTGATGTGGAAGAGGGACATTTATTGTTTTTAATCTAGAACTTTGCAAATTTCAAAATAAAGCCAAAGAACCAGTATTACTCCTACTAATTTAGGAATCGAGGAAATGACGATGCTTTCGAAAATACTCTTAATTATGAAAGGAGCTCTCTGTTACCAGGAAGGGCAGACATTGTAGACCATCTGCAACTTCCTTCCTGTTTCCTTAGAAAAGCTATTATATCTTGGCCAAGCATGGTGGGTCACGCCTGTGATCCCAGCACTTTGGGAGGCTGAGCCGGATGGATCACTTGAGCCCAGGAGTTTGAGACTAGCCTGGGCAACATGGTAAAACCCCATCTCTACTAAAAACACAAAGATTGGCCAGGTATGATAGCATATGTCTGTAATCCTAGCTACTCAGGAGGCCAAGGCAGGAGAATTGCTTGAACCTGGGAGGCAGATGTTACAGTGAGCCAGGATTGCACCACTGTACTCCAGCCTGGCGGTTACAGAGCGAGGCTGAGCCTCCCAAAAAAAAAAGAAAGAAAAAAGTTGTATGTCTCTCTTCCTGTCTCCCTGTTGTTTTCATTCTCTTCATCTTAAATCCCATCAGTCTTCCACATTATTGTCATATTCTGAAAGTAAAGGAACATTAAATCTGTAAAAGGAGTTTTGTTTTTTTGAGACAGAGTGTCACTCTGTTGCCCAGGCTAGAGTGCAGTAGCATGATCTCAGCTCACTGCAACCTCCATCTCCCAGGTTCAAGCATTTCTCCTGCCTCAGCCTCATGAGTAGCTAGCATTACAGGTATATGCCACCATGCCTAGCTAATTATTGTGTTTTTAGTAGAGACGGGGTTTCACCCTGTTGGTCAGGCTGGTCTTGAACTCCTGACCTCAAGTGATCCACCCGCCTCGGCCTCCCAAAGTGCTGAGATTACAGGCATGAGCCACTGTGCCTGGCAGAAGATTATTTTTGAGAATGACGATTTGGCAGTTTATGTTCAGTTACTGATTTGCCACATTGTGTTTCTAAAAAAGTTGGCTATTTAGATAAAAATACGCCTGTTCATTAACTGTTTGGTGATTTTAAATTTAAGTTAATAATGTCAAAGAATGGACTTCTGAGTCTTATATGTGTTTGTAAAATATATCTCTTCTCCTCACACAAGTAAATTATGTCAGTCTCATCCTGCTTACCAAACCAGAGAAGTGTCTCCACTGTGTATACTTTTACTTTCTGCTGCACTTGTAAGCTTTATACGACTAATTTAATCTGATTTAAAATGTTTTATACTGTTTAAATTATTTTTAAATGATATGATAAAGATTTTATAAAAGAGCCATGGGGTAGCTCTTACTTCCTCCTACCGTTTTCCTTGTCTCCTTTCTCCAGCCATAAACCCCACTTGTCAATAAAACAAAGTTATTAGGTAAATTCAGTGTAGATAGTGTTTTTGGTGCCAGGCCTTCCCGTCTGCAAGATTCTGGAGAGAGCCAAGTGGTTTTATTGTTGTCCGCAAGTTCTGCTTTTATCCCTTCTCAGAAAACAAAAGCACATCACTTCGAACTTTATGGCCCAGATAGGCAGGATTTTGTGGGGGTTTTTTTTGTTTTTTTTTGTTTTTTTGGCGGGCGCAGAGTCTGGCTCTTTCGCCAGGCTGGAGTGCAGTGGCATAATCTTGGCTCATTCCAACCTCTGCCTCCTGGGTTCAAGCAATTCTCCTGCCTCCACCTCCCGAGTAGCTGAGACTGCAGACATGCTTCACCATGCCTAGCTCATTTTTGTATTTTTAGTAGAGACAGGGTTTCACCATGTGGACCAGGATGGTCTCGATCTCTGAACCTCATGATCCACTCGCCCATGCCAGCCGGTAGCAAGGTGTTTTTTTAAATGGTAGCTTTTGTTAATAAAAATCCTGATGTTTCCATGCAGTTTTCTTTATAGAGCATGCAGTGTTTTGAATTGACTATTGTTTTCGCTGGTTGTGTTTACTTAGCATTTCCAACCCCAGATTTTCTGTCCCTGCTACTTGAGAATAGATACCCCTACTGGGATAGTCAAGGAAGTAGATGATGAGATGGATGTTTAAAAATCTTGTGGGGAATATGGATACAAACTTAAAAAGGCACATTTCTAACACAGTGCCATAGAATTCCTTTTTTTTTTTTTTTTTTTAATTTTCATCAGCCAGGCATAGTGGCTCACACCTGTAATCTCTGCACTTTGGGAAGCTGAGATGGGTGGATCACTTGAGGTCAGGAGTTGGAGATCAGCCTGACCAATGTGGTAAAATCCCCTCTCTACTGAAAAAAATACGAAAATCAGCTGAGTGTCATGGCACACGCCTGTAATCCCAGCGACTCGGGAGGCTGAGGCAGGAGAATTGCTTGATCCTAGGAGGCAGAGGTTGTAGTGAGCCAGGATGACACCATTACACTCCAGCCTGGGCAACAAAAGCAAAACTCCATCTCAGTGGGAAAATTTTTTTCATTATCATTAAAATATAAGCAAATATATAATTAGTGTTACATGTTTTATCTTTAACATAATAGCCTAGTGAGTAGCGTTTGAAGATGGTTGCCAGTATTGACCAAGTATCTTATGCAAAATCTATTAATTGTCTGGTTTGTTTGGATCCTTAGTGGAAACACATGAAAAACAGCACCTGATGACTCTCTGAGCCCACCAGAGCACAGTTTATCACTGTCTCTTTTGCAAAGTCTAGGATTAGAGATACTGTGGGAAGAGTAATGTAGGTATGTGGGATGTAATGAGAGATTGCTCCCAGTGGTGGAGTTTTTGAACTACCTTTCATGTCTGAAGAGCAAGCCATAGAGCCATAGGTAGTTGCCACAGATTCACCAGAAGGAATTTTTGTGTTTCAGGTTGAACTGGTGATACTGTAAAGAACCCACAGTCTTTTCCACAATGCTATCTAGATAGACAGCAATAAAACAATTTTAAGTTTCTATAGTTCTTCTTCTTGTCCTTTTTAAAGTTGTCAATGTTACATTCCTAAATTTTTTGATGATCACATAAATCCATCTGTCTCTAACTTTGCCCTTTGTTTTAAAACCTATTAACCCCATCCCTGTTTCCTCTTTTCTCCCTATATTTCTGTTTCTGTCTTTGGTGTCATCCCCAGTATAAGCTGGTGCCCCTCTGGTGTGCAGTACTCTGCTGGCCTGAGTGCTGACTTTAATAACAGAAGGTATGATATTGTCATGTGTCCAGCCACCAAATGGGGAACCATAAAATATGGCATCAGGGCTTTTGGCGTGGAGCTGGCTTCTGTGTAGCTGGAATGCATATGGGCAGGCTGCTTTGTCTGTGAGCACAATGTTTCATTGCCTCTGCTATGGGTGTCACTAACTCAGCTGAAGAGCTGTCACCTAGGAGTCAAGTGATACATCCTGTATATCTCAGCTGGCCATAGATTTGATGTTTTCTGCACAGATTTCTCTCTCTCTGTTTTGGTCTGTCTTGATTTTCAGATCCTGGAAATTCTCGAATCTGAAGAAAACAAAGAAGCAAGACAGCTAATAAGATGTACTAATTTCTATTATGCTTCTAAGTCCATCAGTCTTTTTAGATTCCAAATTCAGAGACTCCTTACTGTTTCATATTCTCTCAGCCGAACAGCTAGATTTAATTACTAAAACATTTTCAGGATTAAGTTTTGCAGTCAGCATAGATGTGGTTTTCCTAGGCTTTTCAAGTAATTTCTTACTCACTTAGCCCCTTTTCTTACCCCTGGTAATGAAAATGAGTTTTACAGGCCAGGCATGGTGGCTCAATCCTATAATCCCAGTACTTTGGGAGACTGAGGTGGGTGGATCACATGAGGTCAGGAGTTCAAGACCAGCATGACCAACATGGTAAAACCCCACCTCTACTAAAAATACACAAATTAGCCAGACCTGATAGTGGGTATCTGTAATCCCAGCTACTTGGCAGGCTGACACAGGAGAATCACTTGAACCTGGGAGTTGGAGGTAGCAGTGAGCCAAGGTAGTGCCATTGCACTCCAGCCTGGGCAATAGGGGACACTCTGTCTCAAAAAAAGTAAACAACCAAAAAAAAGAAAATGAGTTTTACAGAGACACTCATGATTTCTGTTATCATATTGAAGTAAGAAAAGCATATCCATTATTTAATTTACTTACTAGAAAAAATAGAGACATGAGGCTTCAGTTCATAAGTGATTTACAAAACCAAAAAGAAAAAAGCAAATACAAATGCAAGTCCTGGACTCTGGTATGTATGAACTTATTTGTACCAATTTTCTGTAAGTTTTTCTTGAGTAGAGGTAACTAAATAGCTTCATTATACCTTAAAATTGAATTCTAACTCATTGTTAAATGCGAACATGGTCAGCTACAGCTATATTGTGAGATCTTGATTATTTTAGGTTTCCACTGCAGTTGTAACAGATGTGAATTATTCGAGTTAGCAGTCCATGGAGTTTAGATCACTAACCTCTCTCTGTAGCCTCCTGCTGACTGAAAATGCTTTTCATCCTGCAAATCACAAAATCTTTCTGTGAGGAATCCTCTTTAAAATGGCAAATCCTGTTTGCCTTTTTTCCCTTTACCAGTATCCAGACAAAAAATTACAACTCTTTCTACTCTTAGACTTGGTAGCTTTTCAGCATTTGTTCACTAAAGCATTACATGTGCCTGTTGCAACTAACAGTTCTCAAGAAGCCTGTGGGCAGTTGTTGTTTGGCCAGCTGTGCATAAATGGTAACACTCATGAGTAACAATTGGGTTTTCTGGGGTGAAAGCAGACCTGTGAAATTATAAAGGTCAACTTGAACCCGAAGTTATAAAGGTCTGCTTAATGGACATAAGGACAAGTTACCCAGTTTGCCTTCTGAAAGTTACTTAAGTTCATATTTTCTCTGTGACAATAATTTAATTACTTGGCTTTTGTAGAGTTAGATTTCACAAAGATTAATTAGATCAAGGGAAAACATAAATAGAATATCAGATAAATATGGTCTGTCTATATAATATATTGAAAAAAATCCGGGAAGTGATCTTAGGTGGTTCAACATTTGGATAAATTTAATGGGGTAAGAAAATCTAATGGAGTATTCTTTCTCAGTATTCCACAGTCGGGGCGGGGAAAGGTAGGTAGTACTCCTTGTGCCCCATACCCTTTTAGACAGTTTTGCTAGCTGACATAGAAATAATATACAAACAAAGGAGATATACCCAAAGGGATTTTGTATCTTCCTTCGTTTTTGGGACCCAGAAATAGAATGATTTAACTTTTGTGCCCTGTGTTCAGTTTCAGTCTAGAAGGCTTGACAGGAGGAGCTGGTATCGGAAACAAGCCATCCTCATCTCTAGAAGTAGGCTCTGTAAATGCCAGAGAACTCAGGCACCCTTTCAGTGGTGAGGAACGGGGTGACTCCTTGGTGTCACTTTCAGAAGAAGATCTAGAGTCAGATCACAGAGAACATAGGATGTTTGATCAGCAGGTAAGTCTTAAATAAAAAAGTCTATTTTGGAAAAAATATATTTCACAAAATATGAACATAGAAGGCAAGGCTTCTGTTCGTATAAGGCTAGTAGCTATGATTACTTACCCATTATACGATATACTTAAGCTAGCACTAAAGCAAGTTTTTAGCACTTAATTAAAAAGGGTCAGGCATGGTGGCTCATGCTTGTAATCCCAGTGCTTTGGGAGGTTGAAGTAGGAGGATCACTTCAGCCCAGGAGTTCAAGACCAGCCTGGGCAACATAGCAAGACTCCCACCCCCATCTCCACAAAAAATTAAAAACTTAGCTGGATATGGTGGCTTGTGCCTGCCGATAGTTCCAGCTACTTGGGAGGCTGGGGTAAGAGGATTAGGCTGCAGTGAGCCATGATTCCACCACTGCACTGCAGCCTGGGTGATAGAGCAAGACTCTGTCTCTAAAAAAAGGTAAATAAATAAAAAATAAAGAATATCATTAATCTGCATAGATTTAAATATTCCATCAAGGCACACTTTTTTAAATTAGGAAAGTATCCAGGATATTAAACTGAGTTTTTCCTTCTTATCTGAGACCTTCTTTTACCATCTCAATAGTAAAATGAATCTTGAAATATGATACCATTATTGATTTTCCAAATTCTCTAAAACATATCCCAAGCTTCTCCTTTGTAGAAAAAAAAACTTTCTTACTACACCAAGAAAGGACCATGGATTCTCTCTCCTTTTCATTCCTGCCAGAATCCTTAAGAGAGCATCTATGCTCCCTGCCTTCTCTTTATCACCACCTAATCATCTCTTAATTTCTGCTGCTGCCACTTTCTTGAAACTCCTGTCTTGAAGGTCATGGATTTCCTTGTCAGCTAAACCGTGACTTCTTAGTTCTCATCTTCTGGGTGTCCTCATTATTACTTTCACTTTTGACAATCCCTTGGGGAGATTTTGAGTTGAGAATTCGAATTACATGCTTTTATAGCATTCTGCCTTATTGCAAGTCTTTTCCTCTTGAACCAGGAGACTTTGGATTAATTTATGAAAACATTCTGGGATACATCTTAGGTCCTCCAAATGAAACATTTATAATTTTTAAAAAAGCTTTTTGAATAGACGACTGGAGTTTGGGACAATATCTAATGATATATTTCCAATTAAACAAAAACGTTGACAACCTCTTCCATGATTTGCTGAGGAGGACTTTGTGTAGAAGTTTAATTTTTTATTTCATCCTACTACGAAGCACTGACATGACCAAATATAAATTTGGCTCTGAAGGATAACCTTAGTAATTAATGTAGCACTTATGCTCATGTGAGACCAGATGAATAAAAAGATACAGGCAGCTGGGCGCGGTGGCTAAACACCAGTAATCCCAGCACTTTGGGAGGCCAAGGCGAGTAGATCATGAGGTCAGGAGATTGAGACCATTCCGGCCAACATGGTGAAACCCCATCTCTACTACAAATACAAAAAAATTAGCTGGGCCTGGCAGTACACACCTGTAGCCCTAGCTACTCGGGAGGCTGAGGCAGAAGAATTTCTTGAACTCAGGAGGTGGCGATTGCAATGAGCCAAGATCATGCCACTGCACCACAGCCTGTGTGACAGTGCGAGACTATGTCTCAAAAAAAAAAAAGAGATTTATGTATAATGAAAACCAGTTGAAGACCTGAATGAATTTTGCCCCTTTAAAAAATTTTTCTACTTGATCTGATACTTGAGAAAGAGTTAGAAAAAATAAGAATGTGAATAATGTGCTTGTTGAAGCAGGTAATTTAGATTTACTCAGCCTAATGGTAAAAGAAATGGGAAGGAAAAAATAAGAACAATTCTTTGGTGGTTGTTGAGCACAGCTTGGCTAAGGATAAACAGTGAAAAAAATATTTAAAATAAATTGCATATCAAATATATAGAATCCTTTGAATATTCATTTGGAAGATGAGACAAAATATCAGAATTGTGGATTTGTAAACAGAATCATAGACAGACCTGATATATCCCTTCAGATTCAGCTCAAGCCCATTTAAATGACTTGCATATATCCATGTAAGTGGCTATTAGCTGAACAGTAGTAAACTCAGTTCATGGCTGTTAATTTCACTGCTGCTTTTTAGGTTTTTTGAGTTAGGGGAGTTTTAATGAGGAAATAAGAATGATTTAAGTTTCTTAATATTGTTTATGTGATACCTTTTCTGAGATAAATGTTTCCAGGAATTTGACAGATAACCCTGCATTTTAGTAAGTGACGTTACTACCACTGCTAAGTTTCTAAGAGAGACTGTCTTTCTGAAGTGGATTTTCTGATTCAGTCTTTCTAAAGCTGTTGTTTTAGTGCCTTGCTGTGCTTAGCCTTCCTGGAATCTCTGCTCACCCGTCGTTTTTATCTTGTGTGCAACCTCAGAGTGGGTATTTGAGCTGCTTGTATCACTCTGATCTGGATGAGTTGCCTGCAGCCAACTTCCTGTTAAAAGTCTCTGTCTTTCACTGAGGTCATTTTTTAGACCTCACAGTTGTATTTCAAACATAGCAACTGTTTGCCTCAGCTTCCATGGTTACACATGAAACAAGCTCTAAATAATCAGAAGTCTGGCCTAATTGAGTCAAGTTCATGCTAGTAACAGATTTTTCATTGCTTCTCTTTCAACATGTTTGAGTCATAAGGAGGCAGATTTCATTCTGTGAAGGGAAAGGATTAATGATAAAGTCAGTTAACAGTTAGAATGGGCTCCTATCTCTTGAACTGTGCTAGTAGACACTAGGTGACTGTCTTTCAGGGATATTATACCAGGAACTCCTGAATATGATTGGATTACATGGTCTCAAAGCTTTTGTTAATTAATGATAGAGTTAAATTATCAAATTTCATTTACCTTTATGTTCATGTAGAAACAGTCTCATCATAGAAGAGTAAAGGGAAGAGATTGAGGCTTCTTTGCAAATACACTATTGTTTTATTTGTGATCTTAAAACACTTTACTTGCATCTCAATTTCCAATTATTTAAAATCAGAGGCCAGGTGTGGTGACTCACACCTAAAATCCCAGCACTTTTGGAGGCTGAGGCAGGCAGATCACTTGAGCACAGGGGTTCGAGACCAGCCTGGCCAACATAGTAAAACCCTGTCTCTACCAAAAATACAAAAAAATGAGCTGGGCATGGTGGTGCACACCTATAATCTCGGGAGACTGAGGCAGAAGAATGACTTGAACCCGGGAGGTTGCAGTGAGCCAAGGTGGTGCCACTGTACTCCAGCCTAGGCGACAGAGGGAGACTCTGTCTTAAAAATAAAGTAAAATCAGAATATTATTACTGATAGCCTACTATATCTGTATGAAGAAATATTTGGACTCAAAGAACAAATATGTAGTTTGATATTTCGAGTTAAATTATTTTTATGTGATTATGCATCCAGCAGATATTTATTAAGTACTCACTAAGTTTGAAACATTGTTAGTTACTGTGAGGGATACAGAACCACTGTAAAGAATGGATACTCTAATGGTCCCCGTTTTATAGATGAGAAAACTAAGCCTCAGAGAAGCTAAGTAACTTCTCTGAAATGGAGCAGCTGTTAAGTAGCAGGAGCAGACTTTAACCCTCAGAGTGTCTGAACACAAAGCCTGTGGTGTGCTCTCACCCCCTTCAGGACTGCCTTATTTTATATGTGGGTCTAATTATGAAGTTGTATGCTTTTCTAGAAATAGGAGAGCATATGCTTACAACCTGTTCTTTACTTTTTTACTTCATAGATATGTCACAGATCTAAGCAGCAGGGATTTAATTACTGTACATCAGCTATTTCCTCTCCGTTGACAAAATCCATCTCGTTAATGACTATCAGCCATCCTGGATTGGACAGTGAGTATGCTACATTTTTTAAAAAATTAAATATATTAAATCTTAACTACTCTTTCTTTACTTTTCTCACTTTAAGTCCCCATAACATTACCTGCCAAAATTTGCTTGCTGCTTCTTTGGATGAATGGTTCAGCAATTAAACAGAAAAGGTGACATACAGTTCATCTTGGGGTCTTCCTCCTTTTGCTACCTAAAAATATCCTTGGGGGCTGGGCACGGTGGCTGATGCCTGTAATCCTAACACTTTGGGAGGCTGAGGCAGGTGGATCCCCTGAGGTCAGAAGTTTGAGACCAGCCTGGCTAACAGGGCGAAACCCTGTCTGTACTAAAAATATTAAAAAAAAAAAAAATTAGTCAGGTTTGGTGGCACATGCCTGTAATCCCAGCTGCTTGGGAGGCTAAGCCAGGAGAATTGCTTGAACCTGGGAGGCAGAGGTTGCAGTGAGCCAAGATCTCGCCACTGCGCTCCAGCCTGGGCACCAAAGTGAGACTCGCTCTCAAAAATAAATATAAATATATAAATATATAAATATATATATATATAACACACACACACACACACACATATATATATATATATATATATATATATATATATATATATATCTCCTTAATATATTAAGTTTGTTGTATTCATGGGCATACATCTTATACACTTTTTAAAAACTTTTAAATTAAAAAAAAAGAAAAAAAAACAAAACTTTTAAATTTATTCTTTTTTTTTTTTTTTTGAGACGGAGTTTCGCTCTTGTTACCCAGGCTGGAGTGCAATGGCCCAATCTCGGCTCACCGCAACCTCCGCCTCCTGGGTTCAGGCAATTCTCCTGCCTCAGGCTCCCGAGTAGCTGGGATTACAGGCACGCGCCACCGTGCCCAGCTAATTTTTTGTATCTTTAGTAGAGACGGGGTTTCACTATGTTGACCAGGATGGTCTCGATCTGTTGACCTCGTGATCCACCCGCCTCGGCCTCCCAAAGTGCTGGGATTACAGGCTTGAGCCACCGCGCCCGGCCAAATTTATTCTTATTTAAATTTACTTCTGAAGCCCTGGATAAAACCTTTTATTTTGAAATAATTTTAGACTTGAAAAATAATTACAGATAAAATGTTCACTAGAAAAAAAAAGTTGCAAAAATAGTACAAAGCATTCCCTTGTATTCTTCACTTCTCGTTCTCAAATGTTACCATAATACTTGTTTTGCCAGCCTCTCTCTCTCTCTCATTCCCCTTAAAGATTTTTTCTGAAACACTTGAGTAGGTTATATCCATAATGCTCCTTTACGTCTAATTTAATGTATATTTCCTAAAAAAAATGATATTCTCTTATATTACCATAGTATATAAGAATACCATATACTATATGCTACCATATACCATATATTGAATTAAGTTGTCATGTCTCTTTAGACCCGTTTAATCTGAAAAGTTGCTCAGTTGATCTCTGTCTTTCATGAATTTGGCAGTGGAGAAACCTGGCACAGTAACTGACCTGAGCTTTTCAACAATGTCAAGCTCAAGAAGGACAAAGCAAAACTGAGATAGAGATTTAGTTCAGTGAGGGCCAGTAGGATTTCATCTGAAAGGGGTTAGTGGACTTGTGTGCAGATTCAGATCACCTGGTAATGGAAGTTATGTAGAGATGTCATGGCATCCATAAGCACAGGGCCTTGCGACACTCAAAAACATACTTGGATTGGATCAGTGTTGTTTGCCACAAAGAAAGCAACTTGTTCTTTGAGAAGCCTCGTCTTCTATTTTTTAAATGTTGATTTTTTTTTTATTATGAGTAGTTGCTATGTGGGATCTTGATATAAAGATTAAATTCTCATCAGAGAGGGAGTGACTGATACATTACGTTCTTTGCTGAAAGACCATGTGTCTTGGAGACTGAAGCAAAGGAAGTAAATACACTTTCCTGGTGTTTCTGGAGTTTCCTTATTGATTCCTGAAATAATTCAGTTTAAGAGTTGGTGAAAGAAGCAGATGCCCTGTATTCTTGACATATTCTGTCTCACTTCATGACTTACTGGAATCCTAATTTTTTAAATTTTCACAGTGGAATTAAGACATAATGGATGTCTCTAGCCAGACATGGTGACACATACCTGTAGTCCAGGTGCTTCAGAGGCTGAGGCAGGAGGATCACTTGAGCTTAGGAGGTCAAGGCTTCAGCGAGCTGTGATGGCACCACTGCACCCCAGCCTGGTTGACAGAGTGAGACTCTGCCTCAAAAAAAAAAAAAGAGAGAAGGACATAATGGATGATTCTGTTAACTTTCTTCTTGTTTTCATATGATTAATATTTTAAATACAAATCTAGCCTGTTTGAGAAAAGGTACTAACGAAGACATATTCTCAAAGATGCATCCCCCAGAACTGTGACAGAAATAGCTTTTCCTGGTTTTGCTTGTTCTGATTTTTTCTTTTTGTAATGTTGTTTCGCTCTCATTACACAGACTGGAGTGCAATGGCGTGATCTCAGCTCACCGCAACCTCCGCCTCCTGGGTTCAGGCAATTCTCCCGCCTCAGCCTCCTGAGTAACTGGGATTACAGGCATGCACCACCATGCCCAGCTAATTTTTTGTATTTTTAGTAGAGACGAGGTTTCACCATGTTGACCAAGATGGTCTCGATCTCTTGACCTCATGATCCACCCGCCTCAGCCTCCCAAAGTGCTGGGATTACAGGCTTGAGCCACTGCACCTGGCATTTTTTTTTTTAATTTTGCTTTGAGTTAGGGGTTTGGCTTATATAGAAAGGAAATTACAATTAAATAGTTTGTAGTGAATTTGGTAAGCCAGAATGCTAGCACTCAGTAGCCAGAGAAGGCCAGGAAGGCACTCTAAGTGAGACCTTTCAGCCCAGTGTGTCCTCTTTCCATGACCAGCATGCATTGTGGCATAGTGGATATTGTACTTCTATAATAACAGATACCTAGTACCAACAGAATGTGTTCCACAGAGAGAGCTTTTTCCTGTATGTTCTGACACATTTTGTTTCCTTGTGGATGAAACACTTCATTATTTTTCCTTCACAAAACAAGGTGCTTTTTGACTGTGTTTTCAGTTGCTATACAAACACTATAAATAATGCAGCTAACTCCCAAAAGCACTATTCTAGAGATTCTGGCACATAGATTGCTGGGAAACTTTCTGCTTAACTCATTGAGGGAACCTTATTTCAGTAGTAGACTGATGTCAAAAGTGGAGCTTCGAGCAAGAGTTCACTCCTTTCATCCAAATGCAATACCCTCCTGGTTTGTAGCATGTGTGTCGTGCAGGCTGGAATGATAGCTTGTCCCACTTACCTTCCTAATAGCATATACTGCAACTGAAGGACCTATCAACCTTGATGTCACTGTTTCTCCTTCGTTCCTCCTATATACAATTAAAATAGCTTCCCAACTGTATTTGTTATTCTACATTAGAAACATAATACATCATTTTGGAAATGTTAAGATTCTGACTGAAGAGAAACTAACTTCTGTTATAGTCTGTATGGTATGCTCTGTTAAAGTCTGTATGGTATGCCGTAAGCATCAGGATAACTGGATATTTCATAATTTGCTGTAGACTCAAGTGTTCAATTCCAAATCACTTAAATGCTCAGCATGATTCATCTGTGGTCATAGTCTCCCTAACTGAAATAGTGTCATAATTAAAGTCCTCAGTGATTTTTAAAACCTAAACTGTTGGGTACACTTAAAATATTTTAACTGATACCTGAAGCACACTTAGTGGCTATAACACTTTGAGCTTGTTACTGAAATTCTTTGCTTCAATTCAACTGTTAATTGGGGATGATAATGTGATATGGCTTAAATCTGAGTTTATTTGAAGTCTGTGGCATATTTTCTGTCATTATAAGCACATGCTGTCATTGTGGAGTGTGATTGTTCACAGTAACCAGAACAGTGCTAGGGTCCATTTTTCTCTGCTCAGAGCTTAAGCAGGGTTAAACATTGCTTGGCATTGCTAGAACATTGTCCCTTGTTGTCTTACGCTTGGCTGTTTCTTATGAACATGCTTGTTTAGGAACAGAATGTTTGCTAAACTCAACCTAATCTCACTGCTTTCCAGCTTTTAACTGTGCTTTTTTTCCTTCTAAAGTAATTATTAGTTGCTTTGACCACAGTTTATCATAGCTGTCAGTAACACTTGAGCATTTCTGAAAATGCATTTCAACTATTGTCCAGAATGTCTTGTTGGGTCATTTGCTAGATTAGAAAAACAGACAAACTGTAGCGTCATTTCTAAGCTGGGATCTGTTTGAAAAACGTCTATTGATGTAAAGGGAAATAATGAGTAGAGAGTGTGACTAAAATATTTCGGTATTATCTGCTGGGGTGGAGAGCAGGTAAGCAGTAGCTTATTTAGGAACCACAGAGTTTGGGAAAAGCTGCAGTGGCTCCTGTCTTGGATTTGCTGTCTTGATGCAAAGTGTGGGATATGATGAGCATGATTTGCCAGCCCATTTTTTAGGGGATCGCAGTAGCACGGGCATTGGCTATGTCATGAGGCTTGTTGGTGCCTGGGAGGGCTGATGTGGGAAAAGCTTGTCCACAGAAGTATTCACAGCATTTCTCCTCCTTGTGTCAGAAAGATCGTGTGGGGCCTTTTTCTCCCATTTATCTGGGGTATGGAGTGGCTTTTATATTAGGTAGGTACAGGACTTTTTTTTTTTTCCATTTCTCTCATTTCATTTAGGATATTGAGACTCCAGATAATCTGATAAAGTGAAATTCATTTATTAATGTGTTTATCTAGTAAATATTTGAGTACCTATTCTTTTCCATACACCAGGTTAGCCAGTGGTAGGAGAGGGATGAACTTACAGATAGGGTTCTTTTCCTCACCACATTTATAGATTAAAATGAGTGATTCTAATAGAAAATGGTAAATGCAGCAACTTAAACATTTGATGTTATAGGACTGGCAGACTTCAGGGGTCAGAGAAGACTGACTGAGGAGAGATAATATTAAAGTTTGGACCAGAAGGAAACTGGGAATTAACTGGGTGAATTAGTCTGTGGAAAGCAAGACTGAGGAACTTGGGCCTCTAGCCTGAGGGAATTGGTATCATTTGCGTTGATTAATTGTTTAGAACACTTGAGGCTGACCATAGTGAAAATGTTTTGGGAGGAGAGGTTGGATCAGTAGAAGGCTTTTGCAGGATTCAAATTACAGTAGTAGACAGTGTCCTGAACCAGGGCAGAGAGCAATGGTGATAGGGGAGGAATTGAGGTTGAGCTAGAAGACACAGTGAAGAACCCTGAGTAAAGCATCAAAGAGAAGGATTCAGGGATGGTGCCCAGGTTTCTGTTCTGAGTAATGAGTTAGATGTTACGTACCACTCACTAAATGAAGGAACACAGGAGGAGGAACAGGTCTGCAGGGAAGATAAGTTCACGTATCTACTTTTGGAGCTTCAGCTGCCTGTGGAACTTCCACCTGTAGGTGAGCAGGGAGATGAATGACTCTAGAGCTGAACAGAGAGATCTGGCTTCCAGATTAGAAAGATGTGAGTCAGCAGTGTCTTATATGCAGACTGTTAAGAGGTAGAGTGAATGAAGACATGTGAGGTGAGGGAGAAGAGAGCCAGATACAGAATCCCAAGGAACACCACTACTAGATGTTTTTAGTATAATTTTTTTTTTTTTTTGAGACGGAGTTTCGCTCTTGTTACCCAAGCTGGAGTGCAATGGCACGATCTCAGCTCACCACAACCTCCGCCTCCTGGGTTCAGGCAATTCTCCTGCCTCAGTATCCTGAGTAGCTGGGATTACAGGCACGCACCACCATGCCCAGCTAATTTTCTGTATTTTTAGTAGAGATGGGGTTTCACCATGTTGACCAGATGGTCTCGGTCTCTTGACCTCGTAATCCATCCGCCTCGGCCTCCCAAAGTGCTGGGATCACAGGTTTGAGCCACCGTGCCCGGCCTGTTTTTAGTATACTTTTAAAGAAGAGAACCCCAGGTATAAATTGCGATTATTTTTGTTTTCATAATTAACAAGTATGTATTTATTAGCTGAATTTGTTAGAAACTGCATTAGAATTCTGTTTATTCCGAAATGCAAATGAAAATGTATGCAAATTATTACATTGTTCACCTATACAACATTTCCCGGAACCACGTAGCATTTCCCAGAACCACGTAGGCCATTGACATTACTCTGTTTCCCCATGTGCTGAAGGTCCTGGCGTAATCTGTGCATGCTCTAATGTCTTCTGTGACCCTCCTCAGCTCAGCAGCAGATGCGGCCAGCAAGGCGGATCTCTTCCATCAGCATCTCTCCGCTCCTCCTTAAGTATAAAACTCTCTTTTCTCTTGGCTCTTCTTATTCCAGTGATGATGAGGAGGAGTTTCATAGTAAGTAAGCAACTTTAGTGTCCAGTGACTATTCTTGAAGGTCTGACCAGCTCAGAAAATGCTGTAGGCTTGGTACTAAGGAATTGTTTGGGGACTTTTAGCCCCTTGCATGCCATCCTTTGTAAGTCATTTGTCTTTATGCTGCTAACACCGAGCCATTGGCTTCCTGATTCCAGGGCACAAGGTAACTTTCCAGCACACAGATACCCTCAAAGGTGTAGAGGATATGTTCT
Source organism: Leontopithecus rosalia (assembly GCA_028533165.1). Classification (NCBI taxonomy): domain Eukaryota; kingdom Metazoa; phylum Chordata; class Mammalia; order Primates; family Cebidae; genus Leontopithecus; species Leontopithecus rosalia. Next base: position 126,150,568 of record CM052653.1, on the reverse strand, counting down.
CATCCTATTGTGTACTCTTTGTAATACTGTGTGCTAATTTCACAAAACTTTACTTGGCAGTATAAATTTTATTTTCCTTGTTTTGTTGTTCTGGCTAATGGGACAGATATCTAGATGTTCTTCTGTGGTATTTAAAAGCTGTTGTTAATACTTTTTTTTCTGCTTTTCAGACCGTTTCTTTAAAAATACCTTTCTTTTAAGATTAGACCCTATGTGTTAGAGGGAGGGAGTTATATGCATATTTGTCTCCTACTTTCTCTCTCCTTTTGAACTTTTATTTTTCATTTCTTTGGATAAGCTGTAGGTTTCAAATGAATACATTCTTACTTGATAATGCCTAGTATAAAAACTTTAAAAGGCATCAATTTTAGTAAACTTGGAAAGGAAATAACCCCCTTTATGAAAATTACAGTCTTTAATTGTGCAAGATTTCTTGAATACTCCAGGATTGCTTTTAATGGAGAAAGCATTTATAATAGGAAGTTAAATAATGAATCATTTTTATATAACTCATTACGAGTCTGAGACAGTTACCATATTCATATGATTGAGTGCTCTAATTCCCTACCACTTGCTGATCCTAAATTTCAGCAATATTAAGTGTTGCTCAAGCTGGCATTTTCACACTGTTCTTAAAGGGAAGTGCCTTATGCACAGTAAGACAAACAGTTTAGTTAATTTGGTTTTAAATGGAGGCCTTATTAAGCATTTGGTATATTTTTCACTAATAAAAGATGTTTGAAAAATAGACACAGAATAAGATGATCCCAGTTGTAATAGGAAGAAAGTTGTGAAAATACACTTCAACTTCGGATATTCAAACATTTTCAAAGCTTTCATTTCAGAGTGTTTGTAATAGGCCAGGTGTGCTGGCTCACACTTCTAATCCCAGCCCTTTGGGAGGCCGAGGCAGGTGAATCACTTGCAGTCAGAGTTTAAAATCAGCCTGGCCAACATGGTGAAACCCTATCCATCCAAAAAAACAAAAAACAATTAGCCAGGTGTGGTGGCGGTCACCTCTTCAGGAGGCGCAGGAGAATCACTTGAACCCAGGAGGCGAAGGTTACAGTGAGCTGAGATCGTGTCACTGCACTTCAGCCTGGGTGACAGAGCAAGACTCCATCTCAAAAAAAAAAATAATAATATTCTGGGAAGTAGCCAGGTCAGCATGACAAGTAAGCCAAAGTCCCACTAATACAGAATTATAACCCTGTAACAGCACTGGTCACTCTGTTAATGCAACACGGTGGAACCCTAAAAATACAGAAGCTTGCACAAACTTTTGAATCAAGTATCTTTTCTCAAAGTGTGTTTCTTAAATTCAAAAGCACTAGTAAGAATTAGGTGTGGGCAGAGAGAAGGAAAAGGACAGAGGGGTTGGTTTGTGGCCAAGTATTAATAAATTTGGGAAACTTTGGGTTAAGTAGGCTTAAAATGCTAACATTGTATTACGTTGTGGATTTCCAAGGCTATATTCAATATACTGTTTCTCCCAAATATATTAACTAGGAAACCACAGTATGTGCAGCACTGTATACAACATTTCATGAAACTAGTGTTCCATGGAAATCTAGTTCCTGAAAAACATTGACCGTGTGCATCCAGTAGTTACAAGCTGAAATTCCTGCTTGTAGTATAAGTCCGAAGGTTATTTCATGCCTTGAAAGATAATCTAGTTGAAATATATTATTTACCCACAATAATACTTTGTAGGCTAACTTTAATGACAGGTTTCTTTTCTTTTGTCCATAATTTTGTCATGGAAGTAGCATTGGCTGTTTTCTACTCTTAGATGCTCTGAAAACTTGATGACACTAGAAATTTCAGAGGCATTGGTGGGTTAATTACTGTTTTCAGAACCACATCTAAAAGGTCATCATAACTAAAATTCTTAGCAGTGGAAAAGTTGGAAATACTATAGGAGTCGTAGATTCTCCAGTACTCAGTCATGTATTTGTTCGGTTTTTAATTTATTCCACAGGTATCTACTGGAAGCTTATTATTGGCCTCGCTTTGTGTTAGTTGGTATTTTCCTGCATTATAAATTTTATTTTTATTTAGTTCATATTATTAGGGTAGTAACTTAATAGGTAAATTTTTAAATGTTTAATAGATTCCAGGCAGGCTTAGAAAATTTAATGCTGCTTATATCGCTGAAGTTTACTTGGGTAGAAAAAGTTTTAAAGCCACTGATTTAAACTATCCTCTTGATGTTTTTAAGTACACTAAGGCATCATGAGGTTAAAATGCTGATAGTTTCTTTCCTAGATCATGCAGAACCTAGGGATGGATCCCAAATATTCTTACTCTGCTAATCTTTTCCTCTCACCTGGCTGTCATTACCATGTGTTGTAAGTGAATAAATAGAAGAACCACCCCAAATTGGGAAAAAGGAAAAAATACAGAAGATAATCTTTTGAAGACTTAGAATTTGTTTTAAGATTTCTTATGTATTATTCCTACCTGTTGGCAATTTAAATTTAGCCAGGTGCAATGGCTCACACCTGTAATCCCAACATTTTGGGAAGCTGAGACAGGAGGATTGCCTGAGCTCAGGGGTTCAACACTAGCCTGGGCAACGTGGTGACACCCTGTTTCTAAAAAAGTTTTTAAATAATAAATACAAATAATAACTACAGTTTTGCATTTCTATTGAGAATCTAGAACAGTTTGAGAGTTGAAGAGTTTCAGATGCTGGTATTCTGGTGTGCTTTTGTTTTTGTTTTTGAGTTGGAATCTTGCTCTGTCACCTAGGCTGAAGTACAGTGGCGCAATCTCAGCTCACTGCAACCTCTGCCTCCCTGGTTCAAGTGATTCTGCTGCCTCAACCTCCTTAGTACCTGAGATTACAAAAGCGTATGCCACCATGTGTGGCTAATTTTTGTATTTTTAGTAGAGAGGGGGGTTCGCCATGTTGGTCAGGCTGGTCTCGAACTCCTGACCTCAAGTGATCCACCCACCTCAGCCTCCAAGAGTGTTGGGATTATAGGCATGAGCCACCATGCCTGGCCCAAATGCTGGTAATCTGGTTGTAGAACATCTTCAAATCTGTATCAGATTAAAATTTTGCTCACAGTAACCTCAGAGATCCTTGAAACCAACCTCAAGGAGAAAGGAAGGGGTTTTGTCTAAGTCGTTTACAATAGTGATACAGAGTAACCTTGTTTCCCTGAAATATACATGGAAATAGTTGTATAGCTGATCTCCTGAAAACTGAAAAGCATTTGTCACTGTGACTGAGGCCTTCCTCTCATCTAAGTCTCCAGTAACAACCTTTCCTAACGTGGTGGATAAAAATAATGATAATGTTCCTTCTGGTTTTTCTCCATATTGCCCTATTGGACATAGTCTTAGAATTTTAATGACCTGAGGCAGTTTATGATCCAGTATTTGTGGAAGGAAGAAGTATGCATTTGCCTGATTCTTTTTTATCTCTATTAGCCTGGAAAGGACTTTGCCTTCTGTTTTATCTTCCTCATTTCACAGCTGAGGAAACGAAATCCAAAGGTCTCATCCCAAATTAGTGACAGGCCCAAGACTTGATACATCAACTTTGATGCTCTTTCCTGTTTGCTAATCTGCTTCTAGAAATTAGTCATGAAATTATTAGTGATGAGCTAGATCTTTAGTATAGAAACATATAAAAGCAGGATTAACAGGGATAAAATATGATATTTAATTTCCTATTTTGTATTCTTCCTATGATGTCATGTCAGGAGGACAGTTTGTGCAAACTGAAGATTGATAAGAACTAGAATTAAACATGCTTCATATGTGTTTAAGCATTAGAAAAAGTTATTTGGAGTCTTCAATTACTTGAATCCTGGATTAAACTTATTTTCTTTATGGGAAATTCACTGCCTACTTGTGGTTCTTAATTTGAGGGTTTCAGGTTTAAATTTTCCTTCTTTCAAACCTTTAGAAGGAGGAGGTGCCATGTGCTGATGTTGACATGCTGTTATTGCTTTAGCTGTGTCATTGTGAATTTTTAAATATTCTACCCACCGCCAGTGTTAAATGTTTTGGTTCTAACTTTTCCTCTGCCTTTTTTGTTTTCTAGATTCACGGCCCTTCCACAATACCAGTGCTAATGTGACTGAGAGGTATTATAGACTTGTTTTGTTACTACTTTTTTCAGAAATAAAATGAAGGAAATTTAAGATCTGTTAGGCCATTTAATTATGTAAACTAAGTCAATTGAGCTTATTGGGTTCTTCTTTCAGTGATAAATTTGGAATAATGATTAAAAGTGGTTTTGTAATTAGCTGGGCATGGTGGCGCATGCCTGTAATCCCA
>CM052653.1:126055833-126146172 GCA_028533165.1 Leontopithecus rosalia | reverse complement strand
GCAACCTCCGCCTCCTGGGTTCAGGCAATTCTCCTGCCTCAGCCTCCCGAGTAGCTAGGATTATAGGCGCCCACCACCATGCCGAGCTAATTTTTGTGGTTTTAGTAGAGACAGGGTTTCACCTTGTTGACCAGGATGGTCTCAATCTCTTGACCTCGTGATCCACCCGCCTTGGCCTCCCAAAGTGCTGGGATTACAGGCTTGAGCCACCGTGCCCGCCCAATAGTTTTCTACTTGTATTAATTACACTGTCCTCAGGATAAAAATTACTTTTTGCATTTATTGATGTGAGGGTACACTATTTTTTGACTTTAGGAACTTGCGCACACTTATGGGGAATTTTCATTCCTAAATCTAATAGTCTAACATTTTGTTTCATATTAGTGTCTGTGTGTGTGTGTGTGTGTGTGTGTGCGCGCACGCGCGCGCACATTTTTTAATACTCTTAGCTGTTTTAAGCTTTAAAGCTGTGTTCTTCTGTATGGATGTAACTGGTACACAGCTTTGTCAAAGTAAATTGATTCTTGACAGCAAGCCAAGGATTTCTGTTCTGACTGACTTCTGTTTTCATGCTTATGAGACTGAATATTCTACTTGAAGCATAATTTGGGTTCCTATGGCTGCCCTGCAATTTTTTTTGACTTGGCCTTCCTTTCACAGAGGCATCAGTTGTGGTTCTGATTCAGAACCCTTGCAATGAATGCTTCTCTTTGCACTGCTTTTATAGCTTATTTATTCTTTCTCCTTTCTAGAGCAGTGGTTTTTTACCATTTCCCCTTTATCTTAAAAAAAGACTGCTTTGTTTTGTAAACAACGCATTTATAAATAAACTCTGACTGCTAACAGGACCCCTTATGGTGCTGCTTCTGCCTGCAGCCTGCCCTGTCACAGAGGCTCTAGAGGCAAACACTGCTGTTCTATGAGAAAGTTCCAAAATAACTATTCTAGAACACCTTGGCAAAGTAATATAAATGGATGCCTTTTCTGTATAACGGATTATTTATTCAAATGCCCAGCATTTCTTTTTTTTTTTTTTTTTTTTTTGAGACAGAGTCTTACTCTGTCACCCAGGCTGGAGTGCAGTGGCACAATCTTGGCTCACTGCAAACTCCACCTCCCAGGTTCGACTTACTCTCCTGCCTCAGCTTCTTGGGTAGCCAGGACTACAGGCACGTACCACCACACTCAGTTAATTTTTGTATTTTTTAGTAGAGACAGCATTTCACCATGTTGGTGAGGCTGATCTTGAACTCCTGACCTCAAGTGGTCTGCCCGCCTTGGCCTTCCAAAGTGCTGGGATTATAGGCATGAGCCACCACACCCGGCCCAAATGCCCAGCATTTAAGAAAATCAACCATTGCAAGTTTCCCAAGTTAGAACATGTCCATCCTGATGGACTTAGATTTTATGTGGGCTTCTTGAACAGATGGATCAGTAAATCTGAATCTACGTAAAGCTCATAAAATTGATTCTTCTACACTCTGCCTCAATTCTGCCTGCTATTCAGTATGTTCCCTCCTAAAATTGAACCTAGCTGCATGGATCATTCCACAGTCTTGATTGTCCAATGTGCCAAAAGGCTAGAAAAGAGTTGTGATATCTACCGTTAAGGAACTTGGATATGTAGTCAGTCATAAGATTCCTTGGTTTGCAACCCCTGTTAACAAATGCCCTGCCATTCTGTTACATATATGGGTTTCCTTTCAAGCACCTATTTGTTGCAAAGGAGTTTGTAGATTGAGTGCTATTGTAGATGAATAGATTCTATATAACATAATTATTGAATGATTGATGGGCTCTTTTTAACATGAGATCACTGAAAAATCCATAATTAAAACATTTACAGTGAGCCAGGCAGTAGCTCATCCTATGATCCCAGCACTTTGGAAGCCTGAGGTGGGAGGATTGCATGAGGCCAGGAGTTCAAAATCAGCTTGGGCAACATAGTAAGACCCCATCTCTACAAAAAAATAATTGGAAAATAGCCATGTGTGGTGGCATGTGCCTTTAGTCCCAGCTTACTCTAGAGGCTGAGGCAGGAAGATTGCGTGACGTGAGCTCAGGAGTTGAAGGCTGCTGTGAGCTATTACCACATCACTCACAGCAAGACTCTGTCTCTAAAACAAGTAAACAAAAAACATTAGTGATGGAAACTTAGACAAGTTTTGATTAACAGGACCTGGGCATTGTGGCATACTCTGTAAAAAGCCATTCAGCAGCCTTCATCTACATTTTATTCTGCTTCTCATTTATTTAACTTGTGTAGTCCTTTAAAAAAATCAATCTTCTTGTTTTTATTTAGTATAACAGAAGAGAACTATAATTTCCTGCCACAATGTCCCTCCAAGAAAGATTTTGAAGGGAAGAGTGGAACAAAAGTGAGTCGTACATTCAGCTACATCAAGAATAAAATGTCCAGCAGTAAGAAGAGCAAAGTAAGTATCGCTGTGGGCATTGTTTGTGACCATTACAGTCGGTCCTCAGTAGGATCCTGTCACAGCCTGCATAACACCAAAACTGGCTGAATCGTGGAGACATAAATAGAAATAAATTCAGAATTACTCTCTAAAATCGCCTAATATTTAAAGGAAAATAACAAGAAGTGAAACTACCAGTTACTGAGTTTTTACTATATGCTAAGTGCTTTCTATATATTATTTAACCCTTTCAACAACCCTATCAGGTAGGTATTATCTCTCTTTTCTAAAACTGAGATACCTTACCAAGGATGTTCCTCTAATGTGAAAAGTAGTTCAAACCAGATCTCTTTGGTTTCAAACCCCATATTCTCATTAAACCACAGTGCTTAAATCTGTAATATCAGTTTAAATGCAACAGAAAGGATTTTATGCCAAGATCAAAGGATTGAAAATATTTATATTTGGATTTAGAGGGAAGAATGATTATCCCACAGAAGATCACAAGAACTTTTAAGACTAATATGATTTCTTAGATCTGTTTCTAAGTAGGAACATTTTAGAATATATTCTCTTAATGCTTAGGAGATTAAATATTTAAACTAAGTCTGTGTGTGTATATGTGTGTGTCTGTGTCTGTGTCTATGTCTGTGTCTATGTCTGTGTGTATGTATAGACAACTCCACTCTATTACCCAGGCCAGAGTGCAGTGGCATGATCATGGCTCACTGCAGTCTTGAACTGCCAGGCTCAAGCAGTCTCCTGCCTCCCACCTTAGCCTCCTGTGTAGCCAGGACTACAGTCATGTGCCATCATGCTGAGCTATGTTTACATTTCTTTTTGTAGAGATGAAGTCTTGCTGTTTTGTCCTGACTAGTCTAACTCCTTACCTTAAGCAGTCCTCCAGCTGCAGCCTCCCAAAGCACTGGCTGTGATCCACCGTGCCCAGCCTAAAGTAACATTTTTTTATCTGGTTACTTTTTATGTGATCATTATAGGATTCTTCAAAATATAAAAGTATAAGAATGAAAATATCCTGTAGTAACCCCACTTAGAGATAAGTATGCTTAATGTTTTGTTTGATATATTTCTAATCTTTTTTTAAAATGTGTTTTGAAAAGAAGTTCACTTTCTTATGAACCCAAACTGATTCCAGATATTTCAAGTCCATGGGGAAAAATTTTTCACCTCTCATGCTGTATTAATCTACCCACAACACCCTCTAACAAAATAAAGACAGAAGTAGATAAACATTTGAAATCGGTTAAGGAACTCTTGCAGGGAATCACTGTGTGTGTGTGTGTGTGTGTGTGTGTGTGTGTGTGTGTGTGTGTGTGTGTGTGTGTGTGTATCTGTGTCTGGGTAAAAGGGCATTGCCTCCTCCATCACGAAACAACGTGCACTAAGCTTCTCAAGCTCTCAGTTCAGTGGGTTGATGGAAGTATAGCCAAAGTATTTTACCATGTTTTGTAAGATCTCTCTTTAGCAGATACATTCAAAAAAAATTTTCCACAAAACCTGCCACAAGAATTGTGTTTTCTCTTTCCTATTCAGGTACAGAATAGAGAAAAAGTAGGCAATCAGGGAGAGATGCAAAGAGTCTAGCAAATTATTTCTGGCATCGTTACATACTTGTTAACTTCAGACTCAGCCTTGTTTTATAATTCAAAAAAAATAAAGGAAAAGAAAATGAAAGTCAAAGAGGGTAGAATGTTTTACCAGTATTCTATGTATTTACATATTGTCAACCAGGCTTAAAATAGAGCCTTAGCTATTTTACTTATCACTGCTGGCTTGGATACTGGTCGATATCAACAAAAGAAAATCCCCCTGGACAGATCTGTATAAATTAGCCACGTATTATTAAATGACTTGTATGGTCTTAGCATTCCACTAGGTGCTAACAGGCACCTAAGAGAACTAAAGCTCAGAGTCTTGACCTTGAAGAACTTTGTGATCTAGTTTGGATGCATTCAAAATGTTTCTCTTGTTTTTTGTTTTGCTTTTAAACTGCTGAATCTTGTCTTCCAACAAGCATTTAATGGAAGACCAGTAAATACATGGAGATTCTTCCTTCCTATCCATCTCCCCAATGTCATGGATTTTTGGGACAGAGCAATGAATATACCATTGATCTCATGGATGAAGTAGAACACACATATGATGGGGAAAAAAAAAAAAACAATGTAAGATGGAATTTAGAAACTGGACCCTGACCTTTAAAAAAGTCTCATCCTAGCCTCCTTTTACATTTTTACAATTTTACAACTGAAGCAAGAGACATAGGCTTCAAGTCACACAACCTCTTGTGATCTGACTTCCAGAAAGTAGTACTCATCATTTTGTGCTTCAACAAAATGTTACTGTACAGTATAATTTTTTTCTTTTAACTTTTTTAATCTGAAGGGACTGGAGTTTGCTAGAAGGGGATAAGCAGAAAGGACAGGAGAAAACATACTTTATGTTAGAGTGAAATCTGTGATCACTGGTGGAAACTGTTTATTATCAGGTGACCTCTTGCCTTTGATCATCTCCTTTGTCAAAATGACAACACTCTTTTGCAATTGAGATTAGTTCCTCTTTCAAACTTGGCTTCAAGATTTGATATTTTGGGGCCATGCTGTGTTTAGCCGTGGAAACCAAAAAATTACGAATCCACAATCCTGGATTGCAGTCCATTTCCCTTTACCAAGTGTTCAGAGTGTCCCAATGACACTGTAAGTCACCTTTTATAGTGAATTGTTATTAGCCCATTTTTAGATAAAATTGGAACAACTTGACTTTTGCCAATGTAGCAAAAGATGTTTTTGTTGTTTTTTTTTAAAAAAAAAAAAAACAGGCAGGGGAGCCTGGACACAGTGGTACATACATGTAATCCCAGTACTTTGAGGCTGAGATCAGAAGATCTCTTAAGGCCAAGAGTTCAAGGTCAGCCTGGGCAGCATAGTGAGACCTCCTCTCTACAGAAAAATTAATTGTGAAAATTAGGTAGGTGTAATGGCACACCTGTAGTCCTAGCTACTCAGGAGGCTGAGACAAGAGGATGACTTGAGTCCAGGAGTTCAAGGCTGCAGTAAGCTGTATATACACCAGCCTGGGCAATGGAGCCAAGACCCTGTCCCTTTAAAAAAAAAAAAAGAAAAGAAGAAAGAGAAATAGTAAAGCAGTATACTTTGTGTTGTTACATTAAATACCCTGTCTCACTGTGCTATGTATCCACATGGAGTTTTACCATACAGAAGTACTGTATTTTCTAAATGATAACATAAAAATTAATAAATACTAAATTTTCTTAGCATAGTGATGCTAACTTTAATCTTGTTCGTAACTATTGAATAATGTTACTTCTCCATAATGTTAACAAATTTAAAGTGCTACTATGGATGTTGACACTGATTTTTCTACGAAAACGATAAATTCTCAGTTTTTAAAAATTATTTTTTAAATAGATGCTGTGAGAGACCATCTGAGCCAGTTGTTTTATTAATCTGCTATATAATTAATCTGCTATATAATCTGATATATAATCTGATATATAGACCTACATCTTTTAAAGGAAAAATTTAAGCGTCTACTGAATATAATATTAAAATGCCACCTTTGGCCGGGCGCGGTGGCTCAAGCCTGTAATCCCAGCACTTTGGGAGGCCGAGGCGGGTGGATCACGAGGTCAACAGATCGAGACCATCCTGGTCAACATGGTGAAACTCCGTCTCTACTAAAAATATAAAAAATTAGCTGGGCACGGTGGTGCGTGCCTGTAATCCCAGCTACTCAGGAGGCTGAGGCAGGAGAATTGCCTGAACCCAGGAGGCGGAGGTTGTGGTGAGCCGAGACTGCGCCATTGCACTCAGCCTGGGTAACGAGCGAAACTCCGTCTCAAAAAGAAAAGCCACCTTTAATTCTTAGAAAAGTATCTAAGGATGGTTTGAAAGTGTCTGCTTTCTATTCATGATGTATATATGTATATATCTTTATGAAAATAGGTTATTGCAACAGCAGTTTCAAAGCAATAAAGAAAAAAATAGGTAATAGTGATTAACCTAGATAAATTTTATTCAGTTATATAATTATGATCATAAACAGTTCTTGAACATGTCCAAAGAAGCCAAAAGCCAGTAGGCAATAAACTGTTCACATTTCCAGGAGACTAACATATTTTGTCTGGAGCACTGAGTTTTGTATAGAAACTTAAGTAATTGAGTCCTTGGTCCTATGTCCTTTTGAGAATTATCAACAACTGGCATAAGTGATTAGATTAGATAAAGTATATTGAATGATTTTGTCGAAGGGCTAAGCAGGAAGTACAACAGGAAGGCTGGCAGTTTCTGCTTTTGTCTTAGTATCTTTGAGAGATAGTGCTGATTCCTGCTTAGTAAGTTTGCATGTTTCAGAGTATTTAAACACTATATGCATGATGTTTGAGTTCACAAAGGGAGTGGAGTGACCTCTTTAACCCATCGTATCACACTGGTTTTCTTTTTTCTGAACCTCAGTTACTTTTGCACCAACCTAATAATAAGCTTTCCTCTTTGTAGACAAGCAAGAGTTGGTTAGAAATGTTTTTTTAAAAAATCCATTGACTGGAAGTAGGTATTTTTGAGTGCACAGGTTAGATTCTTACACTGCTGCAAATACTACATGACTTTATAACAGGACATTCAGTTACAGCTCCTAGGTCCTATGGTTTGTTTAAAAAAAGAGCTGTACCCATCGGCCTTTGAGAAGGGCCTCCCAGAGTAATGTTGACAAAGACTTCAGTCAGTGTTAAATATAACTCTCATTCCTACTTTGATTAAAGATCTGTTACATGACATTTGTTTGATCATATCATGTTTTCACAGTTGTCCAAAGTGTTCTGATTCTTTTTATTTGTAATTACATGTATAAAGGGGTATTTTTGGAAAAGTGAAGAATCCTCTTTCATAGTGCCCTAGTGCGGTTGTTACGTGCATCTATCCCTGTTAAATACCATTAGCTTGCTTCCCCAGCAAACAGATCAAGCATTTTGCCAGTTGTTAAACATGGAAAAGTCAAACTTCGGAAAACAGCTAGTCACCACTTTACCACAGGCGACTTCACTAAGAAGTTTTGTTATGAAACTCACTGCAATTTATAAAATGAGGAGTCTATTTTTAAATAGATAAGATATGTTCCTTAACATCCCTTGTAAAAACTTGGCTTCAAACCTTGATAGAGTTCTTACGTTGCCGCTGAAGCACTGTCCATGTGCACTGTTTTTGGGGGGAATGGGTTTTGTTTCATTTCTTGTATTCTTTGTAACAAGGGTTGTTGGCTTTACAAGCAGCATTCAAACAGTTAAGACTGTCTTAAGGAAACAAGCAGCCTCAGCCCTCCCTCCTTCCCTTTCTCAACTAGTCTCTGGCTTCCTCTTACGGTTTCACTAATGGCAGCTCAAAGCTGCTGAGCTCTGCCTTGACGGCATGCACCCCCACTTCTGTGAGAGCGCATTTCCTGGAATGGGGGTCGAATCATGTCGATAAAATGGGGTCGGTTTCATGAAATACCCCACATAACAGTGAGATTCATAGGACCAAAGCATGGGGAGGTAAGAGCCTGACTTCTTTAAAGCACTTAATTCTGAGAAACACAGAAAGGCGCAGTGGAGTTAGTTGTTTTGTTTTGTTTCTATCCTGGGAAGAACTAATTTGGATTGTTGCAAAGGGAAACTGTTTCTTATTTATTCAAATTTGAAGAGCATTGCAAGGCTTGAGAGGAAAAGCTAGTTGCCATAAAAGATTTTTTAAACTATTACAGTATGCTTTAACTTCACGGAGCAAAAAATCAGATGCTTTTCTGTGTAACATTTTTTGCATGGAAAAACCTTTAGCAAAATTTAGTTAAAAGAAATTATTTGAAAAAACTCAAATTTTGTTGTTGATTATTAAAGTTTTATGTACTTTAGCAGTTACCAGTTTTCACTCAGAACAGTTTCCTGTTTTGTAAAGTGAAGGAGTTTTTCTCTCTTCCTCTCTCGTTATTTTTTATAGTTTAAAAGTTTAGTAATTTGGCCCTAAAGTGTTCATTATATGTATTTTATTAAAAGAAGGCTTCATGTGAATCATAGATCTAGCAAATACTTACCATTTCATTACAGTGGATGGGTTCTGAACAGAAAGTCAGAACACCTGGGTTCCTATTTTGACTGTGTCGATCATCTGTCGTGTGATCCTTTGCAAGTCAACCAGTCTCTCCAGTCCCTGACAGCATAGTGCAGTGCATGAGAGCTGAGCTTTACAGTCAGCCAGATCAGAATCTTAATTTCAGCTTGGGCAGTTATTGGCATGTAGCCTCAAAGGCATTTAACATCTCTAAGCTTCCATCTCTTAAGATATAAAATGGAGATAATACCTAGTACTCAATTCATTGGGTTGTTGTGAGAAAATACATGTAAATTGCTTATTACAGTGCTTGGCACGTAGTGACTGTTCAGATTTTTAGCTGTTTTCTCTTTATCCTCTGCATTGTCAAATGGGAAGCATCATGCTCACCCTGCCCACTTCAGAGTTACTGAGTCAGATGAAATGATGTGTGTAGAAGACATTGATTCAAAATGTAAGGCATTTAGTAGTTGTCATGATCACTAACTTGGGACACCCATTTTTCTGGAATTTTTTTAGAACATAACAATAGTATTGGCAATAGGTAAAATCTTCTACCTCTGTGGATGGTAGTTCTTTGTAGTCCAGTTGGTCCAAAAGGAAATTATTCCACTGATACTAATTTACCAGCCAAGTAATCTGCCAAACAGTGCTTCTAAAGGACCTTTTATGGAGAGTATGGCTATATCCCCATGGTCCTGGCCTCCTCAGAATGGTACCCACCTGAAATGTCCCTGACTGCTTTAGGTGTTTAATTAAGGACCCAACACTCATCAGTAGTTCTTCAAGTTTTCAAGGTTTGAATTCTTTCCATTCTTCTTCATGACTGTGTAAGTTTTGATAACAGTCTCTCTTAGATTGTGGCTTGATGTCATGTGAGTCCTCTGCTTTTGGTCTATCTCTAGAACATTTCTGACATTTCTTATGTTGTTCTTGAGGTGACATGGCCAAAGTAATCTGGCACTGAGAGCTCCTGACTCCCAGCCCAGTGCTTCACTGGTCACCCAGTCTGATCTCTCCTTTTCTGGTGTCCCCTGCGCTTTGTATCTGGTCCAGTTATGGCCTGCTTGGTAATTGGAAGCACCTGGGCAGTGGCTGGGCACACAGGAAGAACAAGATGAGTATCAGTTTCTGTTGCCACTCTGACAAGTGAGGGAAGACCACAGGAAAGAAAGGAGCTTCACAAAAGAGGTCGGAGTACATCTTAGGAAGCTTATCTTTCCAACCTAAGGACATCGCCTGCTTTTCCTGCCTTCCTGCGCCCCTAGGTACTCAGAGTACAGGAGTGAGTGAGCTGCTAGACCTTGAGACTTCTTTTCCTGGTACATCATTTTCTTAAAGTCACCCTGTTGTTAACCAGCTTGAGGGACAACGAAGGCAGTTTTTGAGAAGAATTAGTATTATTTTTTTGAGATGGAGTCTCACTCTGTCACCTAAGCTGGAGTGCAGTGGCGCCATCTTGGCTCGCTGCAACCCCTGCATCCTGGGTTCAAGCGATTCTCCTACCTCAGCCTCCCAAGTAGCTGCGATTACCGACACCCACTACCACACCTGGCTAATTTTTGTATTTTTAGACACCCACTACCACACCTGGCTAATTTTTGTATTTTTAGTAGAGATAGGGTTTCACCATGTTGGCCAGGCTGGTCTTGAACTCCTGACCCCAGGTGATCCATCTGCCTTGGCCTCACAAAGTGCTGGGATTACAGGCGTGAGCCACCACACCCAGCCGAGAAAAATTAACAAGGCTCCTTCCTGTCAACTGCATTCTCCTATCCTCCCTGCCCTGCACCGTTTTCCTTTAGCCACTCCCAAATTGCTTTTATCTTCCTGGCTCGCATCAAAACTTCATTTCCTTTACTGTAAGCAGTACCTTTCCATGTTGGCTTAGGAGAGTAATGAGCTGGTAAAACTCATTTCCAGTAAATTATGACTAATTATTATATTGCTAAGCATTATTGTGTATTCACTGTGTGCCATAAAAATCATGAGATGGGTACTTATTCCCATTTGAAAAATGAGAAAACTGAGGCTCAGAGAAATAATTTACCCAAGATCAGGCCATTACTGAGAAGTAGTAGCAGAACCTGAATCTGAACCAAGGTCTGCCACCGTTGTCTGTGTTCTTAACCCCTGTGCAGTTTTCTAGCCTCCCCCTCTAATCAGTCTCCTCTTGCCAGTTTGAAAATTAGGCCGAAGTTAATATTTATAAACCTTAAAATTCTAATTCGCAAAGACAAAATGTGTATGTGGAGCATATTTAATATTTCTGACTAACGTAAAGGAGGAAACTTCATAGATAGTCCCTCATTTAGGGATATGCGATTTATATGAGAAAGTTAGAGAAAAATTACTCAGTAATTTTTATGCCACCCAGAGGCATCTTTCTCTCCCTCAGGCCAGTCCCAGAATAGCCACCACTCTTTCTTCTGCCCTCTGCCTAAAGCTGACCCTAAACCCATGGCTTTCTTCCTGCGTGGACTGTGGTGTGACTTGCTGAGGAAGGGCTATGCTGAGGCTTTCAGAAGCCTCTTTGCAGGCCATTGTGTCTGTCAGTAGAAATAACCACTGAATAAGCCACTGCCGGGGACTGTTCAGCCTGCTCAGTTTTCATGTGAATTTTCTACTGTATCTTGCATGCCAACATCTTAAAAAAAAAAAAAAAAAAACGTTGCCCAGAACTTTGTTTCTCACTCTTGTCCAGAATAGTCACCAGCCACTGTTGATCACATGCCAACTGGGTACCCAGGTAAGGAGAAGGCCCTTCAGTGTACAATTAATTGTGGATTCTTTTCTTCTGTTTGGCAGGAAAAAGAAAAAGAAAAGATTAAGGAGAAGGAGAAAGATTCTAAAGACAAAGAGAAAGATAAGAAGACTCTCAACGGGCACTCTTTCAGTTCCATTCCTATTGTGGGTCCCATCAGCTGTAGCCAGTGTATGAAGCCTTTCACCAACAAAGATGCCTACACTTGTGCAAGTAAGAGATATGCTTCTTCCTCTCATAAGATGGAACTCTCTTGGCTCAGGAAAGCTCATTTCTGGTTTCCTGTCCGCCCCACTCTTTATCTGTTCCTCATTTATGTGGAGAAGTAACCCTTTTTATGTCTTTCTTTAGACATGGTAAAAGAAATAAATTCTAGATACGTAATATACACCCAGTATTTTTTTCAGACAGTCTCAATTTCAAATACAAACGGTCCCTAAGTTAAGATGGTTCAACTTAGAATGTTTTAACTTTACAGTGGTTTGAAACAATATCCATTCAGTAGAAAGTGTACTTTGAGTACTTGTACACCCATTCTGCTTTTTACTTTCATTGCAGTATTCAGTAAATTATATGATATAGTCAACACTTGATCAAAAAATTGGCTTTGTGTTAGATAATTTTGGCCAACCGTAATGTAAGTGTTTTGAGCATGTTTGTTTACGATAGACCAGGCTAAGCTATGATGTCCAGAAGGTTAGGTGTATTTTAATGCATTTTGACTTACAGTATTTTCATCTTACAATGGGTTTATGTGGATATAGCCTCATTGAAAGCTAAGGAGCATCTGCATTCTGTTCTATAATCTCTAAATCACTATACTTTTTTTGTTTGGTTTGGTTTGTTTTTGAGATGGAGTTCTGCTGTTGATGCCCAGGCCAGAGTGCAATGGCGTGATCTGGGCTCACCGCAACCTCTGCCTCCCAGGTTCAAGCAATTCTCCTGCCTCAGCCTCCCAGGTAGCTGGGATTACAGACATGCGCCACCATGCCCAACTAATTTTTTGCATTTTTAAGAGGCAGAGTTTTTCCATTTTGGTCAGGCTGGACTCAAATGCCCGACCTCAGGTGATCCGCCTGCCTTGGCCTCCCAAAGTGCTGAGATTACAAGCATGAGCCACTGTACCTGGCCCAGTACATGTTTTAAAAGTCTGTGTCAGCATCAAAATTTTCCATTGCCTCAAACCCTAAAGCTACTCAATGGCCTTTTGTTAGATTGTATGTGCCCGTTTTTATTCTGTTACTTTGGTGTATGCTTTAACCATTACCAACATTAAGCCATAGTTACTGCCAAGAAAGAGTACGTCCATGCACAGAGACATTCTGTGCTGACCTGCTGAGAGCCAGGTCTGCTAACAGAGCGTGGTTCCTGGTTTTGATAAGACACTCTGAGGCAGGAGTTGCTTAACTTTTTCCATACAAGAACAGATAAAAATTGTCTTAGGCGTGAGCCAAATGGTCTCTGTCACAATTCTTGTACTCAGCAGTTGCAGTACAAAAGCAGATGTAGACAATGCATAAACCAATGAGTGTGATTCCAATTAGTCTTCACTTATTTATAGTGAAAATTGAATTTCATAAGACTTTTATGTAATAATCTTCTGTGTTGTTTTTTGTGTTTTTGATGAAATCTTGCTCTTGTCACCTGGGCTGGGGTGCAGTGGTACGATCTTGGCTCACTGCAGCCTCCACCTGTCAAGTTCAAGTGATTCTTCTCTCTCAGCCTCTTTTGTAGCTGGGATTACAGATGCCCACTGCTACGCCCAGCTAATTTTTGTATTTTTAGTAGAGACAGGGTTTTGCCATGTTGGCCAGGCTGGTCTCAAACTTCTGACCTCGTGATCCACCTGCCTCAGCTTCCCACAGTGCTAGGATTACAGGTTTGAGCCACTACACCCTGCATCTTTCGATTTTTAAAAACTATGTAAAATGTAAAACTTATTCTTCATTCATGGGCTATACAAAACTAGGCTTCAAGCCACATTTAGCCCACAGACCGTAATTTGTACATTTTTTCTCTAAGGTACATCTCAAAATTTTGTCAAAGCACAGATCAAAAGTAGTAGTTGTAGAGCATACCAGGGTAAATCAGGGAGGCTGTTCATGGTCAGAGGTGACAATCTGGAGATCCAGCCAGCCCAGGCCCAGGCCAGTTACCCAGTAGGCTGAGGTAATTAACATAATATTATATACCTATAACCAGTTCAGATAAAATAGTGATGAATTCAGATGCCAAGAAGCAACTTTCAAACCATGATGTCCTGGAATCTTTTTTTAGTCACTTATGTTGGATAGGCCAGTAATTTCTTACTAAAAATAACTTACTGAAATTTGATTTTTTTTTTTGAGACAGGATCTCATTAGTTGCCCAGGCTAGTCTTGAACTCCTGACATCAGGTGATCCTCCTGGCTCAGCCTCCTGAGTAGCTGGTATTAAGCATGCCCCACTGTGCCTGATAGAAATTTGAAATGTTTAAAAGTGTATTTAGGCAGGATGTGGTGGCTCATTCCTATAATCACAGCACTTTGGGAGGCCAAGGCAGGTGGATCACCTGAGGTCAGGGATTCAAAACCAGCCTGGCCAACATGACAAAACTCCATCTCTACTAAAAATACAAAATTAGCTGGATTTGGTGGCACACATCTGTAATCTCATCTGCTCAGGAGGCTGAGGCAGGAGAATTGCTTGAACTCAGCAGGTAGTGGTTGCAGTGAGCCAAGATCACACTGTTGCACTCCAGCCTGGGTGACAGAGCAAGAATCCGTTTCAAAAAAAGAAAAAACAAAAGTGTATTTCGGCAGATAAGTGATTTCTAGGATAATTTCCACTCATTTTCTTGCATGGAAGAGAAGGAATAGAATTGGAGCTACTGTGACTTTTTGAAATGACTGACAAAGCATTTTTATGGATACTATACTTCCAGAGTAGTCAGCAACACTGTTTGTTTTACTGTTCTGTTTTTTCAGAAGTAACAAGAAACCATGAGAGCTGTCACCCAAATACTTTTGCATCCCTGTGGGCAGAGGTCATACACATTAATGTCATCCTTCTTTTGTGACTTACCAGACCATTGAGAGCTACTACCACATAGTAATAATTTCATGTAATCTCTAGCAAACAAGAGACTGTCACCGTCCAGTATGTCTTCAGTGTTTACTTTAGAACTCAGGTTCTAATAGGAGTCTTTTCTAGGACACAAGTTGAAGATCTATAGTTTAGTTTTTAGCCACCAGGCAGAGTTAGCCTGTTAGTACTGGAGAATAACCTGGTTGTCTAGAGCAGTAGTCACCAAGCACTTTTTAGCATGTTCACCTATTATTAAAACGTTTTTAGCATCCTCACACAGGATACATATATCACGTAAAAATTACACAGGAGCCCTACTATGCCGTACTTAAAAACAGCTCATTCTAAGAATAAGAGATGTCTCAGAATTGCCATTTTCTTCTTTTCTGGTTAGTTATTAGTATGATAGATAGTATTGTCTGTGATTTATGACTTCTTCGAAGGAATTTGTGTAACTCTCATTTTCACTTTATTTTGGTTGAAACCAGGTAACATAATCCATAAGCTCACTTTTTTGTTGTTGTTGTTGTTGAGACGGAGTTTCGCTCTTGTTACCCAGGCTGGAGTGCAATGGCGTGATCTCAGCTCACCGCAACCTCCGCCTCCTGGGTTCAGGCAATTCTCCTGCCTCAGCCTCCCGGGTAGCTGGGATTACAGGCACACGCCACCATGCCCAGCTAATTTTTTGTATTTTTAGTAGAGACAGGGTTTCACCATGTTGACCAGGATGGTCTCGATCTGTTGACCTTGTGATCCACCCGCCTCAGCCTCCCAAAGTGCTGGGATTACAGGCTTGAGCCACCGCGCCCAGCCCCATAAGCTCACTTTATTGGATACCTGTGTGTTTCCATTCATTGTAACACACTGAAAGCAAGCAAATGTGGATTATGCTTCCCTAGTCCACGTCCTGGGTGGAGAACACCCCACCCCTCAAGAAACCTGTAGCATCATATGTAAAGTGAGGCTGCCTAACATAAAGACTGAGCAAGGTACCTGTATGTCAGTTAGACCTTAACTCAGTTTTTCTTTTGTGTTAAGTCAGTTTAAATAAAGAGCTGTAAAATTTTCCTCCTGTGATCCAAGGGATCATTTTTTACATCCCTCCTTGCAGTGTGCCAGTTCTTTTTTTAGGGGGAGCACTGATCTCAGAAAAATGGGAAGAGGCTGTATTTCTTGATTGGCAGTATGAAATTAATATTCAGGGAACTTCATCAGTAAAGCAGAATAGATACCTGCCTTCTGCTATAAAATATAAAAATGCTGGGTGCAGTATATATATTTTGAAAATTAATGCATAGCTGAACCTGCCAAATAGAAAATCCCTGAGAGACCTCAAAATCAGAGCAGTAAAGAGCATGTCCCATCAATTGGGGTCAGGATATTTGGCCTAAAAGCATATAGTAGGAGTTGGAACTGAGACCCCTGTGTAAAACACCGTCTTTTAAGACTAACATCTGGGCTGGGTGCGGTGGCTCATGCCTATAATCCCAGCACTTTGGGAGGCCAAGGCGGGTGGATCACGAGGTCGAGATCGAGACCATCCTGGTCAACATGATGAAACCCCGTCTCTACTAAAAATATAAAAATTAGCTGGGCATGGTGGTGTGCGCCTGTAGTCCCAGCTACTTGGGAGGCTGAGGCAGGAGAATTGCTTGAACCCAGGAGGCGGAGGTTGCGGTGAGCCGAGATCATGCCATTGCACTCCAGTCTGGGTGACAACAGCGAAACTCCATCTCAAAAAAAAAAAAAAAGACTAACATCTGGCCGGGCGTGGTAGCTCATGTCTGTAATCCAAGCACTTTGGAGGCCAAGATGGGCAGATCACCTGAGGTCAGGAGTTCAAGACCACCAGTCTGACCAACATGGTGAAACTCTGTCTTTTTAAAAAAAAAAAAAAAAAGATTAACATCCATGATGAAGGACCTTGAAAAATTCTACCCAGTGGCCTTCTGAAGCAGAAAGGAACTTTGCAGTCTACCCAGAACCCTGAGTGAGAATTCATGAATCTGGGGTCCAAATTGATACCATCTGTATGTTGTGGAACTTCAGGCTAAGAAACTTTTACCAGAGGTTTCATGAAATTCCAATTTAGGAATGACAGATCCTTGAGGGACCCAGCTTGTAGCAGATATGGAGCTGCTCCATTGGATCAGGTTGACAAAACAGTATACTCAGGGCTACTATGGGAGGAAAAGTCCTGTGACACTGAGCTCACTACAAAAGATACATAGATGTCACATAAGGAAGTAAACTACCGAGAGGAAGAATTAGTAGATGCATAATAAGCAGGAGATGTAGAAAATTACTAAAAGGGGCCGGGTGTGGTGACTCACGCCTGTAATCTCAGCACTTTGGGAGACTGAGGCGGGCAGATCACGAGGTCAGGAGTTCAAGACCAGCCTTTCCAACAGGGTGAAACCCCCGTCTCTACTCAAAATATGAAAATTAGCCGGGCATGGTGGCTCATGCCTATAATCCTAGCACTTCAGGAGGCGGAGGTGGGTGGATGGCCTGAGGTCAAGAGTTTGTGACTAGCCTGACCAACATAGTGAAACCCTGTCTCTACCAAAAATAGAAAAAAAAAAATAGCCAGGCGTGGTGGCAGGCACCTGTAATCCCAGCTACTCAGAAGCCTGAGGCAGGAGAATCACTTGAACCCAGGAGGCAGAGGTTGCCAGGCAGAGGTGGGCCAAGATCACGCCATTGCACTCCAGCCTGGGCAACAAGAGTGAGACTCCGTCTCAAAAAAAAAACAAAAGCAGTTCTAAGGTATAATCTTTGGTAGTTGTTTATTGTAACATTGTTTTTATTCTGGAAAAATTGAAAGCAATTTAAATATCCATCAATAAAATATAGTATTTTTTGTATGTTATATAGATGGATAGGCTGATACTACAGAGAATATAGGGGCCTGTCATGGTGCCTCAAGCCTGTAATCCCAGCACTTTGGGATGCCGAGGTGGGCGGATCACTTGAGGTTTAGGGTGGTGAAACCCCATCCTACTAAAAACACAAAATTAGCCTGGCATGGTGGTGGGTGCCTGTTGTTCTAACTACTCAGGCGGGTGAGACAGGAGAATTGCTTGAACTTGGGAGGCAGAGGTTGCAGTGAGCTGAGATGGAGCCACTGTACTCTAGCCTGGGTGACAGAGAAAGACTTTGTCTCATAAAAAAAGAATTTAGGACAGATCAGAGGTTGCCAAACTTTTTCTGCAAAGGAACCAATGTTATGTTAGATTTTGCAGCCCATCAGGTCTTAGTCATGACTCTGTCCTTGTAGACAATGGATGTGTGTTCCAATGAAAATGTAGTACAGGCCTGGCACGGTGGCTCACGCCTGTAATCCCAGCACTTTGGGAGGCCGAGGCGGGAGGATCACTTGAGGTCAGGAGTTTGAGACCAGTCTGGCCAACATGGTAAAACCCCATCTCTACTAAAAATAAATCCCAGCCGCTTGGGAGGCTGAGGCAGGAGAATTGCTTGAACCCAGGAGGCAGAGGTTGCAGTGAGCTGAGATCGAACCACTGCACTCCAGCCTGGGCAACAGAGCAAGACTTTGTATCAAAAAAAAAAAATTATATAAAAAAACAGGCTAATGGGCCTAATTCGGCCCAAGGACCATAGTATACCAAGCCCTGGGAGAGATCTACAGGTATAGACAGAACTCTCCAAGACATTTTGATGGGTTGAAAAGTCAGTAAATAGAACAATATATATAGCATGATCCCAGTTTATAGAAAGCAAGCAGTAGTTTGTATAAATTTACAAAAATATCTGAAAGGCTGTACACCAAACTGTTAATCTGAAAAAAAGAGAAATAAGCAGAAAAGGAGTTGAAGATGACCCTTTATTTTATTCTTTTATATTGTTTGAATGGTTAAACAATGTATTTATATGTTATTTGTATGTCTAAAAACGAAATGGAAATATTGGACCACTGATAGTTTCAAAGGTTTTTCTAGTTATTTATCAGCTGATCTCTGATGAAAGCACAAAATAGGTTGGTATTTGATTCGAGAATTTAATGGACAAAGCAGAATTACTACCAGAACAGAGTAAGCTTTGAAGCCGTAAGGAGAGTTGTTCTGCCGCTGTTACTGATAGCACCAGCTTGAATCAGAAGCAGTATAGTTGATGTACCAGCTCTCAGTTCTGGATTGTGATGTGAAACATTATCAGGAGATTTGAAGACCCAAAGAATCTTGTGCTAGAGAGGACAGTAGATTTAAGACCTGTTGGTTTATGGTTATAATGAGTGGCTATGCCTTTCCATGACTAGCTCCAGACAATTTTGCAATTTTAAGTTCAGGTTAAAAGTAGTTGTCTAATACATGCCAGTGTATATTTAGTTTTATATTGTCATTGACTTGTGTATATATATTATTTCTAGGTTACAGATAGTTGAAATTTGCCCTTTTTGGCTGTATTAAGTCTTTTTCTACATTAGACTATCACTCAGAATTAAACCTATAACTGGCATATGATATATTTATCAGTTAGCAAAAAATAGTTAGTGTAGGAGCCTGCACAGGCATCCTAAGCCCATTTTTGTTTTCTTGATATGTCTTCTTGTTAAACATATAGAAATTCTCTTCTACTGAACTCCCTGGATGAGGAAGCACAAAAGCTAGGAGACCACAAGTTATTGGAGTGCTTATGCTCTCAGTGTGTGCTAGAACCACCCCCGGAGAGCAAGTTCTGGGATACTTCTTAGAGACATCCATTGCCCAATGATGCCATAGCAACCCATGGAGAATCGTTTGTGTAGGGTTTGGTATTGATTGGGAAAAATTGTATGAAACGTTTGAGAATCTGAGATTTTCTGCCACACGTCCATGTAGTAATTAAATAGTTTCTTGATAGGGCAGTAGCTTTCAGGATGTCAGGTGGTTGGAAGTTCCACAGATTTCTGAATTTAATCTATATTTAAAACTACATAAAAACATACATTCTTAAAGGTATATTTCCTAAATTTTAACATCAACATATTAGCTTTAGCTATCAGCCTACCTATTTGTATTTTTCCTTCAATCTCTAATTAATTGCATATTATACTGTGATTGCAAGGAAAGTCATTAAAAAGAACTAATATTGTTTATCTACATGAAGAACATCAAGATGTTCTCTGTATCGTGTGTTCAAAATTAAATATAGAAATAGAGGTTACAGTAGATAAGTGAATTGTGGGTGTCATGAACCTCTAGTTTCACATTTTTAGTTCACAGCAACTTCATTGTTTTCATTAACTTTAAAAGTAAATTTTAAAATTGCAACTCAGAAAATAAATCTGTACTGTTTTACATATTTGCACACAGTATATTAATACTTTATTTCATTTAAGACTTTTTACAGTTTTTCTAATATTTTGGAAAACCAGTAAAATAGTGGATTGGCTACCAGTTCTGTGCTGATACTGTTTATAAGTGGAATGGGACTTTTTTGGTTGAACCTGTACATTTTAATATGAAGTCACCCAAGGAATTTGCTTTTTCTGGAAGCAGATTATTTCATGAAGTCCAGTGTGTTATCACTAGACAAAAGTATTTTTTGTTTGGGAAGTCTATCAGTGGGGGCATAATATTCTTTGCTAATCGTTTCTTGTTTTTTGGTTATAGCTTGATCTAATCAAATATCAGAGATTATCTTAGTTCTACTTGTTCAGCAAAAACCAGGAAAAAGAGTTAACATATTTGAGGGGTGTTTTTTTTGAGATGGAGTCTCACTCTGTCACCTAGGCTGGAGTGCAGTGGCACAATCTTGGCTCGCTGCAACCTCTGCCTCCCAGGTTCAAGAGATTCTCCTGCCTCAGCCTCCTGAGCAGCTGGGACTACAGGAATGTGCCACTGCACCTTGCTGATTTTTTTTCTTTTGTATTTTTGTTAGAGATGAGGTTTCACCATATTGACCAGGCTGGTCTTGAATTCCTGGCCTCAGGTGATCCATCCTCCTTGGACTCCCAAAGTGTTGGGATTACAGGCATGAGCCACCATGCCTGGCCATATTTGAGGTTTAAGCTGAAAAGAACCAGACAGCAAAAAGGAATAGTTTAAATTGGGCTTGATTGTTACCCTAATATGCACCTAAGTTTCAAAAATACGTTCTTTAATTTGCATACCACCCTAAGCCAGATGTAATGTTGAAATAGTCTCAACATCTGGTGATAGCATTAAGGTTTGTGTAAGACAGTCTGCAGGCTTCCTCTTATAAAAAGGAGTAGGCTGGGCGTGGTGGCTCACGCCTGTAATCCCAACACTTTGGGAGGCCGAGGCAGGCAGATCATGAGGTTAGTAGTTCAAGACCAGCCTGGCTACCAAACCCCATCTCTACCAAAAATACAAAAATTAACTGGTCATGGTGGCAGGTGCCTATACTCCCAGCTACTTGGGAGGCTAAGGCAGGAGAATTGCTTGAACCTGGGAGATGGGGTTTGCGTTGAGCTGAAGATTGCGTGCCATTGCACTCCAGCCTGAGCAACAGACCAAGTTTCTGATTTAAAAAAAAAAAATGGGTTGAAAAGGATTGAAAGCAATGAAATAGTATGTAGTCATCTTCTCAAAGGAACTAAAATAATGGGCTGATTATCTTCAGCTTCCTGAAGAACCTGAATGTTTGTATGTATGAGGTTCTATGTGTTATCTTGGCCGGAAGTAGAAAATATGAGTAATTTGGGGACCCAGAATATTTTGTCATTTCCCTCCATCACCTGTCATGTCCAGGATCTTCCCAGAAGTCTTAGAAAATGTAGCATCCATGCAGTTAGTCATTTACCTCCTGGGAAACCTTTGTGCTCTTAGAGACAGTGGCTTCCCATTGTGGTTTAGCGTAACCCTATTTGGCTGACCCCTGGATAGAGCTTCATACTCTGACCACTGCCTAGTCACCTTTGACTTGTGGTTTAGAAAGATCAGCCAAACAGTCCATCATGATGATATATTATGATGGTTTCTTCAAGAAACAGGTACTTTTTTTTTTTCTCAGCCAAAACTCTACTCTTGCTTTAGGATTAGGTGACTTTAACAGGGTTAATAGAGGAATGTCTTTTCAGCTCTTATTTCTCTATTATGTAAAGCTGTTACAGAATAATCAGCTGTTCTTTCTAGCTGTCACAAATAATTTGGTCTTTGAAAAGCTTAGTGACTTAGTGGAGTCCTTCAGAATAAGGAATTTTTTATGTTTGGGTTTCTCGGCTTTGCCAGTGGTTCTGTTTTGCTTGCTTTAAACATAAAATGATACTGAAATTATTGCTGATTTATTTTGTTGTGCTAGCAGCATTTCAGTAATTTTGTGGTAGGTTGTTTCTTTTAACTAAAAAAATAAACAAGTAAACCAGCTGCAATCTAAGTAGAAAACATAAGAATTTAGAATGTGTATGATGGTTGGATTTTGCTGCTGATTTTCTCAGGGTTGGTCTCTGGACAGATGGTTTTCTGGCATTTATAATTCATTGCTTATATGTTAGAGTAAAATACATATGGTTGATTAAAAGAAGGAAATTTATTAGGGAAAAGGAAGATCAAAGAAGCCCCTAAGCAATAAAGGCAATTCTTTTTCAAGGAGAACACTTTGATTTTGTTTCATTTTTGTTTACCAATGTTCTGAAGGAAACTGCTGCTGGGATACTTCAGCTGAGATGATTTGGCTCTTTTTTGTGGCTTTCCTCTTGTTCTGTACATCAGCACTGTGGTTATTACACCAGCTGGCAAGCACAGAACATCTCACATGCCATTTGCATGTAAGCACTCTCAGTCCAGATAGGGCAGTGTCTCAAATCCCCAAAGATTTTATTTGTTTATTGGCTAGGCGCAATGGCTCACGCCTGTAATCCCAGCACTTTGGAAGTTTGAGGCAGGTGGATTATCTGAAGTCAGGAGTTTGAGACCAGCCTGGCCAACATGGCAAAGCACCATCTTTACTAAAAATTTAAAAAATGAGCATAGTGGTGTGCGCCTGTAATCCCAGCTACTCAGGAGGCTGAGACAGGAGAATCGCTTGAACCCGAGAGGCAGAGGTTGCAGTGAGCCAGGATCGCACCACTCCATTCCAGCCTGGGTGACAAGACTCCATCTCTAAAAAATAAAAAATATATTTTAAATATATATTTTTTGAGACAGGGTCTCACTCTGTTGCCCAGGCTGGAATGGAGTGGCACGATCATGGCTTACTGCAGCCTTGACCTCCCAGGCTCAAGTGATCCTCCTGCCTCAGCCTCCTAAGTAGCTGGTACTGTAGGCATGCATCACCATACCCAGCTAATTTTTGTATTTTTTGTAGAGGTGAGGTTTTGGCATGTTGCCTTTGTTAAAGATTTTAAACAAGAAGCTGCAGAAGGAATTTTGTAGCATGCATTTCTAAATTTGCTCACAATTTGTTTTTTGTTTTATTTTCATTTCTTGGTAAAGTTGAAATGATAGGAGAAAGTTGTGCATTTCTATCCTTAAAAGGTAGTTCCTCAACTTGTGTCCCACAGAAGGATCACGTCATTTTTCCCAGTTAGATTTTGCTGCTCACGTCTGTAGGCAGAACAGTCAGAAATCTTCAGCATGTTCCCAGATTGATGATCAGTGGACTGAAGTATTGGAGGACTTCTTCTGTCAGAGCCCCAGCTGCATATAACTCAGTTCACAAAGGTGACTTTTTCCTATACATGCAGTCCTTTCATATTCTGTCGTTTCATTTCAGTTTGGCTTGGCTACTCCTCTTATCATTGTATAAAGTTGATTTTCTTAAGTTAGCCTCTCTAGTGGTCTGTTTAATTTTTCTTCTGAAAGATAAAAAACACACAGTATCTAACCATTCGCCAAAGATCTGTGGTGGTTGGTGGCATGAGTTTAAAAAAGTGCAGCAATAGATAGATGATAGTTTCCAGTCATGTCGGTTTAACTTCATTTTCCTTTGTTTCATGCCTTCTTGTAGCAAGGAAGTTGAAGGCTGGGCTGTTTGCTTTTAAGTTCAGAAGAATCCAGTTAGGGGTTCTCAGCACCACTGTGCTGAGACGTTTTTGAAGAATTTTGAAAAATGGAAGTATATTGCCTACTGCTATTAGGAAATCTATCAAAATAATAAATAAAAGGCCAGATAATTCTTCTTTGGTCTTCATAACAACGTGATATGGTTTGTGGCAGAGAGCTGAAAAGTTTATTAGATTTGTCTTCAATTCTTGTGTACTTGGTAATTGTCTGTTTCCCCAAACAGAGAATAAGATTTTAATCTTCTGGCTTTGGCTGATGTCAGTGGGGCTGAAGTTTCTAAATCACCCACGCACAGCAC
Source organism: Leontopithecus rosalia (assembly GCA_028533165.1). Lineage (NCBI taxonomy): Eukaryota > Metazoa > Chordata > Mammalia > Primates > Cebidae > Leontopithecus > Leontopithecus rosalia. The sequence continues at coordinate 126,122,536 of CM052653.1, read as the reverse complement.
TAAAACTGTCACTGTGAATTGAGTCCAGGACAACTTGGAAACAAGTTGAGTGTTTTTCAAGTAGGTACTTCAGCCTGTTAAGAAGATGTCCATGCAAACTATCACTAAGACAAGACTCATGACCATGACACGGAGCATATTAAACGTCCAGCTGGGTTATGGGTGTGGGGACATGTTTCAGTTAATTAAAAGTGAATTTATGTGAAAAGTTCTTTACTAGAAGCACATTTTAAATGTGTTTTTCTGCTTTTATGATTTATCTCAGATACTCAAACAATGGCCTGAGAGTTTGAATATTGCTGAAGTCTTTTTAAAAGTGACAGTGCCACTCCCTTAAAAATCATCCTTTCTTAAATCTCTGTAGGGTGTTAGAACTGGTTGGGAAGAAAGGAACAGAAAGAACAGAACTTGGAAACAAATTTTGTGCATAGTGTTCTTGATCCCATTTGCAGATCAGAATTAGTAGCTGGTTCTCTAGCAAATCTTTCACCTCCTATGTTGCACTCAGGTGTCTAAAATGTTACAGTTTTTCAGTAAAACAAAAATGTACTTTTGTAACTGGATTATAAGACAATAAAATCTTATTTTTAAGTTATCACAGATACGACAAATGGATTTTTCAAAAGGATATGGAGATGTTTATTAGCAAATCCAAGGCACTTTGAATGACATTAGTGTGTAATACGTAGGTTTTTTTTTAATTTTGAAAAATGTTAATGCAAAATATTGTTCATAGGTAATTTAACAAAACGTGTGTCCATGATTCAAAATGAAAACATAGTAACATTCTTTCATACTGCTTCAGATTGTTTTGCTTTATAAGAAATAAACCATTACAGTTAAGTCTGGATTCCCCTGTGTTTCCCTGCCCCATGCATCTTCCTCCCCAAGGACAAGCACTTTCATGAATTCAGTGCATTTGTAGTCTGTGTTTTATAATTTATTCTCATACATAAACGACATATAGTTTTTTTGTGTGTGTTTAGCTTACATAAATAGTACCGTTCAGTACATCTCATTTTGTAATTTGCTTTGTTCTCTTCAGCATTATATATTGAGGATTCAGCATGCTGAAAACATAGATCTAATCATTGACTTACACCTGCTCATAGTCTGTGTCTCCTTTTTCTGTAGAAGGGAAGGAGAAATGGAATTAAAGATGATATATTTGAAAGACTTAAGCTGAGTAGGGATTTATGAAGAGAAAGGGGACGAGTGGGGCGGGCTTTGAAGTCTGTGCATGGGAAGCAGATGATGGATCAACTCATGGAAGGGGAAGAAACCAAAAAGGAACACGCCAGCTGCAAGTCCCAGGCATCTCTAGCAGAGGATGGAAGGCTCACCATCCACCCTGAGTAAGGATAGTGGTGAGGATGGGCAGAAACACATTTTGGTTTACTAGAAAAGAAATAAAGCTGTTTGCTTTGACCACTTTGTTATGCCTCTTGCTGTCGGTCCTGCAGCCTGAAACTCACTTACCCATCTTACAGAATCATAACAGAGGGAGCTTGGGGGAAAATGTGATTCTTCCTTTTTCATTTTATAGACGAGTAAACGGGCCTATTAAGGGAATTGTACTAGGGTCACACCAACTAATAAGCAGACGCAGGACCTACATCAAATTTAGTTTGACAGCTGTTTGTCCTTGTGTGTTATTAAATTGATACTTCGCATACTGTAATCAAGGCTGTGTCAGGGCATTCATCTGATTTTAAATAGACATAGTAACGTCTACAGATGGGCAATTGAATATTCAGAATGCATGAGCCAGGCACTATGCTAGAGAGGCTTAATTGAAGATTCAGCAGTGGGTGAATGGTCCCTGCCCCAGAGATGGGATAGAGGAAAACCTAAGAGAATCTCAGTACACGGTGCCTGGTAGCATTATGGAGGGGACCTGTGAACCAAGAGGGTGTTGAAGGAAGTGTTAGGAAAGGAATGGAAAAGGCCTTTGAGGTCTGGGATTCTAGCAGTCTCTTTTCTGGTTTCTTCCCCTCCCTATCATCACTCCAGTCCCCGCTAAATCTGTATGTCTGATTTAAAAGAGATGTTGGCCCTTAACTAGTGAGTCGATGTAGACAGGACCTGTGATGCTTCCTGAATCAGTCTGTGAGGCATTGCCTAGTGAATGGTATCTGTGGCTGATTTCCTGAGTGAGCCCTTCCTATGAGAGTGTCGTCTCATCGAGTGTCCCCACAGACAGATCTTTGATTTGTTTCTGCTTCACTTCTGGCTTCCTGGAACAGTTCTGGTATGTGACTTCATAGCAGCACTGAGAGCTGATGGGGAGCCTTATGAGACACAGAGACCTGAGTTTTTACGTCAGTGGCCCTTATAGGTCAAGGGAGTGAAAAGCAAAAGAATTGAGATAAAATGCTGTCCTTGCCAAATTGTGGTCTCTGCTTTATCTTTCAGAAAGCCTCCATTTTCTCTTAAGTCGCAGTTCCCAGAGGAGCATGTGGGTGGTTCTGATGACCTTTCGTGTGTGGTTCCTGTCTCAGAGAATGGGCTCCAAAAAGCCAAAAAACAGAGTTAATGTTTTCAGATTTTATATTCTGTGCTTTATTACAGTCATACAAATTGTATAACGCCTGTCGGCACTTTATGTATTTATTTGTAATTTAGACTTACACATTGATGGTAGACACTTTCACTTTTAGTTTTGGTAGTCGTTCAGCTTTCTGTCTGAAAAATTCCAGACTTACTAGTTGTTGTTAATTAGAAATCACATCTGCTCTTGTTTCTCCTTCTCCAAATAACATCACAGACCAGCATCCCAGAAGAGGACTGTGATATAATTTCATTTAGTTTAGTCACATTCTCACATGTGAGTGACTTCACTGTGAAATTCAGAGGCCGCTTGTAACAGCAGTGGAAACTCAGAATGTAGGATCTGTTTGCTTTGTCCATGTGACCTTGGGTTTGCTTTCTTTTCAGATTGTGGTGCTTTTGTCCACAAAGGCTGCCGAGAAAGTCTAGCCTCCTGTGCAAAGGTCAAAATGAAGGTAAGACTTTCTGGCTAAAAGAAGGCTTAAAATAGAAGGGTTTAAACCAGCAAGATCCTCGGGAGTTGGGAGAATGGAAGTTGTGGTGGATTTTGTTTATTTTAATCATTTGGTACCAACTTTGAGAGCAAATTATAACTAAAACATATTTTTTGCTCTTAAGTGATCAATCCTTTTCTTGATTAACACTGGGGAATTAGACTTTCAGAAAATAAAATGCTTTTAGAACTTCTTCATGTTCAATATACATTTCTTGGTGATTTTAATATTTCCACGTTGCTGTTAAAGTGGTTTTCTTCTTAGCTATGTCTGCAGGCCTACCCTGCTGTTCATACACCTGTCTTCTTCCTTCAGGACTGTCAGGGCAGCAGGTGGAAGTCAGGGGCACTGATCTGCTGGTGGGGGTGGGGAGGGTATATGGTTAGCCCCAGCTTGTTTGGTAGCACTTTTCTCCTCGGGTGCATAATATAGGTGGCTCTGATCACATGATGTAATAATAGGCAGATACTGTTTTATGGTAGTATCTGCCCTGAGCATGTGTACTATGTAATTGTGCTTATTCAGTGGCCCTTAAGGAAAGAGTGTGGGGGCTGGGCATGGTGGCTCACGCCTGTAATCCCAGCACTTTGGGAGGCCAAGGCGGGCAGATCACAAGGTCAGGAGTTCGAGACCAGCTTGGACAAAACAGTGAAATCATGTCACTACTAAAAATACAAAAATTAGCTGGTCTTGGTGGCGGAATCCTGTAATCCCAGCTACTTGGGAGGCTGAAGCAGGAGAATTGCTTGAACCCAGGAGGCAGAGGTTGCAGCGATCTGTGATTGCGCCACTACACTCCAGCCTGGGCCACAGAGCTAGACTCTGTCTCAAAAAAGAAAAAAAGTGGGTTGGGGGGCATACTTTTTAGGTAGCCTGTGAAGTTTTTTCAGTGTTCTAGTTACCCGTGACTTTTTATTCCTTGTCAGAGGAGTGCTTTGCAACTATGTTGACACACGTGATTAATGAGCTGTATGCTTCCTCGGTAACCAAACACAGTTATCTAGTGCCATGACCTCAATCTGGATTGTGCATTAGAATCAACTCGAGGGCTTATTGAAAGAAAACTTACTGAGCCCCACTCCCAGAATTTCAGATTCTGGGGGAGAGTCCAGGAATTTGCATTTCTAATAAGTTCCCAGATGATGCTGATAGTCCAAGTACCTCACTTTGAGAAGCACTAAAACTAGCATCAAAATGGCAAAAAATAAGATATCCCAGATGTAATTCTATTCAGCCCATGGACATATATTTTGATTGACTCATGTAGTACTTTTAAAATGTTAGTCAGTGCAGTTCTTTCAAAATAATATTTTGTATCAGTTTGGATTCTTAAGTTCTCCTGAAAAAAAATGGAAGATTTATAACCCTCAGCCCCCTGATATTTCCCTGTACCCAGCACTCCCAATTTTTCCTTTTTTCCATAGTACTTATCACCTTCTTAAATTCTATATTTTCCCATCTTTTTTTATTGTTATATAGATTTCTTATAGTCTGTACCTTCCCCCCACTATAATATAAGCTGCAAACTTAACAAGCAGGCTGAGAGTGGGAGTCTGCTCCGTCAGTGGAGCCTGAGCACCTTGCAGGGAGGGAGGGATGGCTGGGGCTGAGTGGAGCTGCCTCCTTTTTACAGGATATGCCAGTTCAAGGCTGCCACTGCCTTCCTACACCCCTACATCAACCCATCCCAGCCTGATTCTGCCATTTGTGACCTGGCCTTTCTAACTTTCTGGTTCTGAATGTAAAAATGCACCATATTCATTTGAGTTGGTGATCTCTGGTAACACTCAATTGTTGTGAATGTACTAGCTTATACAGAACAATCATGATAGAGATGCAGCATATCCCATATAAGACAATGTAACCTAAAAGGGGGAATTCTCTTTTATTTTACTTTATTTTATTTTAGAGACAGAGTCTTACTCTGTCACCCTGGCTGGAGTGCAGTGGCGCGATCTCGGCTCACTACAACCTCCGCCTCCTGGGTTCAAGCAATTCTCCTGCCTTAGCCTCCCAAGTAGCTGGGATTACAGGTGCCTGCCACCATGCCTGGCTAATTTTTTTGTATTTTTAGTTGAGATGGGGTTTTGCCATGTTGGCCCTGCTGGTCTTAAACTCCTGACCTCAGTTGATCCACCTGCCTCAGCCTCCCAAAGTGCTGGGATTACAGGCATGAGCCACTGTGCCCTGCCCAGAATTTCATTTTAAATAGGAAGTAACCTAGTTCCTCTAATGATTTATCTTAGATTAATTGCTTCAATCTATAATTTCTCAAAGTATTTTTTATATGCTACAATAAAAGTCTTAAATTAGCATTTTACCCAATTTAGCACCTTATAAATGCTAATTACTAGAAATGAAATTTAAAAGTCATAGATGCTGCACTTAAGGCACCAGCAATCTTCTGGGGAAGATAGACAGGCAGACAGTTACTATAGATGAGAAAGGGGTGCCAGTCACTGCCTTGGGTGAGGAAAGGAAAGAAGCTATGGATGATGGCTTTGCCAAGGAGGCAGTACTTAAATAGTCTTGAAGCAGAACACCATGCCTCTGAAGGTGAGAAAAGCATTCCAGGCAGGATAGACAGCATCGTGGCATTGGAGTACACAGTGTGTTTAGAGGATGGCAGCTGAGGGCAACCGAGGCTGGAACACAGGGAGCTCAGGGCAATGTGAAAGCAGAGCGGGAGAGGAGGCTGAGCTGCTCACTTCCTACTCGGCTTCTCAGAGCTTGACAGAGGTAACTTGTCAATGGACTTACTCTCTTTTTCTTTAGCAGCCCAGAGGGAACCTTCAGGCACAGGATACATCATCACTGCCCACGGTCATTATGAGAAACAAGCGTAAGTAGCTCAGCCCACCTCACAGAATTCCCTTTCTGGCTTTCTGGTTCTGAGTGTAAAAATGCTGTTGTAATTTTCAGTTATTATTCATAGTCAAGATATGAATACCTATTTTGTGGTAAGTGAGAGAAGGCTGCTGTTTTATCCTGCAGATTCCTTGACACATAACATTATGCCATCAGACCCTCTTAGGTTTCTAGAACAGTTTGTATATTAGCTTAAAGGCAGCACCTTTGCCCTGTGTGTTTAAGCAAGTGACCCCTGTGCATCTCAGTTTCCTCTTTAATAATAGTTGAGAATTAAAGACTTGTTTTTAGTGTCTTACAGTCATATGAATCAAATGAGACCTGGCTTGTTAAACTTTTTTTTTTTTTGAGACAGAGTCAAGCTCTGTGGCCCAGGCTGGAGTGCAGTGGCACAATCTCAGCTCACTGCAGCCTCCGTACCTGGGTTCTAGCAGTTCTCTGCCTCAGCCTCCCGAGTAGCTGGGGTTACAAATTGCACCACTATATCCAGCTAATTTTTGTATTTTTAGTAGAGACGGGGTTTCACCATGTTGGCCAGGCTGGTCCCGAACTCCTGACCTCGTGATCCGCCTGCCTCAGCCTCCTAAAGTGCTGGGATTACAGACATGAGCCACCGTACCCAGCCTAAACTTCTTTATAAACTGAGAAGTTACAGAAAATGTTTTTTTTTTTTTAAGGACCTCAAGTGTTAGTCAGAATTGAGTAAATCACACTCTTTCATTCACTTCAAACTATTTTCACCAGTGCATGCAAGACTCTACTTTGGTTTCACTGATATTTTTCCCTTTTCATTCTCCATTCCCTGTCTCATTCCCCCTGTGGTATATTTAATGTATGTCCTTCTAATCTGCCATATCTTTAGACATATGTATACTTTGAAAAAAATACATTATTTTGTTTATATTTAAATTTGATAATATGACTTATGCTTATATATTCTGCTTTTTTTTTCACTCAGTATCATTTTGAGATATGCATGTTATTATACGCTGTTTCAGACTATGGCATGGTATTCTTTTGTAAGCATATTTCGAATTTTAGTTATTAGTTCCCCTAGAGACAGAATATTTAAATTGCTTCCAGCTACTACCATAAATAATTCAGTGATTAATATCTTCTTAGCTGGCTCACAGGAGCCTCTGTGAGACTTTCCCCAAAGGATGTTCTTGAAAATGAGCTTTTAGAAGTAGTGATTCTTGGGCCCCACCCTGATCTATGAATCACAAAGTGTAGGATGGGGCCAGCATTCTGTGTTTTTTTTTGTGGTGTGTGGGAGTGTGTTTAATAGAGACAGCGTCTTGCTTTGTCACCCAGGCTGGAGTGCAGTGATACAGTCATAGCTCACTGGAACCTCATACTCCCGGGCTCAAGAGATCCTCTCGCCTCAGCCTCCTGAGTGACTGTCACTCCAGGTGTATGCCACCGTACCTGGCTGATTCTTAAATTTTTTTGTAGAGGCAAGGTCTCACTATGTTGCCCAGGCTGGTCTCAAACTCCTGACCTCAAGTAGTCCTCCTACCTTGGCCTCCCAAAATGCTGAGATAACAGGCATGAGCCACTGCACGCAGCCCAGTCTGTGTTTTAATAGATCTCCAGATGATTCTGATGCCCACTCAAGCTTGAAAACCACTGCTTTATGCCAAATTTCTCTGAGTACTTTCAGATAGCTCCTGAACGGCTGTACTAGTCTATATACCCACAAGAGTGTGAATTCCCTTTAGACTTATTTAATCCATTTATAATCCATCTTTACATACAGATGCCTAGAAGAGAAGCTTCTCCAGGTTGATACTCACTTCAGTCTGTGATCTCGCCCATTCCACATATTTTTATGTATGTCTAACTTCCTTAAATTTTTTTCCTGTGACATTATCTGTTGTTTCAGAAGTCTGATTTCTTTCTTATATTCATGTCTTTCTTAGAAACAAATGCCTATTATGTGCAAGGATCATGAGTATTACCTTTGACCCTCACAAATATTTTTTTTTTTTTGAGACTAAATCTCACTCTGTCGCCCAGGCTGGAATGCAGTGGTGCAATCTCTGCTGCAGCGTCCGCCTCCTGGGATCCAGCAGTTCTTCTGCCTCAGCCTCCCCAAGTAGCTAGTATTATATATGCCTACCACCACACCCAGCTAATTTTTGTATTTGTAGTAGAGATGGGGTTTCACCATGTTGGCCAGGCCAGTCTTGAACTTTCAACCTCAAATGATCTGCCTGCCTTGGCCTCCCAAAGTTCCGGAATTATAGGCATGAGCCACTGCACCCGGCCCTCTCACAAATTCCCTTATTTCTCTTGAACTCCACTGAGGCAACATAGTGGTGTGGAGTACAGATTGTAAATTTAAATTGTAAGGATTCAAGTCTGACACCGCTACTTAATAGCTGTGTAACTGTGGACATTACCAAACCTCTCTGTGCCTCATTTTCTGCCTCTGTGAAAGGGGGATGATAATAGTATCATAGGGTGGTAGTCAGGTTTAAATCAGATCATACCTATAAAGTACTTAGTTGGCACTCCTTAAGTGTTAGCTTCCACTGCTCTCATCATCACAAATAAGGAAACAGCAATACTGAGTCACTTCCTTGGGTAGAATATGGATTGGCTTCAAATAAGGAGAGCTGTTATTTTCTTCACCCTCTGCTGGCTTTTAGATACGCGTTGTTATGAGCTCTGCCTAACGTCATTCTGCTTTTCCAACCTTTTCACTGATTCCTTCTACCTGTTTCCTCTTCTACTCTGTGTCTCCCTTTTGCTTTAATACTGCATAATTGCTTCTGCCTTCATTCCCACAGTTCTCATCAGAGTTGTCCTCTCTTTTCCTTCTGACCCATCCACATCCTTGCCATTCTTCAAGAACTAGTGTTTTCTTCCTCCATCAGATTTTATGTGCTCATTCAGGGTATGCTCCAGGCTCTTAAAATCTTAAGCTTATTCTCTTTTCTACTCACTTGCTCTTATTCTCTTGGGTGGGGTGGGGGCAGAGTGGTGGGACCCACATCCCATACTTGTTGTATATTTCCTGCAGTTAGAGTCTGGTGGGGTTTCTGCTATTTTACTGTGTCATCTTCTTCCAAATAGTGTTTGAATTGGAAATTAATGATTATATTAATGCTTATTGAGTCTGAGACATCCTGAAATACTGTGAAGTCATAACTACCACCCCAGTCTTATTTCCTTCACCTCTTGACGCTCCTGGGGAGGAACAGATAATGCAGCCTGTGAATGGGACAGCAACTCAGTTACCAAGGAAAAATGTTACCACGTGCCAGCGTGACCACTTTAGCAAATTAGGTCTCCAGATTCCTCTTTAGTCATGTTAATGAGAAATATGCACAATGAGAACGAATTAGATTTGACCCTTGAATAGGTATGCCAGCCCCACCCCTATGCAGTCAAAAATCCACATGTTTGACTCCCCGAGAATTTACCCACTAATAGCCGACTGTTGACCAGAAGCCTTACCAATAACATAGTCAATTAATGCATTTTGTATGCTATTTGTTTTATATACTGTATTATTACAGTAAATTAAGCAAAAAAATGTATTTTAAAAATGAAAAGGAAGAGAAAATATGTTTACTATTTGTTTAAGTGGAAGTAGATAATCATAAAGGTCTTCATCCTTGTTTTCACATTGAGTAGACCAAGAAGGAGGAAGAGGAAGAAGAGAGGGGCTGGTCTTGCTGTCTCGGGTGGCAAAGGCAGAAGAAATTCCACATATAAGGGGATCTGTGTAGTTCAAACCATGTTGTTCAAGGGTCATCTGTAGTTACAGATGTTAAACAAGTGTTAAATTTTCCTCATCTACAAATGAATTTTGCTCATCTGTGCTCTCTAGCAGTGAGCAGAAGAATCATTTGAGCCTGTAAGATACATAGACTCTTGGGTTCCACCCATAGAGGATGAGGAGGGCTGAGATTTCATGTCTAAAAAGCACTCCAGATGTTTTCATGATGAACAGTCCTAAAGAATGCTCCTCCCAGTTATCTCTAAGGTTCCTTTTACCCTTAAAATTCTTTCAATCTTATTTGAGTTTAAATATTAAAATACATAAAGCTTCCACAGGATTCTTTATCCCCATTGCCTATCCCACCCCAGAGGTAACCACTCTTCTTAGTTTATTCGTTTATTTTCCTGGAGTTCCCTTGTTAAAGTAAATACAACTTGGATTATTTTTCTTTCTTTCAAACATGAATGATAGCCTGTCATATACTTTGTTCTGCATTTTGATTTTTCCGCCCCTTGATAGATCTTGGAGATATCTTGGAGATAGAGCCATCTGTGTCAGTACTTGGAAAGTGTCCTCATTTTTTTTGTGGCATTGTATCCTGGTATGTGGTGTACTCTAACTTATTAACCAGTCTTCTTGTAATATTCATGTCATTTCCAGTCTTTTGCTTTAACCAGTGGTGTTGCATTGAATAATGTTGGACATACATCATTTCATGAATATACAGGTATATCTTGTAAAATAAACATAGCCTAAAAGTGAAATTGCTGGATCGAAGAATATGGGCATTTACAATGTCAATAGTTATCACCAAACTATCCTCTGTGGAGTTTTTATACCAACTTACAGTTCCAAGGCAAATCGACTCTAAAGCGCCATACTTCTGTTTGGCTTTTGTCTGATGCATCAGTACTAGGTGGGAATGGATGGATGATGCTTCAGTTAGTGTCCTCCCTTTGCAGCCTCACAGCCGAAGGAGCGTCCTCGGTCCGCAATCCTACTGGTGGATGAAACCACTACCACCCAGATATTTGCTAATAGACGGTCCCAGCAGAGTGTCTCACTCTCCAAAAGTGTCTCCATACAGAACATTACTGGGTAAGTAGAGATATTTAAAGATAGCACAGTTGGCATCTAGGTGACAAGAGCATAATAATCACATCTTGACAAAAAGCCTTTTTTTTTTTAAAGAAATCTGTAAAGTCATGATGAGTGGTGCAGACAAGGATAATGGGGATTACGTTTTTGATGCCTGTCATGACAGTCATTCTGTCACAAGGTTCTCCTTTTAATAGCATTAGCAGGCTGGTTTCTCTAGGCTTTTGTATGTCATCAGCCCTAGTTCTGAAGAATCTGAGTTCTGAAAAGATTATTTTTTAGATCAAAATAAGTCGGAATAGGAAAAATGATGATTTAATTCAGAATTTTTGGTTGCAACCACTTACATTTTCAGATGTCATGCTTTTCTGTTGATCATATAAACCTGGTTGTTTTGTTTCTTCTTACCTCTGATCTACATCTTGGCCTCTTAACACTTAAGTCAGTTTTATGAAGGCGAATGCTGAGCTAGGTATGAGTATTAGGTTCCCACTCAATGGTTTGCACTGAGTTTCTTTTCCGGTCTCCTGTGGAGGTCTCGGCTGTCAAGTGGTTAGCACAGGGCTGATGATGATGTTGCTGACTATTTTGGTTAAGATGCCTGCCTTCCCATCAGCTGAATAAGCCATTTCAAATGTAGGACTCAGAGTCTCTACAACCTAGCTTGGGGCAAACTTCCTAACTAAAGGATGCAAAAATCTCCTTTTGTTTGTATTTCCTAACCTTTGTGCTGGCTAATGTTTTTTTCCTCCTTTAAAAAGTTTCAGGTTATTTTTGTTTTGTTTTGTCTTTGTATTCTCATTATTTCCAAAAGTGTGCTTTTCAAAGTTACAACTTTACTAAAGTTTCTTGTAGTAACTTTCAAAAGTTGGTCTTTAAAGTTTTCTTGCTTTTGTGTCTATTCAAATACCAATTGGGTGCCTGTGTGCTAGCTGGTGAGTTGGGATTGAGAAAGTCTGAAGAGAATATAGTTGATGGTAAGTGCTAGGTCTGTAGTTACTTAACGAACAGGGGGAAAAAAAGTACACTGGTTAGGCAGTAAGTTTTAAGCAGAAAGTTTCTTATATAATGTGGATGTGTTTGAGGGAAGAAAGTTCTCCTTGCTTCTTACCACTCTTTAAAAAGGCTCAAGAAGTCCTCACAGTTTGAGTCTGCAGTGATACTAAATGCTTCCAGACTTTACTACCAGGCAGTGTGCATGTTGCTGTGGCCCCAACATAAACCGTTTGTCTTCAATCACTGTAGTGATTCCAGCCAGCTGTCATTCTAGAGGCTTCAGGTACTCATTTAAGAATGTAAGGCATGGGTTATCAGAGTGTATTTGACTGTCTGTGCTTTCTTTTGCCCCCAGAGTTGGCAATGATGAGAACATGTCAAACACCTGGAAATTCCTGTCTCATTCAACAGACTCACTAAATAAAATCAGCAAGGTCAATGAATCAACAGAATCACTTACTGATGAGGGTAAGAGGAAGTTATGGCTTACATTTTATGCCTCTGTAGGGACTGTGTGTGCCTTTACTTAGACTGTAAGTCTTAATGGAGTGATAGTGCCTCCCTCTTCTGTATCCTGTGAAGATTCTCTAAATTGGCTGTAAAGCATCCAATGCTTTGTAATGTCTAGATAATCAGACTCATCCAGTTGTTAGCTGTCAAGTGAAGGATGTTATTTATTTCAATGTGGGCCTACTCTTTTTTTTTTTTTTTTGGAGACGGAGTTTCGCTCTTGTTACCCAGGCTGGAGTACAATGGCGCGATCTCGGCTCACCACAACCTCTGCCTCCTGGGTTCAGGCAATTCTCCTGCCTCAGCCTCCTGAGTAGCTGGAATTACAGGCACGCGCCACCATGCCCAGCTAATTTTTTGTATTTTTAGTAGAGACGGGGTTTCACCATGTTGACCAGGATGGTCTCGATCTCTTGACCTCGTGATCCACCTGCCTCGGCCTCCCAAAGTGCTGGGATTACAGGCGTGAGCCACCGCGCCTGGCTGGGCATACTTTAGTAGAAATCTTTTTCTTCTCTTAGACTTTTATACATGTATAGTTCTAGCTCTCAGAGCTATTGTAAGCCTGCTCTCTTAAATATGAAAAGGTACCAGGCCCCTTCCAATTCTTCATGTAGATAGGAGTCATGTGTTAATCATGTATGATTAATGTGATGTTTATTACTCTTAACCAAAGTCTCGAGTGTAGTCTGTCACTCCTGAACAGGACATTGATTCTCTTCTGGTACTGGAATATGTTCTCTGTTATATCCCCTATATTCATGTGTCTTATGAAATCAACTATCATCTTGAGGCAAGTCCAATATAAGCTTATTCTACAGGTCACAAACCCAAGATTCTGATACTGATTTTTTTGCTATATTGAGGAGTAGGTACAGACATGAATGAAGGACAACTCCTTGGGGACTTTGAAATGGACTCCAAACAGCTGGAAGCAGAGTCTTGGAGTCGGATAATAGACAGCAAGTTTCTAAAACAGCAAAAGAAAGATGTGGTCAAACGGCAAGAAGTGATTTATGGTGAGATTCTTCATTTTGCTCTGTTTATATTTGATTTGCATTGTCCAGCATTTTTAAAGTGGTAATTTGTTGGGCTATAGAAAATCAGTTTTGCAGTATGGGGCTTCTTGAAAAGAGTTCCTTTGAAAACTTTAAGGCACAGAGACATAGTCCTGTTTGTATCCTATCTCCTTTTTGCCCCATTCTTTTTTTCCGTTTCTACTGAATGTTGTACTTACATATGAGTGCTTCTTTATACAGCAGACCTAAAAAGAGATATCTCAGTTTTGTTCCTTACCTACGCTAAAAACTAAACACAAGTCGTTTCTGAGAACTGGGTATACAGGCAGTTATGACAGGTGCTGAATCCAGTGAAGACCTCTTTGGAAATCATTATTTAAGACTGATGGAATCCAGTGTACCTATTGTCAGAAAATAGGACACGTGAAAAATAGAGGAATAAGATGAAAACACATGACCAGGCACAGTGACCCATACCTGTAATCCCAACACTTTAGGATGCTGAGGCGGGTGGATCACTTGAGCCCAGAGTTCAAGACCAGCCTGGGAACATATTAAAACCCTGTTTCTACAAAAATACAAAAATCAGCCAGGCGTGATGCCACTTACCTGCAGCCCCAGCTACTCAGGAGGCTGAAGCAGAAAGATTGCTTGAGCCAAGGAAGTCAAGGCTGCAGTGAGCTGTGACCACATCACTGCACTTCAGCCTTGGTGACAGAGCAAGACCCTGTCTCAAAAAGAACAACAACAAAAAATATGAGAACACTTTTAGGGGAAAGATAGCGACCCAATTTTAAGGTTCAAATTGGGCTCTAAATTAGCTTTGGGACTGTAGCAGATGATCTTAGAGGGAGAATCTTTTTAAAAGAGTGTTCTTGACCCTTGATCTTTTCCCTCCTTTTAGAGTTGATGCAGACAGAGTTACATCACGTTCGCACTCTCAAGATCATGAGTGATGTGTACAGCCGGGGGATGATGACGGATCTGCTTTTTGAGCAGCAGATGGTAGAAAAGCTGTTCCCCTGTTTGGATGAGCTGATCAGTATCCATAGCCAATTCTTTCAGAGGATTCTGGAGCGGAAGAAGGAATCTCTGGTGGATAAAAGTGAAAAGAACTTTCTCATCAAGAGGATAGGGGATGTGCTTGTAAATCAGGTGATAATGGAAGGATCTCAGATTCTTCTTATATACACTGGGAAAAAGGGAGGTTTGGGGAAACCATAGCCATGCATTCACATCTTGTTTCTACCATTTATTATTTGTGTAAGCTCAGGGAAGTTATTTATCTTGAGCCTTGATTTCCTTTTCTGTAAAATGCAGACAGTAGGGTTTCTCTCCTAATGTTATTTTAGAAAGTGAAAGGGAGTGTATATATAAAGTACCTAATGCATATGATAGATGCGCAGTAAAACTTAGTTTTTCTTCCTCAGAGTCTATGCTATCATCAAAAACAATATAGTTTAAGAAATCAACAAATATGGCTGGGCGTGGTGGCTCATGTCTGTAATCCCAACACTTTGGGAGGCCAAGGCGGGAAGATCATCTGAGGTTAGGAGTTCAAGACCAGCCTGGCCAACATGATAAAACCCCATCTCTACTAAAAATAATCAAAAATTAGATGCATGTCATTACACCTGCATGCCAGGTACAGTGGCATACACCTGTAGTCTCATATGCCCGGGAGTCTGAGGCACAAGAATCGCTGGAATCTGGGAGGCAGAAGTTGCAATAAGCCGAAATCAGACCACTGCACTCCAGCCCAAGAAACAGAGTCTCATTCTGTCTCAAAAAATTTGGGGCTGGGCACAATGGCTCACACCTGTAATCCCAACACTTTGGGCGACCAAAGTGGGTGGATTGCTTGAAGTCAGGTGTTCAAGACCAGCCTGGGCAACATAGCAAGACCTCTCTCTACAAAAAAAAAATGAGCCAGATGTGGTAGTATACACTTGGGATCCCCACTACTCAGGAGCCTGAGGTGGGAAGATCGCTTGACTCTAGGAGTTCAAAGTTGCAGCAAGCCATGGTGATTGTGCCACTGCATTCCAGCCTGGGCCAGGGAATTAGACCCCAGCTCAAAATGTGTGTGTGTGTGTGTGTGTGTGTGTGTGTGTGTGTGTGTGTAAAATTTACATAAATATACATATGTTAGAAATCTTCAACTTTCCCCTCTGCCTCAAATCAGAAGGATCTCATGTATCTAAAAACTAAAGAAGAAAATTTAATAATTGTCTGTCTGTAAAATACTTAATAAAATATGTATTATTAATAGTGTTATCAAGGGGTGGTATGGTTTTAGTCATACTCCAAAAAAATTAAGCTAAAAATTAATTTGGTACTTACGGATGTGATTGTCATAGACAGACTTTAATGTTTCCTTTTAAAATATTCTTCTTGAAAACACATTGCCAGTATAACCTTTCCAGGAAGAGGTGCATAACATGTACATCTAACTAGACCTTTTCCTCAAAGCTGTAGATTCCCCAAAGATTTTGGGCAAATACCTGCTGCTGTGTAGAAGCAGAGGCTTAATTGCTGGAACAGTTGTCTGAGAATTGTGTATTTTGTCTTTCCTTGGTATTCTTGAGCCCATACCCATCACTTCATTAATTTATTAGCACAGTCACACATTCCTTTTTCAGGTATTTACTGAGCATCTTGAATGCCAGGTAGAACTACAAAGGTAGATATGGCTTAGGCCTCTGCCTCAGGGAACTCCTATTCTAGGAGTAAAAGTGGGCATGTTTTGAAATAAATGCAAATGCAGTGTGGCAAATGCTTGAACACAGATAGCTGCAACAGATAGAGCTCAAAAGGGAGACCTACAAATGGTGGCCTTTCCTCCTGAAACATCCCTCTGCATTTCCATTTCTCTCTTTCTGCCCCTCCTCTCTGTTTTCATGTAACTTTGACTTAGTGTTTCATCAAACTTTGACTTGTATTACCATTTGAACCTCCTTGTACAGCCCCTGGTAAGATCTGTGGTGCTAGAATTCAGTTTAACCCATAGTGTCCATTTGCTGGTTCTGTGTGCCAGTGCTCGGATCACCGTCTGGGGCATTTGCTTTGTCATATGAGCAGATAACTTACTGTCTGCCTCAGCTCCTCCTCTGGTTAATGGTGAAGGGAAAAGCTACCTTGATTCTTCTCTCCAGCTTTTTGGTAAATCAATTTGTGTTGCCTCTGGAGGTTTTTAGTGGAAATGGAAATCAGTGGCTTAGCATGTTTTTTATGAACCACATACAGAAATTCATTGATTTACCACAAAGTGAACATACCTTGATATGAACCATTGAGATTGCACACATTTGGGAATGATTTAAGTGGCTTGTAGAATTATTAGAACTGCTGGCCCGAAGTGAGTAGTACAAACAGATCCCTAGGTAATGATGGCAATTTATGATGTCTGACTTATCAAGATCAGATATGTAAGACTGTCTCATGAAAAACTCCTAGTGAATCTCATTATTTTATTCCTCTGTTTATGACAAATAGAACTTAGAATACATTTTGTATTTCCTATGTGCACAGTATGTAAAATGTCATAAATTTTTTGTTTTTCAAATCTGTATAACAGCTTTATTGAGATTTCATCCATATGCCATATAGTCTACGCATTTAAAGTTTAACCTCTTGAGTAACTGCCAGATTGCTTTCCAAAGCTGCCACACCATTTCAGTTTTTTGGGAGAAGTTAAGAGGAAGCACTCTGGACTTTCACATATAGACTGGAAACATTTTACAAAATGGTTTTATGTGTTTGGTGCCCCATGACATAGCTTCTGTTCTCTTTTCTCTGCAGTTTTCAAGTGAGAATGCAGAACGTTTAAAGAAGACATATGGCAAATTTTGTGGGCAACATAACCAGTCTGTAAACTACTTCAAAGACCTTTATACCAAGGATAAGCGTTTTCAAGCCTTTGTAAAGGTATTGATATAAAACATGAAAATCCCCATGATCGTCAACACCACTGTGTCCCTGTCAGCTTTTACTAGAGAGCTTTTTTCATGTGATTCCTGACAGTCTTTGTATTCCCTTGCAGAAGAAGATGAGCAGTTCAGTTGTAAGGAGGCTTGGAATTCCAGAGTGCATATTGCTTGTAACTCAGCGGATTACCAAGTACCCAGTTTTATTCCAGAGAATATTGCAGTGTACCAAAGGTGAGTCTCCCTTTCTAGCTCAGTCTTGTATGGCAATGGACTCTTTCCTCTGTGACCAGTAGCACTGGAGGCCCCATGGAAGAGCTATTTCATGCTGTAGTAGGTCTAAAAGAGACCTTGTGTTTTATCTTGAAAATAATTTTCTTGAATGAAAATTTGGACTGTTATGTTAGCAGACTTAGGGTGGATGATAGCAAGAGGAAAAGGGACCCCATTGATTCCATCTGAAGTTCAGTGACCTGAACACTCTTCCCTTATTACTAGGCTGGGAGATAATTTCTACCAGTTCTTCCCAGAAGCACTAGAATTGCTGCTGTTTTTCACTTAATCAATAATTACTTGTTTCTCTCTCGGCTAATTCTGTTTACAAGGCAGTACATTAAAGATTAAATAAAACAAAGATATAAATAAAAACTTGGTGGTTCTTCCTGCTACTATTCTCCCTCCTAGAAGTCTTTAGTTCCTTTTATTTTTAGAACACAGCATATGATTGCATATTATTTATATGATTGAAGACTTCTGACATCTTTTAGAATCAAACTTACAACAGCAAGAGGGTTAGGCACGTGACTTCTGCCATGTTGGCTTCCCTCTGATAGCATAACCACAAAGGGAAAAGATGATGTGGAGTGAGAAGTCAAGATTCCCACCCTCTGCCTTTGTCCAAAAAGAGCCATAAAAAACAATTATTCTTTCCTTTCAAGACGATGAAGTGGAGCAGGAAGATCTAGCACAGTCCTTGAGCCTGGTGAAGGAGGTGATTGGAGCTGTAGACAGCAAAGTGGCAAGTTATGAAAAGACAGTGCGTCTCAACGAGATTTATACAAAGACAGATAGCAAGTCGATCATGAGGATGAAGAGTGGACAGATGTTTGCCAAGGAAGATTTGAAACGGAAGAAGCTCGTACGTGATGGGAGTGTGTTTCTGAAGAGCGCAGCAGGAAGGCTGAAAGGTAAGGCTTGGCTCTTTTGTCTCAGTGTGTGCCCAGGTACAACAGGCAAAATCCAAGTGCTTTTGTTGGAAATTCACTTCCAGATTTTTTGCCAGAGAGCCCATCTCCAGACACCGCCCAAGAGCAACAAGCATTTAATTCTTCACAGTCTTACATCAAAAATGTTTTGTGATGGCTTACAAAATCAGAGAAAATATAGTAAGATGACAAAGAAATGATGCAGTCAGGGAAAATGGAAAATAAGATTTAAAGGAAAGGATAAGATTGGTGCACATATGCAAGTGGTCAAGGAAGGTGTATTCCCCTACAAGAGATGGACAGCCAGGTTGGAATTGGGGTCTGTGGCAAAACTCATTAGGAGGGAGACACAGTCCATGACAGTTTCACAGAATCTGTGAATTCAAAACACATCACTTGTTCACAAGAGATGTTAGAGGAATTTGCAGCTCCTGACACCTTACAGAAAGGTAAGTTTAACGCATATCAGTTAGGTTTATTATTATGCTTTATGATGGTTTTATATCTTTAAAGCAAAAGAAATCATAAAAGATGCCCATTTACCATTTAGTTTTAATTTTTACTTTTCAAATGGTCAGCTATATCAAGTTAGTGGAGTTATGAGGCTTGTTTTCTAATTTATCTGTACACTGGATTTTTTTGTTTGTTTTCATCAAACCTATACTCCATGGGCCTTGAATTATACCCACCCCTTCACCCTGGCCTCAGTAAGCTGAGGATGTAGAAGCAGGCTAGCCCAGTGCTGTCAGCCTCCCTGGTGTAGAAAGGAGGTGGAGGAAATGTGTGCTGCTTTCATTTCTGAGGTGTAAGTGATGATGTAGGTAACTGCTGTCGGTGATACCCGTGCTTAGAACAAGTAGTAAAGAAGTTCCAGGAGATCAGCTGGTTTCAACAATGAATAAAGCAGGACATCCTACTTAGAAGTTGAAATCAAAATGAAGAGCCTTGGAAAGAGGTACCTGCTCTACAGTGGCAAGTGCTGGAATGGAGGAGAAAGCAAGAGGAATAGCAATAGGGACAAGTCTTGAAGGATGATAAGGAGGGTACCTGGTACATAAGGAGAAAGCGTTCCCCACAGTAAGGAAGAAAAAGCAGAAGCACAGAGTTGAAAGGATGTGGCACGTCCAGGGAAGAGTGGATGCCCGGGACTCACACAGAACTGAGTGGATGACGGAGAGTGATGGGAAATCAGCCCGAAGAAATGGGAAGAGGCCAGGTTGTAATGAGGCGCATTCTCCAGACTGAGGCATTAACAGTTGATACTATTGATGAGGGAACGGGGCATAGAATGGGTTCAAAAAGAATAGCAAGCAGGAAAAGGAAAAGTGAGATGATTTTTCAGTATAATGACTAGGGGCAGTTCAGAGTCCAGAGAGACTGGTGACAGATAAATCAGGAGGCTGTTGCAGTGCTTTGGGAAGAGCTCATCTGGGCCTGCGTTGTAACAGAAGGCATGAAAAAAAAGGGCAGAAAAGATTGAGAGAAAGATGCCTCCTTTGCTACCACCAATTGGCTGTGTGTTTCATGGTTCTGTGATGAACTAGGCTTCTTCCCTCCAGTCCTAATATTCTGTGATGTTTTGAGAGTCCTACATCTCTTTGAGACTTTTAAGCAGGCTGGCGGTTCAGAAATACCTGCCCTTTCTTGTAGGGGCCTGAATTTCCTAAAGCTGCTGCTACCTGGAGCCAGCACTTTATTCTTTCCTTTGCCTAGCAATTTATTTTTTCCCAAAATAAAAACTAATAGATTCCAGCTGTTGGAATAAAGTTGTGTTCAAGCCAGTGGCAGAATGACAGGTTTCTGGCTTTGAATGTCTCCAGTAGAGATAGGAGTTGGTGTTTAGTCATTTTCACCTCCAAGTGAACTCATGCCAAGAACAGCCAGTACTATGTTGGGTACTCTGACGGGGTGGGATTGTTTTTCTCTGATCCACTGACACTGATCATATAAACTTCAAGATTCAATGAAGTTAAAAAATTGTGTCTTGCTTTTTTTTGGAGGGGGAGAGGGTGCAGGCACCTGAATTATTTAAAAGTGAGCTTAGAAACAAAAACCTTTTTATAACTGATGGCAGTACACAGAAAATTACAGTTTAGCCTGAAAAACTAGACCTCTCTAGGAATCAGATGTCCTTCCTTCTGTTTTCTTCATAGCTTTGCAATGAATTCCACAGAAAAGGGATTCCAGTTATGGCAGAGGTTAAAGAAGAGGTGAGGAATGGACTGCATAACTCAGTTCCATCCTTTCCCAGGGATTTGTTGGCTTCACTCTCCACAGTGACGATGTTACATAGGGGCCAGCCTGCTAGCTTGATGTAGACTCCACTCCAGAGATGTCAAACCATCCTTAGGAGAATAGTGGAAAATGTTACTTCCTACTCCTAGAAGATTAGTCAGAGCAAGAGTTTAAGTTGACTATAGCATATGGGAGCTGAGGAAAGAGCCCTGTATTCACATATTCCTGTATGACTGGAAGGCGTCCGTGTGGCCACTCTTGCTCTTTTGCAGGTGTGGAAGAGTCTTTTCATTAGACATAGCTATTGCTACACATTATCTTTGGGCAGCATTCCTGTCTTCTGCCTCACACCTTTGATTACTGTAATCAAAAGTTGAAAAACACTGCAACCTGAGGATTTTACGGAGTATGCTGCTATCTGTCGCTATTTACCATCTGTAGAAGTCCAGCTTTTCAGCTTTATTCTTAAAAGTATTTTAGTCTTAAATCTTGGCCTGTGGTGTATTTCTAGGACTGAGAACTTAAACTTTTCCAAAACAAAGCTTTGGTGATAAATCCCATTTTAAAATGCCTCTAAAAATCTGGTGACCAGATCTAATTCCTGGAGAACTGCGAAACTGTTGCTTTGGAGGACTGTGATCTCAGATCAGAGTTTGCCCTTATGGGGGTATATGTGTTGCTGAAACAACCTTCAATAAAAACCCTTCTGACTGTGGGTTACTATCAAGCAGTCATCATTCTATCTTCCCTTCTCCCATTTCCATTTTCCAGAGGTTCAAGCAGTTCTTCTCACTGACATTTTAGTTTTCCTTCAAGAAAAAGACCAGAAGTACATCTTTGCATCACTGGTAAGCTGAATTGTTATTTTTGTGATAGTATTCTCAGCAGCAAGGTTAGTTTTGGAATGTAAGCACTATATTATTGCTGGCCCTCCACCCCCGCCTTAAAATGAAATGGATCAGACAGATTCCTCTGAGTAATTTCCCACATGCCCTCACAATTTTCTGGCATCCCATCCTCCCCAAAAAGTATTACTCTGTTTCTTCACAGTCTTTTTTAGTGTCTTGGACATCTGATTATTTGACCTATGAAGAAAGCTGTCACTGGAGTATTTCTCACATTTGAGCCCATAAATGGTGCTAATGTATGATATTGCTGACTGAATTCTTTGGGGAACCTGGAAAGATTCATCATGTAAAAAACATGACTGGAACCTTTAGAGCCATAAATTACTATTTCCCTTTTGAAAATCTTTCTTTGTTAAAAATCTGAATGAAATAAGGAGGTATTTCTCTTTATCCTAAAGCTGCCATTATTTTTCAGACTATGTGCTTATATTATAATAGCATCTGGTCTTACCTTAGATTGAAGTTGTTCTTAAGAGTTGGAATATTGTGGCCGGGTGCGGTGGCTCAAGCCTGTAATCCCAGCACTTTGGGAGGCCGAGGTGGGTGGCTCATGAGGTCAAGAGATTGAGATCATCCTGATCAACATGGGGAAACCCCGTCTCTACTAAAAATACAAAAAATTAGCTGGGCATGGTGGCGCACGCCTGTAATCCCAGCTACTCAGGAGGCTGAGGCAGGAGAATTTCCTGAACCCAGGAGGCAGAGGTTGCGGTGAGCCGAGATCGCGCCATTGCACTCCAGCCTGGGTAACAAAAGCAAAACTCCATCTCAAAAAAAAAAAGAGTTAGAATATTATATATGTATCTCATATTTGCCCTCTTCCCTTTTTCCAGGACCAGAAGTCAACAGTGATCTCTTTAAAGAAGCTGATTGTGAGAGAAGTGGCACACGAGGAGAAAGGTTTATTCCTGATCAGCATGGGGATGAAAGATCCAGAGATGGTGGAAGTCCATGCCAGCTCCAAAGAGGAACGAAACAGCTGGATTCAGATCATTCAAGACACAATCAACACACTGTAAGTTAACCACCAGGCCCCACCCTTCCCAGCCCTCCTGACTTCTCTGTGTGATTTCATAATAGGCTGGACTGTGACCAGAGTAAGTGACATCGTAGGAACTTTTTGTTCTGTCTTGTTTGGGTTGTTTTAGGAACAGAGATGAAGATGAAGGAATTCCTAGTGAGAATGAAGAAGAAAAGAAAATGTTGGACACCAAAGCCCGAGAATTAAAAGGTGAGGCACTGGGAGTAGTTGGAGACCCTTGTCTGGAATGTCTGCAGCTGCCGAAGAGTGCTCCTGGATCTTAGAGGTACTGGCTTGCCCTTGGTTTGAAAGCTGTCCCAGCAGCCACTTGAAAGCAGAGAAATGAACAGCTATTTAACAAAAGAGAAGCAAAGTCCAGGCTGACATGGGTTCTGGTAAAGAATGGCTCTAGGGGTGTGTCAAATCCTGGATGAAGAGAATATTGATTCTCTTGACTAAGGATCAGTGTTCTTGAACCTCATGACATTATCTGTACTTTGTCGTAGGAGAATTTGACAGAATTTGTAGTCACATCTAAGATTAAAACAAGGAGAGGAAGGTATTTGGGGAAAAGAATTCTCTAGTTAATCTGATTTAATCCTCCTGCCAGTCCCTAGCGTTATCACTTATCCACATATTCACAAATGAGTTGTGAGCTGCAGTTTTGGGAGAAAGGTACATGTTGAGCTGTGTTTGATCCCTGTTGATTGAGTACTAATCATTTTATGTAGTCTTGTCAGTATCCCTACAGCACAGGCATTCTAATCCCCATGGTGCAGATGAGACCCATAAAGGACAAGCAACCCAGGGTTACGTGTGTAGTTAGTGGCTAAGCCAAGATTCCGTTCCCTGTCTTAGCAAAGCCTGGTGTTCTTTGCCAGTGGCTTATCGAATGTTTCAAAGACTGTGCTGTGGGTAGAAATAAGGCTTAGAGTTAAATAAATGTAAGCACCTAAGGAGTTTGGTTAGGCCTTAAGTCATACAGATGATAGTATTCTATCTCACTGAAGGAGAAGATATTAAAAATATGGACAGATTTAGTCCAGAGCCAGAGTTAAAGCAAATTTGTTGGCCCATGATTAGGATGACAAGGATAAAAATCTTCCTGCTTTAAGTAAATGGCTAGGCATACTGCTAAGTCAACAGATGCAGGGATACCTTAAAAAGAGCCCTTGCCCTTGAGAAGCTCACACTCTAGCAAGGGAGACGTACATAAATGATGGGCCACAAAATGGTTTATTAGACCACAGACAACATTCAGCCTATGTGGGATCTGCTTATCCTGCCTCTAGTAAATCTCACAGGGAAGCTGTTGCATGAGCTACATCTGAAAAAAGGGATCTCAGCCCACAAGAGTAGTTATGTGCAAAGGTGAAAAAGGACTTGACATGTCTGCCAAGGAATGACAGGTTTGGTGTGTCTGGAGGGTCAGGGCTGAGGGATGGGAGCTTAAGCTGCAAAAGTGCCAGGTATTAAAAGGCAACAAGGAAATAACGTAACTTAAAAAAAATGATTTTTTTAACATGCTGAAGCCAGTTGGGAGAGTTGCTAGAGGGAATGGGAAGCCACTGGAAGTAGAAAGACCGTTTGGAAGACAGCTAGGCCAAGTGAGTGAGCTGGAGAGGGAACAGAAGTGAGTAAGAAGTAAGGCTATTGGCCGGGCGCGGTGGCTCAAGCCTGTAATCCCAGCACTTTGGGAGGCCGAGGTGGGTGGATCACGAGGTCAAGAGATCGAGACCGTCCTGGTCAACATGGTGAAACCCCGTCTCTACTAAAAATACAAAAAACTAGCTGGGCATGGTGGCACGTGCCTGTAATCCCAGCTACTCAGGAGGCTGAGGCAGGAGAATTGCCTGAACCCAGGAGGCGGAGGTTGCAGTGAGCCGAGATCGCGCCATTGCACTCCATCCTGGGTAACAAGAGCGAAACGCCGTCTCAAAAAAAAAAAAAAAAAAAAAGAAGAAGTAAAGCTATTCAAATCCGGTCCTTTGGGGCTGACCGCGGTGGCTCACACCTGCAATCCTAGCACTTTGGGAGGCCGAGGTGAGCAGATCACCTGAAATTGGGAGTTTGAGACCAGCCTGGCCAACATGGAGAAACCTCTTCTCTACTAAAAATGCCAAATTAGCCGAGCATAGTGGCACGCGCCTATAATACCAGCTACTTGGGAGGGTGAGGCAGGAGAATCGCTTGAACCAAGGAGGTAGAGATTGGTGATGAGTCAAGATCACGCCATTGCACTCTAGCCTGGGCAACAAGAGCAAAACTCCATCTCAAGAAAAATATGTAAGAGAGCTCAGGATGGAGCTGAGACAGGAACCCAGATAAGAGTTTCCGTTGCAAATGCCAGATCTGTAAAGTGCCCTAAGAAAGAATGGTAGGAAGAGAACTGGTGTCTTAAGAGTAAAGAGGGAAACATTTTTAAAAGGAAGAAGTAATCATCAATGCTGGGAAAAAAACTAAAAGGTCTCATTGGATTCAGTCATGAAGTTGAGTTGGGAAAGAGCAGTTGCAGAATGGGCAGAAGCTAGAGAGTAGTGGGCTTAGAAATAAACAGGGGACAAGGGAGAGGAAGCAAAGTGCAGACTTGTTATGTCACAATTTCCATGGTTCGCCAAAAAGATCCAGAACTGTTTCCAGATAGAAATTCCAGAACAGAAACGATATTACTATCATGGTGAAAAGAAAGGGCAGTGGGTAGGGAGGGTGTCCTATCTTGACCCTTTCTGTAAGTTACCACAAGGTGGCGCTCGTGTCTTACTCATCTTGTAGTACTAAACCAATCAAATCACACATCATTTTCTCCATCCTGCAGAACAACTTCAACAGAAGGACCAACAAATCCTACTCTTGTTGGAGGAGAAGGAGATGATTTTCCGGGACATGGCTGAGTGCAGCACTCCCTTGCCAGAGGAATGCTCCCCGACGCATAGCCCTAGAGTTCTCTTCCGCTCTAACACAGAAGAGGCTCTCAAAGGAGGACCTTTAATGAAGAGTGCAATAAATGAAGGTAATTAATATTCAGCATTGCCCCGCTTCATCTCCTCCCAAAGTGGTTTTCACACTAATATTACCTGCCAGTTTTTACTTTTTTGCTTTAAAATAAAGCACAAATGCAGAAAATTAGCCATACCAAGTATTTCACTGTAGTAAATTATTATTAGGTGAATAACTTTTTAACCACTACCCACATCAAGAAATTAATGTGTCCTGTCCCATCACAGGTCCCTCCCTCCAAAATGAGCAGTTATTCTAACTTTTTTAAATTAATCACTTATAGTTCTCATTTTTTTTTTGAGACAGGATCTTGCTGCTCTATTGCCCAGTCTGGAATGCGGTGGTGTGATCTTGGCTCACTGCAGCCTCCACCCTCCTGAGTTCAAGTGGTTTTCCTGCCTCAGCCTCCCAAGCAGCTGGGACTACAGGTGTGCATCACCACACCCAGCTGATTTTTGTATTTTTCATAGAGATGGGTTTTCACCATGTTGGCCAGGCTGGTCTCCAACTCCAGACCTCAAGTGATCCACCCACCTCGGCCTCCCAAAGTGCTGGGATTACAGGCATACGCCACCGCACCCAGCCTGCTTATGTTTTTTTAATATGCATTTTAAAATTCGTGTGTGTGTGTGTGTGTGTGTGTGTGTGTGTGTGTGTGTATGTGTATGTTGGGAGTTTCGCTCTTGTTGCCCAGGCTAGAGTGCAGTGGCGCAATGTTGGCTCACTGTAACCTCCACCTCCCAGGTTCAAGCCATTCTCCTGCCTCAGCCTCCCAAGTAGCTGGGATTACAGGCACCTGCTACCATGCTTGGCTAATTTTTTATATTTTTAGTAGAAACAGAGTTTCACTGTGTTGGCCAGGCTGGTCTTGAACTCCTGATCTGCCTGCTTTGGCCTCCCAATGTGCTGGGATTACAGGTGTGAGCCACAGCTCCTGGCTACCGAAAGGATTTTTTTTTCTAAGTACGAGTAGTTTTAAAGAATATTCCTTGATTTTTGTTACCCTAGGTTGATGCTCTCAGATTCACAGTTTTCTGTTTTCATAGGTGGTTAGAAATTTTTCAGATTTCAGGAAGTTATTCTTGAATTAGAATTTGTAGTATTTTCCCTGTTGCCTTTGCTTTGGTTTTCTTCAAGAACTACATTTATCCTTATGTTGGACCTAGCCTGTCTTCAGTATTTGTCACTTTCTTTTAATACTTTTGATCTCTTTGCCTTTTTAATGTTTAAATGGTCTTCCTTTCACCTGCTTTTTTCTTTTTTTTTGAGATGGAGTTTCACTCATGTTACCCAGGCTGGAGTGCAATGGCGCGATCTCGGCTCACCGCAACCTCCGCCTCCTGGGTTCAGGCAATTCTCCTGCCTCAGCCTCCCGAGTAGCTGGGATTACAGGCACGCGCCACCATGCCCAGCTAATTTTTTTGTATTTTTAGTAGAGGCGGGGTTTCACCACGTTGACCAGGATGGTCTCGATCTCTTGACCTCGTGATCCACCCACCTCGGCCTCCCAAAGTGCTGGGATTACAGGATTGAGCTAGCGCGCCCGGCCATCACCTGCTTTTTTCTTAAATCATTTGCTGCTGGGTTAATTTGCTCTCTTATATTCTAGTTTAGTTTTCATTTCTATAACGATGTGTTTTTCTTTTGATTGTAGTTTTGCCATTTCATTTCTGTGTTCTCTAATTCTGATTTAAGTTCTTTCATGTCTTTTGTCATTTTCTTAATGTGTTTTGCTCACTTAGTTTATGGACATGTTTTTCTGATGTGCTTTTATTATCTGTAGAGAAGTTAGACCCTGTGTTCTCTCCACCATCACTCCCTGTTCTTAACTTTTTATGGGATTTGACTTCAGTATTTTCTATTTCTCATTTTTATGTGAAATTAGTGTCTTAAGTTGATAGGTTCACATAGCTTTTCTCACACCGTAGGACTCGTCTATCATTTTTGTGTGGTTTTTCTTTTTTAATATGGCTTGTCTTAATCAGATTTCCTGCTGTTGGTCCCCTCCCTTGTTGCAGCTGGCCCTTCTTTATCTCTTTTCTTTTCTCCCGCTCAACTTTTATTTCTTTTTCTCCACTTTCTTCTTTCTGTGAGCCACACCCTAGAAAAGAACCCTAGTGGGCCAGAGTTGAGATGCAAATTCTTAGGCTACTCTAGCCCCTTGAACTCACTTCATATTGACAAAGGCAAAAACCCTGACTTCTTACTTGCTGTTCTGAAATCAGTTCATCTTACTTTTCAGGGAATATTTTCTGACTGCTTTGGATATGATTCCAGAAGCCATGCCACTTCTAGCAAATTACCCTGCTTTCCTGTACACTTGGAAACTTCCTAGGTCTCTTGTATACAAAGTGGAAGGTCTCATCTCTAAATTTCTAGTAGAATCCAACTAAAACACATACCCCGAACTGAGACCTTTCTGAGCAAAGGAACTTTTCAGTCATGTTCTTTATACATATCATGTATACTATGAACTTGTTTTTTCCTCATTAAAGATGTCAGTTTTGCATGTTTCTTTTTTTCAGTGGAGATCCTTCAAGGTTTGGTGAGTGGAAGTCTAGGGGGCACACTTGGGCAGACTGTCAGCAGCCCAGTTGAGCAAGAAGGTGTGGTTGGTCCTGTTTCCCTGCCCCGGAGAGCAGAGACCTTTGGAGGATTTGACAGCCATCAGATGAATGCTTCAAAAGGTAAATGATGTGGATGTGAAGTCATGAGCTTTTATAGGCAATCCTTGACTGTCCCACACAACTAAAAATGACTTGTATTTTATTAGCTACATCTCCACTTCCATTCAATCAGTAAATTTCTTAGTGAGATCTTAAAATATTCATTATGAGTCTGTCAGACTAATATTCATTTTGAGTAGTAAAAAAGATTTTCCTAAGATCTTAGCTACAAGAGTAGTAATACTTGTTCCTGCTTTCAGTTCTTCTGCATCAGTAAAATTATTAATAATCACTTAGCTGCCACCAAGCAACTCCCCCTTTTTGGGGCCATCAGTAGGACTCAGAAATACTACATCCCTAAGATACCTATATTCTATTCTTTCCTCGGCTAGTCTGTTTCACAAGCTTAAAAAAAAATAACCTATTTTTTGTTTAGGAGGCGAGAAGGAAGAAGGAGATGACGGCCAAGATCTTAGGAGAACGGAATCAGATAGTGGCCTTAAAAAGGTATTTCTCTTTAAAACATCCTAGGACCCTCCTTGGCATTTCCCTCTGAATTCATAACCTTTGATATTATTTCACTTTGATCTTGTTTTGGATGCCTGAATTGCTGCTTTTGATAAAATTATTTTCAGGGAAAAATCACATTTTTAAAACTAATAGTACAGTTAAGAGTCCCACATTATTGGCTGTTTGGCCTCACTGGCT
This sequence comes from Leontopithecus rosalia, assembly GCA_028533165.1. Classification (NCBI taxonomy): domain Eukaryota; kingdom Metazoa; phylum Chordata; class Mammalia; order Primates; family Cebidae; genus Leontopithecus; species Leontopithecus rosalia. Next base: position 126,093,602 of record CM052653.1, on the reverse strand, counting down.
TAGCACAGTGTGTTTACATTCATAACTCTGCCACGATCCTGGCAGGACCAGTTTCATTAGGAGGTTTGTTTCAGATGCTCCAAACCAACCTGACCTCTTGACATCAGTGATAAACAGTTCAACCTTAAATTTTCTCTACCTTATGAGAGGCTGTGGTAGAAGAGAAAGAAGATGGAAAACTACAGCCTAGCACAGAAACATATTTAATGTTATTTTTGCATCAAGATCTTCATTTTTTTATATGCATGTTTTTTGTTTCCTAGGGTGGAAATGGTAACCTGGTGTTTATGCTTAAAAGAAATAGTGAGGTAAGGACATTATGAGCTGTTTAAGAAAATATATGTTGGTTGTTATTGTCAGGTTAGGAATATTCTTTTTTTCCTTTTTTTTTTTTTTCCTTCTTGGCTGTTACAAAGAGGCTAACTCCTGGCTGTAATCTGTACCTGTAAACAATACAGTTGTCAGTTTCCTTGACCTTTCCCTTTTCTTTGTTCCCGGGGCAGCCCCTTGGAATTTTGCCAGTTAGAGAATTGCCTACTAAGATCTAAGATGGCTTCTGATCCTCTGTCCTTAAGGAAGCCTCTTGCTTTCTTGCTTTTTTTTTTTTTTTTTGAGATGGGGTCTCACTCTGTTGCCCAGACTAGAGTACAGTGGCACAACTTCAGCTCACTGCAACCTTTACCTCCCAGGCTCAAGCAGTCCTCCAGAGTAACTGGGACTATAGACATACGTGTCACCATGCCCAACTAATTTTTGTATTTTATATAGAGACAGGGTTTCGCCATGTTGCCCAGGCTGGTCTCAAACTCCTTGACACAAGCAGTCCACCTGCTTCAGCCTCCCAAAGTGCTGGTGCTGGGATGACAGACGTGAGCCACATCTGGCCACTTCTTGCTTTTAGTCAGCTTTCTCTAGAGAGAGCCCCATTGTGAATCCTTCTTGGTGGTTTCCTTTGGTCTAAGCACACTGAGTAGAATTCATGACAGCCTCTTATCTATCACAAACCTGATACCAAAAGCCATAGATCTGGAACATGGGCATTTAACTTGTGGGTAATTTGACAAAGTAATTGCTTATCCTTCAAGTACTCAAGTTATTTCTTCTTCTTGTTGTTTTGAGACAGAACTTTTTGCTTTTGTTGCCCAGGCTGGAGTACAGTGGCATGATCTTGGCTTACCACAATATCTGCCTTCTGGGCTCAAGCGATTCTCCTGCCTTGGCTTCCCGAGTAGCTGGGATTACAGGCACGTGCCACCACGTCTGGCTAATTTTTGCATTTTTAGTAGAGATGAGGTTTCTCCATGTTGGTCAGTTGGTCTTGAACTCCCGACCTCAGGTGATATGCCTGTCTCAGCCTCCCAAAGTGCTGGTATTACAGACATGAGCCACCATGCCCGGCCATATCATCTTCTTTGAGTATTGCTTTAGACTTAATATGTGTTTTCATGTGTGAAGTAGTGTTGGTGTCCTTCTAGAAGGATGGCCATTCCCCGCCCTGCAGTGACTCCATGTTGTGACATAAGTCTTCAGATTACTGCCGTCTCCAAAATTAATTCTGAGTATTTGACTTTTTAAGCAAACTAGAATCCAGGTATACTTCTCAAGGATGTTGATTTTGTTTCTTCTTTTTCTTGTTCTTGCTTTTAGCATAGTATCTTAAATCTCCAGGGAACTTCATTTTGAAATTTAAAATAAAGGGGAATCTTTTTTCCCCCTAAAATACAGAAGGATATATTTTATATTTGTTGCCATAAAACTCTAAATACAGTGGCGTCCTGAAGGAATCCTTCAGTGTGCTTATCTTTAAATGATAAGCCTGAGCTTATGGAAGCTGCCTGCGTGAGCCACTGCACCCAGCCTTGATTCTTCTTTATGGCCACTTTCCCCCCTATATTTAATGAGAAGAATCAGGGTAAGAAAATAGTACAAGACCTGTTTTTGTTTCTCAGACATTCCAGTATGCATTGGACACCATAAATGCTTAGCTAGAGTCAGCAGTTTCTTCTGTTGCTTCTCTCTGTTTATTAAGAGTAAAATCACTTTGGGAGGCCGAGGCGGGTGGATCACGAGGTCAAGAGATTGAGACCATCCTGGTCAACATGGTGAAACCCCGTCTCTACTAAAAATACAAAAAATTAGCTGGGCATGGTGGCACGTGCCTGTAATGCCAGCTACTTGGGAGGCTGAGGCAGGAGAATTGCCTGAACCCAGGAGGTGGAGGTTGCTGTGAGCCGAGATCGCACCATTGCACTCCAGCCGGGGCAACAAGAGCAAAACTCCGTCTCAAAAAAAAATAAAAAAGAATAAAATAAGGGGGGAGGCTGGGCGTGGTGGCTTATGCCTGTAATCCCAGTGCTTTGGGAGGCCAAAAGTGGGTGGATCACCTGAGTTCAGGAGTTCAAGACCAGGCCGGCCAACATTGTGAAACTCAGTCTCTACTAAAAATACAGAAAATTTGCCAGACATGGTAGTAGATGCCTGTAATCCTAGCTACTCAGGAGGCCGAGGCAGAATTGCTTGAACCCGGGAGGCAGAGATTGCCGTGCTGAGATTGTGCCACTGCACTCCAGCCTGGGCAACAAGAGCAAAACTCAATCTCAAAAAAAAAAAAGAAGAAGAATAGGGGGTAAAAATTTTTCTCAGAAGAGCTAAGTCTGGTAATTAATATTTTTGTGTTTTGTTTTTAAATGATTTAAGTATTATAAAAGGAATACATGTTAATGATAGTTAAATGTTTGGTGTTTATATTTCCAGCCTTGTGCATAATATACCTGAGTTGTATATGTGTGAATAGTATAAAAAATAGTTTAGCGGGGTGTGGTGGCTCCTGACTCTAATCCCAGCACTTTGGAAGACTGAGGTAGGTGGATCACCTGAGATCTGGAGATCAAGAGCAGCCTGGCCAACATGGTGAAACCCCATCTCTATTAAAAATACAATAAATTAGCTGGGTGTGGTGGCACACACCTGTAATTCCAGCTACTCGGGAGGCTGAGGCAGGAGAATCACTTGAACTCGGGAGGCAGAAGTGAGCAGAGATAACACCACTGCACTACAGCCTGGGCAACAAGAGTAAAACTCCACCTCAAAAAAAAAAATAGTTTCACATAGTTTGTATCAATTCTTCCTAGAGCTTCATATCTTGCTTTTTTTCCTCTTAATATGCATTAAAAGTATTTCCCCAAGGCATATTTTTACAAAGCATGCTGTTGCATAGCATCATATTATTGTAAACCATAGTTTAATCTTTCTGATAGTTAACTGTTTTTTCTACCTTTTGCTTTTAAAGTGGTGAGCCAAGAACATCTTTGCACATGCCTTGTTTTTTGCAAAGCTCTTTGATTATTTCCTGAACATGCCAAATTGCCATTGAAAGGAGGTTATGTAGTGCTTGGCCCTACTCATCAGACATACATGTAGAAGTGCCCATTTTCATCTTTTACCAACATTGAGTGTTATTATTTTTATTAAGTTTTTATTAGTTTGATAAGTTTGGGTCATTTATTTTATTTTGCATTTATTTGATTTCAAATTAGGTTGAGTCATTTTAATATGCTTATTGGCCATTTGTATTTCTTCTGTAAATTGCTAGTTTGTGTTCCTGGCTTAATTTTCTACTAGGGCATTTTTTTCCATAATGTTCTGTGAGAGCCTTTTTTAAATCAAAGATTTTTCCATCTGAATTTCTATTTGTTTGTTCTTTGCCTTTTAATTTTAATTTTACTTTTTTACATAAAATTTTTGAAAAAAAAATTGTGTGGTTTCCTGTGTGTTTGCAAAGCCCTCCCTGTTTCAAGATTAGAAAACGTTCTATTTCCTTCAGCTCTTGTTTGTTTGTTTGTTTGGAAATAGGACCTCGCTATCTTGCCCTGGCCAGATAGATATGAATACGGTTTTTTTTTTTACCTTTAATATTTTCAGATATTTGAAACTTTTTTTTTTTTTTAATGTGAGCTAAGGTCTCAAGTTTTTTCAGAAATTTAGCCAATTTTCTCAGAACAATTAATTGAATATTCTTTTCTTTCCATTGATTTGAAATGCTACTCATATGCTAAATTGTAGTGGGTAGTTTCTGGAATTTCTGTTCTGTTGCATTGATATGTATGCTGTTTGTATTCTAGACATTTTAAATAATGGAAGCTTTCTTACACGTTTTACCTTGTGCTGATGTTCCTCCTACACATAGGTCACCTGGTTTGGTCTTTTGTTTTTCTTGGCTGCTGGTACTCACTTATTTTCTTTGGTGCTTTCAATATGAAAATATTACATAAAGATACGGGCATTTATTTGTATCTTACAGCAGCCATCTTACCAGATAAACATTAGTGTGATGGATTCCGAGATTCATAAAGTCCTGAAATGAGTATTTCCATTTTGTTCCTTTGGCAGCAGGTTGTCCAGAGCATTGTTCATCTCCACGAGCTCCTCAGCACTCTACAGGTGCGTGGTTGCGTTTTCCAGCCCTGCATGGATTTGTGTAGACAGCAGCATGGGGCTGCTGTTGACTTGGATCTTTGAGGTTTGGAGGCTGTTTATGGGTAAATGGCGCCCTCGGTCTAGAGAAGACTGGCTCTCATGGTGAAAAAGTTACAGAATGCAGTGGGTAGAGTATCATCGACCTTCCAGGAGTAGAATTAGCGAAGAGCTGGTGGGCCTTAGGCATGGTTTGATAACCTTGCTACAAGCACATCGTGTGCTAACATGCATTTGGAATATGATTTCACTTTAGAAAGCCATTAGTATACGTTTGTATATTTTGTGTGTCTGTGTGGTGTTTGAATAGAGTGTGCCTTCCTAAAACAACCACTGTTTGAGACTTCCCAGGAACATCCTCAAATTCTCACTTCTTTCTGGAAGATCTAACCTATCTCGATCCTACTTTCTCCCACTTCCAACACACACACACACCCCCCACATGCTCCCCCACACACCACACCTGCCACACCCACACCACACACGCCCCACACACACATACCACACACCCACACATGCCCCCCCCCCACACACACACACACATACAACTCCAGGTAACACCAGTGACTGCAAACAGCATTTGAAACCAGATTTGACAAAAACCTCTAAGTTCCTGCACCTTTAATGTTTCTATATGCTAACTGCCTGCAGTTATCCTGGAGCATTTTTATTAGATGGGCTTGAAAAGTGAGGGGAGAGTCCTGGTTCATCATAGTGCCTGGTGTCCGCTGCTGTGGGGTCAGGAGGGATCCAGAAGTTGGCTGTCCTGGCCAGAGTTGCAGGGCTTTCCTCTGTGTGCCTCCTCAGGGCGTGGTGCTGCAGCAGGACAGCTACATTGAGGACCAGAAGCTGGTGCTGAGCGAGAGGGCGCTCACCCGAAGCTTGTCCCGCCCGAGCTCCCTCATTGAGCAGGAGAAGCAGCGCAGCCTGGAGAAGCAACGCCAGGACCTGGCCAACCTGCAGAAGCAGCAAGCCCAGTACCTTGAGGAGAAGCGCAGGCGTGAGCGCGAGTGGGAAGCTCGTGAGAGGGAGCTGCGGGAGCGGGAAGCCCTGCTGGCCCAGCGCGAGGAGAAGGTGCAGCAGGGGCAGCAGGACCTGGAAAAGGAGCGGGAGGAGCTCCAGCAGAAGAAGGGCACATACCAATATGACCTGGAGCGACTGCGTGCTGCCCAGAAACAGCTCGAGAGGGAGCAGGAGCAGCTGCGCAGGGAGGCAGAGCGGCTCAGCCAGAGGCAGGGGGAACGGGACCTGTATCAGGTAATGGGACTCACTGCCGAAGGCAATCTAATGATGATACTGATTTAAGACCCCCTGTGTATTAAGCACCCTAAGAAAGTGAGCAGAGATATAGATCCTGTTTTTGGCCAGGTTCAGTAACTCATACCTGTGATCCCAGCACTTTAGGAGGCTGAGGTGGGAGGTTAACTTGAGACCAGCCTTGGGTAACACAGGGAGACTCTGTCTCAGGGGGGCGGGGGGGGGAACCTGTTTTTAAGAATCATTTTAGCTGGGCATGGTGCCTCACGCCTGTAATCTCAACACTTTGTGAGGCCGAGGCAGACGGATCACTTGAGGCCAGGAGTTTGAGACCAGCCTGGTCAACATGGCAGAACTTCGTTTCTACTAAAAATACAAAAATGAGCTGTAATCCAGGTACTCGTGAGTCTGAGGCAGGAGCATCACTTGAACCTGGGAGGTGCGGGTTGCAGTGAGCTGAGATTGTGCCGCTGCTCTCCAGCCTAGGTGACAGAGTGAGACTGTGTCTCAAAAAAAAAAAAGAATCTTTGTTTCACCCTGAAAGAGAGGCAGAGGAACAAAGTCTTTTTCTGCTTTTCACATCTCTTAAGAGGCTGAAGAGGAGAATGGAAATGCTGGGGTGTTGTGGCCAGGGCCATGGTGGATATTTGGAACTGGCACTTCCCCCAGCTAGAGGAGCCTCAGTGTATCTGAGAAAATGGAAGTCAGCCACCAGGATTTTAGGAGCAGCCACACTGCTCTGTGCCTCATGAGAAATGAGGCATGGCCCCACCCTGAAGGAACTTGTAGCTTAACGGAGAAGCACAGCAAGAATCAAAGAGCCCCAGAACACATGGTGCCTATGGTTATGAGCCAGCAGGAAGTGGCTCTCATGCCAGAGTCGCTGAAATAGCCCATGTGGTAGGATCGGTGGGAGTCAGTTACAGAGGGAAGCACCCATCCCAGCAAGTAGGGGAGGCAGCCACTCCTCTTGTGGGCAGATGATGATACTCTTGCTTGGGGATATTGAGAAAGCTGCGCTCTGCATAGTTCCCGATTTGCCCCTCTACTACTGATGAAGCCTTTCTTATCTCTGTAGCTGCTGCTGATACGGGAAGGCCCTCAGTTACTCAGCACACTTACTCCTGAGTTTATTTCCGTGATATTCCTTGGTTATTCAGAAACATGGATGCTTGTGGCAGATGGAGAGCCCTGGTGTACACAGATCTGCCCATGTTTTGAAATGCATATCATGTTGCCATTTGTTTGATCGATTGACCTTGGACCATGAAAGAAAATTATACCGACATCTTCCAGAGTAGGGGGCAGGTGTGGCTTTCTGCAGAGGCTGCCAAATATATGGTGGGGAGCAGCAAATGCCATGTGTTGCTTTTTATGACATAAGGATGGATTCTACCCCCATCCCAATGAAATCATTAGTGCTTTGACAAAGGAAGGTTCCCAGGCAACTAAGAGAAACCAGATTAGATGATCCTCTTGATCTTTGTTTAACCTTTGACTAGGATTCTTGGTGTCAGCTCGGCTTTTCCACTTATCCTCCAGCCTAAACAGGCTTCTGTAGTCCCTTTGCCCTAAAATAATTATCTGCATCCCTGTGTAGAACAGTCTTAAGCAGCCCTCCTTATTTCTTCAGGGAATGGGAATTCTTTTCTAAGTCGCCCCATCAAAGGTACTATCGGTTTTTTATGACACCAGCGTTTGTAATAAAAGTATTAACGGTATTGAAGTCGGTATTTTTAACATATTTATAGATGTTACTTGGGGGAGGGCAGCTAATGAAAGCGAGAAGTTCGGAACCTTTGAACTCTATGCAGTCTGCAGAAGTGATCTCTGTAGAGCTGACAGGCGGGTAAGCACCCAGCCAGCACACCCAGTTGAATCAGCCAGGATTTACTGAGTGGGCATCGGGGCCCCAGCGGTCTCCAAGTGAAAACCCCTTCTCTTCAATATATACAGGTTTCCCATCCACATACCAAGCTGATGAGGATCCCGTCGTTCTTCCCCAGTGCTGAGGAGCCTCCCTCGCCGTCTGCACCTTCCATAGCCAAATCAGGGTCACTGGACTCAGAACTTTCAGTGTCCCCAAAAAGGAACAGCATCTCTTGGACACACAAAGATAAGGGGCCTTTTCACATACTGAGTTCAAGTCAGACAAACAAAGGATCAGAAGGACAGAGCCAGGCCCCTGCGCCCACTTCTGCCTCTACCCGCCTGTTTGGATTAGCTAAGCCAAAGGAAAAGAAGGAGAAAAAAAAGAAGAACAAAACCAGCCGCTCTCAGTCCGGTGGTGAGTCACCCACACCTGCTCTCCCTGTGGCCACGGTGTCTCTGCATTCTGACAGAAGGCAGATTTTAGTGGCACAGGGCGGGGTTGAAAAGGGTACAGTTGAGATGCGCAGAAACCAAGCTGCCATCTTTCTCACCAGCTCCACTTGCTAAGAGTGTTCATCAGAGAGCGTTAACGCACTCTGGCGGGGGGCGGTGGCTCACACCTGTAATCCCAGCACTGTGGGAGGCCCAGGTGGGCAGATCATGAGGTCAGGAGTTCAAGATAGCCTGGCTGATATGGTAAAACCCCGTCTCTACTACAAATAAAAAAATTAGCGGGGCATGGTGTTAGGCGCCTGCAGTCCCAACTACTTGGGAGTCTGAAGCAGGAGAATCCCTTGAACCTGGGAAGTGGAGGTTGTAGTGAGTGGAGATTAAGCCACTGCACTCCAGCCTAGGGGACAGAGTGAGACTGGTCTCGAACAAAACTCCATTCTATGTGGCAATGTGCAAAAGCAGAGAGCTTGGGTTTCATTTTCGAGGCATTATCCTACTGAGGAACTGGAGCTCACCTCTGAATGAAGTCATTCAAGTCCTCCTTGCTTTTCTCGGCCTAGTCATTGATAACAGTGCTTGGTGCTTTAACCCTCACATGACTGTATGAAGTTGGCGCTGCTAACCCCAAGAGAAATGAGAAAACTGAAGCTCACAGAGGTTAACTAACGTGCCAGTGGCCACAGAGCCAGTGGTTGAATTATACTAGATGCCCTCCCCACCCGATCATGTGCCACTTTCCCCCGAACCCTTCTCTTTAGGATTGATCTCTCCTATGTGGGAGGTTAAAGAAAAAAATTTACATTTTTCAGGCCTCTTTATAAATTCTAGTGCTTATGTCAAAGTTAAAGGGCGCATTAGACAGGGAAGGACAGCACTAAGAACCTTGTTAACCAAATTCCTTCAGAAACCCCAGTGTGCAGAAACTTAATTGCCCACAAACCCCTATCACCTATTTGCAATACAGAAGACTTTGGGTTGGGGAGGAAGTTCAATGAAAGGCGCAGTTTTTCTGAATTTTCTTCATTATTATTTTTCACTTTTTCAGACGGTCCCACATCAGAAGTATCAGCAGAGGGTGAAGAGATCTTCTGCTGACCCTCCTCTCTGCTGAGGCAGCTGCCTCCTGGTCCTGGCCAGCCCACCTCTCCTGCTGTCCCCACGTGCACAAGTCTCTTACACTGGACGCCCACTGCTCCTCAGCGTCCAGTCCTCCTGGGCGGCCCCAGGTCCTGGACAAGAAGGAACAGATGATCTGAGTGTCAGGGTGGGAAAGGAGGCCCAGACTCTGCTGTGGCTGTGATTTGTGACTGCCCAGGACTCTCAGGTTGGGCTGGCCCCACTCAGGATTACACTGAAAGTAGTGGCTCGTAAGTATAGGTGATGATGGTTTTGGACACGTCAGGAATCCTAAAGACTGAAAGAGCATTTCCAAGTAAGGTCTGGAACTCGCCTGCCTTTAATTTGGGGGAACACAAAACCAAACAGCAGATGTTCTAGACTTGACCTGTGTACATACCCGGGGACCTGTCTGCATACACACGTGGGGAATGCCACAAGAGGGCCCGGTCTGCACCAGCCATCTGGTCAGCTTAGCTCAGCACAAGGGCAGTGCCTGGACTGACCCAGAGCCCCTGCACAAGAGTACTTCACCTAGTAATCCTCTGAGGTTGGTTTCCCTCTAAGCCCACCCCGTGCACATATCACCCCTGTTTTGCATGTATTTCTCATTTCTGGGATGACAGACATTTGTGAAACAGTGAGAGGAGGTTTGATGTATATAAAATCACGTGGTCTGCACCACCTTGATCTTAGTGTTTCAGGCACTAAAGCAACAAAAAAACCCATAGTATCTCATTTCGTTATCAAATCCCAAAGGAACAGGCTGGTTTTCCAGGATGTTGACCCACATGTTTTGGCCACAGATTAAAGTGAACAGGCCTAGTCACCATTATCCCTGCAGCATGACATTTTGGTTGTCACTGACCTGCCACTCAGAAGAGGCCACGACCTCCTGGCTGTGAGCCCCCCATCTCAGCTCTCCCAGATAGCTGCCGGGCCCTTGCTGGGTGAGGGTGCACCCTGTAGGCCCACCACCACCAGGGGCCAGCCTCCCACCCAGGCCAGGCAGCAGCTGTGCTCTGGAGCTAGGACAGCTGGCTAAGAAGTGGGTTCAGGTGAAGGGTTAAGCCATGTGTAGTCCTGCTAGGACAGACCTGGACAGGAGCTGGTCTGGGGGGCGTGGTTGTGAAAGTGCCCTTTTTATGTTAGGAGACCTTGGCAAAATTGGATTTCTTCAAAAATGTTTTCAATCTAATGGTCTGTTGTTGAACTGTACTCTGCCCCTGAAAGAGGCCGCAGATGCTGCCTGCTGCTTGGCTTTGCTTTTGCTTTCCCGACATGTTTTGATCTGTGTTCGCTTGAGGCTTTCCCCAGCTGGTGTGTGCGGGACACTTCGTGGTGACGTTTCCCTCTGAGCCCCGGACGCCAGAAGGGAGGCTATGGAAAATTGTGCTTCAAACGTGGCCTTCAGTTCTTGCTTTTTTGCCCCTCAGAAGCATGGGGCTTTGAGCACACTTAGAAAAATCTGTAACTTGGTGCTTATTGAAGAATTGCAAGCTGGCCTTGCAGATGGAGATATTTATCTTTCAGTTTATTTGAAAGAGGTCTGGTTTGGAATTTTTAGCCTAGATTTGTTTTATTTATTTTATGTGTGTGTTTGTGTTTTTCTTTTCTAAGGGTGAACCAGGACTAGCCCAAGAGTCTAAACTTACCTGATCAATGCACAGTGAAGTGACAGCCAGCGCCTCACTCTGTGTCTTTCCAAGTGCCTTAAAGGCCCAGATGAAATTTTAAGGGGAGGGGTCCATGTCATTCCCTCCCTCACCCCATCTTGTTCTTTAACCAAAGGATGTCTTCTCCCTTGTTTGAGAATGAAGAAATTCGCTACCTCTGAGCTACCTTTGCCTTTTTTTTTTTTTTGTCATGGAGAATTCCTACCCTTTAGAAACGTACTTCAAGGCCAAAACCTGCTGATTTTTCTGTTGAAAACATCATGTCCCCTTGCAAAGACCCTAAACAGAAAGTTAAGTTGCTTTCTTTCACCCATCCATGCAACTTCAAATTACAGCTGAAACTGTTGTGACTTTCCTCAGATCTACCACGGGGCTTGGCTGTCTGTTCTGGTCACTGGCTCTGAGTTCCCCTCCTGGGGTTCGCAGGAGGGCGATCCTGAACCCGCATTCTTTTTGTTGTAGATGTAGGCCAGGTGCCCCTGTCCTCCAGGTTTGGAACATTAAGGGGTTGGTGCTGATTGGATTTACTCGCGTACCTGCTCTTCACAAAAACACCGTGAATACTGAAGTTAAAGCATGTGGCCACAGAGCTTGACTTCTGTGTTAGAGTCTTTTACCTGCCAGCTGCGATGTTTGTTTCCCCTGCCTTGGTTGTTTTAGCGGTTTTTAAAAATGGAGATTTCACCTCTGTCCAGACCGCACTAACTAAAAGCGATTTGGTCAGGTTCTGGTTGGACAGGTTTAAAATCAGAAGGGTAGTGCCCAGAATTCCCGAGCCACCCGCCTTCATCCAGGAATAGTCTGCGGTGCAGAAAGAGATCCACTTACCAAGAACTGTGCTCACATACCTTTGTCATCTGCTTCCTCCTTGGAAGTTGTCCTCAAGGGGATTTGTTCGTGTGCTCGGGATCTAACTGGGATGGTGGCTGCCTGTGCTTTTGCTCATGACCTTGACAATGCTGTAGTTGCTAGATCTAATGGCCTGTCTTGGTTTCTCTCACATGAGAAGGGGTTGTTTTCTGGGGTTACTCGGACTGAATTCCCCATACTGTCCCCACACTAGGATGCCATGTTCTCCAAGCTAAACAAATCAGGTGGCTGAACTTGTGCTTATTTTGGGGGGAAAGATGTAATTACTATCCAGAGTCCCCAGATATCCAGGATCGAGTGAACTTCGTTGAAGGAGGCTGCATCTTCTCTCCATTTGTCATCTCAGTTGTCATCCCAGTTGGGTGACATGTGCACTTTAAACGCTCTCCTCGGTTGGTTTCATTTTCAAGACAATCAAATGTATTGGCTGTGTTTTCTTACAAAATGCAGAGGGTTAAAAACATGTAAACTGCCACATTCAACCTTTGCCAGTATTTCTTCTGCCCCCGTGAGAGCTTCCGAAGGGAAGAATCCTTATCAAGATTTGTTTTGGAAAGGTACGAATCTTACCTTTTTTCCCCTCATATGTCTCAGGGTAATACTGTTGAGTCACCACTTTGCTATTTGTTACCTTTCTTAGGCCTCAGTATTTGTCATGAACACAGTTTTGAGACCCTTGGCTTTGTGTCTTCATGTGGGAGGGGAGGTGTTAGTGTGTGCAAGGGTCCAACCTGATAAGCCCTGCCTTAGTACAGGGTGGGACCATGCCCTTAGGGGCCAGAACTGGATGCCGAAGTTGCTGTCCACAGAAGTGCTTTCATCATTTTTGTCTCTAGGGCTCTTTCTCCCTTCAGGTCTTTCTTCCCAAGGATGTTGGTATTTGCATTGGAGTTGAGGTTTACTGTAATGATGGGTGGTCCGTCTGTGCCCAGAGGACAGCCAGGCCCTGGGAGGAGGTTTAGAAAGACAGTCCTGGTGAATGGGCTTATGTAGTCACAAGGAGAGTGGCTGGGAGGTGACGATGTACACCCTCTGCAGTTGGATGTCCTTGGAATGCGGGAGCCTTCAGCTAACCCTGTGGATGAAAGGGGGGCAGCAGCTGTGGAGATCTGTGTGCCTTGCCTGTCTTCCGCAGGACTGCCTAGGTGTGCCGCCACCTCCAGGCATGTCCCAGCCAGCTCCCCCATCCTCAGAGACAAAGAAGAGGGCAGAGAGTTTGGGCTTGGATCTGAACTTTCAATGTAGCAGGGCATTCCTAGTTCACCAGAGCCTTAGAGTCCACTGCCTGCTGGCCAGGCTTTACAATGAAAAGTATTTTAATGCTGCCATAAGTGGGAAAAAAGTAAAAGGAAGGGAAAATAAAGGCATCTTTCCAAGTACTCATCTAACTTGTCAAAAGATTGACAGGCCCGGAAGTGGGCAACCTTCCACAGTAGTCCCCTGCTTTCGAAGTGTGTAACCTGCCCTACAACCGGGTGGGGCCATCTGTGCTGCAGTCCCGAGGGGCTTCCGCAGGAAGCACTCACCCCACCCCTTCAGCGGTGAAATTTTCTGCCTTTTCGCACCGGAGGCTGTGGGCAGTCCCTGTGCACTGGCCCTGGGGCGTGCCTGGTGAGTTTGCCTGTGGTTCAAGCTTAGCCCCTGATCTCCTGTGCTCTGCCACCCGTGTCAGGTTTGCAGGGGAGATACGGGGAGGAGGGTGGTTGGGACATCCCGGATACCTCTGCTGTCACTGCTTGTTTCCAAATGCTCTATGGGCACTTCTGTGCTAAACCTATTAAATAAAAAGATGGGTTAAAACCCAGATGCTGTATATTAATTTGTAATTATGTATAAAGTGAAGCAGTTTTAAACTGTAAAGGTTTTTTTCATTGTTTTCTGGAATTTGTCACAGCATACTGGCTTTGTATTTTATTTATCTTTCTTTCTAGTTATCAGCTTCAGACTCTTGAAAAGTCCCCCTCAGCCCTTTCAAACAAAATAAATTCCCTGTGGAGTCTTGGTTGGTGCTGTGATTCATTCCTGTTCCTGGTTCTGTAGAAGGGATACTCCCCTCCCACCCCCAAAGCTCTGGAGGAGAGGCTTCTCCCAACGAAATCATTTATTTCTGTAGTTGCAGGAGCCAGATTTGGGGAGGAGAGGCCTTCTGCACTGAGCAGCTGCTGGGGACGAGTTCTCTTGGAGTGGGACTCAAACCCAGAGAGCGACTGATCAGCCCTAAAGTCAGAGGTTATGCCAAGAGCCCAAACTTTGCATTTCCAGATAAATCAATGCAGTGAACAGAACTTTACTGTAGAGCCTGTGACTGCCCTTAATGTTAATTCATCTTCCTTTGCTAACAGTCACCACTCCATCCCACCCCCAGACTAGAGCAACTGCCAGAAATTAATTCAAGAAGAAAGATCCTCTCTGCATTGAGCTCCAAGCGGATTCACCGAGTCTGATCCCAGAATGCTGGGACTCCCTGGAGATGCACAGGGCTAGCCGTTACTGGCTCCACCTGCACAGCCTGTGGCTTCCTACTCTTCTGAGTCTGCGTCTTCTAGACCTGTGGGAAGGCCCTTAAATCCAGCTGGGCCTTGGAGAAATGTGCGGCTCAGGGTAACACAGAGAATGTGGGCAAAGCTGCCCAGAGTCCCTGCTCTGCCACTTCCCGGCTCACGCCTGTAATCCCAACACTTTGGGAAGCCAAGGCGGGCAGATCATGAAGTTAAGAGATTGAGACCAGCCGGGTCAACATGGTGAAACGCTGTCTTTACTAAATATACAAAAATTAGTTGGACATGGTGGTTTGTGCCTGTAGTCCCAGCTACTGGGGATGCTGAGGCAGGAGAATTGCTTGAACCTGGGAGCGGAGGTTACAGTGAGCTGAGATAGCACCATTGCCCCCCAGCCTGACGACAGAGCGAGAATCCATCTCAAAAAAAAAAAAAACAAAAACCTTCCTGGCTGCCAAGTGTCTTGTTTTACCACGAACTGGGAAGTGCACGGGTTTCTTTGCAGAGTATTGTAGCCCTAGTGATAGCTGCCTCCCCACAAGCCAATAAAGCACTGGCCTTTCTTCTCTCAGTCGCTGCTTTTGGCTGTCACTGCTGCCCTGGAGTCTCTTCCCCCACAGCAGCTTCCTGGCCTGGGTCCATGGTGGCCCTCATCCCACCCAGACATCCGCAGCAGGGCAAGAGGAGTGGTTCCCATGGCCTCCCTCCTCCGCTCTCCACCGCATCTGGTTCTGAGCCAGGGACAGGCTCTGTCCGGGAGGCAAGAAGACAAGAAGATTCCATTCTCTTCCAGAACAGCAGAGGCCCAAAGCACAGAGAGCCCCAACGACACCAGACAGCCATTCAGTGGGGGCCCAAGTCTCTGCCCATTCCTAACAGAGGCTGCTATGTCCAGAGCCTCTGCCCAGAGTCCCTGGGCAGGGACTGCCAAGTGGCTCCTACAAAAGTGGCCATTTTCCGTGGGAAGGTCCCTCATCCCCCATGGCAAGACCGTGGCCTGGGGGCAGCCACCTGTGAACTAACGGGATGCTGCCTGCAGCCACGGCCCTACCAGAAAGTGAATCGGAGCCACTGATGCAGCAAGAAGAGATCTAAACCGAAGTGCGGGGAGGACCTTAGCTGGCCCAAAAAACCGAAAGGCCACGGAGGAGCTTGGGAGGAGAGGAAGCCTGCAGCGTGCAAGCTTTGCGATTTCCTTGGAAACAGCCACAGAACCAGAGGGCCGGCCAGCTGAGCGGCAGAGCCGTAGACCTCAGACCTGGAACTTCCTGAATTCCCTTCTCGGGGTGAGAGCCCCCTCATCCAGCCTCTGCACAGCAAGAAGCGCCTCCGCGAGCCCCCTCCCCCAATCCAGGTCATAGTTGTTCCTTGGAGTCTTAGGAGACTCCTTTGCCCTTTTAACATTTGACTATTTCTTCAGGGGCACAGTGGCAGCTCACCCAGAGGGCACTAGTTGCAGCACCGTCCTGCCACCCCTGTGGGTGTCCCCCCGGGCCAGAGAGGAGGCTCGAGTGGGAGGAAGTGGGTCCCAGGGCCCCAGCAGCGTACACCCTCCACCCCAGTGTGGGGCCCTCTGTCACTGCCTTGCTGCCTCCCTGCCCCTGCCCTCCCCGGCTGCCTTTGGTATTCAAGTGACAGCCTGGGCTCCTGACAGCCCGATTAGGCCTCCTCCTTTCATATGGTAATGGTCTGCTCCACACAACCCTAGTCCCACAGATGTGTGGGCCACCCATCCCTCCCTGTGCCTTTGGGAAACTTTCCTTCTTCCTGGGAAACAATCTGGACCAGAGACAAGGACCCCGGAGGCCTCAGTGGGAGAGTTGTGGGGAGGGGGACCTAACACAGCTCCTTGGACTGGGCCAGCTGGAAGCCAGGCCTGCTTTTCTTTCCCTCCCTGGTCACCACTTCCCTTTGAGCTGTCCCTGAACTTCCCACCCCACCCCCAGCTGCTGAGTGTGAGGTGGCGGTTGCCTGGACAACCTCAGTTCTCTGTGCTGCAAAGGAGCAGGCTGCTGGGCAAGTAAAATGTGGCTACCTGCACTGAGGAGCCTGGGAGGGGGCCACACTGGGTCCCCGTTGGGGAGAGCTGTGGACCAGCTGAGGGGGCCACGTGGAGGCACCAGGATGGGCACAGACTCCAGACCTGCCGTTCATAGCAAGCTGTTAAGCCTCTGCCTCCATTTCCTCTTTCCAAAGGGACTGATGTGTCTGCAGGTGGCGTGCACTTTGTCATGATGCTGAAGACATGAGCTGAGTGCTCGGTCTGAGGTCCAGCACACCCACCTGGAAGCACCTCCGCGGAGCAGTGGGACAGGATTCATGTCTGAGTCTGGAGAGAGCTCTCCAGGGGGCAGACTCTCTCTTCTCCATCTTCCTGGGCAGCACACAGCCACACAGACATGCGGTCTGGCTCGGAGCAGCCACCTCTATTTCACTTAGCTCTGGTTAACTGTCACTTTCTCTAGGTAGCCTCCCTGACCAGGGCGAACCTGTCCCCACCTTCCAGTCTGCTAGCTTAGCTGACAGGCCTGCACCTCGCACAGAATCAGATGTTGCCGGCGTCTCCCGGCTTACTCCAGGCACCCGCTGTGCTGAGCCCTCCTTTGTCCGCTCCCCTGGAAATGGGCTGAAGGCTGCCTCACCCACACGTTCATTCCAGTTAGTTAGGAGCTGGCAATTAAGGATGGTCAGGGCTATCCCAGGAACCTGGGGGACACCAGTCTGCTACCAGCAGGGCCAAGCCTGGAGGGTGGACATCACCTAGGTAGGGTGTGACCCTACCTAGGACCAGGGGCTCTTACCCTCTCCCACTGGGATGAGGGGTACTTGGGGAAGCCAGGTCGAAGAGTCCACCTGCTAGGTCTGGAAACACTAAGTTCACACCCTGGGACCCCACTCCTGTGTGTCCTGAGGCAACAGGCTTAACCTGTCTGGGCTACAGTTATAAAAATGGGGATAATGACACCTACCCCATGCAGCAAAGGTAAGAAAAAAAATACTCCCGTCTTCCTGACTGGCAGGAAGAGAATGACAACAGGAAGGCTGACCTTGATTGATGTCCTCACAGTTCCCTCGTGGGCCTGCCAGGTGTGAGCACTGCCTGTGATTTGAAAGACTCCAAGTGGTTTCAGATGCATCTGGGTCAAAGTTTTTCAATATTTTGCCACCGCCGTAGAATAAGTTCTCTCAGGACTCAGGGCTCGATAGATGGGGGCACTCACTGGGAAAGCCACAGGAGCCTCAGACCCCATCATCTCAGGGTATTTAACATCCTGACTGGGGGTGGAGTCTCCCCACTGGGGGGTAATCACAGGGCTCATGGAGTTCTGTCGGCCCAGCAAGAGCCAGGCAGAACCCACATCTCTCACAGCAGACCTGGGGTTTCCCCTAAGACCAGTGTTTTCCAAAGCACAGTCATTGCGTCTCCTGCTTTAGAATGATCTGGACTGCTGGTTAAAATGCCTATCTCTGGGCCCAACCCCAGATGTGATGAATCAGCAAATCCGAGGATGAAGCCAAGGAATTTGCATTCTTTTTTGTTGTTGAGTCTCGCTCTGTCACCCAGGCTGCAGTGCAGTGGTGTGATCTCAGCGACTGCAACCTCTGCCTCCCAGGTTCAAATGATTCTCCTGCCCCAGCCTCCCGAGTAGCTGAGACTAGTCACCCTCCACCACGGTGGGGGGGGCGGGGAAGGGGGCAAGTGGGCTTCACCATTTTGGCCAGGCTGGTCTCGAACATCTGACCTTAAGTGTTCCACCGATCATGGCCTCCCAAAGTGCTGGGATAGCCATGAGCCACTGTACCCGGCCAGAATTTGCACTCTTAACCAATACCCTGGGAATTTGCACTCTTAACCAACACCCTGGGGGTTTCTTACCAATGTGGGTCTGAACTGCACAGGTCCACTTACAAGTAGATGTTTTCAACCAAATGAATCAAATGTTGACAAAATGAATCAAAATACAGTATTTGCAGGAGGGCTGGCTCTCATCTAGGCAGGTTCCACAGGGTCAAAGGATGGGACTTCGGTGCAGATGTGGGGTTTGGTGTACGCTGGGGTCCTGGAGCCAATCCCCCAGTATACTGAGGGATGGTTTTACTCCCACAGGGAGAGCTGGGGGAGCAGGAGGGCAGGAGAAATGAAGGGGAAGAAAGAACAGCCGGAGGAGCTCGGGTTCTACCTGCTTGGAGCAGTGAGACCCTCCCCACTCTGCAAGACGAGCTTCCTGAGGTGGAACCCTGTCCTCATTCTCAAACTTCCCCACGAACATGTTGGCTGTGCATGAACAGCAATGAGTAAGGGGTGTGAGAAATGATGCAACCTCACTAAGCCCCCGCAAGGATGGAGTGACTAGGCCGGGCGCGGTGGCTCACGCGGTCAGGAGATCGAGACCATCCTGGCCAACATAGTGAAACCCCATCTCTACTAAAATACAAAAAATTAGCCAGGTGTACTGGTCTGCCTGTAGTCCCAGCTATTCAGGAGGCTGAGGCAGGGACTTGAACCCAGGAGGCAGAGATTGCAGTGAGCTGAGATCGTGCCACTGCACTCTAGCCTGCTGACAGAAGGAAACTGTCTTAAAGAAAAAAAAAAGGTTGGAGTGTCAGGACAGAACACTCCCCACAAATTTCCTACACTGCTGTTTGTACACACCTTAGCACTAAAAGTCTGGGTGAAAGTCTAAACATGTCACGTTGGCAAAATGGAGTAGTTCTCAGCCTGGACTGCATGTTAGAATTACTTAAGGAAGCTAATTTAGGCCTTGAGACACCCAGGTCACATCTCAGGCAGGTCCCGGCAGGACATTTGGTAATTCCAGTGGGCAGCCAAGGTTGCAGACAACCCGCCCCTCCCACTCCCGAGGGCTGGATGGTTCCCAGGCTTGAGCTCAGAGACCAGCTTCAGTTCCAGAGCTGAGGCTTCTCCCTCCAGGTCTACAACCTGCCCCTGACCCAGAGCTTCCCAGGAAGTGGAGCCAGCCCTCTCTCTGTGGCAAGCCTGCCCCCTGCACACCCAGGGCCCCAGGCCTGAAGGATGACATCTGTCTCAGGCCTTGAAGTCCCACCGAGGCTGCTGACAGCAGCAGCACCCAGTGGGACACAGCACCAGTGGGCCTGGGCTTGGGGAGCACCCAGGGGCCTTCAAGAGCAAGGAAAGGGTGGTGGGCAAACTCTGCTCGGGCTAGGCCAGCCTCGGCTCCCCCAGATCCCACCAGCAGGGCTCAGATTCCGGTGCCAACCTCCAGCTGACTTCCTCCAAGACTCCTAGGTCACATGGCCCCAGCCCCCCAGCCCCCCACACCCTCTCATCTTCCTCATAATCCACGCACCCCCACCCTCCTGACAGTAACTACCGCTCTGCAATACCATATAGGGGATGTTTGTTGTTTAATATGATTGTCATTCATGTTTCCTAAACATTTATGGTGGGAAATATGGAAATTTACTTTAAAAACATTTAAAAAATGTATAATCTCGAGAGAGGATCCAAGATGGCTGAATAGGAGCAGCTCTGGAGAGCAGTTACCCACGAGAACAACACAGAGGGTGACTGATCACTGCATTTCCAAACGAGTTATTATTGCCCACAGACCAGGAGATTCCAGGGCTGAAAAGCACGACACATTTCCAGCATGGCTATTTCAGCTGGTGCAGCGGGTTTCCACACAAAAACTCACACAAATCTGGGTGGCTGTTACAACTGTCGCCCGGAACGCCTGGCAGACAGTCGCCCATTCAACTGAAAAAAGGGGGGCTGAAACAGGGAGCCAGGTGATGCCCTGTGTGAACCCCCTTGCCATTTTGTTTGTTTACAGAGGTATAGAATGGCCTTGGTGTAGTGGTGGACTGCCTCAATAATGGCAGCATGCCTTGGTAATGGAGGACTGCCTCGGTAATAACCAATGCCCTTTCCCCCACAGAGCTGGACCGTCCTGGGTCCAGCTACACTTGCTGCGAAACTCTCAATCCAGAGTGTTTCAGATTGCATGCCACCATGGGGGAGGGGGGTAGGGGGTGGGGTTTCACCATGTTGGCCAGGCTGGTCTTGAAGAACTCCTGACCTCCAATCCACCTGCCTTAGCCTCCCGAAGTGTTGAGCGCCACCATGCCTGGCCAGAAACATATATTTTTAATGAAACTGCCTTCAACTCTGCAGAGAAGCTGGACTGCTCTCTTCTTTCTAGTTAGTTTAATACACACACACACACACGTTGGAAATGTATATGGGGCAAAGGAAATGGACATTGCTGACAGAAGTCTAGTAGCCTCTTTACCCGATTTAGTTCAATCCTAACAACAGGCAATATTATGTTTCATTTTTCTTTGTTACGAATAAGGAAATGAAGTTACAGGAGCACAGAGACCTTCCCAACGACAGCCACCAAGAAGAGCTGCTGTTTGCACACAGCTGGCTTGGCTACAGTGTATCCCCGCTCCCCACACTGCGTTTGGGAGAAAGCCCTAAACTACAGGGGCAGCAGGCTTTGGCAAGGTTCCAGGTGATACCCAGCTCCCTGCCAGCTAGAGGGCCCAAGGTCTGCATCCTAAGGATGCCCTGATCTCACCCCACGAGCCTGAGATACAGGACAGAGGGACGTAAGCTCCCAGCGTCCTCCTGACTCCCAGATCTCTCCCCAGCCCAGTTCATTTTTAAGGGGAGGCAAAAAATACGCAGGTGGCTGCACATACCCAGAACATGTTGCCCGAGGCCAGGCGGCTAGCCACAGGCAATGACAAATGGAATCCGGGGCTGAGCCGGGCTGCAAAGCCAGCATCTCCTCCAGTGACCGTGCCCTCTGACCCCAAAGCCCGCTGTCTTTCCTAATCAGCTGCATTGCACTTCGACCTCAACACCTACTTTGAGGTCTAATATAGCATTGACGCAAGAAGAAAAACTGACGGGTACGAAGATGTTCCTGGTGATATGGCTTATCACCACAGGAACACCTCCAAAGGGCCGGAATTGGCCCCCATGGGGGTGGCTGAATACGGGGGCAAAGCCAGGTGCGGCCCAGTGAGAGGCCGCCTGGGGAATAGCTGACCTCACGACAGCTCAAGGTGGCTGATTGTCCTGAGCCCCAGGCCCTGCTCCTTTTGGCCCCTAAGACCTGGACCAAAGCAGTGTGCTGGCATCAGAGCACACAGACCAGTCTGACTGGTGTCCGTGGAGTGTGCGCCACAGGTCAGGGGAGGAGACCAAGCTCCATACCAGCGAGGCCGTGCCATGAGCCTCCCAGGGAGACCTCAACTCTACTGAGTCCCCAGCATGGAGCTCTTCTCATGGCTACATGCACCTGCCCCTTCCTGGATCCACACCCCAGAAAGGGAAGGGATAGCTTTGCTCCAGGCCAGCCTGCAGCCGCTGGCTTCCCTTCCACCGAGCCAAATCCCACAGCACCTGGTCTGAGCAGCCCCCCAAGTCCTCTGCAAACCCTGCCCTTTGGCTCACTTGGAAACAGGGCCTTCTAACAACACCTCTGGTCAGCTGGTGACATCTGTGCACTGCTCAGGAGAAGGCTTTGGATGCAAAAAATGTAACACAGGGGTTCGAAAAGGAAACCTACTGTAATGAATTCACTAGGCTGCTGTAATAAAGAACCACAGTTGAGCCGGTTAAACAGAAACGCATTTTCTCACACACCTGGGGGCTGGATCAAGGTGCCGGCTGGACCGTGGTTCCTCCAAAGGCATCAGGGAAGGATCTGTTCCAGGCCTCTCTCTCTTGCTTCTGAGAGTTCCTCAGCTCATAGCAGCAGCACTCAGGTTCCACGTGGGATTCTCCCTGCACACCTGCATCCACGTGTCCCCTTCATATACAGACACCAGTCAGTCATGTTGATTTAGGGGCTCCCTACTCTAGGATGACCTCATCTTCATGAATTACATTTGCAAAGCCCCTATTTCCAAGTAAGATCACTTTCTGAGCTACTGGGATTTACGATTTGAATATTTTTGGGGATTAAATTTCAAACCATAACACCTATCAAATATTTTTAAAAACCAAGTTTATGACATTAACAGCAGTAATCTGTCCTCCTTTATTAATATATTAAGTAACAATATCTCTTGGCTGCTCTAAACCTGTAATTTGGAGATAGTAAATGAGTATAATTATTTCAAGATATCTACAACTATAATGTTATGTGAAAATAACATTATTTTCACAGAGAGAGAGAGAGAAAAAAAAAAGGAAAATATCCAGAGAGACAAAGTTACTGGGACAGATGATACCAGTGGGGGTGTTGCCTACATCCACAGGTGAAGAAAATGCTAAACATCAGTCAGAGGTTAGCGAAAATAAAGGTGTCAAGGCAGACCGCCATTACCCAGGTAGTCCGACATTACCACGGTAGGCCGCCATTACTGAGGGGGACTGCCATTACCAAGGGAGTTCACACAGCAGCTGGGCAGAGCCCATGGCAGCTCAGCCACACCTCTGCTGGCAGACTGTTTCTAAGCTACCTCCTTTCTGGGCAGGGCATCCCTGAAAAAAGGCAGCAGGACACCAGGAACTTATAAAGCCCTACCTTCCCAGGACAGAGCACCTGGGGAAAAAGGTGGTTTTGAGTTCCACTGCAGCAGACTTAAACGTTCCTGCCCAGCAGCTCTGAACGGAACAACGGTGCTCACAGCTCAGCACTTGAGCTCCTATAAGGGTCAGACTGACTCCTCAAGCAGTCTGACTCCCGTATATCCAAAGAAACACCTCATACAGGAGAGCTCAGGCTGACATCTGGCGGGTATCCTTCTGGGACTAAAATAAAAGAAGAAGAAACTGGTAGAAACCCTTACTGTTCTGCAGCCACCGCAGGTGATCCCCGGGCAAGCAGGGTCTGAACCTCCAGCAGTCCTGCAGCAGAGGGGCCTGTTAGAAGGAAAACTAAAAAACAGAAAGAAATAACTTCATCATCAACAAAAAGGACATCCACTCAGAGACACCATCTGAAAGTCACCAACTACAAAGACAACAGGCAGATAAATCCACAAAGATGGGAAGAAACCAGTGCAAAAAGGATGAAAACACCCAAAACCAGAATGCCTCTCCTACAAGGGATCACAACTCCTCACCATTAAGGGAACAAACCTGTATGGAGAATGAGTCTGATGAACTGACAGAAACAGGCTTCAGAAGGTGGGTAATAACAAACTTCTCTGAGCTAAAAGAACATGTTCTATCCCAATGCGAAGACACTAAGAACCTTGAAAAAAGGTTTGACGAAATGCTAACAAGAATAAACAGCTTAGAGAAGAACATAAACGACTTGATGGAGCTGAAAAACACAACACAAGAACTTCAGGAAGCATACACAAGTTAAAATAGCTGAACTGACCAAGCAGAAGAAAGGGTATCAGAGATTGAAGATCAACTCAATGAAATAAAATGTAAAAAGAAAGGTTGACTGGATAAACAATGAAACGAAGGCAAAAATAAAGAAGTTCTTCGAAACTAACAAGAACGAAGACACAACATACCAGAATCTCTGGGACACATTTAAAGCAGTCTCCAGAGGAAAATATATAGCAATAAGTGCCCACATGAGAAGAGCGGAGAGATCCAAAATTGACACCCCATTGTCAAAATTGAAAGAGCTAGAGAAGCAAGATCAAAAAAACTCAAAAGCTAGCAGAAGACAAGAAATAACTAAGATCAGAGCAGAACTGAAGGAGACAGAGACACAAAAAACCCTTCAAAAAATCAATAAATCCAAGAGCTGGTTTTTTGAAAAGATCAACAAAATAGACAGACTGCTAGCCAGATTAATAAAAAAAAGAGAGAAGAATCAAATAGGTTCAATAAAAAACAATAAAGAGGATATCACCACTGATTCCAAAGAAATACAAACTACCATCAGATTACTACAAACAACTCTATGCACATAAACCAGTAAACCTGGAAGAAATGGATAAATTCCTGGACACCTGCAACCTCCCAAGCCTACACCAGGAAGAAGGTGAAACCTTGAATAGACTAATAACAAGGGCTGAAGTTGAAGCAGCAATAAATAGCCTACCAACCAAAAAAAAGCCCAGGTCCAGATGGGTTCACAACCGAATTCTACCAGACACACAAAGAGGAGCTGGTACCACTCCTTCTGAAACTATTCCAAACAATCCAAAAAGAGGGAATCCTTTCCAAATCATCTGAAGCACTTCTTACACTGTGAAAGCGCCATTTGGATTTTGTGGGCTGGCATGCCACTGACTGCCATGGAAGCCACCACTGAGAGTCGCCGTTCTGGGGCACCTCCGGGTTCCAGTTCACAGCACAGCAACCCTGCACCCAGGCCATGCCACAGCATGACCCCTTGGGCTGCCTGCTGTCTGAGGGGTGCCTGAAGGTCAGACCACAAAATACAGAACATGACGTTTACCTGTGGGCATACGCTTGAGCTCTCGAGGTTCACGGTGACTATGAAAACGCACAAGGAGGGCAGGTAGACCAGGGCCCATGGCGTAACCAACAGGCGCAAATGGTGCTGTGAGCTGGCGCTGTGACGGAGAAGCTGCCTCCTGGAACCATTTCACCCGTGAATTGCGCTTGGGTTATTTTCAGACAAAGGAGCGTTGACTGGGTGTTCTACCTTTTCGAATGAATGGAATTACATTCCCAGCTTCTACTTACCAGTTTCCAGGAGAGAACTGCTCTCAGGAGGAGAGGCAGACAGGATCAGGACTCTCCACATGAATCAACTTTGTGGCTTCTAAAGTAACTTCAGGAGGCACAGGAACTGGGGCGGGGGAGCTCTCATCTGGGAGCATCCATTATGAGCTCCCAGCTCATGAGGGGCAGATGCCAACGGGCAGGCTTTGAGCCTTGGCTGGTGGGACAGAACCAAAGTCAGACAACAGCCGTGTCTCCAAGACTGAGCCCAGCGCACGAGGCAGGCAAAGAAACTTCTCAACTTTTTATTAAGTTAAAAAACTGATAAAAGCAATACAACTTTGGGGAAAGCACCATGGCACATCCTTTGTGCTATGAGAGAAGTGTGCTTTATCTGAACCAAGATAAAGTCCAGGCGCCCTCCCTGCAGCCCCAGCAGAGCCATCCCCTGGACCACAGCCAAGTGTCTTCAGGTGGGGTCTGCTGGGTCTATAGGGTCCAAGGAGCCCCATGTAGCCAGCACCCCACAGCAGAAGTGCATCAGTGGGCAAACGCTGCCCAAAGGTCCCACTCCCCAAGAGGCCTCCAGGACCCACACCAAGGCATGAGGACAACCGAGGCTGCTTAAGTAACTGCTTTGTGACGCAGCCCCACTGATACCCTAATCCTGAGCCAGCCAAGCAGTGTTCACACTGCAAATGCCTAAGAAGCCACAGGTGTGGACACCCTGCCCAGCCCCCTGCCAGGACACCAACACCTCCGTCCCCTCAAATGGTGGCTTGGAGTGGATGGGAGACATTAGGATAGTCACTGACAGGCGCCAACTTCCCCACAGCCCAGGTGTGAGGAAGGAACTGGTGAGGGACCCTAGTGACTGAGGAGGTGACAGCAATGAACAGATGGTCGGCAGGTCTCTCGGGGCCATTCTTATCCTGGAGCTCAGGGAGCAGACAGGGCCCAAGATGAAAGAGGAGGGTGAAGCCGCACTGTCCTCCACACGAGACGGATGTGGCCCTGGTGCCATCTGCAGGGCACACCCTGGGGTCCCTCTGCTGTCTCCAGCTTGTAGCTGCTCCTGGTCTTAGCGCGGTCTGCTGGGAAGGAGCACACAGTGCTGCTGGCAGGCATGTGCGATGGGGGTCACTGCTGCCTCTCAGGGTGGGCTCTGAGGAGGGGAGGTCCCTGAGGGTACTTGGAACCTTGAGTCTGCCACAGGCCCAGCTCTGGTGAGTGGGCACAAGCATCTGTGTCCCCACCGGGCCACAGCACTGGACAAGGCCCTGAGTGGGTGGGCTGGGACTTAATGGCTTTGTGGGAGGGGTCCACAGACCTTGGAGTTCTGGGTGACCTTTGCTAATAAGGCCTTGTGGATGTCACTGAGGCCCCCTGCAGAATTTCTACCCCTTATAAAATCTGTCCTGGGTTCTCTCCTCATCACCTTTCTGGTTTCAACCTGGGAACTGGTTTCCCAGGCCTGGGACACCATCTACAGATGGTAATCCAGCCCCAGCAGGGTAGGCTGGGAGGCCCTGTGCCAACAGTGCTGCGGGCCCTGAAGCCCACTCAGGGCTCCTCCCTGCCCCTGCCCGCCCAGCCCCAGTCCAGGACCTGCCAAAAAAGGTGATCTCAAGGCTTACAAGTGTCCTTCTCCCCGAGGCCAGGGTCAGTCCTGGTGGCAGTCCATGCCCCTTTGGGAGGAGTCTCTTCCCACAAACCACTGCAAAGCTGAAAAGGCCCCCCAGGGGCACAGATGCAAGAGATGCTTCTCTTCTCTTGCCTCAAGCTCAGAACAGCTGAAGGCTGCTGTTCCCCAGAGTTGGCAGAGCCCCTTCCACCTCTCGGAGTGCTGGCCCAGGGCTGGCTGAGCTCCCGCTGTGGCAGAGAAGCCAACGCCACGTTGTGACACTGAGGGCCGCAGTCTGTGGAGGGATGAAATAAAGAGAAAATGAATCAGTGGCCACATTGTCCTGTCCTGATCTGGAACAAAATGACAATGGAGCAGCTGCCTGTGAGGCTCAGGCGTGAGAACTCCAGACGCAGCACAGTCCCCGGCGATTCAGGAACCTGGGGCCTGCTTCCCCCACTGAGTGTGACAGATGATTTAGGTGTCAACTTGATTGGATTTGGGGATACCCAGATGCCCAGAGGGGGGAAATTGTGTATTTTAAGTGCTGCCACAGGTGCTGAGCCCAGCCCTCTTCTCATGGAAGGGAAATGCAGGCGGCCTGGTACTCGTGAACGGCTGGGCTGCCCTGGTGCATCTGGGTGGTTGCTTCCAGAGGGGACCAGCGTGAGAGCCATGGCCTGGGTGGGGAAGATCCTCCCTCAATGCAGGCCCACACCATCCAATGGGCTGGGTCCCTGCTGGAACACAGAGCTAAGGAAATAGGAACTCCGGCTTCTTTCTTCTGGAGCTAGGTCACTCTTTTCCTGCCCTCAGGCATCAGAGCTCCAGGTTCTCTGGCCTTTGGACTCTGGGACTTGTTGCTCAGCACCCCACCCCCACCCCAGGCTCTGGGGCCTTAGAACTTGGCTTGAGCTCTGCCCTCGGCTTTCCTGGTTCTGCACCTTGCAGCCTATCATAGGACTTCTCAGCCTCCATCAAGTGAGCCAATTCCTCTAATATTAGAAGTTCCCTCTCACATTACGCCTCTCCGAGGCCCTGAAAGGGAAAGGGGTGAGCCCCCCCACACGGGGGCAGAGGCAGGCAGAACACTCTAGCAACCCTGCGTGTTCATCCGCTCCACGAGGCAAGGAGTCTCAGCAAAGTCGTGATTAATGGTTGACGCTATCCAGGGATTTTAGCTTTGGTTGTATTCAACCTGTACGTGTGTAAGACCAAGAACGTAAGAGTGTGTGTGTATCTGAGTAACCTTAGTAACACTTCAATTAAAACACTGAAGCCGGCACTGCGGCTGCGTGGAACTTTCCCCTTTAAGTGGGGTACACCTCTCCATCCCTCACAGCGCTGGGCCCTCTGCTCTCTCAAGGCTGCTCTGCAGGAATTCTGCCCTCTCCAGGTGGTCAAGTTGTTTCCAGATACAGAGGCTAGGTTGGGTGGCTGAGAAGGTCCCCAAATGCCTCCAAGCTCCTCACAAATGAGAAGCTGGTGTCACAGGGGCCCCTGAGATGCTCTAAGATGGCAAACCCGGTCCTCTGGGGCCTGGCCACCTGATCCTGGCTCTGACCCCTCTAAGTTGGCAAACCTGGTCCTCTGGGGCCTAGCCACCCAATCCTGGCCCCGTCCCCTCTAAGATGGCAAACTCTATTCTCTGGGGCCTGGCTGCCTGATCCTGGCTCTGACCCCTCTAATATGGCAAACCCAGTCCTCTGGGGCCTGGCCGCCTGATCCTGGCTCTGTCCCCTCTAAGATGGCAAACCCAGTCTTCTGGGGCCTGGCTGCCTGATCCTGGCCCTGTCCCCTATAAAATGGCAAACCCGATCCTGGCCCTGTACCCTCTGAGATGGCAAACCCAGTCCTCTGGGGCCTGGCTGCCCAATCCTGGCCCTGTCCCCTCTAAGATGGCAAACCCAATCCTGGCCCTGTCTCCTCTAAGATGGCAAACCCGGTCCTCTGGGGCCTGGCTGCCTGATCCTGGCCCTGTCCCCTCTAAGATGGCAAATGCTGTCCTCTGGGGCCTGGCCACCCGATCCTGGCCCTGTCTCAGCAACAGCACATGTCAACATGTGGTCCCTTCATGGTGAGGCCTCACTGCTACCTGGTACTAAACATCCATGTCACCTACCTGGGTGTACCCCTCAAGGTGCCCTGAGCTGTTGAGAGGAATGCAGACAACAGCTTAGGAGCCAGGGTGCCTCAAGGCCAGGCTTGTGTTCCCTCCCAGACTGGGCCCCTTTAATGTTTGACAGGTGCTCCCTGGGGCCTGGCCTCCTCATCTATGAACTGGGCTAATCCTCCAGCTTGCAGAGTGGATGGGGGGGCAGCGGCCGCCCTGCCTTTCCTGTGTGCAGCAGGCCCTGGCCAGCATGCGTCCTGTGGGTTGTTGGCGTAGGGCTTGCCCCGCTGGACTCAGCCTGTTCCATCGAGGGTGGGATGGTGCCCTATCCCCCAGCCCAGCACAGGAACGAATGACTGCTGACGCCTGGACGGATGGACTCCCATCCTGGGCACTTGCCTAGCCAGGCCCAATCCTCGAGGCTGGTAGAAATCCTCAGGCCTGCACTCTGGGATTTCCCACCTGTAGCAATTTTTTTTTGTTTTTTTTTTTGAGACAGAGTCTCTCTCTTGTTGCCCAGGCTGGAGTGCAATGGCACCATCTTGGCTCACTGCAACCTCCGCCTCCCGGGTTCAAGCAATTTCCTTGCCTCAGCCTCCAGAGTAGCTAGGATTACAGCCAAGTGCCACCACACCCAGCTAATTTTTTGTATTTTTAGTAGAGATGGGGTTTCTCCATGTTGGTCAGGTTGGTCTCGAACCCCCGCCTCAGGTGATCTGCCCACCTTGGCCTCCCAAAGTGCTGGGATTACAGGCATGAGCCACCACACCTGGCCTGCAGCAACTTCTTTTAAGGCAGGAGAGAAGGTGCTGCACTGCCTCTTCTGCAGTAGTGAAAACCACAGTGATTAATGAGCTTGGCCTTT
Organism: Leontopithecus rosalia; assembly: GCA_028533165.1. Lineage (NCBI taxonomy): Eukaryota > Metazoa > Chordata > Mammalia > Primates > Cebidae > Leontopithecus > Leontopithecus rosalia. The sequence continues at coordinate 126,064,182 of CM052653.1, read as the reverse complement.
CCCAGGGCTGCAACTGGAGCCCCTGTCCTGCACCCCAGTGGCTACAGTGGCTAGGCCCCAGTAACACCTGTGAAGGGAGGACGAGCTGTTGGCAGCTGGATGCCCGACTGGCATTCGGCAGCCCCCCATGCTGGAAGCAGGTAAGGAGAGAAGGTTTAGGGGACTGCACCTTAAAGGGCCAAGGGAGAGTACCCAGTGGGAGAGAGGAGAGAACGTCTGCAGCAAGACCACCTGTATCGGGTAACCAGGGGCCCCTCCTGTGGCCGCTGGCTGCTATCCCTTAGGCCGTGGATCTAACTCCAACACTGGAGCAAGGGGCTGCCCTAAAAGTCCTGCCATCACCCAGGTTCCAGCTCAGCAATTCCCTGCTGCTTCTGGGCAGCTGCTGGCCAAGCCTGTGCTCTGTGCCAGGAGGGCAGACGTGAGGATGCCCGTGGCCAACTCCCTAGACGCGCCGGCAGGCACGCGGCACACTCAGGACTCCAGTCCTGCTCCAGCCTTACTGGCTGTTCATCTGATGGCAACTGCCTCCCCTCTCGGAGCCCTAGTGGGCGCCCTGTAACAGCAGGACCACCGACAAACAGCTCTGGAGTATGACGGGATGCCATGCAGATGCTCACACCTATCAAGAGCTCCAACAGGCCAGGACAGGGAAAAGAAAATGCTTGGGGACATACAGGGGACACAATCTGGGGTGCAGAAGAGAGGCCACAGTGTCCAGGACACCTCCTGGTGGCTTCTGAAGCTTATGTCAAAGTCTTACACAGGGCCCTCCAGGCATAGGGACAGTTGGGCCCGGTGTGGACGCAGGAGACTCAGCCATGTTCATGGGGACTGGCGAGAGCTGGACTTCTCACCAGCACCCTTGGCCTGATCCCCGCTGCTGCCTGGGATAGCATGGTCAGGGAGGGGAATGTGGGGGGTGGAGGTGGGGTGGCAATAGAAGCCATCTGGGGCCCAAGCACTGCCAGACGACACTCTAGATGGCCGATGACCTGGGCTCAGTGAGGAGTGCTGTGGTCACAGGGGGAGCCCACCCTGGGGTGGGGGCGTAGGAGGCAGGTGTAATTGTTTCCACCCTTCCTGGCTCTGCCCTTGTCTAGGGCACTCCACGTAGCTCCCCGCAAGCCTTGTCTGTGGGGCTCGGCCCCTCCCACTCAGAGCCAGAGCACAGGCCCCAGTTTGCGGCTGCCTGAGTCGGGGGCTCTCCGGCTCAGCCCTGGAAGTGCCACAGTGGCTGCCTGAGTGGCCCAGCAGCAACAGCTCTGCTTGCAGCCACTGTGGTTCCCTTTCCTAGGGACGCAGGGAGGGCTAGGCATGCCCGGGCATTGGCTTCTGTGCTGCAGGCCCATCTGTGGAGAGCCCAGTTCACTCCCTGCCTTTGAAGAGAACTGGGAGACTGAGCTGTCCAGGCAGACGGTGGTCAGAAGCCATGGGAGTGGGGTGGCCTCAGGCAGAGGAGGGGCTGTGCAGAGGGTCTCTGGATGGCTGCCAGGTCCATGAGAGGGAAACGGTTGGCATGCAGGGCAATGGCAGAAGCCTAAGAGCAACCCAGACTCGGCATGGCAGCTGGGAAACACGCAGCCCAGAGCAGCTTACGAACGCCTTGGGGACATGGCTCTGGGATGACAGGGTCTGGAAGGAGCTTCCCAGTCAGATCTGGGACTGGCTCAGTCTTGTGTGTCCACTTCTTCATCCCTAAATGGGGCCCAACCCCATGACAGACTGAGGACTCAGGCAGGAACAGGGCATGTGCCCACAGAGGAAGAGCAGTCATGCAGGGATGGGCCTTTCTAGAGGGAGGGGCTAAGCAGGGACATCTAGAGGCCCTTGCAGCCCACAGCACCCAAAACCATCATCATCAGCATCCCCCGTCCTCCATGGCTATCCCTTTTAAAGCTGCTTCTAAAAGTGCCAATCGTTTAATCTCTATTCAAGTGCTATGAGTAATATAATTTCCACTCCCATTGTCCAGATGGGGAAGCTGAGCCTCAGGGGAATCAAGTAACCAGTCCAGGGTGGAGCAGCCAAAAAAATCACAGCAAAGACATTATGCATGCTTCCCTTCCAGGTCCCGGGAGCAGTGCAATTCCTGCAAGAGCACATAATTCACTAGGTCCAGCTGACAGCCAGGGCCAGGTGGGAGGGAGCCTCTGGGGCAGCCCTGGTCTGGAGGCTCAGATAAGAGCTGGTCTTAGCTACCTGAGGCCAGTGGCAAGGGCTCCCTCACCCTTTCCCGGCTGGCTGGCATGGGGTGGAAGGAGCCTCCATTTCCCACAAGTGACATTCCCCAGGTTCCTAAATGACCTAGAGAATAGCAACACGGAATTAATGAGGAAACGCCAGTATCCTCTTGGAATCTCACTCCTCAGGAAATTAGGAAATTTGGCAGGTCTGATTTTTCTCCAAAGAGAGCAGATTAAAAAAAAAAGATAAAGGCCGGGCGCCATGGCTCATGCCTGTAATCCCAGCACTTTGGGAGGCTGAGGCAGGTGGATTACCTGAGGTCAGGAGTTTAAGACCAGCCTAGCCAACATGGTGAAATCCTGTCTCTACTAAAAATACAAAAAGTAGCTGGGTACGGTGGCATATGCCTGTAGTCCTCCTTACTTGGGAAGCTAAGGCAGGAGAATTGCCTGAACCTGGGAGACAGAGGTTGCAGTGAGCTGAGATCACACCACTGCACTATATTGGGTGACAGAGCGAGACTGTTTAAAAAAGAAAACAGAAAAGCTCTAAAAGGGAAAAGTGGGCCGGGTGCAGTGGCTCATGCCTATAATTCCAGCTACTCAGGAGGTTGAGGCACAAGAATTGCTAGAACCTGGAGGTGGAGGTTGCAGACAGCACTCCACTGCATTCCAGCTTGGGTGACAGAGCGAGACAGTGTCTCAAAAAAAGAAAGGAAAAGTGGTGCTCCTATTCAGGCTGGCCTCTGTGAGCCCAAACACCATGTTTGCCAATTCGATGCCTGGGCCTGGGCCGTCCTCGCCTGCATCATGTCTCTTTTTTTTTTTGAGACCGAGTCTCACTCTTTCGCCAGGCACTAGGCTGGAGTGCAGCGGCACAATCTCGGCTGACTGCAACCTCCACCTCCTGGGTTCAAGCAATTCTCCTGCCTCAGCCTCCCAAGTAGCTGGGACTACAGGCGCGCACCACCGTGCCCAGCTAATTTTTGTATTTTTAGTAGAGACGGGGTTTCACAATGTTGGCCAGGATGGTCTCGATCTCTTGACCTCGTGATCCGCCTGTCTCGGTCTCCCAAAGTTCTGGGATTACAGACTTGAGCCACCACTGCGCCCAGCCTGCATCATGTCTCTTTAAGGGACTCAAAGGCTTGGCTGGGTCTGATTTAGAGGCTTAACCATCAGGTCCCAGTGAGAAGCAATCCCAGCTAAGAATGACTGCCTTCACTGGGGAGAGCTTTCAGCATTTGTGTCAGCAGCCGCTGACTCATTGAGAAAATTAATTTTCTAGCTCAGGCCAGCTCCTGACAGGGTTCCTGCGACCTGAAGCTGAGCCCAGAAACAGGGGTCAGTGCCACCACCCAGCACTGCAGGAGGCTCCCTCTGCCGGAAAGCTCGTCTTCCATAGTCTGTTGTGCTGAAGGCAGAGCGTACCCAGGGATCTCCTGCCCCCATGCCAGGGTTGAGGGGCCCAGGAGAGCAAGAGCTGGGAGAAAGGCCAAGTGGCACACACCCTGGCCTTTCCCAGGCTGGGCCACAGAGGGCATGTTAGGCACAAAGCCCTTCTCTGGCATCTACCCCAGTACCCTGCCAGGCTGGCTGGGACACCCTCTCTCAGGGCAGGACCCCACAATGACCCTGCCCCCAGCTCAGCATCCCAGGAGGTTCCGCCAGCAGCAGATGAGACCTTCCTCCCACCTGTTCCTTCCCTTCACTGCAGGGTCCGCAAAGCCTGGCCCAAGCTGCTCCCAGTGTCTCCGTCCCACCATCACCTCCTACAGAGCCCCTTGCATGTCGCCTGTTTTCACAGCGATTCCACACAGTGAAGGTGCAGCAGCAACCGATGGACACTCGTTCTGCGTGAAGTCCTATTCCAAGGCCCTCGAGGACGACCTCGCTCAAGCCAGATGCCTGCCGGCTTTGAGGAACGACTTCTCCGCAGCCCCTGCACGCTGGTAAGCATACAGCTGCCCCCAGGAGAGACAGCGCCCAAACCAAGGCTACCTGTCCCCACCATGCAGGCTTTGGCGTTATCTGGGGGAACCCACCATGCAGACATGCTGGTTGGCAATCTTTTTTTTTTGAGATGGAGGCTCGCTCTGTCGCCCATGCTGGAGTACAGTGGCATGATCTCAGCTCACTGCAGCCTCTGCCTCCCAGGTTGAAGTGATACTTCCCACTTCAGCCCCTCGAGTAGCTGGGATTAACAGGAGTGCACCACCACGCCTGGCTAATTTTCTTGTATTTTTAGGACAGGGTTTTGCCATGTTGCCCAGGCTGGTCTTGAACTAGGCTCAAGCCATCTGCCCACCTGAGCCCTCCCAAAGTGTTGGGATTACGGGTGTGAGCCACTGCGCCTGCGCCTGGTTGGCAGTCTTCATACATATCATCACTCATCAGTGCCAGGAGAGGAACACTGTCCTGATTCCATGGGGAGGGGACCATTCTCCTGGACTCTGCCCTAGTACACATCTCTTCCCTTGGCTTAGCTTAATCTGTTATCTTTTCCCTGTAATAAACTGTAAGTGTGAGCCTAACAGCCTTCAGTGAGTTCTGTGAGTCCTTCTGGCAAAACTGACAGAGGGTGGTTTGGGCGGCCCCCTTTGTTGCACCTGGTATCAAAACTAAGAGCAGGCTGTGTGGAGATTGCACCCTCAAACTTTGCAGGTTGACCCAAGTTCCACATGGCATTGTCAAAAGATCCCTGGGTGATTCGCAGGGTGGTCATGTTTAGGAACCACCCTGCTGGTCTAACTAAGGTTTTTGTCCCCATTTTGCAGCCTGGTTGAATACTTTGCTCCGGGTTAACTGCAAATAGAAGGTAGAGCCAGGAGTTGACACCAGAGCACGCCAGCCACCTGCCACCCACCCAGACTTCCCTGGAAGACAGGGTGACCTTCACCCAGAGTGGGACCAGGCGAGACTGCGTTCCCCCATGACCCTTCCAGACCCAGAGTGGCTCTGGGCTGCCAGGGTCTCACCTGGCTGGGCTCGGCAGGTGCTCCTCATGCGGGCAGGTGCTTCCAGGTGCTGACGAAGGCTGTGGGGATGAGCGAGTAGGGCACCGTGGTGATGCAGTTCCATGTATCTGAAGTGGGGTCATAGCAGTCCAGGGTCTTACACCTCTGGGTCCCAAAGTAGCCCCCGACCACATAGAGCTTGTTGCCGGAAGCCAGGGCATGGCAGGACATGCGCTTGGCAGTCATGTCCCCAATCCGCGTCCACTGGTTGGTCTCACAGTCAAAGCGGTAGGCTGAGGCAGCCGTGAATTCCGTGTCACCCCCCATGATGAAGATCTGGCTGCCCAGGACAGCGGCGGCTGTGTACCGCCAAGGCTGGGGGCACTCGGCCTTGATTGTCCACCTGTTCTCTGAGGGGTCATAGCACTGGACTTTGGACACCATGTCCCGGTGGATGCTGGTTCCTCCAAAAACAAAGAGCTTCAGCTTGGCACTCACCACTGCAGCATTGCTGACGCCGTCCCTCAAGGGGGCCACCATCATCCACTTGTTGGCCCCAGGGTCGTATTTCTCCACTTGCTTCAGGGAGACTGAAGGTGAGGCGGGGAAGACACCTGCCAGGGACGTGTGTCCCCCCACCACATACAAGCAGTTCTCCAGCTCAGCTGAGCCGTGGCCAAAGCGGGCAATCAGCATGGGTGCCGCCTTGGACCACTCCTCATGTACAGTGTCGTACACCCAGACGTCTTTGGAGACCCCGTTCTCAGAGCCCCTGCCCCCCGTCACATAGACCTTGCAGCCGATCGCCGAGGCGCTGAACTCCTTCCGGGGGCTGGGCAGGTCAGCCTTGGGGATGATCTCTTTGGCCTTGTGGTCCACCTGGTAGATCTTGTCGCACATGAAGGTCTGGCCCCCAAGGATGAGCAGCGTGTGGCCCGCCTTGCGTGGCCGGGCACAGGGGCTGGTGACCACACCGTCGTTCTGCAGGATCCTGGTCTTGCAGCGCAGGGCCTCGTCTATGATGAGCTTGGTGCGCTCATCTGCCATGAGGAGGGCCTCGCTGGAGACGGCCTCCTGCAGGCAGTCTGATGGCAGCAGCGCCAGCCGTACGCTGCGGAGGAGCTCGGGCAGGTGGGCCTTCCGCGGCTCCAGGTCGTGCTTCACCCACTGGAGGATGGCCTCGAAGACCACCCGCTCGTCCTCGGTCTCCAGCTCATCACTGGAGATGAGGTCCAGCAGCGTGTCCTTGGACAGGCTGTTGAAGTCCTCGCTCTGCCGCACCGTCTCAAAGTGCACCAGGCACATGCGCCAGGAGAACTCGTACAGCCGGCGGCACTGGTGGGCGTCTGAGAGCAGCATCATGGCCAGGCAGTTGGAGGGGAAGAGGTTCTTCTCCAGGAACTCGGCGGCGGCGTCCCGCACATCATGGAACTGCAGCATGTCACCCGCCTCCAGCAGCGACTCGGCATTCTCCTCGTTGATGGCGATGCGTGAGGAGTAGGCAAAGTCCAGCAGCAGCTCCAGCACCTCCGGGTGCAGGTTGTCCTGGAAGTTGACAGTGTCGTCCCGGCTCTCCCGCAGGCCGTGGCTGAACATGGCCTCAAAGTAGCGGCTGGAGGCGGCCAGCACGGCACGGTGACAGGGGAAGGCACGGTCGCCCGCCCAGAGCGTGACGTCGGTGAACATGCAGTGCTTGCGTAGCGTGTTGAGGTGGGCCAGCACACAGTCCGGGTGGGAGGCCTTGTGGAAGAGGGTGACGTTCATGGAGCCTGTGCTGCTCCGTGACTTGCGGGTCTCGTGGACGCTGACCGACATGATGCACCAGCCTGTGGGGGAACAAGCCCACAGGTCAGAGGAGCCCCTCCTGTCCATCTACCCTCTCAGGGCTCACTCTTCAGCACGAGCCCCCTTGCCCCCCTCCCACCCCCTCTGCTCACCTCTGCTAAACCAAGCCTCTCTCCCACAACCACATTGCCAAGGACAACACAGGCAAGAGTGGCTGGGTCTCAACCACGCCCTGCAGAAACTGGTTCCGTTCTCCAGGTACGGGCCAGCTCTGGGACAAACATCTTTGGCCTGCCAATGAGCCACCCCCGAGGCAAGCTCGAGTTGGGGCTGCACCGCTATGGTTAAGAGAACATGTAAGCAGTGTTCCTGACTCAGGCAGGTGTCCAGCAGTGCTACGGAAGCAGTGCCTTAGACCGCATTCCACTCTCACGACAGCCTTCTGCAGAAACTTCTCTTGGGAGTCCCACTGTACAGCTACAGAAGCCACACTCAGAGAAGCAAAGAAACTACTCAAACCGCCACAGCCAGGATTCTCACGTGGGCTGGCCAGTTCTGGAGCCTAATCTCTGTCCAAGGTGACTGATCCTTTCAGGGTTTGCTGTGGACACCCAAGCAGAGCCTCATGTACCCCCTTCCCTGCTCCCAGCAGACTGTGCCCTGGGCTGGGCTCCAGGCGGTACTGGCCAGACATCCCCCTTGCCTTTGGGACATCCCCACGAGCCGCCATCATGGCCCAAGTGCTCAGTGGAAACATGTTCTCGGAATCCAGGTGTGTCCAAAGGGGTCTTCACTTAGCTGTACAAGTGATGGCCTGAAGGCAGGCCCACCAGTGACTCATTCTCGAGACCAAGGCAGAGGCCCAAGATGACAGCAGGACATGCTGAACTCTAACTGAAGCGATCCAGATTTGCCTCCGCCAAAGCGGAGGAACATGCAGCCAGAGCTTCCCCAGTCCCCCAAGTGACTCCAGGATCCTAGGTCTGAGCAACACCTCCCCTGCCTCTGCCATCTGCCCCTCTCCACCACGTCTGAGGATCCGGTGCTCAGAGTGATGGTCTGTGCCAACAAACAGGTTCACTGCCTGCTCGATCCGGGGGATTTCCAAAGCACTGTCATTAACATCCAGCAAAACTCATAAGCCTAGACAAAATGTGGCCAAGAAGCAAACTGCATTCCAGCATCTTGACTCCCTAAAAGCCTGTGCCTGCTGTCTTCCTGCTGGTAATGGGGCCAAAAAACAAAAACCCTATACAACAAAGTTTTTCATTTTAATTTTCAAAAGTCAAGATAAGAGAAAAAAGCGCAAAAAGGAACGAACAAAGTCTCCAAGAAATGTGGGACTATGTGAAGAGACCTAATCTATGTTTGACAGGTGTACCAGAATGTGACGAAGAGAATGAATCCAAGCTGGAAAATAC
>CM052653.1:125998569-126055333 GCA_028533165.1 Leontopithecus rosalia | reverse complement strand
TGGCATGGGGAGAAATGCCAAATATGGGTGAGGGGGCAGAAGGCAGCAAAACACACTGCCACGTGTGTACCTATGCAACTATCTTGCATGTTCTGCACATGTACCCCAAAACCTAAAATGCAATAAAAATTATTTAAAAAAAAAAAGTATATAACTCCCCTGCAGCCTCCTGCTCCAAGTCAATTTCCTACTTAGGTAATAATCTGGTAAAGGAAGGAAGCAATTTCATGCTTCAATGAAATTAGAAATGAGTATCTGGCTACCTGTCTCTCTCTTGCTTACTCCTCCCCTGGCAAAGAGCCAGAGAAGCAAGGTCCCTGCTTTTGGGCTTAGGCAGGGAGGGCACAGGGATCAAACTGGTCTTGCTGCTTGAGCCCCCAAGATCGAGGCAGAATGCAGACTGAGGACCTGCCTAAGGCACTGCTGTCCAACCCTGCAGCCCACAGCCCACAGGGCTCCAAGGTGACGAGGTCAGCCCTTCTGGGGGCTGGGGCGAGAGCACTGGAAGCAGGTCCAGGCTGTACACTGTGGTGGCAGCTTCACCTCCACCCTGTACCTCACTATTATTTTCTTGTAAAGTGAGATCCCCATCCTACGCAGGTCTCCACAACTCACTGGACAACTGACACGTGGTGGACACATGGCAACTACTTCCTGAGCACATCCTCGAAGCTGGGCCCTCAGATGCAGGGGCACAGAGCCTGAGAGGCTGTGCTGACGTGGTCCGAGGGAGGCTGTGCCAACAGCTCGGCCATGAACGATCTGAATTGCCCAATCTGAATTCCAGACCCTGCCATATTTCCCCAAATCTTGCTGTGATTACTAAACCTTCACTCCAGTTTCCTCACTCCAGACCAGCCCCTTGGTCATCAGACAATTTCCCAAATGTGGCTCTGTCCCCTCCCTCCTTCACCACCCTACAGTGTCAGGATGTGTTTTTTGAGACAGAGTTTCATTTTTGTTGCCCGGGCTGAAGTGCAATGGCGCAATCTCGGCTTACCACAACCTCCACCTCCTGCGTTCAAGCAATTCTCCTGCCTCACCCACCCAAATAGCTGAGATTATAGGCATGCACCACCAAGCCCGGCTAATTTTTTTATATTTAGTAGAGATGGAGTTTCACCATGTTGGTCAGACCAGTCTTGAACTCCTGACCTCAGGCGATCCATCCACCTTGGCCTCCCAAAGTGCTGGGATTACAGGCGTGAGCCACTGCACCCGGCCAGTGTCAGGACATTTTAAGAGATGTTTGTTGCCTCTGGTCTGCAGACAGTGCTGGGGGAAACGAGAGTCAAGGACCAGGAACAACTCCAGTTCAAGCCCTGGGACTCCTAAGCCCAAACCCTCTCCACTAAGGTCACATTCAAGGGCCCTGATGCCAGTATCAGTTCCATTATCAACACACCTGTGTTTCCAAGGGCCTCCCTGCTCTAGGTCCCTAGGCACCTCATTGCACCTGCCCCCTGCCCTACCCTTGACCTGCCGGAAGGTAACGTACTGAGCTTGGGCTGAACAGCATCTTGAATGCCTGGTCTTGGACACTCCGAGTGTGGGGCAAAGCCCCTCTTGGATTCTCCTTACAGACGGCCCCTGCTGGGATCCCAGCTACCTCACCTTAGTACTACAGCCCTGGAACCAACACACCTAGTACCAACTCCACTCTAGGGTGCTGTGTTAACTGGGGTGCCTTCGAGGGCACCCAGGCAGAGACTCCCTTTGGAGGGAGTTATGGGCGGGACAAAGCAAGACTCAAAAGACCAAGAAAGCCAAAAAGCAAATTAAAACAGAGCAGCCACAATGGTCCTGAGGAGACAGAGCAGTGACCTCTCCAAGCCAACATTGAGCGGCAGCCCAGGGTCCCAAAGCTGACAGATATCCCGCCAAAGTCAGCACCAAGAATGCCTGCCTGCTGACATACACACTTTTCCCCAGGACTGCTGAACGGACTGGACCACAGCTGGGAGTGGGAATGGACGCTGGCTGTGTTGCCACCTACCCAAGATGGAAGTCTGTGCAGAGGGCCGTTTGGAGTCCTTTGGTCCCCCAGTCTGACCCCTCTCACTGAGTCCTGTCACTTAAGGACTCACAGGGTTATCAAGTGCCCTGAACTGGTGATCAGAGGCTGCTTGTCTCAGCAGGAGGTCTCAGCTCTGTGTGTCCCTCCATGCTTCCATCCAGCACCCAGGAAAATGGATCTGTGCAATTATTTTCAGTTGCTCAAGATATATGTGTTCAGTACCAGTTATGGACCCAGCCTCACAGTAGGGCCTAAGTCATAGGCTCCCAGTGGCAGGGGTGGGGAGCATGTGAGAGGGCCCAAAAGCAGGTCCTGGGACACCTCCCTATGCCCAGGGCTCACACCCTTGGGGCCATAATCAATCAGACACTCTCCCTCTGCACATATCGAAGAGTTGTTCTGATGACCTAAGTGTCGTCCTGGGCTTTGATGGATTTAAGGCCCATGGTGTAACTGCACAACGCAGACCTGCGACCCTTCTCCCTGCTAAGAGGAGTGGATCCACTTAGAAGCACTGCTCCCCACAGCAATCCTTACCTACAGACTCAGCTGGAATGTACCAAGTAACAGTGTGCCCGGCTTGCTTCTCCTATCATCTTTGGAAAGTTAACTAAATGCACAAGGAAAGAAAGTAGCCAGAGGGTAAGACTTTCGGAAGACTCCAAGTTTCGAGTTCCGGAGAAAACTCACCACACTCAGAAGATTCTAGTGACAAAATGCTAAAGGCCTATTCGGAGAGAAATAGGAACCAGGATGCCATCAGAGCTGCCTTTTCCATGCCACACTCAGCAAGGCCTGACTTAGTTTAGCAGCACTAACCCCTTCCCATCTGCCTCCACTAACCAAGAGTTAGCAAGGCTCAAAATGAGGGTGTCAGCTCGGTCATTCTTCACTAGAGGATGGGGGAAAGACAGAGGCACAGGGTTCAAACAGTGCAAATGATCTCCGGAGCTCAGGGCCACGGCCAATCCACATGGCCGCTTGGTACAAACTGAAAACCCCTCCCCACTCCTGCAGCGTGAATTTTCGATTTGCCAGTGTACTGGCAGTGTACCAGTCTCTGGCTCAGCAGGAAAGCATCTTTGAAAACTCGGAAAAGCCAAATCTTGTAACGGCAGATGTGGCTCTGGGCCCAGGCACAAGACTTAGGAAAACGCAGCTGAAATTTCAGCCCACATGAAGCTAGGTGCCCTTATGCAGCAAACAACCTGCATGGTGGCTCATGGCCACACTGCAGGAGCCGACGCTGACAGCAACATGAGACCCAGCCCTTCCTGACACCAAGTATGCACGGGTGCATCTGAGTCAGGATTCCACCAATGATAACTTCATGAAAACAGAGAGCTGCGAGGACCACAACATGTCCCTTTGCCAGGCCCTGGGCCCCGCCAAAAACCCACTTCCACCAGTCCCATTTTACTGATGAGGAACCTGAGACTGGAGGCCACATTCTTGGAACTGGGGCCTGACTGCAGACTCTGAGCTCCTAATTCCTCAGGAAGGTGGAGGTGTTTGGTCAACACTGGGAGGAAAGGAGAGGGAAGGATGAACTTCTCACTCTCCTGTCCCCTCCTGAGGAATGGCAGCGCAGGCTAGGATGCACCAGCCGCCCGGTCTGAGGTCCCCTGCCTGAGTTTCAGAGGCTGTGCTAGCAGCAACCACACGTGAGGGCATCCAGCCATGTTGCTGTCTTTCAATGGACCATTAAAAAAAAAAGTGGCCAGGCATGGTGGCTCATGCCAGTAATCTCAGCATTTTCACTTTGGGAGGCCAAGGCAGGCAGATCATGAGGTCAGGAGTTCGAGACCAGCCTGGCCAGCATAGGTCTCTACTACAACAACAACAAAAAAATTAGCGGAGCATGGTGGCGCACACCTGCAGTCTCAGCTACTTGGGAGGCTGAGGCAGGAGAACTGCTTGAATCTGTCAAGCGGAGGCTGCAGTGAGCTGAGATTGCGCCACTATATTCAGCCTGAGTGACAGTGAGATTCTGTCTGGAAAAAAAAAAGCTGGCAGGGCACAGTGGCTCATTCCTCTAATCTCAGCACTTAGGGAGGCTGAAGGCGAGTGGATCACCTGAGGTCAGGAGTCTGAGACCAGCCTGACCAACATGGTAAAAAACAGTCTTTGCTAAAAGTATGAAAATTAGCTAGACATGGGGTAGTCCCAGCTACTTGGGAGGCTGAGGCAGGAGAATTGCTCGAACCTGGGAGGTGAAGGGTGCAGTGAGCCAAGATGGTGCCACTGCACTCCAGCCTGGGTGACAGAGAGACTGTCTCAAAAAAATAAAAATAAATAGCAAAAAAACCTTTATGTATCTTTATTTGATACTGTATGTGCCTTTTTATTTAAAATGAAACTGATCAGAATTATTTATGTTTTTCTGTGTGTATATTTATTTATTTTGGTTTTGATTCAGCTTTTTATTGTGAAAAGATCTGAAACCTGCAGTGAAATCACAAGAATCGTGAAATGACGTCTTCTGGTCTCAGGGGGTGGTCAGTTTGCTGGGCAGTACTTAGACCTCCCAGCCCTCAGTCTCACCCCATTTTCTTTGCCTCATTTTGGCCCCCACGCCTCCTGCACAGGAATGGGCTGCCCACTGGGCAGTTCTAGAATTGAGCAAGGCTCAGGGAGGGGGTGAGGATGTCTGCTTCAGACAATGCTTGGTAATTAACAGGCTTCCTCTTGAGGCCATCCCATGAGGTCCCTGCATCAAACAGCTCCCAGCCAATGCCCACCCCAACAGCACAGAACCACAGCCCTTCCGCAGCCTCTGAGAGTGCAGCAGTGAGACAACCTGGCTTGGCCTACTGTTTTGAAGTCAAGATCAACAGTGCTACCAACCAATGCTCTGAAACTTGTGTATGCTTCCCCACCCAGACACATGCACAGTGTCCCTTGTGGACAATGAATCATAGGATTACTCTACACATGGCCCTACCTGTCTGCCTGCAGCCAAAGCCTGGAAAGTGAAGGGAGGTCCAGACAGACCCAGAGGGCCGGCCAAGGTTTTAGCGCCTTCCCCACATGCTCCAGCCTTTTAACTTAATGCACCTAAACATTAAGCACACTTGAAGGGCAGCCACTTTAACTTCCAGGATTGACCGCGGAGTCCCAGGGTGACTGCAGCCTCTGGTCACGGGGAAGCGGGAGCTGTGATTACAAGTTGAAAGATGCTACTGAGATGAATGCCTTCTCCACTCCAGGGGAATGGGTCGGATGGGGCACCATCCTGGGCCCTACCCAGGGCAGCAGCTCTGCCTTCACACAGAAGGCACAGAACAGGAGGTAAGGGGTCAAGGCCTATGAAACTCTGCTGAAAGATGAAGCAACACTTGTTGCTAAAAATCAGTAGGAGATTCTAGCCAGGTAGGGAGCCAAATCAGATGCACGACTATCATGTACCTGATACTGTGCTGGACATTTTACATACAAAATTTAATCCTCACCAAGCTCAACATGGTTATGACTTTCTGTCTTAGGATGGATGAGGGTCTGCTGCAGCAAGAAACAACCCCAAACCTCAGCAGCTGTACAGGAAAAATATTTTATCTCTTGCTCATACTATTAACACACGCATAATGGTTCAGGCAGTGGTGAGTGTTCTCATCAATCCCAGTTCCAGGAACCCAGATGACAGAGCTGCCACCATGTCACCAGTCACTATGCTGAAGGGCAGAGACAGAGCTCTGGAAAGCATAGCACTGATGAGTAAATGCTTGGCCTGGAAGGACACACATCACTTGTATTCACATCTCACTGGCCAAAACCAGCTACAGGCCTTCACTCACCCGCCAGAGAGCCAAAAAGTCCAATCCTGCCATATGCCACACTATTTCTGCAAAAAATTTACAGATAAGAAAATAGAAGGTCCGGACGCGGTGGCTCACACCTGTAATCCCAGCACTTTGGGAGGCCAAGGCGGGTGGATCACAAGGTCAAGAGATCGAGACAATCTTGGCCAACATAATGAAATCCTGACTCTACTAAAAATACAAAAATTAGCTGGGCATGGTGGTGGGCGCCTGTAGTCCCAGGTACTTGGGAGGCTAAGGCAGAAGAACTGCATCAACCTGGGAGGTGGAAATTGCAGTGAGCCAATATCGCACCACCATACTCCAGCCGGGTGACAGTGAGACTCCATCTCAAAAAAAAGAATACATAAATAAAAATAAAAATAAAGAAAATAGAAGCTCGCAGGTTAATGACAATGGCAACAACAGTGCTAATCACAGTTGCTTAGTACTATGTGCTGGGCACTGTCTCAGTGCTTCATGTGTTAACTCACCTCATCCCTTCTCAGCCTTAGTTATAATCATCATCTGCATCTTACAGCTTAGGAAACTGGGCAGGGAGGCGTTAAAGCAATTAGCCCAAAGCTACGCAAGGAATGGGGACAGAGCCCCAGGCTCTGGCTTGCTGAGTCCGTTCCCATAACCACATAATGTGAGCTCACTGACCCAAGACTGGGGAAGGGGCGGTGTTCAAATCCAGGCCATCTCACTCTTTACTGAGCACCAAAGGGGACAGAAGAGCTGTCAGCCGGGCCTCAGCCCTGTGTCCACCAGCAGGTCCCAGCACCAGGACACCATCCGCTCTGTCTACCCTTGAGCAGCCTTCTCCAACAGCTTCTCCACCAGCACAGTAGGATCCCGAAGAGGATTAAGCCCCCAGGCCCCATGAAATCCACTTCTCTCTGTGGGTCACTGGTCCTAGCGGGGAGCAGCCTCTGTGGTCAGATGGGGAATCTGGGTTGAGAAAGTTCACCTTAGAGAAAGGACCTACCCAGGACTTGCCCAGCTACTGGAAGACAGCATATGGATTTGGCCAACTCCTCACCAACATTGTGTGTGTGTGTGTGTGTGTGTGTGTGTGTGTGTGTGTACAGAGAACCCATCTCGCTAAGAGGAGAAGCCAGCTGAGCCCTCCCATGGGAGGAGCTGTCCAGGCCACACACCCAGCCCAAAGCAGGTGCAGAGGCGGCCATAATGGACAGCACCCGTCTTTCTGCCCAGCATCCTGTTTTCTTGAGTGGGGGCACCACAGACCAAGTGAGAGGCCAAGAGCCACACCCAGGAGCTCCATTGTGTTGTCTTTTACTGACATAACAGTGAGGAGTAAGACAGAAAAGATGCGAATGCCTAGGACCACACCACCTAACCAGAGTGACCAGGGAGGTGGTGGTGGACGGGGACACACAGCCTAGTTCCTGGGGAATGAAAAACTCTTATTCATCCTATGCATAAGGCATAGGCATGTGGTATTAAAATGCAATGAGGAGGCTGGGATCAATTAGGAAAAAAAGCCTAAAAGGGCTTAGAAGTAGGGAGGTGCCAACAAGATTGAGAATCACTGCAAACAGAACTATTTTCACTTTGGCGTATTATTTTCAGTTTTTATCCAAAAACAAATACTTTTAAATTACTGCAATTGCAGAATATTGTTTTATACTGGTTTTACCTCAACTTTTCACATAGTTGCCATTTTCCTATTCTTCACTCACTTCTGAACAAAGACTGATGAAGGGCCTGCCAAGTGCAGGCACGGGGACCCAGCCTCCTGGAGCCCTCACGAACCTTAGTCTAGTGTCTTTGTGGTTGTCAATTGTGAACTGCAATGTCTGTGGAAACACATCACTATGGTTTACTAATCCATTCACCATAATTGTCTGAATTTTTATCCAAGAAATAAAAAATGTCTTTGCTTCGGTTGGTTCACTGTATTCTCTTGAGATAAATCCTTTCAAGAAAAGTGATAGTTTTTTATGTCATACTGTCCTAAAAGTTCTGATTACCAGGTAGGCCACCTGCAAGCCACACTTAAACCACCCTGCAACGAAGAGGCTTCGTTCAGCTCAGGGTGGGGTGGCGGCCCCTCTGCATCTGTCAATGGAAGCTGCCGCCTGGCTTCCACCTGCCACGTCCCGTGCTCTCTCTCAGCTTGGGGGTGCTGCCCCGGCTTCTTCTGGACCCCAGAGTTGGGAGTCATCTGCAAGCCCAGCTGCTGCTCCAGACGGGAGTAACGTCAATAAAATGAACACCACTGCTCTCACCACAGAGGGGACAAAAAGCTCGGTACTCAGGTTCACCCATTTGGCAAAGTAACTCATTTCCTTCCACTTATCCAGAGCAAGCCAGAGAGAGAAACAAAGAGGGGCAGAGAGACTGGCTCCCTCCTAAGCAAACTTGGCGTCCTGAGGAGGACTCCCCCTAGACAGCAGGACTGGCCTGGCCCTTTGCAAACAGATGCAGCCTGAGGGCCTGGAGGGAAGCTGTCTCTCCTCCTGTCTGGTCCCACAGATGGAGCTATTAAAAGCACTCTGGCCTAGATATCACTTTCAATGAACCACCAGGAGTGACAGCCTTCAAGGAACACAAACACGCAGAACAGAACAATAAAAGAACAAGAGCCAAGCACTGGCCACTTACTGGTAGTGAATTTCTTTCTCCCTGTTCTCCAGAAGTGCTGTTCTTCTCCAGGCTGTCAAGCTGATGCTGAATTGGAATGAGAATGCCTCTCAATTCTCAAAGCCCAAGGCACAACTCTTTCGCTCCCCACAGAGAGAGATGGGCGGGGGGAGCACAGTTGGCACCACCTCTTTGGACAATTGGGCAACATCTTACAAAATGACAAATGCATGTGCCCTCTGCCCTAGCGTTTCCACTCCTGAAAATTTCCCTTCCATCATGCCTGCACATGAGTGGTTATACACCGCAGCACAGTTACAAAGCAAGGGCTGCGAACAACCACAATGCTCATGAGTAAGAGGCCTGGTGAGATCTACCTGGGTACACTCACAGAGTGGAGTACTACACAGCTGTTAAAAAAAAAACTAAACGACTAGCTTTCTGTGCTAAAATGGAAGAGCTGTGTATCAGACGTTACCTTTGATATGTGTTAAAAACCAGACTATTCACACACCCATGCATGTAATATAGACACATCTACTGGCACATGCACAAAATATCTCTGACAGGCTATGTAAGAACTCAGCTACTGCTAGCTATGGTGGAGAGAGCAGGGGAGACTGTTTTCACTGCACACCCTTTGGACCTATTGAACTCTGTCCAAAGCGACATTATCTTCAAGCACCCTGTTGTATGTGAGCCTTTGTGCAGAAGCCCTGCGTACATCTTTCGTTCAATCCTTTCAACATCTTCATAAGGTCTCACTGTCCTGGTTGTACAGATAGCAAACTGAGGCTCTGAGAAGATAAGTAATGTGCACATATCCTCAGTTTGGCTGGAGCCAGTATTCAAAGCTGTTTCACTCCAAAACAGCAAAATGTGGGATATTTACAAAGACCAAGCACACTCCTGGACACCAACACCGTGTGTGCCTCAACAGAGTCATGTTGTTACAAACTGATTTCATAAGCCGCCTGCTGCCACAGTAAACCTATGCCTGTCTTCCTGGGCCTCAGAAAAGGAGAGAGCGCACGGAGATGCACCTCCGTCAGACTGAGCGCCGCGCACTAGGCGGAGGACCAGAGCATACTCAGCAGGCTTCCCCCGACACTACCCACATCTGCCTTCCTCCCGGCTTGAGAACAGCGACATCAGTTAGGGACATCCCCATGTGCTAGCACTCCCACCTCTGCATGGTGAGACCTGTGCCCGGTATTCATTCTCAGTGCCTCAGTTTCATCATTTGTGAAACAGACACGAAAAGAATTACACTAACCCCAAAGGACTGCTGAGGGACTAAGAAGGGAAGACGACGTGCGGAGCCGGGCACAGGGTCCAACAATTAGCTCCCTGTTTTCAGGGACTTTCGGTAGTACAGCTGTTCTCAAACTGGTCTCAGGATCTTTTTACAACTGAAAAATGAGAACCCTAAGGGGCTTCTCTTTATGTGGTTTTGCCTATTAGTATTTGCCACAGTTGAAATTAAAACTAAGCAAAAATTTATGTTAATTTAAATAATAAACCCATTATATGTTAACATAAATAAGTGTTTTTCTGCCACCCAGGCTGAAGTGCAATGGCATGATCTCAGCTCACTGCAACCTCCACCTCCCAGATTCAAGCAATTCTCCTGCCTCAGCCTCCCAGGTAGCTGGGATTGCAGGCATGCGCCACCACACCTAATTTTTTTTTTTTTTGTATTTTTAGTAGAGACAGGGTTTCACCATGTTGGCCAAGCTGGTTTCAAACTCCTGATCTCAAATGATCCAACTGCTTCAGTCTTCCAAAGTGCTGGGATTACAGGCACAAGCCACTGCAACCGGCAGTAACAGATGTCTTTCAGAAATGAATGTCCCAAGAAAAGATAAATATCTCAGGTGGTAGGTATCCCAGTTACCTGATTCAAACATTACACACTGTATACAGGTATTAAAATATCACAGGTGCCAAAATATGTGCAATTGTCATATGTCAATTTTTTAAAAATTTTTTATAATGGCTGGACTCTCATATTCACTTTTGCATTAAATCTACAGAAATGCAGTTTTTACTATACAGTATAAAAGAAAATCCAACCTTATACAGATAGTTGGAAAAGGGAGATTTTATTTTCAGATAATTGGGGATTCTTTTCTTTGATGCTACACTAAGACTTGACGAGTATAGTGCCGTAAAGGTTAGCTGCAATGTGCAATCTGAGCCCGTATCAATGAACTTTTGTACTCAGTGGCATTCCCATCTGACAGCCTGTCCTGCACTTTGAATGGATTGTTTACCCATGCGTGATTTTGTAACATCAGGCATTGGCCATTTAGAAAGCAACAGTTCACTGAATTACGTACTCTGGGGAGAATGAGTGAAAAAGGGAAATAATGTGTTAGTATTACCATGACAATAGTTTTGACCTTGTGGATCCCCTACCAAGAGAATCTCGGGGATGCCCAGACCACACCTTGAGAACACTGGGGTAGCAGATTTTTCTTTTTGAGACAGAGTTTTGCTCTCTTTCCCCAGGCTGGAGTGCAATGGCCCAATCTGTGCTCACTGTACCCTGTGCCTCCCATGTTCAAGCGATTCTCCTGCCTCAGCCTCTGAAGTAGCTGGGATAACAGGTGCACGCCACCACGCCTGGCTTTTGTATTATTAGTAGAGATGGGGTTTTGCCATGTTGGCTAAGCTGGTTTTGAACTCCTGACCTCCAGTAATCCACCCACTTTAGCCAGCAGGTTTTTCTTATTCTCCATACTAACCACATTTTTTTTAAGAACCCAGAAAAAGAAACTTCTGTAGGAAGCGTGGAGGCCTACGTGGGGGGGGGTCTCCATCCTGTCTGTACTACGATGCAGGCGCTAGAGCCTGCATCCACCGTAGGCAGTTGGACTCCGTATACCCTCTCGCCCACTGCTAGCTGCCTCCCTCTAACGACCTGGCCCTGCCGGCTCCTCCCTTTATTATCAGAAGCCTTCCTCACCCACAGGACCACCTCATCCTTCTCCAAAATAACAGACCTCGGGGGTCTGCAGAGGGCAGGCCCTCCAGCAGCAAAGTACAGGGGCCATGAATGGACTGCTACACTTGGGCTTTGCAGTTGATAATTCTTGGTCTCCTGAAATTACATGTGTATGTATATTTATAGCAAAAACATGGGGCGCCCGTAAATAGCCAGTCCTTCATGTACACATTTTTAGCATGTTATTTAGCCACCAAGTTCCACTGCATCCTCCTTCCTGGGACCTGGAATTGGGGTTTTCCTTCTCAGTCCCGCTCTCACCACTGCAGGCCAGGTTATGACGGGGCTCCTGAACCATCTCTTCCCACACCTACCAACCCAGTGCTAAATCCTGAGCTCTGCTGCTCAGAAGCCTTCAAGGCTTTCACACCCAAGCCTTGTTCAATCATTTCCTTTACCAGCTTTGTGCCCACTCCCCCCTCAGCTCGAGCTCTTCCCCTCCCTTCCCCTCATTCTCCCTGCTCAGCCCCACACCCTCCCCTCCATAGTCTCTCCTTTCACAGCTGCACCCCACATCTGGATTTTACATTTGTCAGCCTTGTACATGGTACATGCTCGGAAAAGGAATGCAGTAAATACAGTGAAATCCGAACACCTACAGGGTGGTGGCCCATGCTACGCACATGGCAGAGGGCATGCAGTAACTAACAGAATTATATCTTGTCTCCTAGAATGAATGTTTTTCTGCCCTCTGTCTTTGCTGCAGTACTGTAGCCTTTCTACAGCTGGACGGCACTGTTCACTCCTCAGGTCACGCGTACTGTGCCCTTCTCCCTAGTGACAGCTCAAGGACAGTGTTCTATGTCATCTTTGCCGCCTAGAATCGATTAGATGCTTAATAAATACTGCTCAATGAAACAGGGATTAGCCACAATACCCAAGGGAGAAAGAATCAAAATGATCCAGAGATCTATTGGACATATGTGAGAGTCCCCTTGTGCGTGTCTGGAGCTGCCATATTATTTGCAATATAATCAACGTGTATCCTGTTTAAACATTTTATTATTTATTTGAGACATAGACTCGCTCTATCACCCAGGCTGGAGTACAATGGTGTAACCTTGGCTCACTGCAACCTCCACCTCCTGGGTTCAAGAAATTATCCTGCCTCAGCCTCCCAAGTGGCTGGGGCTACAGGCGCGCGCAACCATGCCCAGCTAATTTTTGTCCTTTTTGTGTGTGTGAGACGGAGTTTCACTCTTGTTACCCAGGCTGGAATGCAATGGCGCGATCTCAGCTCACCGTAGCCTCCGCCTCCTGGGTTCAAGAAATTCTCTTGCCTCAGCCTCCTGAGTAGCTGCAACTACAGGCATGCACCACCATGCCCAGCTAATTTTTGTATATTTTTTTTTCTTTTGAGACGGAGTACTGCTCTTGTTACCCAGGCTGGAGTACAATAGCGCCATCTCGACTCACCGCAACCTCCGCCTCCTGGGTTCAAGCAATTCTTCTTCCTCAGCCTCCCGAGTAGCTGCAACTACAGGCGCAGCTAATTTTTGTACTTAAAAAATTTTTTTTGATACGGAGTTTCGCTATTGTTACCCAGGCTAGAGTGCAATGGCGCGATCTTGGCTCACTGCAACTTCCGCCTCCTGGGTTCAAGCAATTTTCTTGCCGCAGGCTCCCTAGTATCTGGGACTACAGGCGCGCGTCACCTTGCCCAGCTAATTTTTGTACTTTTGTGTGCGTGTGTGTGTGTGAGATGGAGTTTGGCTCTTTTTACCCAGAATGCAGTACAACGGCGCGATCTCTGCTCACGGCCACCTCCGCCTCCTGGGTTCAAGCAATTCTCTTCCCTCAGCCTCCGGAATAGCTGGGACTACAGCCAAGCGCCACAATGCCCAGCTAATTTTTGTCCCTTTTGTGTGTGTGCGTGTGTGTGACAGAGTTTCACTCTTGTTACCCAGAATGGAGGGAAATGGCGCGATCTCGGCACACCGCAGCCTCTGCCTCCTGGGTTCAAGCCTCTTCTCTCAGCCTCCCTAGTAGCTGGGACTACAGGCACGCGCCACCTTGCCCAGATAATTTGTGTATTATGTGTGAGATGGAGTTTGGCTCTTGTTACCCAGAATGCAGTGCAATGGCGCGATCTCTGCTCACCGCCACCTCTGCCTCCTGGGTTCAAGCCTCTTCTCTCAGCCTCCCTAGTAGCTGGGACTACAGGCACGCGCCACCTTGCCCAGATAATTTGTGTATTATGTGTGAGATGGAGTTTGGCTCTTGTTACCCAGAATGCAGTGCAATGGCGCGATCTCTGCTCACCGCCACCTCCACCTCCTGGGTTCAAGCAATTCTCTTGCCTCAACCTCCGGAGTAGCTGGGACTACAGTCGCGCGCCACCACGCCCAGCTAATTTTTCTCTTGAGACGGAGTTCTGCTCTTGTTACCCAGGCTGGAGAGCAATGGCATGATCTCGGCTCACCATAACCTCCGCCTCCTGGGTTCAAGCAATTCTTCTGCCTCAGCCTCCCCAGTAGCTGCGACTATAGGCGCGCGCCACCATGCCCAGCTAATTTTGGTACTTTTTTTTAAATTTTTATTTGAGACGGAGTTTCGCTCGTTAGCCAGGCTGGAGTGCAATGGCGCGATCTCGGCTCACCGCAACTTCCACCACCTGGGTTCAAGCAATTCTCTTGCCTCCGCCTCCCTAGTAGCTGGGACTACATGCGTGCGCCACCTTGCCCAGCTAATTTTTGTACTTTTGTGTGTGTCTGTGAGATTGAGTTTTGCTCGTTACCCAGAATGCAGTGCAATGGCGCAATCTCTGCTCACCGCCACCTCCGCCTCCTGGGTTCAAGCAAGTCTCTTGCCTCAGCCTCACGAGTAACTGGGACTACAGGCACGCGCGAGAATGCCCAGCTAATTTTTGTCCCTTTTGTGTGTGTGTGTGTATGCGTGTGTGTGTGTGTGCGTGTGTGTGACAGACTTTCGCTCTTGTTACCCAGAATGGAGGGCAATGGACACGATCTCAGCTCACCGCAGCCTCCGCCTCCTGGGTTCAAGCAATTCTCTTGTTTCAGCCTCCCTAGTAGCTGGGACTACAGGCGCGCACCACCATGCCTAGCTAATTTTTGTCCTTTGTGTCTGTGTGTGTGTGAGACGGGGTTTCGCTCGTTACCCAGGCTGGAGTGCAATGGCGCGATCTCGGCTCATCGGAACCACCGCCTCCTGGGTTTAAGCACTTCTCCTGCCTCAGCCTCCCGAGTAGCTGGGACTACAGGCACGCGCCACCATGCCCAGCTTATTTTCGTACTTTTTTTTTTTTTTAGACGGAGTTTTGCTCTTGTTACCCAGACTGGAGTGCAATGGCGTGATCTCGGCTCACCGCAACTTCCGCCTCCTGGGTTCAAGCAATTCTCTTGCCTCACCCTCCCGAGTACCTGGGACTACAGGTGCGCGCAACCATGCCCCGCTAATTTTTGTTTTTTTTTTTTTTTTGAGACGGAGTTCCGCTCTTGTTACCCAGGCTGGAGTGCAATGGTGCAATCTCGGCTCACGGTACCCTCCGCCTCCTGGGTTCAAGCAATTCTCTTCTCTCAGCCTCCCGAGTACCTGGGAATACAGACGTGCACCACCATGCCAAGCTAATTTTTGTAGTGTGTGTGTGTGTGTGTGTGTGTGTGACGGAGACTCGCTCTTGTTACCCAGAATGGAGGGCAATGGCGCGATCTCGGCTCAACGCAACCTCCGCCTCCTGGGTTCAAGCAATTCTCTTGCCTCAGCCACCCGAGTAGCTGGGACTACAGGCGTGCACCACCATGCCCAGGTAATTTATTTATTTATTTATTTTTTTTGAGACGGAGTTTCGCTCTTTTACCCAGGCTGGAATGCAATGACGTGATATCCGCTCATCGCAACCTCCGCCTCCTAGGTTCGACCAATTCAGCCTCAGCCTCACGAGTAGCTGAGACTTCAGGCTCGCGCCACTATGCCCAGCTAATTTTTTTATTTTTATTTCTTTTGAGACGAAGTTTCACTCTTGTTACCGAGGCTGCAGTGCAATGGCGCGATCTCAGCTCACCGCAACCTCCGCCTCCTGGGTTCAAGCAATTCTCTTGCCTCAGCCTCTGGAGTAGCTGGGACTACAGGCACGCGCCACCATGCCCAGCTAATTTTTGTATTTTTATTTATTTTTTTTGAGACGCAGTTTCACTCGTTACCCATGCTGGAGTGCAATGGCGCGATCTCGGCTCACCGCAACTTACGCCTCCTGGGTTCAAGCAATTCTCTTGCCTCGGCCCCCAGAGTAGCTGGGACTACAGGCACGCAACACCATGCCCGCTAATTTGTTTTTTTTTTCTTTTGAGACGGAGTTTCGGTCTTGTTACCCAGGCTGGAGTGCAATGGTGCAGTCTCGGCTTCTCGCAACCTCCGCCTCCTGGGTTCAAGCAACTCTGTCTCAGCCTCACCAGTAGCTGGGAATTCAGGCATGTGCCAATATGCCCAGCTAATTTTTATACTTTGTTTTTGAGACGGAGTTTCACTCTTGTTACAGAGGCTGGACTGCGATCTCAGCTCTCCTCGACCTCCGCCTCCTGTGTTCAAGCAATTATCTTGTCTCAGCCTCCCGAGTAGCTGGGACTACAGGCGCATGCCACCATGCCAAGCTAATGTTTGTACGTGTGTGTGTGTTTGTGTGTGTACGTGTGTGAGAGAGAGAGAGAATGTGTTTCACTCGTTACCCAGAATGGAGAGCAATGGCGCGATCTTGGCTCAACGCAGCCTCCGCCTCCTGGGTTCAAGCAATTCACTTGCCTCAGCCTCAGCTGGGAGTACAGGCGCGCACCACCATGCCCAGCTAATTTTATTTTTATTTTTTTAGATGGAGTTTCCCTCATTACCCAGGCTGGAGTGGCATGATCTCGGCTCACTGCAACGTCTACCTCCCAGGTTGAAGTGATTCTTTTGCCTCAGCCCCCCAAGTAGCTGGGACTACAGGTGTGCGCCACCACTCCTGGCTAATTTTTGTATTTTTAATAGAGACATGGTTTCCCCATATTGGCCAGGCTGGTCTCAAACTCCTGACCTTGTGATTCGCCCACCTTGGACTCCCAAAGTGCTGGGATTACAGGCATGAGACACAATGCCCAGCCAAATAAGCCCTTTAAAAGCAGAGTTTAAAAGCATAGGGTAGTTTCTCAATTTCATTTAACAAAGAGTCAGAACTACATGGCTTACAGCTTCAGGGCTGCCCCAGCAGCCAGGTACAATTATCTGGGCAAAACCCAGCAGAGTCCTTTTTTTTTTTTCACCTAAACTCCGGGTACTGGAAGTGATTAGAGAAAGCCACCCAGCAACCAGGGTAGGTGTGTGTGCACATGCAAATGTGTCTTGGTTTGTACAACATGGGACCATGTGCAGTGGCCACTGCCTCAGCCCGCAGCAGCCTCCCAAGGCTCAGCTAACCAGTCAAACCCTGATATTCTGCTTGTAATTGTACCTCCC
Source organism: Leontopithecus rosalia (assembly GCA_028533165.1). Lineage (NCBI taxonomy): Eukaryota > Metazoa > Chordata > Mammalia > Primates > Cebidae > Leontopithecus > Leontopithecus rosalia. The sequence continues at coordinate 126,038,451 of CM052653.1, read as the reverse complement.
AGTAAAAAGTCCTGGTTGGAGTGGTAAAAATAGCAACTGCAACTTCCTGCAATACAGATATACCAGTTGATGCCTGAAAGGAAACCTGGTGATTTGACCTCACTCCAGCTCAGCGAAATAAATGCCTTCAAGCTGTACTCAGAATGGCAGTGGGACAGGAGCCCAGCAAGGGCAGCCCACCCACCACCCTGACCCAAGAGGACCCACGCAAAAACAGCTCTGGAGTGAGAAGCTTCCCTTACTCTCTTAATGAAACACCCAACTCTCAGAATCAGGAGGCGTCTAATAAATGCAAAAACTGCTTTCGGCGAGGACCCCCTCCCACCACTTTCCCTCCTACTGCTCACTAGCTGCAGAGCTATAAAGGCAGGAGGCCTCCCTACCGAAGCCCTTTGAGGGACCCATTGTCCCATTGGTACCTTCCCCTACCTACATCTGTCCCTGAGGCTGTTCCAAGTAGGTCAGGCTGGCTGGGATCACAGGAGCCTCCTCCGGAGCTTAATTCTTGAGTCATCTCCAGGGCAGGAGAGGAATCACGGTCCAACCTGGATATTGCTTCCCGAAGGGTGAGGAGAGCCTGGCCAAAACGTCCCCAGGTACCTAACCCTAGCAGTAATGAATTCCTCTGGGGCCCAGGCCATGGTAGCAGCACCCCTCCTCTATCATAAGGCCTGATGCCTCCTGAGACCACACAGGCCTGGTTTTCCCCACCCCCAGAGTTTGCCTTTCCTTCTCTGTCCATCTCCACAGCTTTCCCCTCCTTTCTTCTCCAAATAAAATACAAGGGCCTTCTGGTAAATCTTTTGCTTGTTTCAAAGCCTCCTGTTCCAGGTAAACAAATAAGGACACCCATAGACATTCACCAAGTTCTTGTTGCCCCAGCCCTTGGGCTCTACCAACAAGTAGACAGGGTTGTCTGTGGTGGCCACTGCCCCTTTCTGGACCTTTTTCTGGACCAACTAGGGAACTCTCTCTGGCTCATTTCTTTATTCCTGCAGACAGGTGATAGATCACCAACTGGGCCAGCCCTCTGTGAAGAGATCTCCAGCCCAACCAGATGGTTCTCTCAGCCAGGTAAGCTCCTGTGTATCTCTGGGACACTGGGCAGACACTTCTCACCTAAAGCCAGCTCCGCTGCACATGGGCAAAGTCACCCTAGCTCCTCCCCTGGATACACTGGCTGTTTAGAAACACCTGAATTCGGGCCGGGCACAGTGGCTCAAGCCTGTAATCCCAGCACTTTGGGAGGCCAAGGCGGGTGGATCATGAGGTCAAGAGATCGAGACCATCCTGGTCAACATGGTGAAACCCCGTCTCTACTAAAAATACAAAAAATTAGCTGGGCATGGTGGCACGTGCCTGTAATCCCAGCTACTCAGGAGGCTGAGGCAGGAGAATTGCCTGAACCCAGGAGGCAGAGGTTTCGGTGAGCCGAGATCGCACCAATGCACTCCAGCCTGGGTAACAAGAGCGAAACTCTGTCTCAAAAAAAAAAAAAAAAAAAAAAAAAAAGAAACACCTGATTTCACTCCAATGTTCCAGATATTTCCATTTCCCTAGTAAAAACCATGTGTCCTCATGTTTGCAGAGCTTTTCAGCCTAAAATGAACTTTCAGGAATGTTTCCCTATGCACAATGTACGGCAGCCTAGTAGGGGACAGGGTTGGGCAGGGATTAAAGGGCCTCATTTCACAGATGAGTCCCAGCTGAGGTCAGGAGACCAATAAGCAGCAGAAGCAGTACTCACTACACTTTGAGCTTTTGGAAAACAAAGCGGACTAGAATGAAAGGACAAAGCCTGAATAAACTTTTTTTAAAAATGGATTCCACTCTCCATCACATTAGCTAAAACTAAAAATGCAAATATCAAAAATTTGGGGGCCAGGCGTGGTGGCTATCACCTGTTATTCCAGCACTTTGGAATGCCAAGGTGGGTGGATCACCTAAGGTCGGGAGTTCAAGACCAGCCTGACCAACATGGAGAAACCCCGTCTCTACTAAAAATACAAAATTAGCTGGGTGTGGTGGTGCATGCCTGTAATTACAGCTATGCAGGAGGGAGGAGGCAGGAGAATCACTTGAACTCGGGAGGCAGAGACTGCAGTGAGCCGAGATCATGCCAGTACACTCCAGCCTGGCAACAAGAACAAAACTGTCTCAAAAAAGAAAAAAAATTGCTAGTGAGTCTGTAGAGAAAAATGGGCACTCAGACACTATTATTAGTGGGAGAGTAAACTGAGTAAGTTTTTGCAGCAGGCATTTGGCTTTGACAATGAAAACTTAAAATAATCACACTTGCTCATAAAGATGCATGATGAAAGACGATACAAGATTTCACTGATCAGACAGGGAAAATGAGGCATGATCCAAAGTCCCTCCTTAGGACACAATGAGAGAAAATGATGCTTTGGCTGCAGTGTGGAGTATGATTGCACTGAGAAAAAGGAAAGAGCTCCACCACACACTATTGAGTATGATTCAAATTACGTAAATGCAAAATCTGTATGTACCATGGAGGACTAGAAGGGTAAGCACCCATCTGCGGACAGATAAGAAGGAGGGGATAAATCCTCACACTGTGCTCCATCTTTTCCTGTATTTTTCATGTATAAAGGAAATCCTAGCTGGGCGTGGTGGTGTGCACCTGTAATCCCAGCTACTTGGGAGGCTGAGGCAGGAGAAATGCTTGAACTCAGGAGGCAGAGGCTGCAGTGAGCTGAGATCGTGCCACTGTACCACAACCTGGGCAACAAGAGCAAAACTCCATCTCAAAAAAAAAGAGGCAATCTATTGATATATTATTTAAATCAGAGAAAAACAGTAAAACAAAAGAGGACAATGTTATCCTTAGTCTCCCCCTGAACCAGAGGGCTACAGGATGTGAGGCTGCAGCTCTACTCTGTGCCTCATCGCCTCTCCCTCCGCAGTCCCTGCTGGCCCAGCCTTTGCATGAGCTGTGCTCTCCACCTGGCATGCCTTTCTCAGATCCTCCCATGGCTGGCTCCAATGTCACCACCCCAGCGAGGCCTTCCTTGACCCCTCTTCTGAGTGCATCCTCCCATGGCCACCTTCCTACACCTCCCTGTCCACTTCCTCTGCAGCTGCATATTTCGTCAGTCTGTCGTCTGCCTCTCCCAGCTGAATGTGGGATCAGGAGGGGGTGGGGGTGGGGACCGTGCCTTGTTCACCACTGCATCCCAGAGCCTGGCAGAGAACAGATGGGGAAAAACAATTCCTTGGACACATCTGAAATGAGGAAACCAACGGTCCACCTCCTTACCTCATCAATGAGGAAACTGAGGCAGACTTTCAACATGCCCACTGTTCAGACTCTAGCGCTGTGCCATACAGGCCTGTCTGCTTCCCACATCAGACACTCAGTACCCAAATAGGAACCTGACTTTCCTTCCTCAGCTTCTAGTCCAGGGCGAGCCATTCAGAAAACTAAATGTTTGTTGCATGAATAAAAATGGATACCTTTCTCCCTCAGATTTCCAAGCCATTGAACAACAGAGGCATTCACAAGTTAAGGGACTTGCTGCCAAGGTCTCACAAGCCCAGCTAGGGTGCAGGACATGAACTCTGCACAATGGATGGAATCACCATGGCTTTCTAGAAAAGGAGCTCCTCCATTTCTTGGCTCTCAACTTCTCTCAGACAAACTGGCCCGGCCAACAGCTAACCTGGCTGGCAGCTTGTCCTGGGGTTTGAATGAGCAAAGCTTCTCCTTATCTTAAATAGGAAATTAATTCTGCTCAGCCTAAATGGATCTGTGGGCAGCCTCTCCTTGGGATCCCAATAGGAGCAGGCTTTTCTGTCTCCATCCTACCCCTGCATCCTACTCCTGACCACACAGCTGATGGTGGAAGGCTCCTCCTAGCAGAGGTGGGTGGGGAGTGACACCTAAGGTGGATGTGGCCCTTGGGCTGGTGGCAGCAGGCGCAGCACTCCTGCTCCTGTGGCCTGCTCAGCCCTGCTTCCCCGTGGGAGGAGCCATCCAACTGGTCTTGCAGGCTGGTGCTCAGCCATCTCCTCCTGCCCCCCTGGGCACCCTCAAGATTGCTCTTTCTTTTTTTATTTTGAGACAGAGTCTTATACTCTGTTACCCAGGCTGCAGTGTCGTGTTGTGACCTCAGCTCACTGCTACCTCTGCCTCTAGGATTCAAGTGATTCTCCTGCCTCAGCCTCCCAAGTAGCTGGGATTACAGGCGCCCATCACCACGCCCAGCTAATTTGCTCAAAATCTTCCCCTTGTTCCTCAAGAGCTCGAAGTCCAACTCTGCCAGAAGGTGGCCTTGGCTCTGTGCCCAGGGGACATATCACCAGTGAGGTCTCATCCTAGCAATTCCAGATGCTCCCATGACTGCTGCCCAGCTCCCTGCCCAGGACCAGCCAGAGCGGTGGCCTTGGGAAATGAGTAACCCACACACCACCTTCCTTTGAGCTCACACCTGTTCCCCTAAGCCCAGCCTGGTGCTTTCCTGATTCGTTCTATCTCCACCAGCTCCTTCACAGGTGGCCTCAAACTCTGAGGCAGTGGGCAGGGGGAGGAACTGCAGGAGGCTCAAGGAGAGCAGCCCCATCCCTTTGGAATTACTGGGAAAAGCTGACTCAGTCTCCATTCAGTGAGAAAGAAAAGGAAACTCCCTACATCACCCCTCTCATTGTAGAGGTGGAAAAACTAGAGCCCAGAGCAAGTAACCAATTCCCACAGCACATACGAGGCAGAGTTGGAACCAGAACCCCATTCCTAACTTCTAAGTCGGCCCGTCTGCACTCTACTGGCTGCTCAAGCTCTTCTGCCCAGAAGGACTAAGCAAGTCACTCAAGCCTTATCAAACTGCTGAATGCCATCGCCTGAAAGAACTTTTGAAATGTTATAGCAAAACATTTAATAGAAGTATTACACCGGAGAGCAAACTGAGACTCACAGAGGTGAGGGAACCTGCATGGAGTCACACAGCCAAGCAGGGCCAAGCAGGACTTTCCTACTTCCACTCAAATGCTCTTTCTGCCAAGAGGTTCTGAGGGTTCTAGCTACAGGATGGTGAACAGATGGAGCTAGCATCGGGCCTTGGTCACACTGAAACAAGAAGTGGCTCAGGTGAGTCTCATATAGATGCTGTATCCAACTCAGGGTGCAGGAGACCACTGTGGGAGTAAAGAATGGCTGGGAATGTTTTTACGCATTTGCAGAAAATATGGTGCATTTGGATTTCTGAGCCCACAGAGCTGCCATTTAAAAAAAAAAAAGGCCTGGCACAGTGGCTCACGCCTATAATCCCAGCACTTTGGGAGGCTGAGGCGGGTGGATCACAAGATCAAGAGATCGAGACCACCCTGGCCAACATGGTGAAACCCCGTCTCTACTAAAAATACAAAAATTAGCCGGGTGTGGTGGCATGTGCCTATAATCCCAGCTACTGGAGGGGCTGAGGCAGGAGAATCGCTTGAACCCGGAAGGCAGAGGCTGCGGTGAGCAGACTCATGCCACTGCACTCCCACCTGGCAACAGAGCAACACTCTGTCTCCAAAAAAAAAAAAAAAAAAAAAAACAGGCCTGACTCAGTGGCTCACATCTGTAATCCAAGCACTTTGGGAGGCCGAGACAGGTGGATCACTTGAAGTCAGGAGTTCCAGAAAAGCCTGGCCAACATGCCGAAACCCTGTCTGCATAAACATACAAAAATTAGCCAGGCATGGTGGTGTATGCCTGTAATCCCAGCTGCTCAGGAGGCTGAGGCAGGAGAATCACTTGAACCTGGGAGGTGGAGGTTGCAGGGAGCTGAGATCACAACATTGCACTGCAGCCTCGGCAACAGAGCAAGACTCCGTCTCTAAAGAAAAAAACCAAAAACCAAAAAACAGGTCAATAAGTGCCACACACCCACTGTTCATCATCCAACAGGGTGCTAGGACACGGCTTGGAAGGAAAGCCTTAGTAGTAAGAAAGTGTGACAAGAAAGGGAGGGTGCAGGGGTAGGGGAGGTGACTGGGGACTCGGGAAGGCTGCAAGTCAGCTGCAGAGCAACAAGCACGCAACCTTAATTCTGCACCCAGAGGACCAAAAAAAGGGGAAAAGGGAGCATGGCATGACTGACACCCATCTGGTGCTAGGCCCCATTCTAGGGGATTCTGCATAGTATGGTGGTTAAATCTTCACCATATCCCTGAAAAAAGGTTAAATCTTCACCATATCCCTGAAAAAAGCTAACACGGCTCAGTGAGGTGAAGGAATGACCTCACAGCATTTGAACCCCAGTCTGATGCCAGAGCCCGTGCTCTTTCCACTGCCCTTGGGTTAAAAGAACTTAATAGGGAGCCCTTCCTATCCCTGAACCTCCTCTCTTCCCCACCTAATCCCACTGTACCCCCTCCCCAGCTCCCAACAGCCCCAGAAGGACCTGGAGGCAGTTTCACAAGGTGACGCCTTGAGGATGACCGGTGTTCAGCTAGTTTAGGTTGGTATGGCAATGAGGCGATCCAGGAAAGGGGTTGGAACCTGCTGTAGGGGCGGGGCTGACTTCCATCACCTAGGGATGGATACTGATTGATAACTCCTGCTGGGATGCTGTTACTGAAAGCTGTGGATGCTTAAGTTCTCCCTCCTCCCTCCTCTCCTACACCTCCCCCCTCTACCCCTAGCTTGTTCCAACTAAGTGTTTCCTGGTGGGGAAAATGCCTTTCAACAGCCTTGGCTGACTGAGGCAATTAAATTATGAAATTTACCACATTAGATGAAAACCAGCATCTCATCAGCCAATTCATTTCTGTCTGGCCACTCTGTTTTCTTGTGCCAGCTCTGCCCACAATGGCCAGGCTATGCCTACACTGCTTGCTGGTACAAAGTGACTATGGGCTCAGACAATGGGCTGGTCTTTGGGACCAGGAGGGTAGGTTCTCCCAGGACCCCCCGAGAAGACACAACGCATCCACAAGCCATCAAGTTTCCTGCAAATGCCCTGGACTGCTGACCATGCGGCCAGCAGTATAGACAGAGTGAACCTTCCACCACCTTCCACTTGCATTTTCCAAGATTTCAACCTGTGCCTATCTTGATGTTGCCAATTGAGGTCGTCAATGCCTCTGGGAGAAGTATGGCTGAGCAACAGGAGAAAGGAATCTGGAATCTGGGCTGTGGCTCGCCTTTCGCTTCTTAGTCAAAGCATCCTCTCTCCAGGAAGCCTTGCCCACCTGTGTCTTCTCCACTGCTCTTGCTACCTCTATCACTATGATGTACCAGGGCCCCTAATCCATGTGCCAGCACCCCCTCATCTAGGTGCTCACTAAAAGTAGAGTCTTCAGCACCTAACCCAGGGCCTGGCACACAGCAGGTGCCCAATCAAGTCTGTTCAAACAATTCATGAATAAATGAATCAGTAACGAACCACCCACTAAATAACACTCTCACTCATCCTACCCTTCCCCCTGCCCCTACCCAAGTGATAGATGGGAAGAACCAAGCTTGCTTTCACTGGGTAATTGTTCTTTTCTTCCTGCTCTCTTCTGCCCACACGGGGTACCCACACATTTAAAACGCCATTAAGGGGCATCCGGCTGCAGAACCTGCCTTCGATGTGGAGCATACAACTTGCCCACAGCTCTTCTTTCCACACCACACACATAAATCCAACTGCAGCCAGAGACCCAGGATGAAGGTGTCTTCCATTTCTACCTCGCTTTTATCAACTCCCTGGAGTCATTGCCTGACAAATGACTCAAAACTGAAATAGCTACCGGACCTGAAAAAGACTGACTCCACCAACCTTCACAGGCACAGCTTGTGGACCCAAGGGCCCCCGGTCTTAGGACACCAAGTGGACCCTGAGGTGGGGTCACTTTGTGCCCTACTCTTCCCTAGACACCGAAGAAAGCCTTCACCAACACCCCAGGAAAGCTCACAGCTCAGATCGGCATACTGAGCATCAGTTCTCCCTATGAATGGGGAGACTGGGGCCCAGGGTCCAAAGGGCTTGGCCCCATCAGTCACTGGAATCTGCTCCAGAATACAGACCGTGGGATTCTGCCTCCTCTTCTTGTGTCACTGCTAACTTCCTTCCCTCCCTCCCTCTATTGCACCGACAGAGTGAAACCAAATGGTCCAGACACCTGGCATTCTCTGCCCTGATTACCGGGGAGTCAAAGCCCAGCCTGCCTTCCCCAAGGTCAAAATCACCAGGATCCAGCAGGAACGAAGAGCGTCCACATTAAACCTGCAGGGGCCTGGGTCCGCCCCCTCACACACAGTCCGTTGGGTCAGGCCTCTGGAGAGATTTTTCTTTGTTCAAAGACAATGGGAATGGACTCTGGGGGCTTTAGAGCAGGAACACAAAAAAAGTATCTGGTGTCTCCAGGACACCATCCTCAAAAGAAAAGCTTCTAAAGGAACTACGAAGGAGTCGAGGTGGGATGGGGGGAGTGGGGGCGTAACACCGCGCGGTGGTGTATCGGAGCCAGGGCGAGTGTGGGAAGAAGAGACAGGATGGAGGGCTTGCTCTGGACCTGCCAGGCTGGCCTCCACCCAGGTGGACAGGTGGGTGTGCCTTCGAGAGTGCGACCTTTCTCTGCCGCTGGACAGTTCTGCAAACCGAAACGAGGGACCCCGGCAGGCGGAACGTGAACGGCCCGGGGTTCCGGGGCCAGGCCCGCGCAGACCCTTCCCTTGGGAACCCCAGGCCCTCGCTCTGCGCAGGGCAGGCAGGGCCTGGGCGTCCGGGTCGGGGGCTTTGCCGCCCGCCTCCTCAAAGACAAGCAGTGTCTCTTTCCAGGATCAATAGTAATTTTTTAAAAAGAGAGCCTGCGGACTCACAACCACTCTCCGGGGAGAGTAGCGGCTTCCGCGCGCAACATCCATTTGCCAAACAATTCATTCCCCCGCGCAAAGCTCTCGGTGAATTCCCTTGCGGGGCCTCGGGGTGCCGGCCGGCCGCCGCCCCCACGCCTGTCCCAGGGCCCCCGCCCCAGCCGCGCGCGCCCCTCCCCGGACACGCAACCCCGCGGGGGCTCGGAGCGCTCGTGCCCGGCCCGGCCCGGCCCGGGGCGGCGAGTCCCCAGCGCAGGGAGCTGGGGCGCGGGTGCAGCGGCCAAAACACGGCGTCCCCGACCGGCCCGAGTACTCACCGCCGCAGGCGCTCCCCGCCGCCGCCGCCACCTCAGAGACCACTCCCGGCCGCCCGCGCGAGCTCCGCAGGCCCCGCCGCCGCTCGCGTCGACCAGCTCGCCACAACCCAAACGCTCCCGCTGCGGTACCGCCAAGGCGCCGCCAACAAACTAGTTTCTCCGGCCTTCCCGCCCCGCCTCCCGGCCTGAAGCGCAGCAGCCAATCAGAGGCAACGCCTCTGTGACGGATGGGCAGCTGAACCCGTCAGTGCAGCCTCAGAGAACAAAGGGGTGGGCGCCCAGGCCGCGCCGGCACCGCGCGGGAGGGAGGCCGGGGGCGGGGTGGGGAAAGGAAAAGGACTTCGACCAGATTCTTAAAGAGACAGGCGCCTTCCCGCCCCCGCGGTCCAAGTTTGAGAACGATGCGCGACGGCGTCCTGGAGCTTTCCGGAGGGAGCGTTGTAGATGGCATATGCCTCTTACTTTTGTATTAGGGTCACAAGTGCTTAGGTCTCTTTAGACTCCGCGGAGCCACACTTGGAGTGCCCGAGTGTTAATGAAACCCTTTCTTTCACTCCGGGCTTGTTGAATGTTTGGGACTTTCTGCAGTCCCCAAATCCCACCTGTACTTGAAATCTGTATTTTTCGGGGTATTTCAGACCTCCTCTCTGTGTCATTTCTCACTAAACTCCTTTTGTAAGCCAGCCTTTAAATGTTCATTCATTCATTTATCCATCCAATAATTTCTTCCAGGAACGCTTCCTGGACGCCCAGAGGATGCTCTCGTCTAGGAGGGGGCGAACTGTGCGTGATTCCTCCTTTTCCCTCCTGACTGCTACTTCAACTTGCTGTATGTGTCCAATCTCGTCTGTAAAGTGTCAGACAAAAAACTCCTCATCGGATTATTTGGGGGATTAAAGGAGACAAACTCCCAGACAAAATGAGTACTCAATAAATGCCCTTTCCAGCAAAACACACTGCCACGTGTGTACCTATGCAACTATCTTGCATGTTCTGCACATGTACCCCAAAACCTAAAATGCAATAAAAATTAAAAATAAATAAATGCCCTTTCTTTTTTCCCTCCCGATGAAATTCAAGTAGGTCACTTAAGGATACAAAAGGTGCCGGGCGTGGTGGCTCAGCTTGTAATCTCAACACTGTGCGAGGCCGAGGCGGGTGGATCACGAGGTCAGGAGTTCAAAACCAACCTGGCCAACACAGTGAAACCCCGTCTCTACTAAAAATAAAAAAAAAAATTAGCTGGGTTTGGTGGCAGGTGCCTGTAGTCCCAGCTACTTGGGAGGCTGAGGCAGGAGATTCACTTGAACCCGGGAGGTGGAGGTTGCAGTGAGCCGAAATCGCACCACTGCACTCTGCCTGGGTGACAGAGCCAGACTCCGTCTCAAAAGAAAGAAAGAAAAAGAATACAAAAGGTAAAGCATAGAAAGTGATAAGAACCTAAGAGCCAAGTCTGGGGCGGCGGGGAAATGCAGAGAAGCAGAGGTCACCCTGATAGAGGTGGGAGGAGCAAAGGAAGGTTTAAGGAAGTGTACAAAGATTTGGGAGAGGGGCTAGGATTGTGACTGGTGGAACCAGGGCAATAGAGCCCCTGGGCAGAAAGCTGCTTAGAAGGGACAGAGATTCCAGGCTTAAAAGACTAAGAGAAGGTGAGAAGATACCACCAGGGAAGGCATTTTTGGGAAACAGTTTGATGTGCCCTGCCCCTCAAGAGCTGGGTAAGACTGAAGCAGATGGCTCAGACTCTGAGTGTCTGGTTCTTAATGGTGAAGAGGATTCTAAAACCTTTCTTGCAGTGGTATGGGAAAGATTAAATAAGATAACATATGGAATAGGCCTCGCACCTAAGTGTTCAATATAGATTTGTGCTTCCATTTGGCCCAGATCTGCAGACATCTAAGACACGAGGGTTCTGATATTTATGAATAGTATGGGCCAGAGGTAAGAAGCTGGCCAAGTGCACTGTTAAGGTGCCTTCGGAAGGGGAAAGTTAGCATCAAAGTAATTGCTTCATTAAAGAAATGACAGAGATCCCATTTGTAGATTATCATCCTGCCAATTTTCTAGCACTAGAGTGTTTATAGAATTGTTGGTTGAATGAAGCTCCATATGCAAAATTGATTCTTGGCAGGTTTATAACTGTTGCTTATTATTCTATAGAGGTTTGCTGTAAAATTATGAGTGCCAACCGCGTAAAATCTGGCCCACATTATCATTTTTCCCCTCTTTAACTCCAAGGCTTAAATTAGGTACTATAATATATTAAAATCAAATACGGTCTGAGCAATGGGACAAAATCAGGCCAAGAACACACGTGGAGTGATCGAATTTAGGTACGGTTTGAAATAAGATGAGAGGAGGAGAGGAAGCTTGTCATCTACTGTAGACCCTGGACCATCACCGTCATCACAGCCCTTCCCAGCCAGTGTCCTAATGGCCTGCTTACCTAGTGCACCTACTGTGCAGGGAGTTCTGGGAGGGCAGGGACCATGAATTCATCTCAGAATTCTTGGGGCTGCACCAAAGTTGTCTACACAGTTTTGAAATACTATGAATAAATCTCATACCCATTAGAATTAGTTTTTGCTGCATGTGATAGAAAACCCAAAATTAACTGCGACTGAAACAAGATAGAAGCATCTCACTTATGCAAAAGAAATCTAAAGTTAAGCTATCCCGTTGGCAACTCCACAGTTGTCAGAAACACGGCCTACTCTATTTTTATTCCTTCATCTCTAGTGCGTACTTCCCATTTGCAAGGTTGCCTCGTAGTCAAGATGGCTGCTAGGGCTCTGACTTTACAGTTTCCCAGACAGTAGGAAGGAATAATGGCAGAAAAGCATGAGATGTGTGTCTTCCAGCCTTGTTAGTTCCACTGATGCAGACTGCAGAAGTCCCACATGACACTTCTGTTTGTGGACGGAATTTCGTTTTCCTACCTTCGAGAGCAGCTGGGAAAGGTAGACTTTTTTTTTGAGACAGAGTTTTGCTCTTGTTACCCAGGCTGGAGTGCAATGGCGCGATCTTGGCTCACCGCAACCTCCGCCTCCTGGGTTCAGGAAATTCTCCTGCCTCAGCCTCCTGAGTAGCTGGGATTACAGGCATGTGCCACCATGCCCAGCTAATTTTTGTATTTTTAGTAGAGACAGGATTTCACCATGTTAACCAGGATGGTCTCGATCTCTTGACCTCATGATTCACCCGCCTCGGCCTCCCAAAGTGCTGGAATTACAGGTGTGAGCAACTGCGTCCGGCAATGTAGACTTTTATGTTATACATAGCTTCCCCAAAGTCAGGGTTCTGCTAACAAGAAAGAGGAAAGAACGGATACCTGGTGTCTACCAGCAGCCCTGACCAATACCTTCCCCCAGCATCGCCATCTGTCTAGTGTGCCTGGTGGCCCAGAATCTGAAGTCTCAGAAATTCTGGGATGATGTGTAGAATTCAATATATATGTGTTAACAGATGATCAAATTCTTGGTTCCCTAAACCATCCCAGATGTTCCTGTTTAGTCTCTGCTGATTCGTCCTCACTTCTCAGACTTACAAATATCAGAGTGCCCAGGAAGTGGGCATAGACAGATAAGAAGACCTATTCCCAGCCGGACACGGTGGCTCACACCTGCAATCCTAGCACTTTGGGAGGCCAAGGCAGGCAGGTTGCCTGAGCTCAGTAGTTCGAGACCACCACGCGCAACATGGTGAAACTCCGTCTCTACTGAAGATACAAAAGTTAGCTGGGTGTGGTGAGGCAGGAGACTCAGCTACTTGGGAGGCTGAGGCAGGAGAATCATTGAAACTGGGAGGTGGAGGTTCCAGTAAACTGAGATTGTGCCACTGTACTCCAGCCTGGGTGACAGAGGGAGACTCTGTCTCAGAAAAAAAAAAAAAAAGACATATTCCCTTCCCTACCTACACCACCTAAGTAATTTCATCCAGTCCCAGGCCTTACGTTCATATAAACACTGGCGACTGCCAACTCTATGCTCCCACCCTGCCTTCTCCATGAGCTCTAAGCCCACGGGTGCAGCGGATTACTGGGTATCTCTATGTGCATGTCTAGGGCACCTTACCCTCAACCTGCCTCCACTAGCTCCTTGTCCCCATCTCAGGAAAGGACAACTCGGTTTTTCTTTGGTAAAATTAAAAAGTCTTGGCATCATTCTCTCCTACCCCATGACCAATGCATCAGGAAATCCCTGTTGAGTCTGAGTGCTTACTACTTCCACCGCCACCCCCAGGCCTATCTAGAGACACTGTCATTGTCTCTCCTCTGTGACATGGTGGCGGCCTCTAGATCATCTTGCTCTTCCACCCTGCCCCCATAGAATCTATTCTCAACACAGCAACCAGAGAGATCCTTTTATAAGATAGTCTCATTATTTCTGTCTGCCCCTAGAAATCCACTAGTACCTCCCACCTCACTCAGAGTGAAGGCCAAAGTCCTACCATTGGCCCACAGGCCTGCCCTGGTCTGGCCTGGGCTACCCTCACACATCACCTCCCACCTCCCTGTTCCTGATCTGACGTGCTCTGCTCCAGACCAATGGATCCCTTCAAGACCTCAGACAAGACAAGCCCACTCCTGCTCAAGGCCTCGCCCCTGTTGCTCTCCCTCAGACAGCCATGGACACAAGGTTTCCTCCCCGGCTTCCTTCCGGTTTCTGCCCACCTGTCACCTTGCCCGAGGCCTTCCTAACCACATTCCCCACTCCTGGCAGTCTCTAGCTCTGGTCCATATCTCCAAGGCACTTACTTCCACCTGAAAGTATATACACTTACACAGAGATTGAGAGAGGGGAGAGAGAGAGGGGAGAGAGAGAGAGAGAGAGAGAGAGAGAGAGAGAGAGAGAGAGAGAGGCAGCTCCTGGCAGGGAGGAGCTGGCCTGCATGCACAGCTTGGCCTTGGTGCTCTCCTGTTGAACATAAACAATGTCACAGACCATCAGCATCAGAAAAGGGCACTATGCGACTGTGAGTGCTCCAGACAAACGAGACCACTCCACCATCATATCCGAACACAGACAAAGCACCAACATTGCCCAAACCCCAAAGTGCCAAACATCCTCCTCTCCCAGCTGCCATGGATGACTACCACCTCCTGGTTAATTCTAGTCTGCTGTCTTTTAGCGTAGGTCACCCTATCCCAGACTAATCCCTGATTCCTGAGGGCAGCTGATGCAGAGCAAATCCCTACTTCCTTGGGACTTCGGAGAGGTCCGAAGCCACCCAACCAAAGCTTAAATGCTATTATAGTTTCTTCCTAACGCACTTAACCTAAGATTCCCCATGCTTACCCCGTCAAGTGTGGTCTCTCTCATTGCAACAAGTTTTCAACTACAGGTGTTTCTGATGGAGGACACTGACAATAAAATGCACAGACACAAATTGTATTTGGGGGAGTGGGATTTGATTGGCTGTATCCTCTTCCAAAATTGAAGTCTGATGAGAGCAGGGTCTCATCTCCACACCTAGAAGCTCTCCGTAAATAGTTACTCAGTGAATTCAGAATGAACTAAATGTAGCTTCAGAGATAGTGTCCACCACCATCAAATAAGGAGATTCTGATGTTGGTGTTGGATACATTCAATCAAGTCTTCGATTTTTAATCTAGCGCCCCAAAGATGGAACCCACTCAGGGCAAGCAGTGGCAAAAAGTAGGTTTGTCAGCTTTAGTTCCAAAGGGAGGAGTCGGGTGTCAGTGGCTGCCTTCCTGGAGGAGCAGCCAGGATTAAGGTCACTGGTAAGTCATGGATGGCCATGGGCATATAAAGAAGCAGGAGGACTGAGTCTAGCAGGGACAGCAGCTGCCAGAGGCGGGAGGGTGTCCTGTTTTCACCTGGTGACAGTGCGGGGACTGCCTGAGGGAGAAGCTATCCGACTCCCAGGTTCAAGTGATTCTCCTGCCTCAGCCTCCCGAGTAGCTGAGATTACAGGTACGTGCCACCATGCCCAGTTAATTTTTGTATTTTTAGTAGAAATGGGGTCTCACCACTTTGGCCAGGCTGATCTCAAACTCCTGACCTCAGGTGATCTGCCCACCTTGGCCTCCCAAATTGCTGGGATTACAGGGATGAACCACCCCACCTGGCTGTCATAATTTTCTCAGTTATGATTTTTGCAAAGGTGATTTCATGCTCGTGCAGCAGTGTGCTACAGTGGCACAGAAAGATGAAAGGGATGACCAGTCTGGTCTATGGGCCAACAGACATGTGCAGAATGGGGGACCCTTAGGTGTTCAAGTCCTGGCCAGAGATGCCAGTGGTGGGGGAGCTACCAAAAGGGTGGGGAAGGGACAGGTGCAGTGGTTCACACCTGTAATGCCAGCACTTTGGGAGGCTGAAGCCGACGGATCGCCTGATTTCAGGAGTTCGAGACCAACTTGACCAGCATGGTGAAAGCCCATTTCTACTAAAAATACAAAAATTAGCTGGGTGTGGTGGCATGTACATGTAATCTCAGCTACTCAGGAGACTAAGACAGGAGAATCACTTGAACCCAGGAGGCAGAGATTGCAGTGAGCCAAGAGCATGCCACTGCACTCCAGCCTGGGCAACAGAGCAAGACTCCATCTCAAAATAAATAAATAAACAAACAAATAAACAAAATAATTTAAAACCACAAAAAGGCAGGAAGGAGCTGCAGGGGGGAAGATAAGTGGAGTCAGAATAAATGCCGCCATTTAGAAACACTGGCCCAGCCTGTCCCACTCCTTTCCTTCCCAGAAACGAGGAGGCAAACACAGTAGGGAACAATGGTTAAGAAACAAGAATTCAAGATGCAAAGCAGTGTGTATAGTGTGCTAACTTTTGGCCCCCAAGTGGGAGAATTAAGAAAGCACTCTTGGAAATTCATGTGTGTGAAAGACGATCCCCTGGAGGACATGGAGAAAGAAGCCCAGCAGCCTCGTTTACATGGGGCGGAGCGATGCCAGGCAGAGGTGGACTCCACGGGATACCTTGTTAGTTTAATCGCTGAGCCATGGGAATGTATTGTTTATTCAAAAAACAATTCAAAAACCAAGTTGGAAGCTCAAAAAAATCTGTTAAAATGATACATTTCTATGTACAAATTAGAAGAAGAAGGATAGAGGTGACTTGTACTTGATCATACGGTCTGGAGTTTTACAAAACTGTATTCAGGATTTCTTTGTATAATCAAATAATAATATTCGGAGGGAAGGAAGAAAGGAAGGGAGAGAGGGAGAGAGGAAAGAAATGGCATTTGGAGAAAGCCAGGACAACCTGAGTTTGCATCCTGGTTCTGCCACCTACATGGGCAGATGATTTTACCTCTCTAGGTCCCAGTTTTCCCATCAGTAAAAGGAGAATAATAATAATTCCTACTTCATAAGGTTCTGAAAAGGTTAAATTTTAAAAAATCATTCAGTGTAAGGCCAGGTGTGGTGGCTCACACCTGTAATCCCAACACTTTGGGAGGCTGAGCCGGGTGGATCAGCTGAGGTCAGGAGTTCGAGACCAGCCTGGCCAACATGATGAAACCCCGTCTCTACTAAAAATACAAATATTGCCTGGATGTGGTGGCATGTGCCCGTAATCCCAGCTACTTGGGAAGCTGAGGCAGGAGAATCACTTGAACCTGGAAGGCAGGGGTTGCAGTGAGCTGAGACCACACCATTGTACTCCAGCCTGAGCAACAAGAGTGAAACTCTGCCTCAATAACAACAACAACAACAACAACAACAACAACAACAACAACAACAACAAAATCTATGTAGAGCACTTATGCCAGAGCCTGGGACTTAATAAACCCTAGAAGCATCACAGCTGTGAGGACAGCTGGATGTTTGTAAGTTGCCAAGGAGTGTCCCTCAGTTACTTTTCCTAAGTGCTCTATTAATTGTAATCATTCACTGTGAATGTTACATTATAATCAGCATCATCTCAGATAACTCCCAAGCTGGAGGGGTCAGAGCTCTTTGCCTCTGATTTGCCACCCCGAACATCTTACTGCATTAGGAGTTGAATCCTTGATAGTTGTTGATGGCAGAAGGGGTGGCCTCCACCCCTTGGGGCCCCTCCCTGGCATCCATGGAAAGCTGAGGGGATGTAGCCAGGACAGGACTGGAAGATTCCTGGGCTTGGTTCCAGAAAAGCTCCTCCAGAAAAATAGACAGTGAGCCCTGCGGAATTTGGTTCCATGTTCAAATGAGTCCATGCATGGCCAATTAGGGATGTTATCTAGGGGATGTTTAAAGATCACAGACTTTGTTCATTAATGTGTTGATTTGAAAATTGTCTATCAAGCACACAACATGTTCTAGGCACAATGCTGGAAGTTGAATAGATCTACAGAGAGAGGGGATACAAAGGTGAATAAATCCTAGTCCTTGTCTTTAAAAAGAGCACAAAGGACGCCCAATGTTGCAAAAAGAAAAAAAAAACTGCAAAAAGAAACAAAGAATGCCATAGAACAAACAAAAAATGGCACGTCAGAGTTGGAGAAGGAAAGATGAGTTTTGGAGGTAACATTTGCACTAGGTCTTGCAGGGTAGGTAAAATTCAAAAAGGGTAGAAAAGCATCTCAAGGTGTAAATGAAGACCTGGCATGGAAGGTTACAGGGACAGATTCAAGAAAAGAAAAGGAGCCCGGGGAGGAGTATGGAGTTTAAGTGGGGGCCCTGGGGGAGGGAAGATGAAAAGCGTAAAAGTAAACTGACTTCTGGCTAGCCGTCCTGCCAATTTTCCTGCTACCAAGCCTCCCCAGGCCCATTATACACTGAAAATTCACCACATGCAATAAAAATTTAAAAAAAAAAAAAAAAAAGAAAAGAAAAACAAGGCATATGAGTAAATGAACTGTTACTGTTTATTCACACAAAGGATTGCCCACACACCAGTGAAAAGTTAACAGCTGTCTTTATGTGCCAAATGGACACATCTCGAAGACATTGTGTCCAGTGAGAAAAGCAATTTGCAAATGGATACAGAGTACAATCATGTTTGTGTACATTATAACATCTTTCAAATAATGCTGTAAAGTATATACTATTTATAGATAATTGTATATATTGTATAAATATAAAAACACCATGTATGCATATGTACTCACTATACAACAGTTTAACAAAATATTTTGAGAACTTCAATAAGACTGAAGATTTTCTGGGAAAATACAGGTTATTGAAACTACCTCAAAGACATGTAGGAAACACAAATAATCACTCAAGCCCAGGAGTTTGAGACCAGCCTGGGCAACGCGGCAAAACTCCATCTTTAAAAAAAAAATACAAAAATTAGCCAGGTGTGGTGGCAGGCATATATAATCCCAGCTACTTAGAAGAATGAGGTGGGAGGGTTGCATGAGGCAGAGGCTGCAGTGAGCCTAGATTGGACCACTGCACTCCAGCCTGGGCAACAGAGCAGGACCCTGTCTAAAAAAAAAAAAAAGCATATTCCTGAGCCTAGAAAAAAGAAAGGAAAGAAAGAAAAGGAAGGAAAGAAAAGAAAGGAGGGAAGGAAGTAAGGAGAGAAGGGAGAAAGGAAGGAAAGAGAGCGAGAGAGAGAGAGAGTAAGACAGAGAACACAAACAATGACAATAAAAAGGATTAATCTATCAGGATGACATGGTCATTCTAAACGTGAATGCACCAAAAAACAGAGCCTCAAAGTACATGAAGTAAATAGTAAGTAGACAGATGCACAATGAGAGCTGGGAACTTTAACACCCTCCACTCAGTAACTGATAGTACTAATAGAAAATCAGAGAGGAGGCTGGGTGCGGTGGCTTATGCTTGTAATCCCAACACTTAGGGAGGCTGAGGTGGGCAGATCACCGGAGGTTGGAAGTTCAAGACCAGCCTGACCAACATGGAGAAGCCCTGTCTCTACTAAAAATACAAAATTAGCTGGGCATGGTGGCGGCATGCCTGTAATCCCAGCTACTTGAGAGGCTGAGGGCAGGGGAATCGCTCAAACTCGGGAGGTGGAAGTTGTGGTGAGCTAAGATCATGCAATTACACTCCAGCCTGGACAAGAGCAAAACTCCGTCTCGAAAGAAGAAAAGAAAAGAGAGAAGAGAAGAGAAAGAAGAAAGAAAAAGAAAGAAAGAGAGAAAGAAAGAAAGAAAGAAAAAGAAAGAAAGAAAGAAAGAAAGAAGGAAAGAAAGAAAGAAAGAAGGAAAGAAAGAAAAAGAAAATCAGAGAGGATATAGATCTGAAGACTGCAATCAACCAGCAGGCTCTAATTGACATCAAACTCTCCTTCCAACAACAGAATATACATTTTCCCCCCAGGTGCTCATGAAGCATTCACCAAGATGGATCATATCTTGGACCATAAACCAAACTTCAACAAATGAACAAAGAAAAAGAAATTATATGAAATGTGTTCTCTAACCATAATGGAATCAGATTAGAAATCAATTACAGAAAAACAAACAGAAAACCTTAAACATGTAGGAATGAAACACCCTTCTAAATAATCTATGGATTAGAAAAGAAGTCTCAAAGGTAGAAATAATTAGCAAATACATACACAATCTCAATGAGATGGCTTTCCTGACAATATAATATCAAAAAGCCACAATAGTCCAATTCCCTGTAAAATTGTAGGTAGAAAAGCCAAGTTCTTAATAAGATGCAGTTTGTTTCAATACTGAAAAGAGGACTGATTTGGTGTGTACCAGCTGGCAAATGTCCCATACTTTCTCATTTGAGAAAACTGGACTTCCAGGAAACCTACACATGGCTAAACTGACAGCATTCCTACACCTTCTCCTTCCAATATAATTTCTTTCTAACTTACCTCCAAGATTGGCATGACATTGTTGAGTTGTTTTCAGATGTACGCCTGAGTTTGAGAACATTTCTGTTTTTTTGTTGTGTTGTTTTGTTTTGTTTTTTAAGACGGAGTTTTGGTCTTGTTACCCGGGCTGGAGTGCAATGGCACGATCTCAGCTCACGGCAACCTCCGCCTCCTGGGATCAGGCAATTCTCCTGCCTCAGCCTCCTGAGTAGCTGGGATTACAGGCACACGCCACCATGCCCAGCTAATTTTTATATTTTTAATAGAGACGGGGTTTCACCATGTTGACCAGGATGGTCTCGATCTCTTGACCTCGTGATCTGCCCACCTCGGCCTCCCAAAGTGCTGGGATTATAGGCGTGAGCCACTGCGCTCGGCGGGACCTGGGTCCTAGAGAGAGTGCAGTTAGAGGTTTCCGTGAGCCGAGATTGCACCATTGCACTCCAACCTGGGTAACAAGAGCGAAACTCCATCTCAAAAAAAAAAAAAAAAAAAAAGTACAAAAATTAGCTGAGCATGGTTGCGCACGCCTGTAGTCCCAGCTACTCGGGAGGCTGAGGTAGGAGAATTGCTCTAACCCAGGAGGCGGAGGTTGCGGTGAGCCAAGATCGCGCCATTGCACTCCAGCCTGGGTAACAAGACCCAAACTCTGTCTCAAAAAAAAAAAGTACAATCATTAAGGGGGGCATGGTGGCGCGCTCCTGTAGTCCAGCTACTCAGGAGGCTGACGCAGAAGAATTGCTTGAACCCAGGAGGCGGAGGTTGCGGTGAGCGGAGATCGCGCCATTGCACTCCAGCCTGGGTAACAAGAGCGAAACTCCATCTCAAAAAAGAAAAAAAAAAAGTACAAAACTTAGCTGGGCATGGTGGTGCCCGCCTGTAATCCCAGCTACTTGGGAGGCTTAGGCAGAAGGATTCCTTGAACTCAGGAGGCAGAGGTTGCGGTGAGCAGAGATCGCGCCATTGCATTCCAGCCTGGGTAACAAGAGCGAAACTCCGTCACACACACACACACACACACACACACACACACACGCGCACACACACACACACACACACACACACAGAGTACAAAAATTAGCAGGGCATGGTGGCGCGCGCCTGTAGTCGCAGCTATCGGGAGGCTGAGGCAAGAGAATTGCTTGAACCCAGGAGGCGGAGATTGTGGTGAGTCGAGATGGCGCCATTGCACTCCAGCCAGGGTAACAAGATCGAAACTTCGTCTCAAGAAAAAAAAAAAAAGAAAAAGTACAATAAATTAGCTGGGTACGGTGGCACACACCTGTAGTCCCAGCTACTCGGGAGGCTGTGGCAGGAGAACTGCTTGAACCCAGGAGGAGGAGGTTGCCGTGAGTCGACATCACGCCATTGCACTCCAGCCTAGGTTACAAGAGCGAAACTCCGTCTCAAAAAAAAAAAGTACAAAAATTAGCTGGTCATGCTAGCGCGCTCCTGTAGTCCCAGCTACTTGGAAGGCTGAGGCAGGAGAATTGCTTGAACCCAGGAGGCGGAGGTTGCGGTGAGCCGAGATTGCACCACTGCACTCCAGCCTGGGTGAGAGAGTAAGACACTGTCTCATACACACACAAAAAAGATGTGATGTTAATAACAGGGGCTCTGTACCCTGACGCACTGAGTCTGGGCCCTGGCTTCCTAGTAACTGGCTCTGTGGCCTTGAGCCAGGTAAGCTCTCTCTGCCTTGTTTACTCATTTCTAAATTGGTGATTTAAGAAAAATCCCTCCATCATAGTTGTGTGAAGATTAAATGACGTGATGCATTTTAAATAGCATATAATACACATTACATATTGTAGGTGTTTAGAATTTTTATTGTTAGCTCATAAGGTTGACATAATTAATACAAATTAGTAATGTTATTAGTAATTTATAAGAATTATAATTAATTATTACAGCCTAAAAATTAAAAGAGGGGCCACCTTGCCCAGCCCCTCTATTAATTTTTAGGCTGCAATAATTATAATTCCAGCACTTTGGGAAACTGAGGTAGGAGGATCACTTGAGTCCAAGAGTTCAAGACCAGCCTGGGCAACATAGTGCGTGCGGCCTTATCTCTCCAAAAAGTGTTTTAAATTAACCTGGCATTGTGGCACATGCCTATAGTCCCAGCTACTTGGCAGGCTGAGGTGCAAGGATGGCTTGAGACTGGGAGGTCAAGGTTCCAGGGAGCTGTAATTGCACCACTGCACTCCAGCCTGGATGACAAAGTAAGACCCTGTCTCAACAAAAAGTTAAATAAATAAAATTGAGAAATGGTCAGGTACAGTGGCTTACGCCTGTAATCTCAGCACTTTGGGAGGCCGAGGTGGGCAGATTACTTAAGCCTAGGCGTTCAAGACCAGCTTGGGCAACATTGCAAAATCCCGTCTCTACTACAAAAAGTACAAAAATTATCTGGGCTTTGTGTGCATGCCTCTGGTCCCAACTACACAGCAGGCTGAGGTAGGAAGATCACCTGAGACCCAGAGTTCAAGGCTGCCATGAGCTATGATCATGGTACTGCACTCCTGCATGACAGAGTGAGACCCTGTCTCAAAAAAAAAAGATTAAATTTAAAATTTGGAAATCTGAATTAAAGAAAAACTCCTGAAATGGAAGTTCTTACCTCTGGCTTTTAAAAATTCTACGCAGTTTCAATGGAGGGAGTGTCTTATCCTGCAGTATGTGTCAACTGTTTTAGAAACTCTCTCTCTGTGTGTGTGTGTGTGTGTGTGTGTGTGTGTGTGTGTGTGTGTAAAATACAAAAGAGGCCAGGCATGGTGGCTCAAGCCTGTAATCCCAGCACTTTGGGAGGCCGAGGATGGGCAGATCACGAGGTCAAGAGTTTGAGACCATCCTGGTCAACATGGTGAAACCCCGTCTCTATTAAAAATACAAATATTAGTTGGGCATAGTGACATATGCCTGTAATTAGCTACTATTGAGGCTGAGGTAGAGAATTGTTTGAACCCAGGGCAGAGGTTGCAGTGAGCAGAGATCATGCCACTGCACTCCAGCCTGGTGACAGAGCAAGACTCCATCTCAAAAAAAAATAAAAATAAAAAAAATAAGCTGGGCATGGTGGCATGTGCCTGTAATCCCAGCTACTTGGGAGGCTGAGGCAGAAGACTCACTTGAGCCCAGGAGGCAGAGGTTGCAGTGAGCTGAGATCATGCCACTGTATTGCAGTCTGGGCAACAAACTGAGACTCTGTCTCGAAAATAAAAAATTAAATAAAATATAAAAGGCAGTGGAAGAGATTGTGACGAAGAAAGTGCCTGTCCTAATATTATATTATATTGTCAATTCTCCAAGACTTTTGTCTGTTGTGTTCACCTCTGGCTTTCCAGTGCCTAAGATAGTGTGTCCTGCCCATTGCAGGTACAAAAAAGAAATTATTAAATTAATAAATGCCCTGTCTAAAGACAGTTAAATTCAAACACTTAAAAAGCATTCTGAGGCTGGGCATGGTGACTTATGCCTGTAATCCCAGCACTTTGGAAGGCTGAGGCAGGAGGATTGCTTGAGTTCAGGAGTTTGAGAGCAGCCTGGGCAGCATAGCAAGACCTCATCTCTACTACAAAAAAAAAAAATTTAGCTGGCTGCTCAGAGGGCTGAGGTGGAAAGCCTTCTGAGCCCAGGAGATTGAGGGTGCAGTGAGCTGTGATTGCACCTGCCCTCCAACCTGGGTGACAGAATGAGACCCAGTCTAAAAAAAAATATGCATTCTGTGGACCAAACGTTGGAGTCCCCTGAGTGAAATGGATAAATGCCCCCTACCTGATTATTCTCCTGGTTACCTACCTGTTCTCTGCTGCCCACTTCCCAATTTCCTTTTCTCTCTTCCTAGTACTATTTACTGGACAGAATGGGGCATCACCCCCTCTATTGAGGCCTCCAGCATGGATGGCTCTGGACGCCACATCATCACCGATACCCATCTCTTCTGGCCCAATGGCCTCACTAT
Source organism: Leontopithecus rosalia (assembly GCA_028533165.1). Classification (NCBI taxonomy): domain Eukaryota; kingdom Metazoa; phylum Chordata; class Mammalia; order Primates; family Cebidae; genus Leontopithecus; species Leontopithecus rosalia. Next base: position 126,014,601 of record CM052653.1, on the reverse strand, counting down.
TGACTATGCTGGGCACCGTACGTACTGGGTGGATGCTAAGCACCACGTCATCGAGAGGGCCAATCTGGATGGGAGTCACCGTAAGGCTGTCATTAGCCAGGGTGAGGCCCTTCCTTCACTCTTCTTCATCTCTTGCCCTCCTACCCCCATCCCTGCCCCTAGGAGCCTTGGCAGAGGCTGTATGTAGTTGCCAGTCCTGGGCCCAGGGGCCATGGCAGAGCATACCCAGACTGAGGGCTTCCTGGACTTTCCCCAGGTCTCCCTCATCCCTTCGCCATCACGGTGTTTGAAGACAGCCTGTACTGGACAGACTGGCACAAGAGCATCAGTAGCGCCAACAAGCTTACAGGGAAGAACCAGGAAAGCATTTGCAACAAACTCCATTCGCTATGGACATCCACACCTTGCACCCCCAGTGCCAACCTGCAGGTAAAAACCTGCCCACCGGGTGAGCCAGAGTAGCCTCATGGTTGAGGTGGCCTCTGTTGCCTCTGAGAACCTTCCTTGCCCTTAAGAGTTGCCATTTCTTCCCATGGGGAAATCCAGCGGGGCACTGACATGGGCTCATTCCTCCCTCTGCTGGACATTCAGGGCAGTACAACAAGATTCACGAAAAGACGCATTAGGCTTTGCCGTTCCCAGCTGTGCAGACATTTACAGAGCATCGCCTATGTACTAGCACATCACTGTGCTAACAGAGGGGGAAGATCAAAAATAATAAAACACAGTTTCTCCCTTCAGGGAACTCACACCCTACCGAAACCCCTATTCCCTAGTCTTGGGGTCACTTTTGAAAACCTTTGCTGATCTTCTTGCTCTGGGCTCTTTGAGCAGGGAAAAACTGCTGTGGGGACAACAACGGAGGCTGCACGCACCTGTGTCTGCCCAGTGGCCAGAACTACACCTGTGCCTGCCCCACTGGCTTTCGCAAGATCAGCAGCCACGCCTGTGCCCAGAGTAAGTGGGTCTGCGACACCAGCCTCCAGGGAGGCAGTTGTGAAGACAGGGAGGAGGAACAAGAGGTAGGAGATGGAGGGATTGTCTGTTGTGGGAAGAACCACATTCCTCAGGGAGCCCTGGAGAGGAAAAACTTAAGAGGCTGAGGGATCTTCTATCAAAGCTGAGGACTGAGGACCCAGCAGTAGTTGGGGAAGGCTCAGTGACACCACCCGGTGGAGTGTGAACACCTACAATCAGGCTCATGTATCATTTGTCAGGCAGGATGCCTTTTCTATGGGCAGCATGAGGGCTTTATGCTCTTGTGGAAAACCAGGGAATGATTACCTGCCTTTTTACCTTCAGCCTCACCCTGTTGAAGACTTTCTTTTGTCCCTTAAACCAGAAAGCCAAAGTTAGAATCTCTGATGATGTTCTGTGTAAGTAGGTAGGTCCTGGATAAATATGTGTCAAACAAGCTAAAGATTCCTGGTCTCTCCCTCAACTGCTACTGTGGCTTCCTCTGGGCTCCTGCAGGGTTGTTACTTTGGGAGGGTAACCCTGGAGAGCGAAGCACGCGATGACTTTTTCTGAGAGGAGTGGTCCGGGCCTACCGCAAGGCATGACCAGCAGGGGGCCCGGGGTGATTCCTCACACATCAGCAGCTGTTCTTTACTGCTACCCACCCAGCTGACCCTCCAAAACCTGGATAAAATAAAATTCTTCTGAAACCTGGGTCCTTTTCTCTCTTTTTTTTTTTTGAGACTGAGTTTCACTCTTGTTACCCTGGCTGGAGTGCAATGGCATGATCTCGGCTCACCACAACCTCCGCCTCCTGGGTTCAGAAAGTTCTCCTGCCTCAGCCTCCTGAGTAGCTGGGATTACAGGCACGGGCCACCATGCCCAGCTAATTTTTGTATTTTTAGTAGAGACGGGGTTTCACCATGTTGACCAGGATGGTCTCGATCTCTTGACCTCGTGATTCACCTGTCTCGGCCTCCCAAAGTGCTGGGATTACAGGCGTAAGCCGCCGTGCTCGGCCAGACCTGGGTCCTTTCTAGAGAGTGCAGTTAGTGAAAACATTCAGAAGTTTAATTCTTATGCACATTAACCAAGAACTTGGTTTCATATTCTGAGTTTTCCCCTCCCTTTTTTTTTTTAGACATAGTCTCACTCTGTCACCCAGGCTGGAGTGCAGTAGTGTGATTTTGGCTCACTGCAACCTCCACTTCCCGGGTTCAAGTGACTCTCCTGCCTCAGCCTCCGAAGTGGTGGAATTACAAGTATGCACTAGCATACTCAGCTAACTTTTGTATTTTTAGTAGAGATGGGGTTTGACCATGTTGTTCAGGCTGGTCTTAAACTTCTGACCTCAAGTGATCCACCTGCCTCGGCCTCCCAAAGTGCTGGGATTACAGGTGTGAGCCACAACACCTGGCATTTTTTTTTAATTTTTATTTTTTAGACGGTCTTCCTCAGTCACCCAGGCTGGAGTGCAGTGGTGCAAACCGTGCTCACTGCAGCTTCAACTTCTTGAGCATAAGCAAGCCTCCTGCCCCAGCCCCCTAAGTAGCTGGGACTACAGGCACATGCTATCACTCCTAGCAAATTTTATGAGTGCTCGTTTGTTTGGTTTGTTTTTGAGACACAGTCTTGCTCTGTCACCCAGGCTGGAGTGCAGTGGCATGATCTTGGCTCACTGCAACCCCCACCTCCCCAATTCGAGTGATTCTCCTGCCTCAGCCTCCCATGTAGCTGGGATTACAGGTGCCTGCCACCATGCCTGGCTAATTTTTGTATTTTTAGTGGAGAAAGGGTTTCACTATGTTGGCCAGGCTGGTCTTGGACTTCTGACCTCGTGATCTGCCTGCCTCAGCCTCCCAAAGTGCTGGGATTACAGGCGTGAGCTACCATGCCCAGAGAATTTTGTATTTTTAGTAGAGATGTGGTTCCACTATGTTTCTCAGGTTGGTCTCGAACTCCTGAGCCCAAGCGATCCCCCCACCTCAGCCCCTCAAAGTACTGGGATTATAGGTGTGAGCCACCATGCCCAGCCCTTTCCCCTTGCATTCTTTTGTGCCCAGTGCTTCCCCTGTTGTCTTAGTGAGATGGAAGAAGTAAAGCCCCCTGTCCCCTGCTAGCTTCCCCTTAAGGACTTCCCAGAGCTAGGAAGAAGACATTTGGCAACACTAGGCAGGCAGTGGCTTTCTGGGTAGAAAAGTCTGCTGAGAAAGGGCAAAGGATAGAGAAGAGCTGGCTGGAAGTAAGCAGCAGAGCTCTTTCTCTAGAGTCAGACCAGAGTCCCAGCTCTGGTGCTTTGTAGCCATGGGATCCTGGGCAAGTTTCTTGATCTCTGTTAGCCTCAGGGTTGCTCATCTAGAACATGGGAATAAGAATAGCACACCACAGGCCGGTGGCTCATGCCTGTAATCCCAGCACTTTGGGAGGCTGAGGCAGGTGGATTACAAGGTCAGGAGTTTCAGACCAGCCTGACCAACATGGTGAAACCCCATCTCTACTAACGATACAAAAATTAGCTGGGTGCAGTGGCATGCTCCTATAATCCCAGCGACTCAGGAGGCTGAGGCAGAAGAATCATGTGAACCCAGGAGGCAGAGGTTGCAGTGAGCTGAGATCATGCCACTGGGTTACAGAGCCATACTAGCACACCGCAGAGGCTTGGTATGAGACCAAAAAAAGTACCAAGCTCAGTACCTGGCAAGGAAAGTGCTCAGTGAATGGTTATTATTGGCTTAAATTTGTGAAGAGGAGAGTGAGAGGAAGGGATCCAGGTGACAGAGGGGAGGGGCAGGAGCCCTGAAACAGTCATGAACATTAGAGAACTAGGGGTCAGGGGTTGGCAGTGGGCAAGCCAGGGCATCAGAAGAGATGGAGAAAAGTAAGAAGAGAGAAGAGTTGAGATGATGCTGACAGATGCTTAAGCAGCATGCGCTTCTGGGTTCTTCGGAGAATCTCTTTCCATTTGATTTAGAAGTCTGATTCTGCCAGCATGGCAGTGCTGAAAGGGGGCCTGAGTTATAAAGACTCGGGGCAAAGGGCACCAGATCCTAGGAAGTGTGATCGAACCAGATGTCACGCAGGTGAACGTCTGTGTCTGTCACTGTTCTTGGACGTAGAACATTAAAAGAAGACCCCTTTCGGCCTTTGATCAGGTCTTGACAAGTTCCTGCTTTCTGCCCGAAGGATGGACATCCGTCGAATCAGCTTTGACATAGAGGACATGTCTGATGATGTCATCCCACTAGCTGACGTGCGCAGCGCTGTGGCCCTTGACTGGGACTCCCGGATGACCACGTGTACTGGACAGATGTCAGCACTGATACCATCAGCAGGGCCAAGTGGGATGGAACAGGGCAGGAGGTAGGGCCCAGCGTGGGGCCAGGCCCTCAGGGAGGGCAGAGATTGAGGGGTGGAACCCGCCCTCTCCAGGGTAAGGGCTTCCCATACCTTTGCCAACACTGAGAATTGGTGGAGTTTGGGCTCTGGAACTAGAGTGGAAGTACAGTTGGTGATACAGCTTTGCTTCCTGCCCAGGTGGTAGTGGATACCAGTTTGGAGAGCCCTGCAGGCCTGGCCATTGATTGGGTCACCAACAAACTGTACTGGACAGATGCAGGTATGTATGGGGGGCCGTGGCCTGCCTGGCGCCCTGGAATTCCTCTTGTTTAAACCCCTGGCCTCAGATAGAAGGGGCCCAGTGTCCCTCCTGGACCACCTCTGTCTTCACATGAAGTCCTTGGTAGGTCAGAAGCAGAAGGGCTGCTGCAGAGCTGAAGTGAGAAGCTCACACGTGAGAAGCTCACATTGTGGCAGCTACTTCTGCTATGTAGCTGATACCAGGGAATGTTTTAAGGCATTTCAGATGGTAAACCTATGCCCTGTGGTTTTCTTTCCATCAGTTTCTGGGTAAATCAGGCTTTCTTTCTTTCTTTTTTGAGACAGTTTCCGTCTTTCACCCAGGCTGGAATGCAGTGATGTAGTCTCGGCTCACTGCAACCGCTGCCTTCCAATTTCAAGCAATTCTCCTGCGTCAGCCTCCCAAGTAGCTGGAATTATAGGTGAATACCACCACACTCAGCTAAATTTTGTATTTTTAGTAGAGACGGGATTTCACCAAGTTGGTCAGGCTTGTTTCAAACTCCTGACCTTGTGATCCACCCACCTCAGCCTCCCAAAATGCTGGGATTATATGTGAGCCACTGTGCCTAGCAATCAGGCATTTTTAATCAGCCAGGTGGGTTTGGGAGGCAAGGGGATATACCTCGAACAAGTGCCACTTAGAGTGTGGTCCCTGGACCACATCAGCTGATGACAATCTTGTCTCCTCTGTGTGGCAGCATCAGCATCATCTGGGAAGTTACTGGACATGCAGATTCTTGGGCCCCACCCTAGACTTACTGAATCAGGGCTGGGCATGGTGGTTCACACCTATAATCCCAGTGCTTCGGAAGACCAAGGCAAGATTGCTTGAGCTCAGGAGTTCAAGACCAGCCTGGTCAAAGTATAAAGACTCCCTTGAGCATGAAATGGACTAGAATATTTTTATTTAACAACAACAAAAAAAAGAATCTTTGGGCATTAGGTTCAGGAATCTGTGTTTTAACAAGTTCTCCTTATTCTTAAACACACTAAAGCTGAGAATCATCGCCTTAAATTATGGCTGCCTGTGTTTGGGAAATCTTGCTCTTTCCAGCAGTGGAACTGATCACATCCTTGAATTTCTTCTTATGGTTCAAGTCATTAAATATCCATTGTGCATCTGTCACAAATACCTTCTGAGGCCCGGTGTAGTGGCTCATGCCTGTAATCCCAGCACTTTGGGAGGCCTAGATGGGAGGATCACCAGGAGTTCAAGACCAGCCCGGTCAACATAGTGAAACCCTGTCTCTACTGAAAATACAAAAATTAGCCAGGCATGTTGGCAGGCACCTATAGTCCCAGCTACTTGGGAAGCTGAGGCAGGAGGATTGCTTGAACCGGGGAGATAGAGGTTGTAGTGAGCTGAAGTCGTATCACTACACTCCAGCCTGGGCAACAAGTGTAAAACTCCGCATTATTAAAATATATACATATATATAAAATCATATGAGCATGTACTCTGGGCTCTCCTGGCACATACCAGGCTCTTATGTTGGCCATGGAAGGTAAGAGGGTGAATGAACAAGGCTATAATAAATCTCTGTATCCCTTCTTGGTAGGTACAGACCGGATTGAAGTGCCCAACACAGATGGCAGCATGAGGACAGTACTCATCTGGGAGAATCTTGATCATCCTCGGGACTTTGTGGTGGAACCCATGGATGGGTGAGCGCTGCCCCTTGGAAATGAGCTCAACCCACCTCTCCCAAGATCTGACTTCCAGAGAGGAGTCTAAAGATTAGGAAGAGTGGCCAGATCTTATGGCTATGCCCAAGGAAGCAAGAGCAGACGTAGAGACTACCTTGTATCCTCTATGGACAAAGAAACTTCAATTTTTTCTTTCCTTATCTTTTTTTATTGTTGGTTTACTTACAAAAGTAACTTGTTAAAAAAAAATTTTAAATCTGGCCAGGCGCGGTGGCTCATGCCTAAATTCCTAGCACTTTGGGAGGCCGAGGCAGGCAGATCACCTGAGGTCAGGAGTTTGAGATTAGCCTGACCAACAAGGAAAAACCCTATCCATACTAAAAATACAAAATTAGCCAGGCATGGTGGTACATGCCTGTAATCCCAGCTACCTGGGAGGCTGAGGCAGGAGAATTGCTTGATCCCAGGAGGCAGAGGTCATGATGAGCTGGGATCGTGCCATTGTACTCCAGCCTGGGCAACAAGAGTAAAACTCCATCTTAAAAAAAAAAAAAATTAAATCTGTAGAAAGTAAAAATTCTCTGTGATCTCACTCTCCAGCAATAAGTTAACAGTTTAGAGTATTTTTTTCTATGTTTTCTTCTTCTTCTTCTTCTTTTTTTTTTGTTGTTGTTGTTTTGTTGTTTTTGAGACGGAGTTTCGCTCTTTTCACCCAGGCTGGAGTGCAATGGCACGATCTCGGCTCACCACAACTTCCGCCTCCTGGGTTCAGGCAATTCTCCTGTCTCAGCCTCCTGAGTAGCTGGGATTACAAGCACGCGCCACCATGCCTAGCTAATTTTTTGTATTTTTAGTAGAGATGGGGTTTCACCATGTTGACCAGAATGGTCTCGATCTCTTGACCTCGTGATCCACCTGCCTCGGCCTCCCAAAGTGCTGGGATTACAGGCTTGAGCCACCGCGCCTGGCCTCTATGTTTTCTTCTAAATGCATGTAAACATTTGTTGTGATGGTGATGGCTGTGGTTTTATAAACACAGCATACTTTTTGTGACTTTTTTTCTGTTTGCCATATATCTTGTGTATCCTTCCAGTTGAGTGTATAAATCTACCTTTTTGTTGTTGTTTGTTTGTTTTTTGACACAGAGTCTTGCTCTGTGGCCCAGACTGGAGTGCAGTGGTGCAATCGCAGCTCACCGCAGCGTCAACCTCCTGGGCTCAAGCAGTCCTCCTGCCTCAGCCTCCCAAGTAGCTTCTGCAGGCATAGACCACAATGCTTAGCTAATTTTTACAATTTTTTTGTAGAGATGGGGTGTTGCTGTGTTACCTAGGCTGGTCTCAAACTTCTGGGATAAAGCAGTCTTCCTGCCTCAGCCTCCCAAAGTGCTGGGATTACAGGTGTAAGCCACTGCACCTGGCCTCCGTTGTTCTTACTGGTCACATAGAGTTCTGTTAACTTATTTAACTCATCCAGTCAAGGAAACATTTCTTTTTTTTTTTTTTTTTTGAGACAGAGTCTCACTTTGTTGCCCAGGCTGGATTGCAGTGGCCCAATCATGGCTAACTACAGCCTCGACCTCCGGGATTCAAATGATCCTCCTATCTCAGCCTCTCAAGTAGCTGGGACTACAGATGTGCACCACCATATCTGGCTATTTTTTGGGGGGGACAGGGGTAGAGATGGGATCCTACTATGTGGCCTGGCTGGTCTCAAACTTCTGGACTCAAATGATACTCTCAACTCAGCCTCCCAAAGTGCTAATATTATAGGCATGAACCATGGCGGCTGGCCAAGGAAACATTTATTCATTTTCACCCCTCCTCTTTCTCTATTCCCATGTACACCTTATTTGCTGAGTTCTGCTTAAGCTGTGGGCTCTGCTTTTATTAAGGCGCTGTACCTTTTGATAGTGATAAAAGACAAGGTGTTCAGAGATTGTGCTGAGCCCAAGACTGGGATGGACACTGAAGCGGGAGGCCGAGGCAGCTACTTCAGGCAGAAACCCTGAGATCCTAGTACTCTGAGTACCTGCTGGATATTAACTGGCTTGTAAGACCTCCCTTGTCTTTGCCCAGGTACATGTATTGGATTGACCTGGGTGCAAGCCCCAAGATTGAATGAGCTGGAATGGATGCCTCGGGCCACCAAGTCATTATCTCTTCTAATCTGACCTGGCCTAATGGGTTAGCTATTGATTACAGGTCCCAGCGGCTATACTGGGCTGATGCTGGCATGAAGACAACTGAATTTGCTGGATTGGATGGCAGCAAGAGGAAGGTAAGGGTGGCACTAAAACATTTTTCCACAGCCTTGACAGCCTCCAGGACAGTACTTTTTGGCTGGCAGCTGATGGGAGATAAGAGGACCCAGAGGTTATGAGACCAGCACAGGGCATGTGGTGTTTCTGTGAGGCTGTGGGTGCCCTCCAGAGCTTGGGGGCAGGGGTGGGAAGGGGCTGCTGGTTGATAGTGAAAAGAAACTAGGAACTTGTATAGATGATGGGCTGGAGGTAGAAATGCACACTTTCTTGTTAACCAGCGCAACTAACACTTGTTAATTACCAACTGCACCATGATGGGCCTGTGATTGATCACTGTTTGTTTTTATTTTGGTATAGTTTCGAACTTACAGAAAAGTTGCAAGAACAGTAAAAAGAATAGATAAATAAAATTTTGCTGCATTTGCATTATGATTCTATTTCTATACACACTCACTATTATTTTTTGGAGCCATCTGAGATTAGATTGGAGACAACCTGCCTTTGACTCCAAACTATTCCTGTGCACATTTCCTAAAAGCCAGGATGTTGTCTTATGTCACTACAATATAGTGATCAAAATCAGGAAATTTACTATTGATCCAATATTGCTGTCTTTTTTGTTTGGTTTGGTTTTTTTTTAGAAATAGTCATGCTCTGTTGCCCAGGCTGGAGTGCAGTGGTACAATATTGACTCACTGCGCCTAGCTAGTTTTTCTTTCTTTTATTTTTAGTAGAGACTTCCTATATTAGCCAGACTAGTCTCAAATTCCTGGCCTCAAATGATCCTTCTGCCTCAGCCTCTCAAAGTGTTGAGATTACAGGTGCGAGCCACCATGCCTGCCCCAATATTACTGTCTAATCATAGTCTATGTTCAATTTCCCTATCAATTGCCTCAATAATGTCCTGTATAGCTCCCCGCTTACTTTTTAAATCTAGTGTCCAATCACGATCACCCATTGTGTTGAGTAATGATGTCTCTTTTAATTTTTATTTATTTATTTATTTATTTTTAGACACTCTATGGCCCAGGTGGGAGCGCAGTGGCACAAACATGTCCCACTGTAACCTCGACCTCCTGGGCCCAAGGCATCCTTCCACATAGCTGAGATCAAAGACATACACTACTAGTGAGAATCCTAGCTACTCAGGAGCCTACGAGTTTGATGCCACTAGGCTAATTTTTTTATTCTTTGTAGAGATGGGGTCTCACTTTGTTGTCTAGGCTGGTCTTGAACTCGTAGGTTCAGCAGTCCCCCTGTCTCAACCTCCAAAAGTGACTATAGGCATGAGCCACCACACCTAGCTTTTTCTTTTTTTTGAGACTGCAGTCTTGCTGTGTTGCTCATGCTGACCTGGGCTCAGGTGATCCTCCCATCTTAGCCTCCTGAGTAGCTGGAGCTAAGTACCACTGGGCCCAGCTAATCTAGAATCTTTAATCTCTAATCTGGAATATTGCCGCAGCTTTTCTGCATCTTTCTTGACATTCGCATTTTTTGTTTGTTTTGTTTTGAGACAGTCTTGCTCTCTCACCCAGGCTGGAGTGCAATAGTGTGATCTTGGTTCACTGCAACCTCAGCCTCCAAGGTTCAAGCAACTCTCTTGCCTCAGCCTCCCGAGTAGCTGGGACTACAGGTGCACACAACATACCCACCTAATTTTTTATTTTTTTTTTCTAAGACGGATTCGGTCTTGTTACCCACGCTGGAGTGCAATGGCCCGATCTCGGCTCACCGCAACCTCTGCCTCCTGGGTTCAAGCAACTCTGCCTCAGCCTCACGAGTAGCTGGGAATTCAGGTGTGCGCCACCATGCCCAGCTAATTTTTGTACTTTTTAATTTTTTTTTGAGACGGAGTTTCGCTCCTGTTACTCAGGCTGGAGTGCAATGGCGCGATCTCGGATCACCATAGCCTCCACCTCCTGGGTTCAAGCGATTCTCTTGCCTCAGCATCCCGAGTAGCTGGGACTACAGGCGCGCGCCACCATGCCCAGCTAATTTTTGTATTTTTTTTTCCTTTGAGACGTAGTTTCGGTCTTGTTGCCCAGGCTGGAGTGCAATGGCGCGATCCCGGCTCACCGCAACCTCCGCCTCCTGGGTTCAAGCAATTCTCCTGCCTCAGCCTCCTCAGTAGCTAGGACTACAGGCGTGCATCACCATGCCCAGCTAATTTTTTTTTTTGTATTTTTAGTAGAGACGGTGTTTCACCTTGTTGACCAGGATGGTCTCGATCTCTTGACCTCGTGATCCACCTGCCTCGGCCTCCCAAAGTGCTGGGATTATAGGCGTGAGCCACCGCGCCCGGCCAGGGCTGATTCTTAGACTTGTTATAACATAACAAATCTTGATCCTTTCAGGCTCTGGAACTTTGTTGTTGTCGAGACAGCATCTTGCTCTGTTGCCCAGGCTGGAGTTCAACGGTGCAGTCACAGCTCTCTGCAGCCTGAACCTCCCTGGCTCAAAAGATCCTCTTACCTCAGCCTCTCAGGTAGCTAGGGCTATAGGCATACACCACTGTGCCCAGATAATTTTTAAATTTTTTGTAAAGACAGCATCTTGCTATGTTGCCTAGGCTGGTCTCAAATTCCTGGACTCCAGCAATCCTACTGCCTTGGCTTCCCAAAGTGCTGGGATTTCAGGCATGAGCCACTATGCCTGACCCAGGCTCCAGAATATACAGCTCCTTGTCTAGATAAGAAATGCTGAGGGTCGGGGGGAAGGGGTTCTGAAGTAGTCTGTGCCCCCTTTTGGCCCAGAAGAAGGGGAAGGGAATCTAAGGCTTCTGGAAAGATGGTAGAATGCCTTCTTTTAACCTCAGTGAGGTCCACATAGACTGAGCTCACTTCCTTTTTTTGGGGAGGAGGGGGGAACAGATGGAGTTTCACTCTGTTGCCCAGGCTGGAGTGCTGTGGCACCATCTCGGTTCACTGCAACCTCTACCTCCTAGGTCCAAGCAATTCTCGTGCCGCAGCCTCCCAAGTAGCTGGGATTACAGGCATGTGTCACCATGCCTGGCTAATTTTTGTATTTTTAGCAGAGACAGCGTTTCACCATATTGGCCAGGCTGGTCTTGAACTCCTGACCTCAAGTGATCCGCCCACCTCAGCCTCCCAAAGTGCTGGGATTACAGGCATGAGCCACCATGCCCAGCCAACTAAGCTCTCTTCTTAAAGACCATTTGTAAGAATTTGGGCTTTGATTCTTGGGTAGGAGTCAAAGAGCAATCAAGTTCCTGAAGATGAGGCTGGGTGGTGGTTCCTCTGAGGTCATTAGACTTTCTACCCCTCCCCAGAGCAGCCCTGGCCTCCCCACTCATGAACCACCAGCTCCCCTCTTCAGCTTTGGGACTCACTATGACCCCTCATCAAGGATGCTTCTTGAGTTCTCACAGCACCTGCCAGTTCAGCTCAGGAGGGGACAGATAGGTTCTTAGGGGGAAGAGCTGGGCTCCCTGGCAAGCATTTGGAGCAGCTACCCTCCTCGTTTTCTTTGCAGGATCTACTGGGTAGATGCGCATCTGGACCGGATCGAGAGTGCTGACCTCAATGGGAAACTGCGGCAGGTCTTGGTCAGCCATGTGTCCCACCCCTTTGCCCTCACACAGGTACTGGCTCAGGAGAGAGGTAACTAAACCTCCTTGACTGGGATGTTTCTTGGGGGTTCTAAGTCAGTAGCCTCAGCTGTAGCTGCTACTGAACAGGCGTGCTATGGAAGCTTATTGTAGGGATTTTTCCTGTGCCCTGAAGCCATGGTAGGTTGGTAGGGCCACCGAGTACCCTGTTACTCCTATCCTACCATTCCCACGTTCTAGTATTCAAAGGGTGGCTCTTAAAGAGTGGTATACAGAATCAGATGTGGCACTTGTTAAAATGCAGGTTCCTAGGCCCTGACTATAGGGACTCTAGAAGCTCCTTCATGAGGGCTGAGCACAGCAAAATACATTTTGACAAGTTCCCCAGTTAATCCTAATGCTGTGATCCTAGCATCTGGGCTTAGGCAGCTGACTTAATGGCAACAGGGAGGAGTGGCTAAAAGCCAGAGTTTGAGGCATCTAGCCAGTTGGTAAGTATTTAATACCACCAGTGTGCCCGGTACCTGGGTTCAAGTTCTACCTATGTTATTAAATAACTCTGTATACAAAATAAGTCAGCCTAATAATAGTATCCTCCTGAAATATGACAAAGCATTAGCATAGTACCTGGCACATAGCAAGCACCACATGCACGTTATCACTACCCATTTTAATTATTATTTGCTATCGTTTTTGAGAGTTCTAATACAAAAAATGATTTGGGCAAGGAAAAGAAGATCTACCAAGCCTGAGGCCAAAAGAGGAATTCTCCGTCATTTAAAAATCTTGATTAAAAATCTTGGCCAGGTGCAGTGGCTTCTGCCTGTAATCCCACCACTTTGGGAGGCTGAGGTCAGAATATCACTTGAGCCCAGAAGTTTGAAACCAACCTGGGCAACATGGCGAGACCCTCTCTCTACAAAAAAAAATTTTAATTAGCCAGGTGTGGTGGTACACATCTATAGTCTCAGCTATTCAGGAGGCTGAGGTAGGAGGATCGCTTGAGCCAAGAGGTCGAGCTGCAGTGAGCTGCATTTGTAGCACTGTGCTCCAATATGGGCAGCAGAGCAAGATGCTGTCTCAGAGAGGAGAGAGTCAGAGAGAGAAAGAGACAGAGAGAAAGGAAAGAAGAAAGGAACCAAAAGAAAGAAATAAATTTGACCCTTTTTGCCAAATATTATCCATCCTGTCTGTATTCTATATTATGTCCTACTAGCTAAGAAGATTTTATCTGGTTTTACTTAATGATGGGCTTTATTTCATACTCTAAATGTAAAGCTACAGGGTAATACTGCATATAGTTTTTTCAATCTACAGGTTTCCCCAGAGTTTCTGATATATGCCCTTGGGTGGGGATGGGAAAACTTCTGGTTGAGAATTTCACCATCGTTACATTAGAAGAAAGCTGCCCACAGAAGCAAGCAGAGGATGTGGGGCAGCGCTCTGAGTAAAAGACCCAGAGGAACAGGAACCTAGAAGAACCTTCAAATTTACTCCTATTTGCTAGATAGGGAGCCATTCAATCAACTGAATGAAGACTGTTAGGTGCTAGAAATTCAGAGATGAATAGAGCACATGCTTGTCCTTGAAGAACGTAATCTGGTAGGACTGACAGACCTATAAACAAATTGCTTGAAAAAAAAAATTGCTTGAGTGTAAAAACGAACTTGTGCAAGTGACTACAAGGTGTAGAACTGTATAGAGGAGAGAATGGTGAAGTCTATATGGATTTGGGGAGATTTCCTTGGCATGTCATGTCTAGTGATGCACCGAAGTAGACTTGCTGAGGAAGAGATGAAGAAGGCATTTCACCAGAGGCAATGGCACATGCTGAGGCACAGAAGCTGTACAGGAAGGAGGCTGCTTGCTGAATAATATTTAATCTTTTTTGGGTTCCCCTGTTGAGTAGCAAGACAGGTGGATCTACTGGACAGACTGGCAGACAAAGTCAATCCAGCGAGTAGACAAATAATCAGGCCGGAACAAGGAGACAGTGCTGGCGAATGTGGAAGGCTTTATGGATATCATCGTGGTTTCCCCTTGGCGGCAGACAGGTAGGCTCCCGGGTACTGACCCTACTTCCTTACCATCTGTGGGATTGGTTGGTCACCCCAAGGACTGTTAGGGACCAAGACAGACCCACAAGAGAGCTTCTTCATTCACATTTTAAACTCTTAGACCTTTTTACTCCCTTGTGGTTATATCTTTCCTGCTCCCCTGTCCCTGGGAGTAGGGAAATTCTGGATTCCTCTGTATTTGAGAAGTGTTAAACTGGGAGACCTGATTCTGTCCCAGATAAGACACTCATCTACTTTGCCTCTAGGGACCAATGCCTATGGCATGAACAATGGTGGCTGCACCCACCTCTGCTTTGCCAGAGCCTTGGACTTCATATGTGCTTGTCCTGATGAACCTGATAGCCGGCCCTGCTCCCTTAGTGAGTTGGACTGAATGGGCTGGAGCCACTCAGCAGAGCCCCTGGAAGGGCTGAGGGTCAGCAGCCTCCAATCCTGGTCTGATCTGGCCTTCTGGGTGGGATACCCATAAAGGAGGTTTTATTAGTAGAGTGACTGGTAGCAATCTGCTTGGGTTTTGGGAGTTGCTCAAACCTGCGTTTGTCTGCCCTCTGGCTTTTGCTAGAACGGAATTCAGGTCTCTTGATTCCCAGGTCCCTGCTGTGGGATAATCAGTGGCCTGTACATCACTCACTCTTTCTGACTTTGGTGGGCCAGCTGTCCCATCCAGAGCTATTAATATTGAATCCAACTCCTTTTTATTTGTATCCTTCTTTTTATTTAAGAAGGGCCACTAACGAAGGTGCCTGGGACTAGAGCAGCTAAAAGATTGTTTTGTCAAGTTCTCCAGCTACTCTTGGGCCGTACATAGAGGTTTGTAGTTCCAGTGGCCCACTCCAATCCTCTTTTTTGTCTAGTGCCTGGCCTAGTACCACCAGCTCCTCGGGCCACTAGCAAGAGCGAAAAGAGTCAGGTGCCACCCAGCATACTATCTGCCACCTTGCATTCCTCAACCACCCGGACCCGCACGTCTCTGGAGGAGCTGGAAGGAAGGTAAATAGGTTCAATATAAGATTGTAGGCCCTTTCATTCAAATCACCGTCCCATGACCCGTAGCTCATAGTCCCATCTTAATAAGGCAATTGGAGGTAGATTATGTCATGAGCTACCAGTCCCTGCTATTTGGGACAGAAAATGATATTCAGACTTGTAGATTGTTGCAGGCGATTCCCTTTTTAGCTCTGAAGGCAAAAAGCTTTAAGAACAACTTGAGGAACGATCCAAGATGGCCGATCACTAATATCTCGGGATTGCAGCTCGCAGTTAAAGCTCATAGAACTAGAGGACGCCACACTTTCAGACAAATTCTGGTCGCTCAGGAGCAGAAGATTCCCAGTGGAGGAGCCACGTGGGGCAGTGGTTTTGCCAGCACCTCCGCACGGCAGCCCTCTGAGCTGACTAGGCAGGGCTGGCTCCCCTTCTGACCGAGGTTTGGAGGAGCCACGCGGGTTCCCAGCGCTGACTCCTGAGGCTGGCGCAGCAGTTGTGCCAGCACCTCGGGTGCAGAGTGAACGCGACTGGTTCCCCTTCTGACCGAGATTTGGAGCTCCGGGAAGGCAGAGTCGCCTATTAGGGACACAAGAAGGAAGCCAGACAGGAGAAGCCTGGGCAGAAAAACACCATCAGTCTTAACGCCGCTGTTCCTGGCCCTGGGAACTAACATCTTGGATGTCCACTCAAGAGACCTACTGAAAGCTGGTAATTTCAAAGACAACAGGAGGATAAATTTACAATGATGGGAAGAAACCAGCGTAAAAAGGCTGAGAATACTCAAACTCAGAACCCCTCTCCCTCTAAAGATGATCACAGTTCCTCATCAACAATGGAACAAGACTTGATGGAGAACGAGAGCATCCCATTAACAGAATCAAACTTCAGGGTATGAA
>CM052653.1:125978366-125998069 GCA_028533165.1 Leontopithecus rosalia | reverse complement strand
TAAATTTTTAAAAAGCAGGAGATGCAACTCTCGTATTGGGTAAAATAGATTTTAAAGCAACAAAGATACAGTGGTAAAAGGATCAATGCAACAACAAGAGCTAATGATCCTAACACCCAGATACATAGAGACTTAGATTCAATGAGACAGAAAATTAATAAGGATATCAAGGACTCGAACTCAGATCCGGAACAAGTAAACTTAATAAATATATACAGAGCTCTCCACTTCAAATACACAAAACATACATTCTTGTCAATACCACATCACACCTACTCATAGGTTTAAATGAAACATTGATTGGTCATTATTAATACCCTTTTTTTTTTCAGAATAAAGCAATATTTCCGTTCACCCTCCCTCTTTCTCTTCCTCTTTCTTCCTCTCCTTTACTCATTTTTTTCTTTCTTTCCTTCTCTCACAAAAAGAAAGAAATCAACTTGTAAACCTCTAGATCCAGGTCGGCAACATCTCTCTCATTGCTTGATTTCCTTCCTTCCCTTCCCTCCCTCCCTCCTTTCCTCCCTTCCTTCCTTCATCCCTTCCTTCCTTCCTTCATCCCTTCCTCCTTCCCTCCCTTCCTGCCTTCCTCCCCCCGCCCCAAAAAAAAGAACAACTTGAAACAGAAATCACTTAGGAGGACCCTCCCACATGGCATTCTTCCTTCCTTCTCTCTGTGACATTTGCTCTCACATCATTGTCTTGTCTAAGAGTAGTCTCTGGGCTGTGGCTTTATGACTTGGAACAAAAAGGTAGGTTTCCCCAGAGATATGATGGGAAATATTATTTCCATGTGTCCTGTGGGAGCCTGGGGCCCAGACACCTGCAACCTCACCAGGGCTGCCTGGGTCACCCAGTTCCCCAGGAGGCAGGCAGGGGCCCTGGGGTCCAGCACTGCTGCACCTCAACTCCATCCTAGGTCAGCACCCGGAGGGGCCCTGTGGACTAGACCCAGCCGGCCCCTTCCCAGGGAGAGGGACCCTCATCGCATCTGTCTCTGTGCCACCCATGGGGATCTGTGCCTCTCCCAGGGATCTGGGGCGAGGCGGGGGAATCCCAGCCACCTGGTCATCATGCTGAAACCGCATCTCTACTAAAAATACAAAAATTAACTGGGCATGGTGGCGCCCGCCTGTAATCTCAGCTACTGGAGGGTCTGAGGCAGGGGAACCACTTGAACCGGAGGAGGAGGTTGCAGATCTGGGGTCGCTGCAGTCTCCACCTCCCAGGCTCAAGCAATTCTCCTGCCTCAGCTTCCCGAGTAGCTGGGATTACAGGCACCCGCCACCATGCGCGGCTAACGTTTGTATTTTTAGTAAAGACAGGGTTTCCCCATGTTGTCCAGGCTGGTCTCAAACTCCTGAACTTGTGATCTGCCACCTCAACTTCCCAAAGTGCTGGGATTACAGACATGAGTCACCACACCCAGCCTCACCTTTGCCTCTGAGTGCCAGGTGTCCCTCAAACCTGTTTCCTCCCTGGGTGTTTCATGGGTTCCTGTCCCCTGTCCCCTACACAGTCACTCGAGAGATGCTGGTTGCCTCCAAGCCTGGGATAGGCTGCATGGGTCCCCCCAAGATGTCCACATCCTAATCCCTGGAGTCTGTGGACACATCTTCTCATAGAGCAAAAGGGACTTTCCTAGTGTGATGAAGTTAAGGATCTCTAGAGGGGGAGATTGTCCTGGGCCCTCCAGGTGGGCACTAAATGTAACCACAAGGATCCTGATTAGAGGGAGGCCAGAGGTCAAAAGCAGAAGAAGATAGGGCAACAAAGAGGCAGAGGCTGGAGTTGTGCACTTTGAAGATGGAAGCAGGAAGAAGCATGAGCCAAGGAAGGAAGCAGCCTCTTGAAGCTGAAAAGACAAGAAATTGGGGCCTGGCCAGGTGGCTCACACCTGTACTCACAGCACTTTGGGAACTGAAGGTGGGCAGATCTCGAGGTTAGGAGTTCGAGACCAGCCTGGGCAACATGGTGAAACCCCATCTCTACGAAAAATAGGAAAATGAGTCAGGCATGGTGGTGCCCTGCAGTCCCAGCTATTCAGGAAGCTGAGGCAGGAGAATCATTTGCACCGGGAAGGCAGAGATTGCACTGAGCTGAGATTGTATCGCTGCACTCCAGCCTGAAGGACAAAACAAAACCAAAAAAAAAAAAGACAAGGAAATGGACTCTCCCCTAGACCCTCCAGAAGGACCCAGCTCTGCCAACATCTTTATTTATTGTTTAGTTTTTAGTTTTTTGAGGCAGAATCTCACTCTTGTCACCCAGGCTGGACAGCAATGGCGTGATTTTAGCTTACTGCAACCTGTGCCTCCTGGGTTCCAGCTATTCTCCTGCTCAGCCTCCCGAGTAGCTGCCATTGCAAGCGTGAACCACCACAACTGGCTAATTTTTGTATATTTGTTTGTTTATTATTATTATTTTGAGATGGAGTCTTGCTCGTCATCCAGGCTGGAGTGCAGAGGTGCAATCTGGTCTGACTGCAACCCCCCACCTCCTGGTTTCAAGAGATTCTCCTGTGTCAGTCTCTGGATTAGCTGGGATTACAGACTCGTGCCACCATGCTGGGCTAATTTTTGAATTTTAAGTAGTGATGGGATTTGACCATGTTAGCCAGGATGGTCTTGAATTCCTGATCTCAAGTGATTCACCCTCCTCAGCCTCCCAAAGTGCTGGGATTACAGACATGAGCCACAGCACCTGGCCCAGACACGTTGACTTTAGCCTTGGAAGATACTCATTTCAGCCTTCTGACCTCCGCAACTGTAAGGCAATAAACTGGTGTTGTTTTAAGCCACATGTTTAGGTAATTTGTTTGTTTATTTTTTTGAGACAGGTCTCGCTGTTGCCCACACAGGCATTCAGTGGCATAATCGTGGCTCACTGCAGCGTGACCTCCTGGGCTCAAGTGATCCTCCCACCCCAGCATCCCGAGTAGCAGGGACCCCATGTGTGTACCACGTGCAGCTATTTTTTTTTTTTTTAGCAATGAGGTCTTGCTATATTTCCCAGGCTTGTCTTGAACTCTTGGGTTCAAGTGACCCTCCTGTCTCAGCCTCCCAGAGTGCTGGGATTACAGGCATGAGCCACTGGACCTGGCCTGTTTTAGGGCTTGAAATACCAGTTATAAATTCATGATTCCCCAAATTATATCTCAAGCCTGGGCTGCTCCCCTGAGCCCCGACGTGCTTCCAACTTTGACTGGATGAGACCCTAGATTGAACAAGCCACCTCTTGCCCCACCAGCTACTCCTCCATTTTTTGTCTTTACCAACAGCACCTCCATCCTTCCCCAAGTTCAGCCAGAATCTCTGAAGTCAGTCAACTCCTCCCTTTCTCACAGCTTACATCAGCACATTCTGTTGGCTTCAGCTGCAACATGCACCTAAGAGTCAGTGACTCACCACCCCAATGCTGCCACAGGCATTGCCTGGATTATTACAACCTCTTAGGTCTTCCCTCCCTTATCTGTCCTAAAGCCAGCAACCAAGGGATCCTGTTAAAACAAGATGGATCCTGTTCCCCTCTGCCCAGAACTGCACCACCAACTCCCAGCTCACTCTGAGCAAAAGTCAAAATCGTTATCTGGCCACACTCCATCTTCCCTGTCCATCTCCAACTCATCTCCTCCCACCACCCCTGACCTTCCTCCAACACCCTGGCAGGTGACCTCAGGGCCTCCAAAGCTGCGTTTTCTCTGCCTGCAATGCTGTTCCCTGCTGCCCCTTCATGCCTTTTCTCTAAGGCCTCCCTCTGGCCTCCACATAAATAATATTGCAGTCCCCTAAAAATAAACACAATTGCTCTTACCCGCTGCCCCACTTCTCCTTGGCAATTGCATCAACCATGCTTTATGCTTTGCAGATTTTCTGTTTATCCCCTTGCCCCAATACATAAGCTCTGTGAGGCTGTTTTTTTTTTTTTAGATGAGTTTTGCTCTTGTTGCCCAAGCTGGAGGGCAATGGTGTAATCTCACTCACTGCAACCTCTGCCTCCCAGGTTCAAGCGATTCTCCTGCCTCAGCCTCCTGAGTATCTGGGGTTACACCACGTCCAGCCAATTTTTTGTATTTTTAGTAGAAATGGGGTTTCAGCATGTTAGCCAGGCTGGTCTCGAACTCCTGACCTCAGGCAATCCACCTGCCTCAGCCTTGCAAAGTGCTGGGATTACAGGTGTGAGCCACTGTGCCCAGCCAGTTTTTTAAATCAGTGTTGATTCAAAGTCCAGCATAGGCCAGGCATCGTGGGTCATGCCTGTAATCCCAGCAATTTGGAACATCGAGAGAAGGTCTCATTTTGTTGCCTAGGCTAGAATGCAGTGGCATGATCACGGTTCACCTCATCCTTGACCTCCTAGGCTCAACCCTAGGCTAAGGAGCCTCTTGCCTTAGCCTCCCAAGTAGCTGGGACTACAGGGTGTGCCATCGTGCCCAGCTAATTTTTTGTAAAGATGGGATTTTGCCACATTGCCCAGGCCTGCCTCAACCTCCCATAGTGCTGGGATTACAAGTGTAAGCCACTGTGCCCAGCCTGGAAGTCCCTGTCTAACAAAGTCTGAGAACCTTGAGGTTCCCTTTCCCCACATGTGGAAGGTGGCTGGGCAGGATGAGGCTACAATGACCCCAGCTGAGTCCCCACCAGCCAGGAAAGAGCGGGCCCTTCCTGACATCCCATCATTTCATGACCACTCTGCCACTTCAGAAGAAAGGAGGCATCAGGCCAATTCTGGGCCTGGCAGCAGAATGTCTGGTCTGCCCACAAAGGCCTCCAACCCCTCCCCGCAGATGCCAGCTGTCCCAGGGAAGGCAGAGGGGAGATTATTACAGAGGCCTAATTAATAAAGACAAGCAGAGATAATTCAGTGGAGAAACATGTGGCTGGCACTGGAAGTGTGATATCTTTAGAAACTTGAGAAAAGACAGCTTTATGTTGAGCTTTCAAGAGCAAAAGAGCTCTAAAGAGCTCAAGACAGAGTTGGACGGGTGGAGAGGGTATGGGGAAGGCTGAGAGAGGGAGGCAGGGGCCACAGGGTGTGTGCCTGTGTGTGACTGGGGACAAGGAAATGACTCTGAGGTCTTGGGTGGCAGAAGGGAGGATAAGAGTTTCCTTGTTCAGTATGACCTCAAATAAATGGAGGCCCAGGCCAGGCACAGTAGCTCATGCCTGTAATCCCAGCACTTTTGGAAGCTGAGTCAGGGGAATAACAAGGTCAGGAGTTTGACACCAGCCTGGACAACATGGTGAAACCCCGTTTCCACAAAAATACAAAAAATACAAAAAATTAGCTGGGTGTGGTGGCAGGTGCCTCTAATCCCAGCTACTTGGGAGGCTGAGGCAGGAGAATCACTTGAACCTGGGAGGCAGAGGGTTTAGTGAGCTGAGATTGCACCACTGCACTCCAGCCTGAGTGACAGTGCAAGATTCTGTCTCAGAAGAAAAAAAAAAGAAATGGAGGCCCAAAGACACAGTTAACTTATCCAGGATCAGAGACAGTAAGTTGACTTATCCAGATCAGAGATAGTAAGTTAACTTTTATCCAAGATTGGAGACAGCAAGTTAACTTATCCAAGATCAGAGATTGCGGGTTAACTTTTCCAAGATCACGCAGCTCAAAAGTGATGGTACTGGTTCCTGAGAAGGCAAAAAGAGACCTATTCCTGTGCCTGTTACTGTTTAGTCCCTCCCCATGTCCCCCCAATGCGCTCTGTAGAGGTCAACCCTAAACTACCATCCAGGCCTGGCTCAGGTCATCTTCTCCAGGAAGCCCATCCCACCACAGCACCCACTGGGTGATAGGACACCCCATGGAAGAGACAGGCTTAGTAGGAGATCAAAGAGAACAATGACAAGTGGTGTCACTGCATTCAATGATTCTGGCCTTTCTCCACTTATACCCCTGAAAATGGGATCACAGCTCTCTGCCTGGCAGACCTTTCACTCACAGCTGAGTTTCTCAAAATGGGCCTCAAACAATTCTGGGGGGTAAGAGATGAGTGTAAGTGGAATGATCTTCCTCAGCAATATATATGTTTTTTTCTTTTGAGACAGGGTCTCACTCTGTTGCCTAGGCTGGAGTACAGTGGCAAAACCATAGCCTACTGTAGCCTCCAACTCCCAGGCTCAAGCCATCTTCCCACCTCAGCCTCCCAAGTAGCTGGGACTAGAGGCACACGCTACCATGCCCAGCAAATTTATTTATTTTTTCTAGAGATGAGATCGCATTATGTTTCTCAGGCTGGTTTCAAACTCCTGGATGCAAGCAACCCTCCTGCCTTGGCCTTCCAAAGTGCTAGGATTATAGGTGTGAGCCACTGCTCTCAGCAAGCAACATGTAACTTGATGTATTCCCTTAAATTGAGACAAAAATGGAAAGCTTAGAGAGAATACGATGTGGGAATCTCCTAGATAAAGCTGGAGCCCACCAAGAGCTTGGTCCTGGCCAGTGGGACTGTACAGGCTCCTCAGCCATGGGGACATCAGCAGAAGAGCTTGTCAGGGCCGGGCCTAAAGGGTCCAGTCCATACTGCAAAGCCAGGCCTCGCAGGCTCTCCATACTCCAGCCTGGCAGGCATCTCGGCCTCACCACCTCACACCCATGACAGCCCATCCTTCCTCCTCACCTGGTCATGCACCCCATTTTACAAGTAGGGAAACTGAGGCCAAGGTAGGCAAGCCTGACTTGTTGGAGTCACACAGGAAGTTAGCAGCTCTGCTCCTTCAGATAGGGTCTGAAGCCCCTGACCTGGGGAAGGAGAGATGGGCAGCTGCCTTCCCAGAATCCCCTCAAGCTGGCAGGGATAGCTATACCACAGGGTCAGAGGAGAATTAAAAGGATCAGACCTACTGGGTGCAGTGGCTCATATCTGTAATCCCAGCAGTCTGGGAGGCCAAGGCAGGCAGAGCACGAGGTCAAGAGATCGAGACCATCCTGGCCAACATGGTGAAACCCCATCTCTACCAAAAATACAAAAATTAGCTGGACATGGTGGCATGTGACTGTAGTCCCAGCTACTCGGGAGGCTGAGGCAGGAGAATCACTTGAACTCAGGAGGTGGAGGTTGCAGTGAGCCTGCCATCCACTGCACTCTAGCCTGGCAACAGAGTGAGATTCCATCTCAAAAAAAAGAAAGAAAGAAAGAAAAGCCTGCAGCACAGGATCAGGCACATGTGGACATGCAGCATGGGAGAAGGGGATTTCCCAGCTCCTCGTCTCTTCAGGGACTGACCTCGTGATCCGCCCACCTTGGCCTCCAAATGTGCTGGGATTACAGGCATGAGCCACTGCACCTGGCCCATACTGTTTCTTTTTTAAAAAAAATAGAGATGGGGTCTCACCATGTGGCCCAGGTTGGCCTCAAACTCCTGGGCTCAAGTGACCCTCCTACCTTGGCATCCCGAAATGCTAGATTACAGGCATGAGCCACTGCACCTGGCTCCATTCCCTTTCTAAGCAGGGTGCCCCTTTTCTTGTCATTCCCCCACCCTCCTTCCTCTCCCATCTCTCACCTCCCTCTCTATTGAATCTGCTGAAGATCATGCTGTTGCCGCTCCTATCTCTAAAACCCCCTCTTGGCTGGGTCTCTTTGCTCACACCTGTAATCCCAGGACTTTGGGAGTCTAAGACAGGGAGAAGTGGGCAGATCATTTGAGGTCAGGAGTTTGACACTAGCCTGGCCAACATGGTGAAACCCTGTGTTTACTAAAAACTACAAAAAATAGCTGAGTGTAGTAGCAGATGCCTGTAATCCCAGCTATTTGGGAGGTTGAGGCAGGAGAATCACTTGAACCTGAGAGGTGGAGTTTAGAGTGAGCTGAGACTATGCCAGTGTACTTCAGCCTGGGTGACAGAGCAAGACTGTACCCCCCACTCAAAAACTAAAGCCTTCTCTGCATCCATTTCTCCCTCCACTCTTGCTCATTCTCTCCTGACCTCTAAAGGGTGATCTGTCCTTGGCAGATTCTTGCCTTTCTCATTCTCTCCTGAGCCCACCATTCCACTCTGGCCCCCAACACTTCCCCCAAAATGGCTTTGAACCACCCACTGTAACCTGCTGCTTAGCCCCTCTGTCTGGTCTCAGGCTTTAGGGCTGACCTCCTACAGAGGCTGTTGTAACCCATCACCTCCTTTAGTAAGAGTTTCTCCCTGGGCTTCACCTGCCAGCTTTCCACCTCTCTCTTTTTTTTGAGAGACAGTTTCCCACTTGTTGCCCAGGGTATAGTGCAATGGCAGGATCTCAACTCACCACAAACTTCAACCCCTGAGTTCAAGTGATTCTCCTGCCTCAGCCTCCCGAGTAGCTGGGATTACAGGCATGTACCTCCATGCCTGGCCAATTCTGTATTTTTTAGAAGACATGGGGTTTCTCCATGTTGGTCAGGCTAGTCTCGAACTCCCGACCTCAGGTGATCCGCCCACCTCAGCCTCCCAAAATGTTGGGATTACAGGAGTAAACCACCATGCCTAGCCACCTTTTTTCTGAGACAGAGAGTCTTGCTCTGTCACCCAGGCTGGGTTGCAGTGGCACAATCTTGGCTCACTGCAACCTTCGCCTCCCGAGTTGAAGTGATCGTCCTGTCTCAACCTCCCGAGTAGCTGGGATTACAGGCTCACTACACCATGCCCAGCTACTTTTTGGATTTTTTAGTACAGATAGGGTTTCATCATGTTGGCCAGGATGGTCTCGATCTTCTGACCTCAGGTGATCCACCCACCTTGGCCTCCCAAAGTACTGGGATTACAGGTGTGAGCCACTGCACCTGGCCCTCCATTTTTTGTTGTACAAATAAATGAACCCAAAGGATTAGCTATAAGCCTAAAGGTTTCACAGGCAGGACCAGTGTAATAGCTGCTGGTATCCAGGAGGGGACAGCAAAGAGCCACCCAGGGTGGACGAGATTAAGATAGGTGGTGGGGAAAGAAGACAAGGCCACAACCTACTTCAGAGACTAACACCAAGCCCTAGGCTAGTGGTAGAGTCTGCCCTGGGTTCTGAAGTATAATAAAATGGTAAAGACTTAGGTTCAAATCTCTGCCACACTATGCTGTGTGACCTTGAGAAAACTGCTTAATCTCTCTGAACCTCAGTCCCCTCCAATAAGGCTGGCTACTGGGGGAGATGACATGTGGTAATGTGGGTGGGCTTTGCAACCAATGAATCATAAATGTGACATGGTGAGGCACAGTGACCGATGCCTGTAATCCCAGCACTTTGGGAGGCTAAAGCAGGTGGATCACCTGAGGTCAGTAGTTCGAGACTAGCCTAGCCAACATAGTGAAACCCCATCTCTAATAAAAATACAAAAATTAGCTTGGCATGGTGGCAGGTGCCTGTAATTGCAGCCACCTGAAAGGCTGAGGCAGGAGTTGCCTGATCCCAGGAGGCGGAGGTTGTGGTGAGCTAAGATCATGTGACTGCACTCCAGCCTGGGCAACAAAGCAAGACTCCATCTCAAAATAAAAGTGTGACCCTAGTGTTAGGTGTCCATGGTGTGAAGGGCTGCTCAAATGTCCATCATTGAGGGACAGGGTAGTTACATAACCATGATACAGACTAATGAGGGAACAGAGATTTTTTAAGAAATGGGCACTGTTTATGTTTTAAGGTTAAGTGTGTACATTTATAGAAAGGATCATGAGGGGGAAATCTGGAAGAAATGTATCATCATCAATATGAATAGCCATCTGGGTTGTTAGATTTCCATTATTTTCCAAATGTCTACCATGGGCATATATTTGCATTTCTCTTTAGGGGTGTGTGTATGAGAGAGAGAGAGAGAGAGAGGGAGGGAGTGTGTGTGTGTGTGTGTGTGTGTGTGTGTGTGTGTGTGTGTTTTAGAGTCAAGATCTCACTCTGTTGCCCAGGCTGAAGTGAGGTGATGTGATCATAGCTCACTGCAGCCTCAAAACTCCTGGGCTCAAGTGACTCCCACTTCAGCCTCCTGTGTAGCTGAAACTACAGGTATAGACCACCACCAACCACCATGCCCAGCTAATTAAAAAAAAAAATTTTTTTTAGAGATAGGGTCTCACTATAGTGCCCAGCCTGATCTCCAACTCCTGGCTTCAAGCAATCCTCCCTTATCAGCCTCCCAAAGTGCTGGGATTATAGGCATGAACCACCATGCCAGACCCCCTTTAGGTTTTAATGACCTACTAGAATGTTCTGTGGATGGAATATTACAGCAGCCACCTGGGTAGAGGGTCTCTCCTGCCTTAGTCACCACAACTCTTTCCAGCACAACCTGAACAGCCCCATTTTGTTGTCCTGGGTTTCCTTTTTTCTTTTTTCTTTTTTTTTTGAGACAGAGTTGTGCTCTGTTGCTCAGGCCTGAGAGTAGTGGTGCTATTTCAGCTCACTGCAACACCTGCCTCCCGGGTTCAAGCAATTCCTCCACCTCAGCCTCCAGAGTATCTGTGATTACAGGCTTGCCCCGCCACACCTAATTTTTGTATTTTTACTGGAGAGGCTTTCACCATGTTGCCCAGGCTGGTCTCGAACTCCTGATCTCAAGTGATCCACCCGCCTTAGCCTCCCAAAGTGTCAGGATTATAGGCGTGAGCTACTGCACCCAGCTGAGTCTCCCTAATTTAACTCAGTGTTGCTGCAGGCAGGGGTGTGGCCTGGCTGGGTAGTGCACAGCTACCAATGGTGCTCAGCCTCCAGAGCATGGGTTGTCTCAGCCCCTTGCAGGCAGGGTTGGAGTTCCTTCTGATGCAAGTTAGGGGACCCAGACCCCCATCCCTCTGCAACCCCAGGACCCCCAACAGATCCTCTCCAGTTAAGCCTGGTACCTTCTAGCACCCCTGGCCCTCAGAAATCCCTGGTCCACAGCTCCCTTGACCTGAGGCCTGAAATTCACCCACTGCCCTCTGTAGCTTGGTCCAAGTCCAAGTCTGCCTTTTTCTCCAGACAGATGCCTGCCTGCCACTCAGCATGTCAGAGTAGACAAGGCCTCTAGATTTTATCAGAAAAACTGAAGCACTGAGGGCAGATGTGACGTCCCCAGTCGGGAAAACATTAAAGACATTCTAGGCTTATCTCTGTCTCTCTCTCTTTTTTTTTTTTTTGAGTTGGAGTTTTGTTCTTGTTGCCCAGGCTAGAATGCAGTGGCGTGATTTCAGCTCACTGCAATCTCCATCTCACAGGTTCAAGTGATTCTCCTGCCTCAGCCTCCAAAGTAGCTGGGATTACAGGCATGCACCACCACACCCAGTTAATTTTGTATTTTTAGTAGAGATGGAGTTTCTCCATGTTGGTCTTCAACTCCCAACCTCAGGTGATGTGCCTACCTAGACCTCTTAAAGTGTTGGGATTACAGGCGTGAGCCACCACACCCAGCTTCTTTTTCTTTTTTAGAGACAAGATCTCACTCTGTCACCCAAGCTAGAATTGGCTTACTGCAGTCTCCAACTCCTAGTCTCAAGGGATCCTCCTGTCTCAGCCTCCCGAGTAGCTGGGAGTACAGGCATTTGTCCCCACCATGTATGGCTAATTTAAAAAAATGTCTTTGCAGGATGGGATCCTCCTGTGTTGCCCAGGATGGTCTCGAACTCCTGGGCTCAAGTAATTCTCCCATCTTGGCCTCCCAAAATGCTGGCATTATAGGTATGAACCACTATGTCATCTCTTTTGACCCAGAACAGAAGCAGCTCATGAGTGGCTGTCCTCTCACCCCACAGCTGTGCAGGGTGCCACAGTTTCAGGGTGCAGTAGGGCTGTCACAAATTAATAACTGATCCATCTTCAAAAAGGCATAATCTCAACTAGGTGTGGTGGCTCATGCCTATAATCCCAGCACTTTGGGAGGTTGGGGAGGGCTGATCACCTTAGGTCAGAATTTGGAGACCAGCCTCACCAACAAGGTGAAATGCCCACTCTACTAAAATACAAAAATTAGCCAGATGCTGCAGCACATGCCTATAATCTCAGCTACTAGGGAGGCTGGAGCAGGAAAATCACTTGAACCTGGGAGGCAGAGGTTGCACTGAGCCGAGATCGTACCACTGCACTCCATCCTGGGCAACAAGGGTGAGACTGTCTTAAAAAAAGGAGGGGCAATTGGGGAAAAACAGTCCTCCCAGCTCACCTAACACTGCCCATCTTTTTCTTTGTTCAGATCACCTGGCAAGGCAGGTGTGCTTGTCCATCTTAGCAGTAAGGAAGTGAAGGCTCAGATTCCCATGGCTAGTCAGGGAGTACAGGGACTTGAAAAACATGATGCTTTCCCATGGCCCACATGCTGCCTGGGACTCTGAAGCCTGACTCCTGGGCACTGTCCCCAGCCACCCTCTCTCTGCAGACTATCTGCCACCCCTCCACATGCCCTGGGACATCTGCCTCAAGAGGAAGGGGCCTGCTAACATCTCTGTCTCCTCCAGCACACCTGAGCTTCTGCTCTGATTCACCTTGGAACTGCTGG
This sequence comes from Leontopithecus rosalia, assembly GCA_028533165.1. NCBI lineage: Eukaryota > Metazoa > Chordata > Mammalia > Primates > Cebidae > Leontopithecus > Leontopithecus rosalia. The sequence goes on along the minus strand of CM052653.1, from coordinate 125,985,647 downwards.
TGTTGACCCGTGCCAGGCTTCAGGGACTGTGCGAGGGAGGGTTTGAGAAAAGCCCACTGTGGCACAGGAGGAGCACTCAATGACCTCTGGTGAACCCTTGGAAACTCCCAGGAGCCTGGACAGGTTCCCAGCCCCGTGTGACTAGCAGCATGAGTAAGTGCGGAGCTGGCTCTCCAGGTGGATACCTGGCTTGGGTGCAAATGCCTGGAAAGGGGCTGGCAAGTCCATCCCTGAGGGCTGGGGCCAGGGCCACCTGCCAGCCCCAGGACACAGAGTATTCATATATCACTCACACTGAGTGTCAGTTTCTAAATCACTCACACGGAGCTTCAGTTTCCCCCTCCATAAGGTGGCCTCTAGCACCAACCTACTAGGTACAAGGAGTAAATGAGATGCCTCCTTTGTATGCACTCTGCTGTAACCCTAGTTCCTAGACCACCACCTGACCTCAGCAAGACCTCCTGAAATACATGCGGAAGTCATCTGCGAAAAGCACCCAGTGCAGGGCCAAAAACCCAATGCCCTCAGCCAGGTGTCCACAGAGCCACACTCACTGCATTTTCCTGCTGCAACTTCTGCTCGCTCTACCTTTCCAACATTATCTGACCATTCTGTTCCTCTCAGAGCTCTGGAAATACACCTCTGGCATACAGGGACCCCCAAACCCCTGTCATTTGCCCCCCAAAACACAATCTACCCTTATCTCTGCCTCTCAAAGTCCAATATTACCATAAGACCCAAACAGGGCCTTCCTTCCAGGAAACTCTCTCCAATCCCCTCACCCTCCTGATCCTTCTTTTTGGGATCCCCGTGGCCTGCTGGCAGCCACCACATCACTGTACCCTAAGTTCTTTTTATTCTTTGAGATGGAGTCTCACTCTGTCCCCCAGACTGGAGAGCAGTAGCCAAGTATCAGCTCGCTGCAACCTCTGCCACACTGGTTCAAGCAATTCTCGTGTCTCAACCTCTCAAGTAGCTGGGACTACAGGAGCCTGCCACCATGCCCAGCTCATTTTTGTATTTTTAGTAGAGATGGAGTTTCACTATGTTGGTCAGGCTGGTCTTGAACTCCTGACTTCAAGTGATCCTCCTGCCTTGGCCTCCCAAAGTGCTGGGATTACAGGTGTGAGCCACTCTGCCCAGCTCTGGAGGCTCTGGTCAGCCCTTAGTGCTCACCACTTGGCATGTCACCCCACAGGGACAGCCCCTGCACAGGGCATGGCCAAAAGCAGAGGAGGGCCATAGCAGGAACAGGACTAGGAACAGGGTTAGGGCAAGCACTGGGCACAGGATGGCAGGGACAGGGCAGGGCATGGCAGGGACAGGGCAGAGGAGGACATGTCCAGGACCAGGTCATGGATAGAGTAGTCCTGAGGTCAGCTCAGGGAAGGCCAGGGCAAGTTTGAGGAGAAGGCAGGGACAAGGCCAAGCCAGGGTAGAACAGTACCAGTGCAAGACCAATGAAGGGTGAGGGTAAGACCAGATCCTGTCCTTCCAGGACAGGAACATGGCAGGTCACAGCTTGGTCAAAGGTAGGGCCAGGGCCAGGAATATGGCAGGACCAGGGACAGGGCAGGGTAGGACTAGAGCCAGGCTATAGAGAGGGCAGAGCAAGTGCCAAGGCAGAGCCAGGTAGTTCCAGGGTTGAGTGATGCAGAACCCTGTGTTTGTATCCTGCCCTGACTCTGCCTTTGTCTTGTCCTAGTCCTGCCCTGGTCCTACCCTTACCCTGGAACCTCCCTGGCCCTGCCCTTTTTCTGGCTCTATCCCTGTCTCAGCCTTGGCCTGGCCCTACAGTGGCCCTGGCAACTCCCTGGCCCCCACTGGCTGTGCCTTGGCCCTGGCCCACACTGTGCTTGCTTGGCCCTGGCCCCTTTTGGCCCAGCATGGCCCTGGACCTGTCCTGGCTATGGTCTGGTGCTGATCATGCCCTGTCCAATCCATGGATCTGATCCTGCCCTTCCCTGGTTCTACCCTGGCAATGTCCTGACCCTCCCCTCCCCTGGCCCTCCCCTGGCCCTCCCTTGGCCCTACGTGTCCTAGTCCGGCCTTGGTCCTGACCTTTTCCTGGTCTTTCCTACCCTGGTCCTGCCTGGCTCTGGTCCTGACTTTAGCCTGTGCTGGCTCTGGTTCTGACCTGGCCCTCCTCTTGCCCTGGCCCCTCCCTGACCCTGCTGGAACAATAGGCACATGCCACTATGCCTGGCTTTTTATTTTATTTTTGTTTATTATTATATTTTTTAGAGATGGGGTCTTGCTACGTTGCCCAGGCTGGAGTGCAGTGGCACAATCTCATTGCAACCTCTGCTTCCTGGGTTCAAGCAATTCTCCCACCTCAGCCCCCTGAGTAGCTGGAATTATAGGTGTCTTCTACCACGCCTGGCTGATTTTTTGTATTTTAGTAGATACAGGGTTTCACTCTGTTGCTCAGGCTGGTCTCACTCCTGACCTCATGATTTGCTCATCTCAGCCTCCCAAATAAAAATTTTAAAATAGGAGTCTGACAGCTCAAGTTTCTCTTGCTTCCCTCCTCTTGCCATGTGATGCCTGCTTTCCTTCCCCTTCCACCCTGAGTGGAAACTTCCTGAGGCCCTCACCAGAAGCAGTTGCTGGTGCCATGCTTCTTGTGCAGCCTGCACAACCAGAAACCAAATGGACCTCTTTCCTTATAAACTGCCCAGACCCAGGCATTCCTTTAGGGCAACACAAATGGACTAATACTACGTGACTGGAAATATAAGATAAGAACAATGAGTCCACTACTCTGGGATCCTCCCATTTGGCAGTTATCTCATTCTGCACTGGCTGCCAAGACAACTGAACCTGGATGCCATTTCTAGCAACATTGAGGATCTCCATCATTCACCCCACCTGTGGCTCCCCCAGGAATCTGGCAGGCCTCTACTAAATGTTGTGCCCTTTCTGAAGGATGCCTCCAACCAACATTCCTGCCCTCTCATCCACCTGCCTGCTTCCTATTCATCCCTCAAGACCCACCTCCAGCAGCAAGCACTATCTTAAGTGTTTCTTTTCCTGGGTTCCTTGGGGCCTTGTAAATCCCTGTAGCAGTGTTAACCATGTTCAGTTATAAGTGTCCATTTACAAGCATGTCCTGCAGGGGCTTATAGCTAGGGGAGATAAAGACACAGGATTCTGCCACAGATCCTGTGCTCCACCAAGCCTCGCACAGCCAGGAACAGCCTGAGTGGTCAGTGGATGTTTAGTGACATGAAGGGAAGAGAGATAAAGAAAAGAGAGAAAGGAGAGAGTATGGAGGAAATAGGTACAAGGAAGGGAGGAAAGACAAAGAGAAGATGGAAGAATAAAGAGTGAATGAGCGAGGAGGAGGAGGAAGGAAGAAAGCAACGATAAAGGAGGGATGAGAGGAAGAAGAAGAGTAATGGTAAGTCATAATTACAGCAAAGCTAAAATCCTTATACTCTACTTTTAGATTTTCTTGTGATTTCTCCCTGATTATTCCCATTAGTCACCTTGAACTGGGGTAGTGGGGGTGGGCAGCATCGAGGACAGAACCAGAATCAGGACAGAATCAGAATCAGGACAGAATCAGGACACAGAACCAGAGCTTCCGTGTGCAGCTCCTCTGCTCCGGTGTCGGGTGGATTCTGTCGGTTTGCTGGTGACCTCCACACCATCCCCAGCACACAACTTCTCTCCCCTCTGAATCATTCATCTTCCTCTCTGGCCTGTGGAAAAAATAACTTCTATTTCCTATAAGAGCCTCTCTAAAAAGGGATTTCCTATCAGAGTTTTTTTCCACTGTGCTCTCTGTCCCAGAACAACCAGGCCCTGGAGAGGTGAGTGGGCTAAATACAGGAGCCTTAGGAACAGTGTCACACCAGACCCAGAGCCAACCGTGGACTTGCCTCACCCACCCCCTGGGCTCCACTCTCACATTGGTCCCCTCAACAGATCACCCTGGTGAATTTCCTGAAAGGCTCCATGATCTCTCCCTTTAGTCCATCCCTCCTAGGGTTTTCAGGCAGTTCATCCCACATGTCTGTGCCTGACTGAATCTTAATTGAAAAAGTTTGGTTCTCTCTCTGTCCTGTACTGTGGGGGCCCCATAGGTGCAGCAAATCAAGGGAGTGACTGGGCTGTGCCTGGGCCTGAGTGTCAGGAAACCACTGACCCCAGCACTGAGAGAAGGTCTAGTGGTGGTATGGCCAAACGCCACATTCCAGCCCACACACATCTCAGCGCCACTCCAGGCACAATGCCATTGCAAACGAAAGTGTTTGCTGTCTCCTCAAAGCTCACCCACCACTGTCTCCTAAAAATTTCTTCTGGAAGGATAAAGCAAGGCAGCCTTGGTTGAGACAACAGCACACCTCTCTGAGCTCAGCTCCCCAAAGACAAATCCTATTTCCTCTTATCTGAGTTTTGACAGGTGAGCCTGGACACAGGATCCAGATATCTCAGACCTGTTCATCTTTCTGTGTAGTCCGCTAACTAAGAACTCTTCCTGCCCTCAAAGGGAGACTTTCTCTCCCAGATTTCATGCACGTGGGAGGCCTCATTCTTCACGTTCAAGGTTCATTAATTGTCTATGATAAGTAAAACTCAGGGCAAAGGGAGAGGAGGGGACTCCAGGGAGATACTGAGGAGGAGGAAGAGGGGGAAGATGACAAGTGCAGAGGGTGAAACACGTGTCCTCTACTTACTTCTCATTTCCAGTCCTTCCTACCTTTTTCCTACTCTCCTCTCCCATAACACAACCTGTGTCCCTCCTCTTCCCCTATTTAAAAAAAATGTAAGTCTTACTATTATTTAGATGTGGTGAGTCCAAAAGATCAGGAGATGACCTCTAATGAAAAGAGTCTGTAGGCCAGGCACAGTGGCTCATGCCTGAAATTCCAGAACTTTGGGAGGCTGAGGCAGGAAGATCACTTGAAGCCGTGAGTTTGAGACCAGACTGTGCAACATAGGGAGACCCCATTGCTACAAAAAAAGTTTTAAAAATTAGCCACTCATGGTGGCTGTAGTTTCACCTACTTGGGAGGCTGAAATGGGAGGATCGCTTAAGCCTGGGAGGTCAAGGCTGCAGGGAGCTATGATCAAGCCACTGAACTCCAGCCAAATGACAGAGCCAGACTCTGTCTCTGAAAAAAAAAAAAAAAGAAAGAAAAAATAGGTTTTTATTCACCATTCCCAAGAGAAGGTACACCCTGACATGCCAGGAAGCACCCGGGGTCAGGCAGGAGGCAAAAAAAACAAGGGGAGAACATGAGCAGAGACTTCATTGTGGCTTTTGTGGTAAGGAACAGTCAAAGCGAGGCAAGCAGCCTTACGATTGGCCAGTTTGAATAATTTCAGTGGGCTCTTGGCTGTAAGGGCGGCCCTGAGCTATCAGGTCCCTGGCCCAGGTTTAATTAGGGCAGGAGAATATTGGCATGGTCTGAGTTCAGTAAAGGAGGTGATGGGAAGCATGAACTTTGGGTGGAATCCTTTGATATCTAGAATTAGCAAATTCTGGAGGGGCAGAGTCTCCTGTTGAGTGAGGCCCTAGATGCCAGAGCATCAAGAACACAGGAGGTAAAAAATATAGTTCCTACATTCTCCACCTGGAGTTCACACAAGTGGGCTCCCAAAGAACCAAAGTTCTGCCAAGCTGGGGAAGGGGTGAGGGCAGAGGTGGGGGAGGAACAAGGTGAAAGGTAGATTCAGTTCCTCCTGGCCTGGGGGAAAGCAGGATCCAGATGACTGAGCCCAGCCATCTTTGAAACAAAAAACTGATGGCCAGGTGTAGTGGTTCATGCCTGTAATCCCAGCACTTTGGGAGGCTGAAGCAGGTGAATCACCCAAGGTCAGGAGTTCAAGACTAGACTGACCAACATGGTGAAACCCTGTCTCTACTAAAAATACAAAAATCAGCTGGGCATGGTGGTGTGTGCCTACAGTCCCAGCTATTTGGGAGGCTGAGGCAGAAGAATTGCTTGAACCTCGGAGTGGAAGTTGCAGTGAGCCGAGACTACACCACTGCACTCAAACCTGGGTGACAGAGCAAGACTCTGTCTCCAAAAAACAAACACCAAAGCAAAATTCAAAAGATAATAATAATTGTGTACTTTTTCCTTTTTGTAATACAGACCTAATAAGACTGGATCTTGATCTTAAAAATAACTAAAAAGTATCAAAATTATAAGTCTTACACATTTCTGTGGGCTTGAAAAAAAATAGAACATAGATTGATCAAGGTAGTCAATAAAATGCACAAACTCTTAATCAGTAAAGGGTTCATCAGAAACGTAGTAATACTAGGAATGAAAGAGGGCTAGAACTGCAGGCTTTTAAATGCAAAAGCTAATAAAAAGTCTTATTTTGGTTGTGAATCTTGGCCTAAAAATATTATACACATCATCTTCTGGTTCCTTTTCCTGTTGCAAAGATGTGGTGACAAACCAGATTTGCTTATGCAGTTGACAATACTCTTGAAAATGGGAGCAGAGAAATAAAATGAAGGAAATACGATTTACTTAATCATCTCAGAAATTGGAATTTATTGCCCTGTGCCTCTTGTGTATCTACGGACTAACATGTGAGAGATACAAAATGGCTGGTGGCTATCAGTATTTTATTCAATGATTCATTTTTTGATTCAGTGAATAGTGACAACACATTAACAATATCATAAAAACACAGCTACTCAAGTATCTAAATAATTATGCAACTGGCAGGACACAGTGGCTCATGCCTTTAGTCCCAGCACGTTGGGAGGCTGAGGTAGACCAATCATGGGGTCAAGAGATCAAGACCATCCTGGCCAACATGATGAAACCACATCTCTACTAAAAATACAAAATTTAGCTGAGCATGGTGGCTCACGCTTGTAATCCCAGCTATTTGGGAGGCTGAGGCAGGAGAATCACATGAACCTCGGAAGCGGAGGTTGCAGTGACCTGAGATCGAGTCACTGCACTCCAGCCTGAGTGAAAGAGCAAGACTGTTGGAGGGGGAAGGCAGGGATACACCACATTAACAAGTAGCCTCCGATGCCTCTGTTCTGTTCCATTGGTCTATTTCTCTGTTCTGGTACCAGTACCATGCTGTTTTCATTACTGTAGCCTTGTAGTATAGTTTGAAGTCCGGTAGTGTGATGCCTCCTGCTGTGTTCTTTTTGCTTAGAATTGACTTGGCTATGCGGGCTCTTTTGGTTCCATATGAAGATTAAGGTGGTTTTTTCCAGTTCTGTGAAGAAGGTCATTGGTAGCTTGATGGGGATAGTGATGAGTCTGTAAATTAATTTGGGCAGTATGGCCA
>CM052653.1:125945552-125969257 GCA_028533165.1 Leontopithecus rosalia | reverse complement strand
AGAAGAAGAAGAAGAAGAAGAAAGGAAGGAAGAAAAGAAAGAGAGAGAAAGAAAGAAAATCTAGGGCTGGGTGCAATGGCTTATGTCTATAATCCCAGCACTCTGGGAGGCCAAGGCTGAAGGATCACTTGAGCCTAGGAGTGCAAGAGAACCTAGGGAACATAGTGAAATCCCATCTCTACAAAACAGAAAAAATAAGCTAGGCATGGTGGCACACACCTGTGAGGTCAAGGCAGCAGTAAGTTTGATCGTGCCACTGAACTCCAGCCTGGGTGACAGAGTGAGATCCTGTCTAAAAAAAAAATTGGATCTTACACTATAGGAATTCTGCCTTTTCCAAACATTTAACCAACTCTTCTTTTGGGTTTGTAGTAAAGAGGTAATTATGGGAAAAATTGACAGTGGTGAATAGGGGCTTTGGTGGTAGGGATAATCAGGGTGTTGAGAATCGAAATGCCAGAGGTACCTAGGGGCAGGCAGAAATGACCTTATCAACTCTTGCTTCTTTTCTCATCTAAGGAGCGACAGAAGGTGACCCATTTCCAGTTCTTGAGCTGGCCAGACTATGGAGTCCCTTCCTCAGCAGCTTCCCTCATTGACTTCTTTTTTTTTTTTTGAGATGGAGTTTCGCTCTTGTTACCCAGGCTGGAGTGCAATGGTGTGATCTCGGCTCACTGCAACCTCCACCTCCTGGATTCAGGCAATTCTCCTGCCTCAGCCTCCTGAGTAGCTGGGATTACAGGCACGCGCCACCATGCCCAGCTAATTTTTTGTATTTTTAGTAGAGATGGGGTTTCACCATGTTGACCAGGATGGTCTCGATCTCTTGACTTCGTGATCCACCCGCCTCGGCCTTCCGAAGTGCTGGGATTACAGGCGTGAGCCACCGCGCCCAGCCCCTCCTTGACTTCTTGAGAGTGATTAGAAACCAGCAGAGTCTGGCTGTGAGCAACATGGGAGTACGCTCCAAAGGGCAGTGCCCTGAGCCGCCCATTGTGGTCCATTGCAGTGCAGGCATTGGCAGGACACATAATGCACCTAATGCAGCTCTTGGTGTCTGCAGAGGCAGTCGGGTGGAAAAGGAACAAAGCTCTTAGCCCACATCTATGATTGGAGAAGGAAGTCACCTGCTCCCTTGGTGGTGAATTGCCATGAAAAACCCCTCTTTTAATGTCCTTTTGGTGGACCAAGTAATGGCCGGAATGTATATTTCACAAGCCAAGTCCTCTGGGGGTTGATGTTTTATACACCCCATCATAACGCTGACCCTGCCACATTGTTAGCACTGTCACTGCGGGTATCCCAGGGAGCTCAGCTAGGCTGCTGCTTCCTTCTCATTAAGCCCTCCCTGGAGGGGCTCCCCACTGTAGGGTCCAGACCCACTAGGGTTGTAGGATGTCCCCTATCGCTGTGCTGAGGCACAGGATCCAAAAAATAAAGAGACAAGACACAGAAGGACGAAGAAAGCTCAACTGGGCTCAGGGGACCACGTCACCTACAAGCGGAGACAGGTGATCCCAAACGTCGAGAAGTGTCTGTATTTATTTGGTATAGGTTAGGGGGCAGGGTAGTGAGTGCGTAATCTTAAGGATAGTGATAGGGTGAAGACATTCAAGTGAGCTATAAGCAAGGGGCCCGCCCTATTAGGTTACAAAGCGAGGAGGCAGGCCGTGCGCAACAAGGGGTTCACCCCCATTAGGTCACTAAGGAGGGCGCAGTGTGCATCATCTCTTACCCATAGGCAGACTCCTTCTAAGGGTATCTGTAGGAGGATGCTTTGATTCACCACAGCAGCGACAGAGCTGACGGGGTCTGCCGCCACCTGCTGGCAGCTTCCAGTGATTTCTATAGGAGGATGCTTTGAGTCAGCACAGTAGCTAGAGATTTGACAGGTTTTACAGCCACCGAGGCGTGATTATACCAGAGGGGTTTTAAGCCCTCAGATGCTCACAAGCTGGCCCCTGAGGCCAGCTTTCCACAAGAACTGGATGCAAGGTACTGCAACTCCTTTTCAGGAGGAGTGACTCTTGCTTCAAGCCTGCCATACAGAGGGTATCTTTACGATACCAAACGCTTCTGCCTGGGCTGCAAATCTTGTCCTGGTATAGCTGTTTTTTCCTTAAATCATGCTCTGCACCGTGTCTCCTCTAGACATTCCTCCGACTATAAGCAAGATATGTTTGTTTATGTATAGCTGTTTATCCTTTAATTCATGCTCTGTGCCGTGTCTGCTCTAGACAGTCCTCTGACTATACACGAAGATATATATATATATAAAACTGAGTAGTTAAGATATTCTTTAGGCACTAATTGTTCTGACTACAAACTAATACACGATTATATATAAAGGATTATATGAAGGAAATAACTGAGAAGTAACACTATAAACTAAGATATTCCTCAGGCACTAATTGTGCTGGGAATCTGCTTAGCCCTCCTTCCCCAGATGGGGGTTTACCCACACCCACCGTGTGCTGTGTTCTTCACTTGGGAGCCAGTTAGCAGCTTTTGCCTTGATGGGATGTACATGGCAAGAAATCTTGGCCTTTCTAGTTCAAAAGTCCCTTTGTAAGAAAGTTGGGAATAGGTTTGGGTTAGGCCTCTGAAAAACTTGTGGACTCCTTCCCTTTGCTAGGATTTTATGGGGAAGTTTGATGAGTATCTGCCTTTCTCCCCAGAGAGCTTGACCAAGTTACTTATTCTAGAGGTCCGGAGTGCCAAGCACATTTATAAGTAGGGCATGTATTCCAGTCCTTTCTGTCATTCTGTGTGTGTGCATGTGTGTATGTGCACTTGGGTGTATGGGTCCATATGTAAGTGTGTATATAACATATATGTATAGTATGTGACATTACATTCCATAAATGCATATACACACAGATAGAAGTTCCTGGGTCCTTCGTGTTGCAGTCAGGACTCCTTGCTTCTTGGACCCTACGATTTATCCTGGACTACTTGGGTACTTGGGTGGTCGTGTCTCCTGTTGTCAGGCTACGGCGTGGTGGAAGAGGACACACACACATACACACACATCTCTGCCATGTTCCTGCCACAAGGCCTCATCCTTAAGTAATGATTTATTTCCCTCCAGTTGCTACCTGTTGGAGCCAAGAATATTAGTTTGTGGTGACACTGGGTTAACTCCGCATGGATTGCCCTTATCTGATTATTTTTCTGTTTAGTTGGCCAAGTTGAGGAACAGACCTCTCTGCTTTCACTGTCCCAGGGATGGGAGATAGGCCTGGAAGGAGAGCTCTTGTCGCTGCTCGCCAGCCTGTGTGTGTTTCCAAGCCAGTGCCAAGAGCCGTGGGGAGGGGGTCGTCCCTGCCGGCAGGGCGGCTCATTTATCTCACCGAGCTGTCTGTTTCAGTAGGTTTTGGTGGCGAACTGGAGAAGGGGCAAGCAGGAGACCTCCGCTTCTGCCGTGTCATTTTTTTTTTTGAGACGGAGTTTCGCTCTTGTTACTCAGGCTGGAGTGCACCGGCACGATCTCAGCTCACTGCAACCTCCGCCTCCTGGATTCAGGCAATTCTCCTGCCTCAGCCTCCTGAGTAGCTGGGATTACAGGCCCACACCACCATGCCCAGCTGATTTTTTTGTGTGTTTTTAGTAGAGACGGGGTTTCACCATGTTGACCAGGATCAATTCTCACACTGTATGCATGACAGACAAGGTAAGAGATAGACAAGTTGGGCAGGACTAGGGTCAAGGGCATTGTGCTTTACAGGTGGCCAGCAAGAAAAGATACAGGCTAGGTAGGCTCATACACGCAATTGTGTTAACATGAGAAATCGGGCATCACATTAACCTCCCCTCCTCTCTTCAGAATCCTACGTTCAAAAACACTGCTATATGAAAAAGTTGCCTTTCCTTTGCCTGGCCCATCTCTAGGTCAGAACTTCTTCCGTCACTCACCCTAGCCTCCACCTCATCCTCACCTGTCTGACGATGTTCTGGATCAGGGTGTCCACGGTAAAGGCAATGTAGGCATGAATGGTGACCATCTCTCTCGGCGAATCTTCATACTGTGATGAGTCTATGTTGCCATTAGCAGGCTCTGCACCATGTCCAGAGAAGCTGGGTTATAATCTTCTACATCAACATCCGCTGTGGGAGAGATGGCATAAGTGAGGCCTTACCCTGCTAAGAAAAAGACTAGAGACAGGGTGCAGTGACTCACGTCTGTAATCCCACCACTTTGGGAGGCCGAGGTGGCGGATCACAAGGTCAGGAGTTCAAGACCAGATAGGCCAATATGGTGAAACCCCGTCTCTACTAAAAAATACAAAAATTAGCTGGGCATGGTGGCTCATGCCTGTAATCCCAGCTACTTGGGAGGCTGAGGTAGGAGAATTGCTTGAACTGGGAGCCGGGAGGCGGAGGTTGCAGTGAGCCGAGATCGCGTCATTGCAAATCAGCCTGGGATACAGACAGAGCGAGACGCCATCTCAAAAAAAAAAAAAAAAGAGTCCAGGGCTAATCCCACAGCTGGCCTAAATGGCATTTGAAAGTATGAATGCTAGGTACTCAAAACATACTCACTCATTCCAACGTAAACAGATGAAATCTGACTGGTGACTACAATCACCAGCACTGTCTATCAGAGAGTGACTCTGCAACTTTTAACAGTGGCTTCTAACATGACCATGCTAGAAAGATACTTCTTTATGGTACTGCTGGACTATTTCAGGAGAGGAAAATCTCTTAGGGAAGCCAGTCCTTCAAAGAGCTGTCGGCTCCTCTGCTGACGTGAACTTGCTTTTCCGGCTACACAAGAGCATTCCTCACATGGGCCACTTGCTCATAACGCTATTTCAATGAAGCATAAAATACAGATGAGAAAAGGAAAAAAAAAAGCAGTCCGGGCGTGGTGGCTCACGCCTGTAATCCAAGCACTTTGGAGGCCAAGGCAGGCAGATCACCTGAGGTCGGGAGTTCAAGACCAGCCTGACCAACATGGGTAAACCCCGTCTTAAAAAAAAAAAAAAAAAAAAAAAAAGAGAAAAGGCAGACACAGCCATACTCCAGTACTGGGAAACTTCTTGGGAACAGAAAAATAGGAGTGTAAATTAAATCTTCATGAATAACGAAGTAATTTGTCGGTCCTTTGTTTAAACGATTGGTTATCAGAGTATTGCTTATGTTTCATTTCTTGATCATAGGTACATCCAGTCTGTAAAAATTTACTAAGTCGCACAGTTCTGATTTGGATACTTTTATATATATATATATATATATATATATATATATATATATATATCTTACTTTTTTTTTTTGGTAGAGATGGGGTCTCACTTATTAACCAGGCTGCTCTCAGGCTCCTAGCCTCAAGTGGTCCTCTCACCTTGGCCTCCCAAAGTGCTGGGATTACAGGTGTGAGCCACTGTACCCGGCTTATATACTGCACTTCAATAAAAAGTTTACTCAAATGAAAAAAGTTATGAAACCAACTATCTGTCATTGACTAGTTACTTACTAGCCATGCTTGTGCTGGGGAAAAGAGGCTAGGAGCAAAACTAGGAGCACAACTAGCAAAAATCCATGTATGCAAAGTGTGACAAATTCATTAAAGACAGGCAAAACAGGATAATTAGTTTAAAATAAGCAACTGGCTTGAATTTCATCACAGAGTATCACATTGTTCAGGTCCATAAAATAGGTATCGGCCATAGACTCCAAAATATACCACTGCTATGAAAACTGCCTTTTTGCCAGAGTAAGCTTTGAGTCCAAACCACAGACGTGTCCAAACAAGCTGTAAATGTGAGGGTTGGCATTATCACACAAGACATTATGTAAGCCTCAAACCAGGCTAAGTCAGTGGTCAAGCCAGGAACAGGCCATTTTATTTCTAATTTCTGCCCAAGTAGATGGAATCATTATAATCAGGTCTAAAATTTATCTCTTTCAAGCTAGGACTGCTCCAGACAAAAGCTTTTAGAACTAATTTCCAGTGTCATTAGCTCTTCAACAGATAGAAGGCTAGGGCCACATCTGGGCTTTCTTAAAAAAAAAAAAAAAAAAAGATACACTCCTCAGACTGGCAATTTCTCTAGGAGCCCAGAAGAAATACTTTATGAAAAAGCTTTGGCTCACAGCTCAAGTACTTAATTTATGAAGCGAACTGGAAGCAGGCAGCACAAAATTACACAAAGCACATGACAGGGTCCTGAACCCTTACTTATGCCCTCTTCCTGAGTTCTACATTTTTTTAATGACTTTTAAAAATTTTATTTTACTTTAGGTGCATACTATATCTGGCATTTCTCCCCATGTTATCCCTCCCCACCCTCCCCTCCCTCCCTACCCTCCGCTGACCGTCCCCTGCCCCCTCAACTGCCCCCAGTGTGTGATGTTCCTCTCCCTGAGTACACATGTTCTCGTTGTTCAACACCCACCTATGAGTGAGAACATGCGGTATTTGATTTTCTAGTCTTGTGTCACTTTGCTGAAAATGATGGTTTCCAGATTCATCCAAGTTCCTACAAAAGACACGAACTCATCGTTTTTTATGGCTGTGTAGTATCCCATGGTGTATATGCACCACATTTTCTTTGTCCAATCTATCATTGATGGGCATTTGGGTTGGTTCCAGGTCTTTGCTATTGTACACAGGGCTTCAATGAACATATGTGTGCATGTGTCTTTATAATAGAACGATTTATAGTTCTTTGGATGAGTTCTACATTCTCATTCATGTTCTGCCTGTTCTCCATGTCTCACATTGCCTCTTGAGTTCCAGTCCCCTTTCCATAAACCATTTCTACATATTAGGAAGGAGCCATAAACCCTACTGGTTCAACAAAAGTCCTGCTCAAACATATGAGAATCTGTTATAAGCACTAGGAACTTATGTTGTCATGGATGGAAATGGACTGTGACATTTTAGTCCCTATCTGTACTTTGAAACAGCTGGCAGTAACTTGGAAATCTGCCATTTGAGAAATTAACTGTGATTTCTCAAACTGCCATTTAAGAAATTAACCCTTCCCTGGTGTGTCTACACTACCAACCACTGACCAGACATGCATGATCTAAGCCCTGCGTAGAATACTTTGCACAAAGCAATACCATAAGGCAACTAGAACCTCCGTTTTTCAGATAAACAGATTCAGACAGTTTAACTGAGGTTAACACAACCAGTGAACGGCAGAGCCACGATCTGAACCCCACACAGACTCTAAGGCCTGTGCTCCATTAATGAAAGAAGCAGTCCCAAGTCTAGGTAGCTCTGAGGTCCTCAACCTCACACATCCTCTGTAAATCAGAGGTCTAAGCACGCACTAGGTTTAGAGACGTAGTTAAATGGCCGGGCTGTCGCTCCTGTCTCACTTTATGCCCTGCACTTCCCATGCATTCTCTCTCTCAGTTTTCTTCAATTTGCCATTCAGCTTGGGAACAAATCCACAGCAGCTTCAGGCAGCGGATCTCGTGCAGTCGTATAAAAATATACCAGTTGTTATTAACATAGAAGAGGTTGTATACTTCATCCATTCCTCTTAATTTGTGTTACTAAACTGCTGTGTTACTAAACTGTAACCTGGACTTAGGGGGACAGACCCCAACAGCATCGTGCTGCTCAGCTGCCCCTGTGGCTTCATCCACATCCATCCCTTCTTCTTCCTCTTCCTCCACATCCGAGAAATTACCTCTCTGGGCAAAGAGCAAATCTGGAATAAAATGATGCATGCTTTATCTTATACTTTTTTTCCTTCTGAATGCTTGTCTGCCTCTTCACATGGTGGATAATGAGAGCAGCAGCATCTTCCAGTATTTGCTTGCATTCATACGCAAACAAGAGGTAGGGCCCAACAGAAACACCTGCATTCTCTTCTGTAGCCTGCTCTTGCCTCTGATGGGACAGAGACACAAAAGTATTCTGTGAGATGGCTACAGCAACAACATGCCTACGGGACCACACCAGCCATGCACCCCATTATCCACCAGAGTGTCTATATTTTTCTAATCAAAAACTCAGGACCTGGGGCTGGCTCACACCTATAATCCCAGCACTTTGGGAGGCCGAGAAGGGCAATCACTTGAGGTCAAAAGTTTGAGATAAGCCTTGCCAACATGGTGAAACCCTGTCTATACTAAAAATGCCAAAATGAGCTGAACATGGAGGTGGGTGCCTGTAATCCCAGCTACTCGGAATGCTAAGGCAGGAGAATCACTTGAACCTGTGAGGCAAGGTTGCAGTGAGCCAAGATTGTGCCACTCCACTCCAGCCTGGGCAGCGGAGTAAGACTCTGCCTCAAAACCTCATCTTAAAAAAAAAAAAAAGAAAAGCAGGCACATCCCTTGTTCAGAAACGGCCACTGTAGTAAGCCTGTGAACCTTCCACTGGTGGCTTTAAGCTGCCAACTACGCCCCATTTCTAGAATAGCCTTTGCTCTTCCACACACAACCTTTCCATCTCCCAGCCTGCATGGAGGGGGCCTGGCTGCCCACACACCCACTCTCACTTCTCACGGCCAGCCTGGGTTTGCAGATAGCTGGGCTGCTCTGTCCCCAGCTTGCCCTGCGCCTGGCATGGCTCCATGAGATTCTGTGGAATGCCCCCTCGACTCGTGGAAATCATTCACCAAGTACGATGGGGTGGGATTCCACGTAAGTGGCAGACCATCATATTGCAAAGCAGGCCCACCCCTAGGCTGGCCTTGGTTGAGGGGAAGGAGGACTCTTTTCGGGGGTGCTTTGCAGGGCAGTACTGCAGCTGCAGCGTGAATGCTCTTGGACAGCTGAAAACCTTGGCCTGCTTGGGGGTGGCCAGTGCTCCTGGTGTCTGCTCCACCTGACTGGTGCAGGAGGCTGGCTGCCAGTGCCGGGGCTGGGAAACTCCTGTGCTTGTGGCGCAGGCTTGGGGAGCTCTCCCAGATGTGGGCCCTCCCCTCTCAGAGGAATGTTTCACATTACCCGAAAAAACTGGAAATCATCCTTGGTTGAAATAAACACACTGAGACTAAGAATTGAAGCAATGCGGTTTGAAGAAGCACTTTTTTCCTATTATTTTCCGCTGTCAACTTTCTAGCTCCGGCACGGCGAAGTCGGCATTTCGGAACACAAGACTGAGCCTGGGCTCCATGGCTTCTGTGGATTTGGCATCGTGAAATGGCAGCTGTCAGCCCTGGGTGGGCGGCTGCTGAGGAGGTGCAGCAGGCATGGGACTGGGCCTTTGAGCCAGCTCCAGCTGCCCTCAGGTTTTACTTTCCAAGCCGTTGGCCCCTGGAACATGCCAGTGCACACTGCTGTGTCCTGGGGCTAAGCCGCTGCCTTTAGGGAGAGGTGGTGTCCAGCTTGCCCTGAGAGATGTGCCTGACCGGAGCCTTCGTGGCTGCAGCCCACAGTGAACGTTAATGTTTCCAGACAGTTTCCAGCAGCTGCCCGGCAGTGTGTGTGAGAGCAGGAGACGTCCTGGAGGAAAGGGACTAGGGATGTTTTCTCGGAGGTTCTCCTCCCTGGAATCAATTGTCACGTGTCCAGAAGGTGAGAGAGGGTGGCCCGCCTGGTTCCAGTTTGGGAACAGGATGGAGCCAACTCCTCTTTCCAGAACTGTGGGCCCCGCTCTTTCAAGCTAACACTTCCCCTCCCTCATGTCACTGAGGAAAGAGCTGCTGTCACCTCCAATGTCCCAAAGGTCCCTGGCCTCCACTGGCTGCCATGGCAGGGGTCCATTCTGGCAGGGGCTTCCCCACATGGCTGTTCCTTCTCTGAACCTACACCCCAACACCCAGCCCGTGGCACCTGCAAGGGGGACCTTGCCAGCTGCGAAACCCAAAGGGTGGCCTCCATCATCTGCCAGGACCCAGGAAAGCTTCCTCCCCGAACCTGCTGAAAATTGCCAGTTTTTAAATGGATGGGGTTCTTTTACGGGTTCAACCTCTCTGCTAATACTTTTGTATATTTTCCCTACAGTTTATATTTTTTAGGCTGTTTTCTCAAGGTATCTCCAGATTCCACACATCTATTTTATATAGCAAGTTCTTACGTTGTGTGTGTGACTCCCTGGTATGTATCTGCACCAGTCTGAGCCTCCGAGTTGCTCTTCCCTCCGGCCCTGACTCTCAGACTCACCGATGTGATGTGTGGGACACTTCTTACCCAGGTAGCCTTGGGCGCTCCCTGTCACCATGCTGACAGCTGTTCAGTAGCAGCCAAGACTGCTGCTGGCTGGAGGCGGTTCAGGCTTCAACTGCAGTGTGTTGATGTGGTGAGCGTGCTAGACAGATCCTAGGTTGGCTTTTCTGACCATGTGCTTGTGTTTCACAGATTCCCCCCCCGCCCTCCCCTCACCGCCGGCGCCATCCTATAGTGTTATCTTCCTGTGTGTTCCTGAGCTTCTGGGCAGCTGGGCCTGCCTGGGGAAATGCTGCAGGTGGGAGCGGATACAGAGACCCAGTGTGCACCACTGAGCATCCACCACGGCAGGGCAACTGGAGGACGCCAGGGGGCGCCCAGTGACTCTGTCCTTTTATATCACAGCAGTGCCTGTGCAGACCTTCAAGTTATATTTTGGAATTGTAATACTAAAGGAAGAAACTAATTTGTATAATATTCCACCTTGAGATTCAGTTATAATCACTTATAATGGGGCTCACCCCAAGGGCTTGGAGGGTCGGGGAGGGCTTATTGGTGTTGGGGGACGAGGGGCTCTCAGACCTTCCAGCCTGGTGCTTCTGGTTGTCCCTGCTCTGGGGCGGGTGTATCAGGATGGCTTTGCCAGCAGGGGAAGCTTTGGGAGGCCCCAAGGATCTTGGCCAAGCTGCAGTTGTGGGCTGGGGGCACCGAGGTGGGAAAACCGGGAGCTGGAGACTCCCTGTGTCTGGATAACCGCCCCCCGCCCCAATCCAGCCACAAAGAACAGGCATCCCTCCTTCCGCCAGCTGTGCCATGCCCTGCCTGAGTCACAGGCTTGTTTATCTCCTGCCCGGACTGACAGCTCAGACCCAGCTGGGGACACCCCCAGCCATCAGTGGAAAACACACAAGAATGATTAAGACCGAATGTCTTCCAATGGTGGGGTTTGGGGTTCCAGAAAGGATTCCCAGACAGAGCAGGCCAAGGTCTGGCAGGTTTTTCTCTTCAGGAGACACAGATTCAGTGAGGCTGTGGGTTCCTGAAGTCACACAGCGTGGCAGTGGTGGCAGAGCTGGGCCAGGGACTGGCTCAGTGTGTGGGTCAGGAGCAAGTCGACAGCCCTGCTCCCCACCCCTTGGAAGGGGTTGCCACCAGGGGCAGTTTGACTAAGACCTGGGAAGCCATGACTCAGAGTGTGGGTCCCCAGGGTCTCTTTGGGCCAGCCAGGCTGCTGCAGACACAGAGAGGAAGCACGCCTGATGCTCCTCCACCCTCAGGCTGCGCAGCGGGGCCGGGACTTATGCTAGCTTGCTGAGTGACTTGCTTTCCTGCGTGACCTCTGGCAGGCTGCCCTCTCTGTGCAAAGCCACCACCAGGACCTGGTCAAGGCTCACTCCCTCTTCCATCTGCTCAGGGTGGCTTAGAGCTTGGAGGTGAGCAGTCAGGGCCTAGGATGCCCTGTGTCACCAGAGCATGTGGCCTTGGGCCAGTTACTTCCTCTCAGAGCCTTGAGCTCCTCCTCTGAGGATGGGGCTGTTGGTGTCAGATGAGGTGAGCACATGGAGTTGGGAGCAGCAGGGCATACCCTGCAGGCAGCCACCCTGGCCAAGCTCCCTTCATCCCTTCCAAGTCCTGGACAGACGCTCATCACCAAGGGGTTCAGCCTCTGATACGGTTTCTTGGTCTCAGTCCCTAAGGAGTGATTTTCAGTGGTGTCCCTTCTGTCCCCAGCATACATCCCGCCAAGTAGCCACAGCTGCCGCATGCGGGCTCCAGGGTCCCACTCGCCTTTTGTCCAGCGATGCCATATGCGGAAGAGTAGAATGTGAGCGGTGGCCCCAGTAGGCTGCAGGGCGACCTCTGAACCTTAGCACCTCCCACCTGGAGAAGGGGCATTACACCTTCCAGGGGGACGCTAAGGAGGAAACTGTCAACGGCTGAGTCCAAGGCTCACAACCAGAGGGCAGGTGGGATCTGAGGCTGGGCCTGGGAGAACAGTGTGTGCCCCCTCCCCAGCCTCTCCACCCCCGGCCAGACCAGGACGTTCTTCAAAGCACCTTCATGCCCATCTGTTCCCTGCTGTGGGCACCACATTCTCCATGGGACTAGATTTTATAGGAGGGGAAGGGGCTCTGGGTAGGCAGGTACCAGGTTCCTAGACCACAGATCAGCATGGTAGGAACCTGGCTCTGGGGCTGGTGGTGGGGAAGGGACCACCCTGAGGCAGTGGGAATTAGCCCGGCCCCTTCTCTGGGCACAGAGCTAAAGGGACACATGGGGACATAGAAGGGCACAGCTGGCCAGCCTGCTCTTCCCCTCTCTGCCTGGTTTTTGCAGAAGAGTCAACAGATACATCAGAGAGGGCCAGGGAGCTGCCCACAGGGGCCCAGCCCCCATCACTCTAGGGGACAGTCCCTGCAAGTGACATCTGCAAGGTGGGCAGGTCTCTGAGGACCTCGGAGTGGGGCCCCAGGGAAAGCTGGGTGCCTGAGCTGGAGGCAGGCAGTAAGTAAGGGCCAAGCTGTACCCCTGCCCAGAAAACCTTCCTGCCCCAGAACCCAGCCTTCTGCAGACAGGTCTCCCAGGGTAGCACCCTCTGGCTCCCGAGGCCTGCTCTCACAGACTCACTTGCTGCTCTGCTCCCAGCAGATCTGCCCCAGGGAGCAGGTGAAAAGCCTCTGCCTGTTGAGATGCTGCGCAGTGGAGATGGGGGCAGAGGGGTCAGGAAAAGAGTTTCTGACTTTAAGATTCTCCAAATCCAAGAAGAAGTCACACTGTGCTTTGGAATGGTAGATGCTCATTTATGTAAAATAATAATAAATGTTACATAAACTGTTAGAATAAAAAAATACTTTTTCTGATGGGGAGAAGGTCCCCAGCCTGCCGCTGGATGGGGAGAGGGGGTTAGCACCATTAGGGCGCAGGAGGCAGGAGCTCCACCACAGCCCATGGTGGGCACTGAGGTCTGTTGGTCGGTCTGTGCATCCTGATGCGGTCAGCGGCGGGCAGCCCGCTGATGGCCTCGGGAGGGGGCGCCATGGCTGGGCGGAGGGCATGAGCGGCAGCACTGGGTGCGGACAGTGGGCAGCTGGCAGCGGCCCAGCAGGCGCAGTGTCTCGCAGAATCCGAATGACAGGCGGTCCCGCTCACAGCCTGGAGTAGGGGGCAGGGGGCATCAGTGGTTTGGGGTACACAGAACCTGGCTCCCCACACCAGTCACCTTAAGGAGTCTCCAGCAGCTCCCTGCTATGCAGAGGGCCCCGGTTTCTGGAGGAGCTCCCGAACCAGAGTCGCACATCTCCAGCTGTGGCTGTCTCTGTCCCACCTTCCCATGGCCTACTCCCAAGACTGGAGAACAGGCGCTGGTGGGCTGAGGTTTCTGGAGGAAAGGGCCTGAGACCCCACCCTGACCCCCTCACAGGCCTGCGGAAGAGCCTGCCTGGGGCAATGCCCCACCACCCCATCTCCATCCTTGCTCAGCCTTGGAATCCCCTGATGGAGCCTGGCACAAAACTGCAGTCCCAGGGGCTGCTGCCAGCCTGCAGTGGCCTCTGCCCCCACTCCTGGCACCTCCCCCTGCATCAGTGCACCTGTCCTACCAGGCCTCTGTGACTCCCTCCAGCCACGGGGGCTGCACTCAGCCTCGGCTTTGGGGTCACAGGGTCCCATCTCCTGGGCCAGCCTTCCACTTCTCAGGGAGGCCATAAAGCCTCGAAAGACTGGACCTTGCAGGCTGTTAGTGGAAATCAGGGGCTGAGGCTTGTCAGGGCTGAGGCTTGGCTGGGCCCTCCTGCCTGTGGTTATCGGAGCTATTTTGGGAAGTGGCTTTTTTCCAGCCTCCTGGCCTTGCTCCTGATGCTGTTGTCACTGCTGAAAACCCCCAGCTGCCGCCCTGGCCCTGCTCACTCCAGCAGACCTCCCGGGGGAGGAGGAGCAGGAGAGGAGCAGCCAGCCCTGGGCCTGGGCCATCCTCCAGGCCCCAAAGAGGGCATAGGCAGCAGGCAGGCTCCTCCAGCTCAGCTCCAGGCAGAGCTCCAAAGCGCACATCTGCAAGCTGCATCCTGCTCGCCTGGGGTGACCTCACACAAGCTGCCTCACCTCTCAGGCCTCGGTTCCCTCCTCTGTCAGCCCCACCTCCGCAGCAAACGGATGCAGCCATGCTGGGTCATTGCAGTGACCACACACTCTGGAGATTCCAAGCTTTCCAAATATCCGCCACACTGTCCCACGGACCAGCAAAACATCCTGGGAATTCCAGGTCTCAAGGTGCAAGACACCTTCCTGCTTCCCCTCTACTGCTCGCTGGCCGCCGAAAACTCACTGAAGACAGCTTCTAGTTCAGCCACCTAAGCAGCCCCACTCCCTCCACCCACTCACACCCACCCCTGGAGACCCTGCAAGCCCAGAGCCTCGTGGGCCATTGGCCCTAGTTCTGGGCCCCCAGGCACCTCAGTTCCCGTTCTCTGCCCGATCTGGTCCTCACCATCTGGGATGGAAACCACCTGTTCCCTGTAGCCAGCCTAGCCCTGACAGCAAGAGATGTGATGCCAGCACCCAGCTCAGGCGGCACACAGGAGTGTTCCGAGATGCTGGCTGGGTGCGTGCTGAGGACAGGCAGGGCAGGGTGGGGGCACTGCCTCTGGGCCTTGAGGTAATGGGATTTGAGGCAGGAAGGCCACCCCTGTCAGAGGCAGGGTAGCGAGGCATGGCAGGGGCCACTCTGAGCCTGAATGAGGGCTGTTCAGGAGCAGATAGAGAAGACTACGTGAGACAAGGGGAGAGGCAGACCCGGGAGACTGCAGGGGGCCCCGAATGCCAGCCTAAGTGCCCTGGCTGCCAACTCTGTCCAAGGGGCAGGGGGCAGAGAGCCAATAGCACAGGGGGCCACAGCTCTTCCCACCACAGCTTCTGGGTGCCCTAGACTGCCAGGGGCAGACCCAGGCCCTCTTCCTGACCTTGCAATTGGGGATGACAGTGGCTTTGGGGAAGGGGAAAAAGCCGCCTTCCCTGAGCACCACCTGGATGCCCACGCAGTGTGGGGCGCTTTGTGCCCAGACCTCATTTAGGCAAGGATGGTGCTTGACAGCCCCGTGATTCAAAATATGAAGGCCCTGACAGGGAAATGGAGCCCAAGGCCACACAGCTGGCGAGGGAGCCCAGGTGAGACTCCAGGGCCATGGTTTCCTGCACTCAGCACTGCTGGGAGCAGCTGTGGCTGCAGGAAGGAAGAGTGTGTGTGTGTGTGTGTGTGTGTGTGTGTGTATGTGTGTGTGTGTGTCTCTCTCTAGGGGGCAGGGGGTCGGGAGAGAGACAGTGTGAGAGTGAGTGTGTATGTGTGTGTGTCAGGGGCAGGGGGGTCGGGGGAGAGAGAGAGACAATGTGCGAGTGTGTGTGTCTCAGGAGCAGCGGGTCAGGAGAAAGTGTGTGTGTGTGTGTGTGTGTGTGTGTGTGTGTGTGTGTGTCAGCAGCAGGGGTCAGGGTGTCCAGACCACTTTGGCTCAGGCCCTTCTGCCAGGACTCAGCTGGCCAGGAAACCCCCCGCAGCTGGGACTAGCAGGACCCTGGGAGGGAGGCCCTCCCTGCAGTTCCACTGCTCACTCTAGGCAGCCCTCTGGCCAGGGAATGGGCAGGCCAGGGCTGGGGACCCGGACTCACCCAGGCCCAGCTTTCACACAGCCTCAGGGACATCCCCAGCCTCACTATGGGAAGACTGAGACCCAGAGGGAAAGAGCTTATGCAGGTTCACACAGCAGCTCAGGGGCCAGGGCCTCTCCCTCTCCTCCCCGAGGCCAGACATCTGTCAGCAGGGTATCATGTGGCTGGGACCCCCGGGCCAACTCCCAGCACAGCCCAGGCTCCAGTATGGCATCCTGTGGCCTCAGGATTCTCAGTGACCACATAGCTCCTGAGCCCAGACTACAGATGGAGCCAGCCAGTGCCGTGGCTTCGATGGTTTGACAATCCCACTCCCCATTACCCTCCCCACCCCACCTCACTTTAGCAGAGAGCCAGGGGTTCGGGGACTCACGGGGCGGCTGGATGGGCTCGCAGTCCTCGATGCCACATGGCCGGGAGCTCTCGGGCCAGGCCTCATGGCCACACTGGTCGCTGTCTTCCTCGGGCAGCCCCGTCTGGGTGTTGACACACTTGACCAGGCGCCGCTGGACGCCCCCGCCACAGGGGGCTGAGCACTTCGGGAAGTGGGGAGGAAGAAGTGTCTCCCTGGGCCACCTTAGCATCAGGGGCAGTGACACCTCCACTGGGAAGCCATCCCTGACTGGCCTGCCCTTGCTCCCAGTCCCACCCTCAGTGCCTCCTGGGAGGGCCTGGTCCCATGCCTAGAGCCCACTTGGTACTCGAACCCCACTCGCCTTTGTGGATCGTCTCCTGCAGCGGGGAGGGCCATGAGAACAGTGGGGACAGCCCTCGAAGCTGCAGGGCAGCGAGCTCCTCGCACAGGACATGCCCGAGAGACCTGGGCAGAGCCCCAGGATGGAGCCCTAATGCAGCAGCGGGCAGAGACATAGGCAAGACACCACTGTGCCCAAGGGATGGGGCAGAGGACCTGCCCAGCCCACAGGCAGGAGGGGAGGAGACAGGTTTCACAGCCAGGGCCCAGCCCCCCAGACTTCGTTATCAGATGCGGGTCTGAAAGCCCTAAACATGTTCCGAGTCTGTGCCAGTGTCGTGCTGTGCCCACCGAGTCTGTGCTCGGCCCTGTGCTTCATCCCATTACTTCATTTAATCCTCCCGCCCCTCCTCTCCCAAGCTGACCCTGTTTTACAGATGAGAAAACAGTGACCCAGCAAGGCAAAGCAACCTGCCCAGAGTCACTGAGCAGCCAGTAGGACAAAGACTGGCCCAGCTGACTCCAGGGCCCGGCTCAGGGCCCAGAGCTGAGATTTCTGACCCCCTTGGTTCCAAACAGACCCGGCAGAAGGTATCCTGCCCACCCAAGGCTCCTCTTCCGCCCCCTTCTGCCGCTGGCCTTTGCCAGGCTCCCTGATCGCCCCAAGCCTGTCATTTCTGCCTCAGACTTCACACCTACTGTTCCTTTTATCCCTGTCCTTGGCATCACTGACTCCTCCCTCGGGTCTTAACCCCAGGCCCCTCCTGGGAAGGCCTTCCCTGATATCACAGCACACGTGCCCTTTCCTTGTCTGTTTCTCCCTGGCAGGCTGTGGGCACCAGCAGGGCGGGACCTCATCCAGTCACTGCTGCACGAGCAGTGGCCAGAGAGAGCCTGGCTCTCAGCCACACTCAATAGCTGCTTCACCCAACCCAGGATCGACTAGGTGCCACCAAGCCCTTGCTCCCTGCTCCTCCATGCAACTCAGCTCACCTGGCCCCAGGGCCCCACCACCCACTGCGTGCAGGGGTGGGTATTGCAGGGCCGCGTGGTATTGGGTCTCAGCGCTTCCTCGCAGAGGCCTGGCTCCGGGCAGGTCACCAGCCGCTGCTGTTCACCCCCGCCACAGGCCTCAGAGCACTGGGGAGCAGGGAAGGAGTCAGGGCACAGCCAGGGTCTGAGGGCGCCCCCTCCCCCCAAATAGACCCCCAGGCCTCACCTCCCTCCAGGAAGAGGTGTACCAGCTGAGGCAGGGCTGGGCCCCGCAGGGCCGGTGCACGGGCGGCTTGGCTGGCCCCGGCTGACAATGGAAGGGTCGCAGCGGCCGGAGGTCCCGTGTGTCCACACATTGCACATCCCGCACGGAGGAGCCTCCACCGCAGCTGCGGGAGCACTGGAGATAGAGAGACGTGTGTGGACACACCCCACATGCAGGCCCACACGTGTGACCCCATGAGGCGTGTGCCAGAGAAGGCATCAGGCCCACACTCCAGCCAGGGGCAAATCCCTGAAGAGCCCCAGTGAGAGGCCAAGGCTGGCAGGCCCCAGGCAAAAGGTGCCTGGCCAGGGGCTGCCATGGGCGGGGACAGACAGAGAAAGGGAGGAACAAAGGCAAGCTTGTGAAAGACAAGTCCAGATGGGGTCAGAAATACAGAGGGGAGGAGACAGGCCAAGCCAGACAAAAATGAAGACTCCCAGGAGATTCAGATCCAGTTTGATCGGGTGACCAGACGTGCATCCCGGAGCCCTCCCCTGCCCTGCTGCTCTCAAAACACAGGCCGTGGGGACCCAGGGCTCTGCCCCGTGCCCTGGGGCTCCCTGCCCTGGCTCCACCTCACGCACCTTACTCCAGTTGCCCGAGTGCCAGGTGGCACAGGGCCTCAGGTGGCAGCGGCGGGCAGGCTGGGGCCGGCCAGCAGGGGCGCAGTCCTCATCCCGGCCGGAGCTACAGCGCACTAGCCTCCAGACGGCGCCCAGGCCACAGGTGGTGGAGCACTGTGAGGCACGGACCCATGAAAGCCAGGCAGACCCAGGCTCCCACAGCCAGAAACTACCCACCTAGGCTAGCGAAACCTCAGCAAGACAGGCCCCTCTTCTGGGCCTGTTTTCTTATTTGCAAAATAGACTCCTCCACCCACCTCCCAGGAAGACCATGAGAATAAAAAATCAACCCCCCCACCCCAGCAACCAACTACCCCTGCCCACAAAGGACAAAGGGCCTGTGTTCCAGTGTCACTGGTGCAGAGGCACGGGGAGGGGACCCTGCAGGCACCCCTGACCAGCTATCCTGACCAGCCTGCCCCTTCCCACCCCCAAATTAGGGATCTGAACAGAAGCTTGCTTCTCCTGCAGTGACCATCTGGGGACCCAGGGAGGGGGCACTGGCCAGCTTCTTTCATGCAGCTCAGACCCCTGCAGGTCACTGTCAAAGGAGGGTGGAGCTAGAGGGCAGAGCCAGGTGGCAGTGGGCTGAGCCCAGCCTGGAGGAGCCAGGCTGAGCCTCAGCGGAAGCTTGCTGCCTTCTGGGCAGGACTGGGCCTGCAGGCCATGCGGGGATCCTCCCCACTGCACAGCCGTCTGAACTCCATCCTGGGGCGTGCTCCGAGTGTGGCTGCCCCTGGCTTCCCTGAGGTCCCCTGTGCTGCTCAGGAATGGGCCCTGGGGTCCCCTCACCCCCCAATCCTGGGAACCCCTGCCCCGAGGGAGGTGGGGCGGACAGCTCCTGTGTCCCACTCTGCTCATTTTCAGACGAGGCAACAATCACCAAGGTCCCACGAGAACTCCCTGCCAACCCGGCCCGCACCACTTGCCTCGCTCCAGTTTCCAGCTTGCCAGCTGGCGTTCCTCACAGCCAGCGGGTCCACAGGGGGCCCCGCCTCAGCCAGGCTGGGGGCCAGAGGCTGGGTCTCAGGGGCTCTGTGGCTGTTTGCAGGGCTATCCCAAGCTGGCATGGACAGCAGCCCAGAGCTCAGGAGCACCTCAGGTCTGAGGGACTCAGGCTGGCCCTCGGGTCCCAGGCTCGGGGCAGGCTCAGGCTCAGGTGTGTGCCCAAGGCCAGTCAGTGTCATGGGGAGGAAGGTGCCCCACACTGCCACAGGCTGCAGGTCCCAGGACCCTGGTCCTGGGGTTGGGGAGTTGGGAGTCCCCAGCTGCAGGGGGCTGTCTCTGCCTTCCATCTCTGGTGGAGGGGCTATGGGAGGAGGAGGGGGAGGAGCCACCTCCACAGTGGGCCTCAGCTCACTGTCCCCAGGCCCCAGGCCACCCTCCAGAGCTGGCTTCCAAGCCACAGTCCCTCCTGTCCACAGCTCCACCACATCAGGACCAGGAGAGGAGGACAAAGGGGGCAGCGTGGGGCTGGGTCTCGGGGGCAGGTGGGGGGCTCTGCGGCCCCCGGGTTCCTCATCATCCTCGGAAACCTCATTGGTCCTTTCCCACCATGGAGGGGGCAGCTGGCGCTGGCTATCCTCACCAACCAAGTCATTTTGGCTCCCAGGGGTGGCAGGCATCTGCACATCATCAGGGGAAACCCTGGGCCAGGGCAGGCTGGGGAGCCCAAGGTCTGGGGCCCCTATTGGGGCATCTTCCTCAGGCAGGAAATTGACCAAAGTGTTCCCAGGGGTCGGCTCTGAGGGTGGGGGTGGGGAGTGGCTGGCCTGGCTGGGCCAAGGGCTAGGGGACCAAGGTCCCAGTGCCTCCTCCTCTGTGGCTGCAGGAGGCTCTGTGGCAGGCACGGGGCTACCCATGGAGGGCACAGCAGGACGGCTGCGTGGTGCGGGTGTCCCATCCCCTGTCCCCACCAGGTCTAGATCGGGCTCCTCAAAGGGCCCATAGGACAGGTCCTCGTGGAAGTTGATGAAATTGTAATCATAGTAGAAGTCATCCACAAACACGGGCCCCGGCGGGTCCAGCTCCAGGGCCTCCTCGTCGATGGCGTTGCCCATGCTGGCTGGCCTGGGTGCTGAGGTGGGTGAAGGGTGTGGGGCCAGGCGGCGTGGGATGAAGTCAGCCTCGTTGAAGAGCTCGTGGCTGGAAAAGCCGCTGCCTGAGCCTTCAGGGACCAGTGTGTCCAGGGGCCGCGGACAGGGTGGCAGAGAGCAGACGACTTGGTGTGCTGGCTGCTGGGCCTCATCACAGGGGACACCAGTGTCATTGGTGCAGAGGACACTTCGGTGCTGAGTGCCCTCCCCGCATGTCACTGAGCACTGTGGGGGAAGCCAGGGTGAGGGGCTCAGGCTGGGAGGCAGGCCGCCAGGGGACGCTGGGGCAAGGCAGGGTAACCTGTCCACTGCCTGGTGTCAGAGTGGCAAGGACCCCAGCCAGCCCTCTCTGGCCCTACCCAGCTCAAGGTCATGGCTGTGGCCATGGCTTTGCAGGGGCTTTCTGATCCCTGAGGCTTTGGTGTCAGAGGCTGGACCCTGGAATGCCCCAGACTCCCTCCCACCCACGGTACCAGGCAGTAAGGGCTGGAGGAAGGATGTCTGCCTCGCTGTAGCCTGAGACCAAGGGTGGCACTGGAGGCGGCCCCTCCCATCCCGCACTCACCTGAGACCAGTTCCCCACAGCCCAGGTGGCCGGACAGGGCACGTGGCGGTTGCAGGGGGTTTCAGCCGGGGGCTGGGGAAGGTGTTCACAGGCCGGTGGCTCCAGGGCGCTCTGTTCATCCAGCCCCACGCTGCGGATGCAGAGCACGGCCCGGCGGGAAAGGCCCCCAGGCCCACAGGAGCTGGAGCACAGCTGCCACTCACCTGCCCACCACCTGGCAAGGGCACACGGGTGGCATTAGTGGGGCATCAGCAGGCTCACCAGCAGGAAGGGCCAGGCCGGGCTCCCAGGCCCTCAGGGTTTGGGCAGAGCTGGGACCGAGGCCAGTGGCTGCTTCTCCAGAGCTCCAAGCCCAGGTAGGTGTCCTGCCCCCTAAGTCTGGTGACATGGCCCAGCCCCTCGACTCCTGCCACCCTCCCCTCAGGGAAACTGAGCGTGACCTGAGGCCTATTTCCATATCCAGGGGCCTAAGGAGGAGGAACACAGGTGTCCAGGCTGGCCCAGGCTGGAGTAAGGGGTGACCAGGAGCTGGGGCTTCAGCCTTGGGAAGACCTGTGAAAACCTGGCTGCCTGTGCTCCTCCCTGGGGCCTCTGGGGCCCAGAAGTAGGGGCCTGCGGCAGACCCAGGCCGCCTGGGGGTGGGGAGTTGGCAGGGTAGTGGGGGCGGCTCACCTGGCAGGGCAGGGCTGCTCGCTGCACTTCCTCTGGCGGTCATCGGGCTGGCCCAGGGGGTCACAGTGCCCCGCGTCCACAGGCCCTGCCTGCTGCTCCGAGCAGTACACACTCTGCCTCTGCACACCTAAGGGCCGTGGGGCTCAGCCTGGGCCTGGCACCCAGGTGTCCCAGCCCAAGACCCAAAGACACCATTTCTGCCAGAACCCTCCCAGAACAGCACCTCACTGCCCTGTCAGGATGAAGGCAGACCTCCACCACTGCCTCTTCCTTGCTCTCCACCCTCCCTCTCCTATGTAGCCTCCCTCTGACTGTCCCTGGAGAGGTGGCACAGTGTAGAGGTTTAGCAGGTTAGGTCCCCAGACCCTCTGCTTCCTAACTGAGATGCCTGGGCAGCTCATTTGGACTCGCTGAACCTCAGCGTCCTCCTCTGTGAAGTTGGAGTGACAATCCTGTCTGCCTCCAAGCCCCAGAGGGAGGACTGCTCATGGCCTTGCATGTGCGGGCTTAGCCCCTGCCCGGCACATCCTAGGAGCTCGATCCATGCCAGTTGCTGCTAGCATGCAAACCCAGCCATGATGTCAAGGCTGCCCCACTGTCCATGCCCTTGACAATGGCTCAGAGAACATCTGGAAAAGAAATGCATCAAGGGGCAGGCCCCGCTCCCCGCCCCCACACTAGCCTTGGCACTGCTCCTGTCCTTCATACCCTCTGCCACTGCCCACCCAGGGGCTTTTCCACAGCCACGCTCCTCACTTAAACTCATTCCATACTGCCTACTGAGACCCAGCCTCAGGACCCCCTCTGCTGGTGGCTCTGCTTTCTCTGCTCCTCACCAACAGGTTCTGATATTGCTCAAGGTCCCAACTACAGTAAGGGACCTGCTGAAAACACCCTGAGCCGCCCCCTCGAAACTAGGGGCTCTGGGACACAGTCCTGGCTGGGGAGAAATGGACACGAGCTCCTCGCTGGGAGTCAGCCCTTTCCCCTCCTTCCTCCTGCCCGGAACATGGCAAGAGGCCTGGAAGAGAGGATGCCATCTGTGACAAGCAGGAGGGGAGGGCTGCAGTGGCAAGGATGCTTCAGCTGAGGGACAGTCAGCTCCAGGTTCCGCCAGCTTGGACTGTGCACCTGTGACTTCCTGCCTGAGACAAGAACCCCTGTCCGTCCCGGCCACCGCGGGGCACTTGCCTCTGCGTACACTCCTACATGGTCCACCTGTGAGGCAGCCGATTTGCTGAAAGACAATCCCCAAATGTCTCGTGCCGCAAATATATTTGTTGGTTTCTCACGTTTGTCTATTTAGAGACATCTGAATTATGCCAGGTGCGGTGGCTCACGCCTGTAATCAATGCCAGTGCTTTGGGAGGCTGAGTCAGGTGAATCACCTGAGGTCAGGAGTTCAAGACCAGCCTGGCCAACATGGCGAAACCCCACCTCTACCAATAATAAAAAATTAGCGAGGCACGGTGGCGCATGCCTGTAAATCCCACCTACTCGGGAGGCTGAGGCAGGAGAACCAATGGAACCTGGGAGGCAGAGGCTGCTGTGAGCCAAGATCACACCACTGCACTCCAGCCTGGGTGACAGAGCAAGACTCCGTCTCTAAATAAATAAAATAAAATAAAATAAAGATAGCTGTATTAGATAAAACGGGTTTCCTGGCTTTGGAAGGCATCTACCCAGTTATCCAGTTCTCATAGTTGTCATCATAACAGTATTATTTTTTAAAAGATGGGGTTTCACCATGTTGGTCAGGCTGGTCTTGAACTCCCGACCTCAGGTGATCCGCCTGCCTTGGCCTCCAAAGTGCTTGGATTACAGGCGTGAGCCACCACACCCGGCCCATAACAGCATTTTAAGGCCTCCGTTCTTCCTCTGCGGGCCCACCTCCTCTCTTACTTCTCCTTTCCCTCCTCCCCACTCCCTCTCCTTCCCTCACCTCTTTCCTCCAAATAGTAATAATAATTTTAAAATAGCATTTTAAGGAATGCTCAGATGTCTCTATCTCAGATTCCCGATTCTGAGACCCTGAGGACACTGGGTGTCAACGATGGAAAGACTG
>CM052653.1:125928456-125945452 GCA_028533165.1 Leontopithecus rosalia | reverse complement strand
GAGACAGAGGGGTTGGGGGAGACCGAGGGGCAGGGGGAGACTGAGGGTCAGAAGGGGAGACCAAGGGTTTGGGGGGAGACAGAGGGGGGACTGAGAAGCATGTCGGGGAGACCAAGGGGTGAGTAGAAAGACTGAGGGGTGGGGGGAACTGAGGGGCATGGTGGGGGAAGACCAAGGGGCAGGGCGGGAGACCTGAGGTGGGGGGATTTTGAGAGGCAGGGAGACCGAGGTGCATGGGGGGCACTATGGGAAATATGGGGAGGAAAAGTCAGAGTTAATAAAACCATCATACTTTTAATATAGTTCAAAGAAATAAGTCAGCATGGTGAAGGGCCACTGGGCTGGCCTCAGAGTGGGGTGGGAAACCCGGCTGTGTCCTGGCCTCCCTCCCCTCACTGCCCCCTTCCCTGCCACATTCCACTGTTCCCCCTCCTTCTGTCTGGGAAGCTCCTCCTGGGTCGGCCACCAGGGAGCCCCAGGCTCTGGACCACTGGAGGGGCCAGAGGAGGGGAGCAGCCCACCCCGACAGGCCCAACGGCTAAGGCTCTGTGGGGGTCGGGGGTGGGGTCGTCTCCAGGACGGAGCAGAAATGCAGGCATGAGACCTGCCGGAGCTGAGCCCCGACAAAATCGACAGGGAGCTGTGCCTGCTGGAGGGAGAACGCCAAGAGCTGGGGCACACTGAGCACTTGCCACGAGCTGCCCCCACCTGCCCCATCTATTTACCTCCCAGCAGGCATGAGACATGGGGCAATGGCCAGCCTCATTTCACGATGGGGAACCGAGGCTCAGAGAGGCAAACCTCCAGACCCATAGTGGCCCAGCAGTGAGCTGGAGGCTAAGGCAGCGTCCCTGTCCAGACCCGTGGTAGCCCAGCTCAAGCCAGCGTCCCTGTGGTGGCCCAGCAGTGAGCTGGAGGCTGAAGCCAGCATCCCTGTCCAAAGCCAAAGCCCCTGCTGGTGGGGCTGTGCCTGCCCCTCTTCTCACCTGTGCCGCAGGTGACCGTGCACTTGCTCCAGGGTCCGTAGTGCCAGGAGAACTCTGGCGGCGGGACCTCGCCGTGGCCATCTGCCTCCCTGTGGACGGTGTACTCATAGCGCACCCCGGGGTTGCTCTCCTGGAACAGTAGCTGGGTGGGCAGGTGGGCCCCGTGAGCACAAGGCATCCTCTCCATCCACCCAGCCCTAAAGGAGCTGACCCCAGCCACCTCTGAACTGCAGCTACATCATGGGGCCATTTTAAAAGATGGGGAAACTGAGGCAGAGGTTGCAACAGGAGGGCCTGGCTGAGAGCCAGGCTCTGTGACTACCCCAGGGCTCACTCCTCCAGGATGAGACCCTGCCATGGGCCTGGGGTCTCCGCCTCTGCTCCCCACTCCTGGGCCTCAGGAAGCAGGTACCTGGATCCAGACAGGCTCGTTGGTAGGACCTGGGGACGTGAGGTTCTCCCAGTTGCCCCTGCGTGTGTATGTGAAGGTGGTCCCTGCCACCTGGTAGTCCCCGTCCCACTGGATGGTCCAGCCACCATTGAGGAAGTACTTCTTCGGGTCCTGGCTCCGCAGTGCCAGAAAGTTAGCAGCCTCGGCCACCTCCTGGATGTGGATCTCACGTGCGCCGGCTGGGATCAGCCCCACGTCCACATACCCTGCCGGCCAGGGGTTGTGTATAAGTTGTGCTCGGGGTGACAGGGTTGCCTATCCCCACCCACCACCCTTACCTCTCTCCCCACTTGCCCCCCACCTGCTGATGCCAAAGATTCCACCATTACCTTAAAAGTCTGAGCTCCCCGAATTGCTCAGATATGTCGTAGGTCACCAAAACCTCACAGAGGCACCCCAAATCCTGACCCCATGTCCATGCCCCATCACCCCTGTCCTGGGGACCTAAACTGTTCTAATCACAAGGCTGGGTCCACCCAACACTCAGGGCCAGCTGGCATTCTCTTTCTAAAATGCCAGCATGCTCAGGCCTTTCTCCTGCATCGCCCTCCTCAGCCCACACGGCTGCTTTTATTCACCAGCTTCTGTAACACCCATCACCCACCGGGCACTGCTCGCAGGACTTCTCACGTGTAAAATGAATAGCAACCCTAGGATGTAGGTACTACTGTTGTCCCATTTCACAGATAAGGAAAGTGAGGCAGGCAGGGATAGTAACATGAATGAGCGTCCTGCTGGGATCTGAGGACAACAGGGTTTTCCTCCCATGGGAAACCTTCCCTGACTTCCCCAGGCCAGGTGCATCTTCTTTGGTGCTCCCACAGCCCTCTGGGCCTCCCTGCACTGCACTGGCCACACAGAAGGTTCTGTCCCCTGCGGGACTAAGCGATTCACCTGCATATCCCCATCACCTAGCACAGTCAGCACTCGAACAACATGTGCAAAGCAGAGCCGGGGTGAGGGCGTGGACCTGGGGGTCTCAGAAGCTTTGGGAGGAGACTATCATCCACTGAAAGGCCTAGGGGCCACACACAAACTGAGCTGGCCCTGCCTGGGGTCTCTGGGACAAGAGGACTCCCCACGGGACAGGTCTCTGCGCTTGGGTTAGGGGTCCCTGACTCCTACAGGAATTCCACCCCAGCAAGGCTTCCCTGCTTAGTCATTTATGGCTGGGTAGGGACCACGAGGCCGGGGGGGGGCCTGGGGCAGATAAGGAAGCAGCCACCAGGTAAAGAGCACACCCCTCCCCCACAGTGGTCCCACCCCATACCCAGGCCCTCGGCCTCCTCGAAGGTCCCGCTCACGGTGTGGCAGGTAGAACCATTGCCGTGGCACACTCCACAGCGGTCCTCCATGGCACTGGAGTCAATCTCGAAGTCACAGCCCACATTCTGCAACACACAAGGGAGGGGAGTGCCATGGTGCTGGCGGCCAGCCCTCTGTGGCCCCAGCCCTGGGGGCCAGCCAGGGTCAGGAGGAGACATCTGGGAGTGGGGGTCGGGAGGCCTCTCTCTGACCGAGGTGAACTTCTCTATCTCCCTGAGCCTCAGTGTCCTCAGATGTGAGACAGGGAGACCCGCCCCTCCCTTAAAGGCATGTCTCGAGCATCACATGCTACAAGAGAAGGGAGTTCTGCAAAGGCTGCGGGCAGGCAGGGACCTGACTCGCCACGGGCTTCTGACCAGCACGTGCCAAGAATCTGAACATCAGAGGCGCTGGGGGTTGGCGCCTCCCTGCTGGTCCCCCTCTGAGCCCAGGCCCAGACACCCCAGCGGCTTAGGGGGCTAGAAGCAGGGGGCAGGTACGTGGCTGGGGAGATGGGCAAAGACGAGAGGCCATCCTTGTATTGAAAATAAGAATAGGAATTGTTACCAAATACCGAGCGCTACTCTTTGGGGCTCAGAGCCCTTCATGTCACCTGTGCCACCTCATTTAACCCCTTCTGTCAGGGAGGAAACTACTGCCTGGGGTCAGCCAGCTGGCAAGAGGTCAAGTCCCTGCCTGGGCTCCAGTTTCCCAGCTGGGGCAGTGCTGGCATAGCATCCAAGGAGATGAGGAGCGGCAAGCCCTGACTCGGAGGGGTCTCCAGTGCCAAGAGGCCTGGTAGGGGCTTTGCCTTAGTGGTATAGAGGGTGGGGACTGAAAAGCCCAAAGGTAGAGCATAGGGAGGGTGGCCAGAGGACCAGGAGGGACCCATGGGAGAACCTGGGGCCTGCCAGTGGGGCTGGGGGGGGTGCAGTCTGGGAGAGCCTCTTCCTGACCAGGCACACCTTGCAGATGCCGTTGATGCAGAGGTCCCGGCTGACCCTGCCCTGGTAGCAGGGGGTGCCATCGACCACCGCGTCCCGCAGCTTCTCAGCAAAATACTCATTCGAGGGCCGGCAGTGCAGTTCACAGGGGTTCACTGGGGGCCAAGTAGAAGAGCAAGCCATCAGTGTCATCAGTGACAGCCGGGGCAGGAGTTATGGAGGCCACCAGGAAGACCCCTCCATGACACACATCCATGGCAGGCTGGAGGCTCCAGCTGGGCTGGTAGCTATCTGCAAGGCTGCAGACTGGGGAGCTGGGGGGAGCAGCAGCCCCAGGGCACAGTGGCGTGGCCCAGGCTTGGGGTGGAGACTGGGCCTCCTGCTGCATCACAAGGCAGCCTTGGGCGCACACAGCCCCAGCCCTCACTGTCCCCATGGGAGGCAGCACTCACCGTCATTGACCACAGGCACCCATGTGTGCAGCTGGCCCTTGTAGAGCATAGCATCAAAGTGACTGCACTGGATGTGGCGGAAGGAGGGACGGCCAGCGGGGCAGGCTTGCAGGTTGCAGAGGCGGAAACGCTTCCGTTCGCCCACGCAGTACTTGCCCTTGTATTTGGGCCTGTGGAGAGAAGCAGGGAGGGCCTGGTGAGTGCTATTGTGTGGCCACAGCCCAGAGCGAGCAGCCTCCTCCTGTTCCCCGCACCCCAAGATCCCTGCCACCCAGCTCTGCACACACTGCTCTACTCTCCAGAGTGGGCTGCCCCCGCTCTGGCCCAGACACACCCTCCCTGTTTGTAAGAACCTGCGGGGAAGTGGCAGCAGTAAGCCTGAGCTCTGTCCCCAACCTGCTGTGTGACTGTGGGCAAGTCTCTGGCCACTCCCTGGGCCTCAGTTTCCTCATCTGTAAAATGGGATTGGGGCTGACTCTGCAGAAGGCTGTTGAGAAGCTGCGACAAGCTGCAGGCATGACTGGCACTGACTGGAGGGACTGCTCCGAGTCCCCAGCCCATGACACCAGCATCCTAACGAGCCCTTGCATCCTCAGTCTCCCTCCTGGTGGCAGTTCCCCCAGCCCAGGTGTAAAAAAAGCCCCCAGGGCCCCAGCCAGCTGAGAGGTCTGCCCAGTCACAGCCCCTGAAACCTTCCCCATCTAGGCCAGGGTAGCTGGACCCAACCCAGCTCAGACCTGGAGGTCAGGAGGCAGGGAGGGGCACAGGCCAGTCTTAGCCAAGCACAGGGCCCTGGGTGGGGCTGGCTGTGAACCCCATGCCTTCACTGGGCAGCCTTGTGAAGAGGGAATCAGCTGGGCAGTGCCTCGGTCTATGGTACTGCTTAGCTCTGCGTCTTACCAGATCCTCACATCCCCCCTGTTTAAATGGGGAAATGGAAGCCCAGAGAAAGGGTGAAGAGGGGATTCAAACCCTGAGCCATCTAAGGTCCAGGGCCCACACTCTTCCCTACTGCCCTCTCCTTCCTCCCTCCAGCCGGCGGCTGCTTTGCTGTGTGGCCTGTGATGAGTCTCTCTAGTCTCTGGGCCTCAGTGTCCCCCTCTCTGCAAAGGGGTCAGCAGTGGGGACCTGTCAGCCCCAGAACACTCCTTGAAAGTGACTCAAGGTGGCCTGGACACTCGGACTGACCGTTATGAGGATACTTCTAAGAGCCAGGGGCTGGGATACATCCAAGCTCCTGCCATTGGCTGACTGCTTAGGTCCCTCCGTCCCATTGCCCAGGGCACCCTGGGCCCCACACTCACGCAGGTTGCGTGCACTGCCGCTCAGCACTCTGCACGCCCACGCCACAGCTCCGCGAGCAGATGGACCAGGCGCTCCAGCCGGACCAGCCACCGTCCACGGCCTCGGGCTGGAAGCCCACGGGCACGCACTCCCCATTGAGACACCACTACCAAGACAGATGGAGGTAAAGCCACCCCACCCCCAGCCCTATCAGTCACCCTCACCCTAGTGAGAACAAGGTGGGTGGGAAGGCCACGAAAGGCACAGAGGGGAACTTTGGAAGGTGAGAGAGGCCCCTCACAATCATCACCATCACATGTGGCCCAGGCCGCAGGGCGGAGCTGAGCAGGGAGTAAAATAGCCCACGTGCCGACTCAGCTGAAGACACCCAGGGAATCGTGGAATCAAGCCCTATCCCCAGTGCTTCCACTTTGTAGATGGAGGCTTGGGCTGCAGAGAGTGGGAGTCTGCTAGGAGCACAGCAAGACCGGAGCTGGGGCTGACCCCCGGGCCTGGACACAGCAGGAGGTCTGGCCTCTCCCTCCCACCGCTGGGACTGGGCACCTCCTACCTTGTTCTCCCCACACCTGGTGCCATCCACGGCTGCATCCAGCTTGGAGTGACAGGTGGTCCCGACGGAGCACCAAAGTGTGTGGCAGACATTCTGCAAGGAGGGGACATAGGCCACACCCTCACCCCACCCACCCCCGTGCCACCACCTGCCCTGTCCCCACCCTGTCCCCAAGGGCCCCCTGGACACCCTTCCACATGGTTGGGGTCCACAGACCCCTAGAGGTCCCTTCTGTGTCTGCTCCCACCTTCCTCTCCAGACCCTGTGGTGGTTTAGGGGGCCTGGGGCTGCACTCCCCAGCTGTCCAGCCCCCTCCTGGCCCAGCCCCGCCTCTGAAAACACTCCCATTAGAAGATCACTCCAGGCGGTCTTCTCCAGGATAAACAGACCCTCCCCACATGGGTTCCTTTTCCCTCATAAAAGCCAGCCCCAGGGAGGCTAAGGGACTTGTCACAGTGGATCCGTGGTTGACCCAGAATTCAGAGCCAGGTCTGTGGCTTCCTATCCCTGGCCTCTCCCACAGGTCTCAGATGTGTCACAGTGTCATTCAGGAGTGCAGCCCAGGCCAAGCGAGGTTACTCCCAGGCTGGCATCCACAGGTGGTGAGG
Organism: Leontopithecus rosalia; assembly: GCA_028533165.1. Lineage (NCBI taxonomy): Eukaryota > Metazoa > Chordata > Mammalia > Primates > Cebidae > Leontopithecus > Leontopithecus rosalia. The sequence goes on along the minus strand of CM052653.1, from coordinate 125,938,851 downwards.
GCTGCCCCCTGAGCCCTCCTGCTGGGTCCCCACACCCTCATACCCACCCTAGCCCACTCGGTCCCCACACCCTCGTACCCACCCTAGCCCACTCACATCCATGTCGTCGCAGAAGGCAGAGTAGGCCCCGTACTGTAGACGGCACTGGTGACTCACATCATAGAGGACGCCGGGTGGCACCAAGGGGAAGTCGATGATGTCCTTGGCAGGAGGGTCATCCAGACACAGGCCCCACCCTCGGCTAGAGATGGGACAGGAGAGGGGTGAGCAGGGGCAGCCTGTGAGACCCATCGGAGAGGCCTCAGCTGGGCTGGGAGGGGAGGAGGGAGTGGCACAGAGCCCCACCACTGCAGGAGAACTCCAGACCCCCACTTGCCTCAGCCAGCCTGCAGCCAGCAGCAGAGGCCCTCCCGGCTGCGCTCATCTCACCTCCTGGGCACTCCAGCTCAACAACCGCAGCCCCAGTGCCCGGCCTCTGCACACGCTGCCGCCTCCACCCCACTCCTCCTGCCCTACGGCTACAGCCTTCCCTCCAGATGCAGCCCCAGGGCGCTTCCCTCCAAAGGCCTCCTGGATCACCAAGCCCTCATGTGGCCCTGCTCTCCAACCCTGCAGCCTGCATCCCTGAGCCTAGACCCCAGAGCCAGGCCCGACAAGGATCTGGAGAACATCACATCACAGTTGACGCAACAGAGCCTCCGATGGCCCCACCCAGGCAGAGACCTCGGGTCATCTATGAAAGGACGAGGTCTGGAAAGCAGCCCTCCCCTGGGAGAGAGCCCAGGCAGCCGTGCCTCTCCCCTGTTCCCCCAACCCCTGCAGGGCCGGCCTCAGCCTCTGTCACACCCTATCTACTCCCGCCTTCCTCCAGCCGCATTCCCTGGCAGCGGTGGTGAGGAACAGGGCAGACGAGAGCAGGCATGATCTGTACCCACCATACACTCCTGCTGCCGCAGTGTGGCGAAGACAAGGCTGCCCGCCCAGACACAACATGAGGCAGGGGGCATGCAGGAGGGGGGCCCTGGGGAGGGTGGCCCAGGCCCAGCTGGCACCCGCTTCTGCCCCTGCCTCACTCTGCATGGCCCTCGGGTGTGGCTATTGCGTCTGGGCCTAGTGTCCATCCTGCTGCCCCTGCCGGACCTTAGGCTGGCACCACTACGGCTTAGCAGCAGGAGTGCCCTGGCATGCTGACCAGCCCGCCCCTTGGCTCCTTACTGTCCTGGAGAAACTGGAGAAAAGTTTGGGGGCCTTCTGGGGGCAGCAGTTCTGGGGAGAATTGAGCCACGTGGACAATCAGGACTGAGATGACCCCAGCAGCCACGACTTGGGCAGAAACAACAGAGGCATGACCCACAGGACCTGGGGCCTCCAGCCAGGCAGGGGCGATGGGGAGGCAAAAACCCTCCAGTCTCCCCTCTGGGAGGTCTCAGGGCAGGTGGTGCCAGGCCAAGGGCCAGGATGAGCCACAGTCCTGGATGGGCCAGGCAGGGACTGCACAGGGAAGAAAGCAGAGGGGACGGATCCCGGAGACCAGAAGGGAGAGGAGGAGGAAACACTACAGATGTGGAGAGGCTGGAAGAATATGAGTCAGGAACAGCCAGTACCACCGAAGGCAGGTGTGGGGCGAGGCTGGGAGGGTGGCTCAGACCGTAGGATCCCAAAGCCCAGATTTCAGAGGGGGGGCCTGGCAGCTGGGAGATCCAGGCTGGGTGAGCGGTCTGTGTGGTTTTCTAAGTCCCCTGGCCAGTGACAGGCCCCTGGCTGTGCCCAGAGCTGCGGAGAAGAAAGCCAAGGTGACCAAACTACTGAGGACCCTGGAATCCTCCTGGAGTCACCCAGACTGTCCTGCCGGCTGGAAACAGATCCCTCTAACATGGGAGTGGGCAGAGGAGCAGCTGCTGCATGCAGTCGTAGTGCCCAAGATGACCACGTGCCAGGCTGGTCCTGGGCACTGGGTGCACACCCTCTCATTCACTCCTCACAACCCCAAGATGACCACGTGCCAGGCTGGTCCCGGGTAGCAGGTGCATACCCTCTCATTCGCTCCTCACAACATCCCAGCAGACTCTACCATCATCTCCCCTTACACACTCAGGACCCATCCATCACTTGCCCTGGGCCACACAAGAGGAACGTGATGGCCAGGATCTCAAGCCAAGTCTAGGCTGCCTGCACCAGGCTGTGTCTGCTCACTGGGCTGCCCCCAGGGCAGGGCTCCTCCCATTCAACTGCTAGCCCGGCCTCAAATACTTCACCCCAAATACAAGTTTAAAATCATGGCAGCTGAGGCCTGGCAGGGAGAAAGGAGTGTCCCAAGTGCTCCGGCGGCTTGGGGCTCCCTGAGCCTCCCTGGGCCTGCACCCAGGGCAGTGTCGGCAGAGGGTGATGGGGTCAGCTGGCGATGGGTTCCTTCCTTCCCTCTAGCATTCCATGGTTCGAGGACATTGATGGGGCTCACCCATCTTAGCTAGGAGGTCCTCTGACCCAGTGGCTGAGGGATCCAATGTGCCTCACCCCAGCACCGACAGTCCCTGGGCCGCAGCCCAGCCCTTCTGTTTCCGGGCTGGGCCCCAGTGCTGACTCGCTGCTCATGTGGCTCCTGTGGGCCTGCTGCTGGGCAGCTGAAGCCACAACCTGTCAGCTCCTCCTGGGTATACAGGAGAAGTCAGGAGCATGAGGCGACCCTCACCAAATGCACTGCAGGAATCCAGGTGCTGTCTTGGGAGTCAGAAACCCAAGTTTTTACTCTTTGCCTGGCTATAGATACTTGGGCCTTCACGTCCTCATCTACAAGAGGCCGATCCCAAGCTACAGGAATGTAAATAGCAGTGTCTTCTTGGGAAAAATCACACAGGCGGCCGGCAGCCAGCACTTCCTTCCTCTGACAGGCTCACTGCCAGGTCCTCTGCGCTGCCGACACACCCGGATCCCCAAGCCCGTCAGCCCTTCCCCTCCACGCCCCTCCTCGAGCTAATTATAGCGGGGCTGGGCAGTCCCACAGGAGGTCAGAGCAGACAGTATGTGACTTGGGTCAGAAGCCTCAGTGTAACCTGGAGACAGCAAAGTGCTGCCCACCACCAACAGGAGAGACCTGGGGGCCCGATCCCCTGCCCCTCCCCGAGATCTGGTCATGGAGTCGCTGGATGGGGGATCCATGGGATTTAGTAGAGCACCACACGTGTGACCCAGCCTGCCTCTCTCCCTGTAGAAATGCTGGCTTTAAGGGAATAGGGGAGCAGGAACTCCCCTCCTCCCCACCTGGTCCAAGTTGACACTGGTGAAATGCTGTGACAGCTCCCTGGAGCCCCTAGAGCACCTGTCAGCCCAGAAAGTCTCTTTAGAGTTTTTCAGGCCAACCCTCTTGGACAGGCTCCAGAGGCTACCCTCCAGCCCATTCCCCACCACCTCCTGAGGGCTCTTCTGCCCCACCCTACACTGGCATGGCCCCGGCCTCTGCCCAGCCTGCCCTCCACCTACAGCGCCCTTCTTCCTTGTGGTGGAAGTCGGCCTTTAGAGGCAGCTCCAGAACTCCTTCTCTGAGTTGCTGTTCGTGACCCCAGGAGGATTGGTGCCCCTCCTCCCATTCCTGCAGACGCAAGAGGACTGCGTGCCTCAGTGCCAATCATCTTCCACTCCCATCTGCCTGTCCCCCCGGTGTGAGGGACTGGAGGACAGGCACCACGTCTGTCTCCTTTACCACTGTCCCCACACACACAGGGCCCTATGGACATGGGGGTTTGTAGACACAGCCAGAACGAGTTTAGATTCAGTCCTGTGGGTCTACTTGGCTGGACGTAAGCATCTATACGCAGGAGGCCAAGGGGCTTCAGGTACAGCCAGGATGAGGGGGTGGTCTGTGAGTGCCTCTGAGACACCCCCAGTGTTGGAAACACAGCCAGACCATTTGGCACTTTTGGTGAATCTCACTCATTCTGTCCCCCAACCTGCTTGGGTGGAGTCTATCCTCTCTCTCCTATCCCACCCCCAGCAAGGAGACCACAGGCTGGTGCCCCCGCCCACCTCCGCATCTCCCCACACCCTTTTCTGAGCTTTGGGAGCATCCTGCTGCATGACTCCCAGATTGCAAACGTGAAAGTGTGAAAGGACCTTGGGAAGATGGGGTTCTCCTTCTCCCCAAACACTCCTCCATTCGTGGGGCATGTATTGTCCTGCTTTTGTCTGGTTCTCCCCAGTGCCAAGGCTCCGGGAGGCCCCGGCTGGCTCTCACTCTCACGATGTCCTCCCACCCTCACCCCAGGCCCTGAGCCAAGTCCCTCAGGCATTCCAGCAGCTGAATGAGGACAGAGGCTCATCTGTCTGTCTGTCTTAGAGCCGTTGGGTGGCACCCTGGGTCAGGGCAGCTGGGAACAAGCCCTGGGGCTGTGCTGGGGACAGCTACTATTCTGATTTGCTGAAATCATTCTCTGATTCTCTGCCCTTCTCTGAGGAAGGAGACACACCCTTCTCCCCACCTTCAGGCCCTCCCTGGTGAAGTCCATGCAGTGTATCACTTGGTAACAGAGGAAATAACAGTAGTGAGCATGTATGAAACGCTTACTGTGTGGCAGGCACTGTGCTAAGCACCCCACGTGTTTTCTCATTTACTTGTCAGATCGAATGCACAAGGTGCTCCCATCATGATTTCCATTTTCTGAGGCTTAAGGGATAATGTAACCTGTCTGCCAACACAGGCAGAAGCCTGGGCCACAACCTAGGTTCTTAACCACCTAACATAGCCTGCCATCTAGAATTCTTCATATCGTTGACCTTGTGCCTTGTAAGCGAGGTCTATTTATTTTATTCTTCCTTTTTTTTTTTTTTTTGAGACAGAGTCTCACTCTGTCACCCAGGCTGGAGTGCAGTGTCGTGATCTCGGCTCACTGCAACCTCCACCTCCCAGGTTCAAGTGGTTTCCTGCCTCAGCCTCCCAAGTAGCTGAGATCAGAGGCACCTGCCACCATACCTGGCTAATTTTTGTATTTTTAGTAGAGATAGGGCTTCACCATGATGGCCAGGCTGGTCTCGATCTCCTGACCTCAAGTGATCTGCCCGGCTCGGCCTCCCGAAGTGCTGGGATTACAACCGTGAGCCACCGTGCCCAGCCAGTAAGCAAGGTCTAATGGGACAAAGGAGCCTGTGTGTGAGCAGAGGAGACAGCAATGTCTGCGTCCACCATTCCTTGCTCCCCCACTTGCATCTAACGTTTACTTTGCTCCATGAGCTCAGAATCTATAATGTGTAGGAATTGGCGAGGATCAAAAGCAATTAGAAGATAAACATGTTATGTCTCTGACCGAGTAAGGGGCAGGGGGCAGTGACGGGCACAGAAGTGGCATTTTTCCTTTGAACCAGACTTACTTCAAACGCAGAAAGAAGAGTGACCGAGAAGTCTCATCGTCCCTTCTCACTCATGTTAACACCCTTGTATTAGCCAACCTTTACGCAGAAAATGAAGACATGGGAGGAAGGAGGAAAGGCTGCAGGCCTTTCTCAGGCTTCCTCCACCAGGAACATCGTTCTTCTCCCTTCTGCACATATGTGAACTCTTGCTCCTCCTCCAAGTTCAAGCTCAGGGGTCCCTTCCAGGAGGACATTTGGGACACCAACACCTCACCTTTGCCAGGTGCCCCTCTGCTTCCCTGTACCCCAGCCCTGCAACATGACTACACCTCTCCCATTAGACCTTGACCTCATGGATCAAGGCACAGGGGCCCAGGGCTGGGGGAGGGACTTACTCAAGGAACCTGGTGATGTACTGGCGGCTGCATCGGGACCAGGTGAGGGGAGCAGTGTCGTACAGGAGCTGTGGAGACATGATGAAAGGCCGTTTCCCAACCGGCTCACAGTCATTGCCGCTTCCGTCATGCTGAATGCCAAAACTGTGTGAGAGCACAGACCCCAGGGGCGGGTGAGCCGGCGGGAGGCTGCCAGCCTGCCCTCCCCCGGAGACCTACAAGGCGCACTGTCCTAGTTCCCAGGCCTGGTTCTGCCACTTAACGGCCGCAGCTTTAAAAAAGTCACATTCCCTCTCTGAGCCTCAGTTTCCCTTCATGTAAAATGGGGGAATGAAAGCCAGTATCCCAAGCACTCCTGCTCCAGCCTGAGCCTGAAATGAGGGCCAGGGACCCAGCCCAGGTGGCCCGGGCCAGCAATGGCAAACCAGGTGGCACAGATGGGGGCCTGCAATGGCCCCTGCAAGCTTACTGGCCTGAAGAACAGTTTGACAGAGGTTCCCCCTCACAGGTCCTTGTTCCAAGGTTGTGCACTTGAGTTAAGGGATCTGAGCTGCTGCATCACAGCAAGGTCTCCTGAGACCATTCTTGGGAAGCACATGAGAAAAATGATTTCCTGAGCATCTACTATGTGCCAGGAGCCATGATAGGTCCTTTCAGAAACAGAATCTCACTCGGTTCTCATTATTACCCCCAGGAGGCTCAAAGTCTATGGAACTAGCCAGGGTAACAGAGCCAGGAAACTGCGGTACTGTGGCAGGGTGGCTGGGGGCATGTGAAGATAGGAGCCTCAGGCGGCAGCAGACAAAAGGACCTTGGACATCACTGAATCCAACCCCCTCATCAATGGGAAGCTCACACAGGCCCAGAGAGGTTAGGCACTGGCTTAGCCCACACAGCAAACAGGAGCAGGGACGGGGATCGTGAGTAAAAAATACAGCACTAAGGGCAATGGGGAGGGACAGCCAAAGACCTACGATGACCTGCCCGCCCATCACAACCCCGCTTTAAATAAGACTCCCTCCAGGCCAGTCCAGAGATGCCTAGGTGGGCCTTTCTCCTGCTTAACAGGGAAGCAGCCTGGTTGTGGGGAGGGGACAGTGCAGGGCAGCATGTTGCCAGCTGGGCTCCTTCTCCAGAGTGTTTCCTATCCCCCAGACTCTGTGACCCACAGGCTGGCTGCCCAGTGCCCCCAGGTTAGGAAGGTGAGGCTCAGCTCTCAGTTTAGCAGCAGGAGTGGGCACGGTACCTGTGCCCGAGCTCGTGGGCCACCGTGAAGGCCAGTGGCAGACCCGTGTCCTCGTTGATGCTGCAGCTGCGGTGTGGCTGGCACATGCCCGACACATGGGACAGGCCCAGGGTCTCACACGGCTGGTTCATGGCTGCACACAGGTCCTTCCTGCACAGGCAAAGCGGCCTTCAGGCTAACCTGGTCCAGTGCCAGGCCCACCTGAGCTCAAGCCGGGGAAGGGTCACCCCCCACCCCACTGATCCCGAGTGAAAAGGATGTCCCTCCCACTGTTCTGTGACATCGGGCCAGCGCAGTGACCATTCGGGAAGCAGGTGCTGTCATTCACACACCACCCACTGGACATCTATTTGGGACTCAGGAGCACAGGACCGCACGGAACAATTCTGGTTACTGTCCCAGCAGGGCCGCTGACAGAAGCTACCAGAGTCCAGCAAAGGGAAAAATAACAGCCTCCGGACAGATGGGCTGGAAGGTACAGGAGGAGGGAGGAAGGTGGTTCTAACTATGAACACGTGGCACAAGACATCCTTCTCAAGGGACAGATCTGCACCTAGACTATGCGGTGGGTAGGTGAACCCACAAGGGATGACACCACATAGAACTGAATACACAAACACACACGTACACACCAAGGGAAGTGTATGTGGAACTGACGAGGTCTGAGTAAGTCTGTGGATGGCATCAGTGTCAGTTTCCTGGCTGGGATCCTGTATTCTAGTCATGCAAGCTGTTACTGCAGGGGGAATGGGTGGAGGCCATACAGGCCCTCTGTCTACATCATTTCTGACAACAGCACGAGAATCCACAATTATTTCAGAATAAAAAGACCTCCCCAAGTGCTGACAGAATCCAGCCAAAAGTGTGCAGACTCTCGTCCCACGAGGGCTTCTCCCGTGGGGCCAGGAAGCACCTCCCTGAGCTGCAGGCTCCCACCCTCCTGTGGCTGACCGCACCTGGTGAGCAGGACGGCGGTGTCATGGTGCAGGGGGTGGGCATCCCCCTTCATGTTGATGCTTTTCTGCCACTTGCAAAAGCTCTTCAGGGTGTTGTCTGCATGGTGCGTGATCTTTAGGTCCTCCTGGGGGCAGAGAGAGTGACTGCTCACGCCTCCCCTGAGTTCCAAGAGGGTCAAGCCCAATTCTCCTCCATACAAGGCAGGAGACAGGTCCAGCAAGGCGGTGGGAGGTCCGCGGGCACCGGTCCCGCTTCTGGCCTGACCACCTCTCCTGTAGGAACCTCCTGCAGGGAACCTGAGAAAGGATCGGTCAGGGACCAGGGGTGTGGCAAGGGACACAGTCCAGGCCAAGGAGGCCTTCACTGTGCCCTTCCATACAGCGCAGCACAGGTCATGGGGCAAGAGGACTCTGGCAGCCATGGCACTGCCGGGCAGCGTGGGACCACAGGGCCACTCACCTCCTCATCTTCCAGCAGGACCAGGCGCACAATGGTGATGTGGATGGGGTTCCCGATGCTGGGGTCATGAAATAGACCGGCCACCTGCCCAAGAGAGGGGGATCAGTCAGGCTGCCATCAGGATGAAGAATGCCCACCCCGATCTACACAGCACGACGCACACCCATGGTCTTACACAGGGACACTGGCACAGGTGCACACAGGGTACGCAGCTGACACATGATGCACAGGCACCAATGCACAAGTGTCCCCACACCTCACACACACTGCCCCAACCTGGCAGCAGCAGAACCTGGAGAGGACAAGAGGTCTCCGAGGCCCCTTACCAGGCCTGCAGCCTGCCCTGAGCACACAGTTTGGGATCTGCTTCCAAGTAACAACTCCATGCCCACCCCACACAGGCGACAGCAACTCAGGCCTCCAAATGCTGGTTTTGTGGCCTGTCTCAGGGCCCCAGTCCTCCCATTGCCCCTGGGCTATGACAGCAGCAGCCTTCTGCCCTGGGGGTGCCAGGAGCATCATCCCAGGAGTGCACCCTCCAATGACACACAGACCTGGGCAGAGCCCCAAGGGTAGAGAGAGTGTAGGCACAGGCCTGTGGAGCCTCCCCACTGCTCCGCTATCCCATCCCCCAGGGCTGACAGCCAGGGAACCAAGAGGGGAGGTGTGCACATCTGTCAGATGCCCCATGGCTATGGGGCACTCCCTCCTGAGCCCCAGGAGAGGGGTCTATCCCCAAAGATGGAAGATAAGCCAAGGTGAGGGGAAATGGGTGGGGAAAGCCATCTGCTCTTTTTAAACTCCCTCAGAACACGAAAGAGGCCAGCCTAAGACTGGGGACAGCCGGCAGGTTCCCAGAGGGCCAGGATGGCAGAACAGGCCAGTTGTGAGTTGACTTCTAGCAATGCATCAAGAAAAAGAATATTCAAATAGGAGGGGACCAGGCCAGGCACGGTGGCTCACACCTGTAATCCCAGCACTTTGGGAGGCCGGGGCAGACAGATCACCTGAGGTCAAGAGTGTGAGACCAGCCTCACCGACATGGAGAAACCCCGTCTCTACTAAAAATACAAAATTAGCTGAGCATGGTGGTGGGTGCCTGTAATCCCAGCTACTCAGGAGGCTGAGGCAGGAGAATCGCTTGTACCTGGGAGGTGGAAGTTGCGGTGAGCCAAGATCGTGCCATTGCACTCCAGCCTGGGCAACAAGAGCGAAACTCCATCTCAAAAAAAAAAAAAAGGAACGATCCAAGATGGCCGATCGCTAACATCTCGGGATTGCAGCTCGCAGTTAAAGCTCATAGAACTAAAGGACGCCACACTTTCAGACAAATTCTGATCGCTCAGGAGCAGAAGACTCCCAGTGGAGGAGCCACGCGGGGCAGTAGTTTCGCTGGCACCTCCTCATGGCAGCTCTCGGAGCTGACTAGGCGGGGCTGGCTCCCCTTCTGACCGAGGTTTGGAGGAGCCGCGCGGGTTCCCAGCGCTGAATCCTGAGGCCGGCGCGGCAGTTGTGCCGGCACCTCGGCGCAGAGTGAACGCGACTGGTTCCCCTTCTGACTGAGGTTTGGAGCTCCGGGAAGACAGACTCGCCTATTAGGGACACAAGAAGGAAGCCAGACAGGAGAAGCCTGGGCAGCAAAACACCATCAGTCTTAACGCCGCTGTTCCTGGCCCTGGGAACTAACATCTTGGACGTCCACTCAAGAGACCTACTGAAAGCTGGTGATTTCAAAGACGACAGGAGGATAAATTTACAATGATGGGAAGAAACCAGCATAAAAAGGCTGAGAATACTCAAAATCAGAACGCCTCTCCCTCTAAAGATGATCACAATTCCTCATCAACAATGGAACAAGACTTGATGGAGGAAGAGTGCATCCCAATAACAGAATCAAACTTCAGGTTATGGATAATAAAAAACTTCCGTAAGTTCAAAGAACATGTTGTAGCCCAACGTAAAGAAACTAAGAACTTTGAAAAAAACTTTGAAAAAAGG
>CM052653.1:125907397-125927956 GCA_028533165.1 Leontopithecus rosalia | reverse complement strand
CCCTCCCTTCCTGCCTTCCTCCCTTCCTCCCCCACCAAAAAAAAAAAAAAAAAAAAGAAGGGACCAAACAAACACTGTTAAGAGGACACCAAAGCTCCTGATTATGGGGATGAACAACACTCTCAGAACCCAAGGTCAGAAACGAGGAAGATAAAAGCACTATCGTGGGCCCCTTTCGTCCCCACGCTCAGCCTGGGAGCCCAGCAACCCTGAATCACCTTTCTCCACTCAACCAATTCTGCCTCCCAAGTTTTGCCTGACTCTGTCCATTCTCTCCATCTGCAACACCACTGCCCCATCCAAGTTGCCATCATCATCTTGTCTGTTCAGCTGCTGAGGTGTCCTACGAGTATCCCCATACTCTGCAGCCTAGTAGCTCAGTCATCTGCCTTTGAAACGCAAACCCAGGGCTGGGTGTGGTGGCTCATGCCTGTGATCCCAGCACTTTGGGAGGCCAAGGGGGGCGGATCACCTGAGATTGGGAGTTAGAGACCAGCCTGACCAACATGGATAAACCCCGTCTCTACTAAAAATACAAAATTAGCCAGGCATGGTGGCACATGCCGGTAATCCCAGCTACTCGGGAGGCTGAGGCAGGAGAATAGCTTAAACCCAGGAGGCTGAGGTGTCAGTGAGCCAAGATTTCGCCATTGCACTCCAGCGAAACTCCATCTCAAAAAAAAAAAAAAAAGTGAAATGCAAACCCAATCATACCACACTCTTGCCTAAAGCAGTAAGTGGCTCTTACTGTCCAGGAAAAGGACAGGAGTTCCCGGCCTAGCCAACAGCCTCTTGGATCTGGTCCCTGCCTTCCTCGCTGATCTCCCCTTGCCTCCCCTCCCCACTCACTCTCTGGCTCCAACCCCTCTGTCTTCCTCTTAGAATCCCGTGATTCTTCCTAACACAGGGCCTTTGCAGATGCTGTGGCCTCCACCTGGACCATCTTCCCACTTGTCTTCCTCAGGTTACCTTCTATCCTCTCTCCTGCCCCTCTACCCCTCGTCATGTCCTCTGGGGAGCCTTTATTTGAGCTAACACTCCTAAAACACCATGAATTTGTCCTTCCTAGCGCCTCTCTCCATTGCTCCTTCGCAACAAGGTAATGGTTTCATTAACTAATGTCTGTTTCCCTCACCAGACCACAAGCTCCATGAGGACAGGGCCAGGTCTATGTGAACTCCCTCTCATAGCCCCAGTGACATGTTTGTACCTGGCACATGATGGGCACTCAAGACATATTTGTTCAATGAATGAATGTGCCTTGGGTACTTCCTCAGTATTTCCAATGTATTATCTCATTAAAAAGAAACAGTGGAGGCCGGGCATGGTGGCTCACACCTATAAGGCCAGCACTGTGGGAGGCCAAGGCAGGTAGATCACCTGAGGTCAGGAGTTCAAACCCCATCTCTACTAAAGATATTTCCCATAATGAAACCTGTCTCTACTAAAAATACAAAAATTTGCTGGGCGTGGTGGTGTGCCCCTGTGATCCTAGCTACTTGGGAGGCTGAGGCAGGAGAATCACCTGAACCTGCGAGGCAGAGGTTTCCGTGAGCCAAGAATGCACCACTACACTCCATCCTAGGTGACAGAACAAGACTCCGTCTCAAAAAAAAAAAAAAAAAAGAAAAGAAAAAGACAAGCAACAGTGGAAAATGAGAAAGGCACCCTGGAGAAAGATCAAAAGAACAAATCTTTCCTAGACCACAGACAGGTAAGCTTGGTATCAGTCCCCAGCAAAGTGGCTCCAGAGGACCAGAAGCCCCTGAAGGTCTGCTCGGCCTGCCTGAAGACTGACCCATGTTATATTCTGAGCCAGGGCTGGGAGGCTTAGTGCCACCACAAAGGCCTTCCCTCAGCATGTATAACCTCGCTGTCTCCCAGGAGCTACAGAAGCAACGCAGGCATTGGGAAATGTTGGAGAGAGGCAGGCTCTTCATTGGCTGATCAACTCTACCAAGTAGCTTTGGTTAATGGCCTAAGGTCAATGTGGGGTGTTTCAACTGGATAAATGATACCCAGGGAAGCCTGAACCTGTTCTGCTGCAGACCTGGAGAGCATGCCAGGGGTGTGCAGTGTTTGTGAAAGGAAGATCTGGAGGTCACAGGTAACCACAGGCTCTCGCTGAGCTGAAAGTGTGAAAAAGCCCCTCGAAAAGGGCCTGTGGCCTTAGAGAGCAAGAACAGAATTGGGGGTGCAAATGGGGTAAAACTGGCAGGGTGTTGTGGCTCACGCCTGTAATCTCAGCACTTTGGGAGGCCAAGGCAGGTGGATGGATCACAAGGTCAGGAGTTCAAGAACAGCCTGGCCAATATAGCAAAACCCTGTCTCTACTAAAAATACAAAAAGAAATTAGCCGGACACGGTGAAGCACACCTGTAGTCCCAGCTACTCAGGAGGCTGAGGCAGGAGAGTTATCTAAACCTGGGAGGTGGAAGTTGCAGTGAACCGAGATCACGTCATTGCACTCTAGCCTGGGCAACAGAGCAAAACTCTGTCAATCAATCAATCAATCAATCAATCAATGGGGGTGAGGTTTAGATGAGGTGGTAGGTATTGAACACCGGACAAAAGGTAGACAGATATCCACAAGGCTCCTTCCTCAGGGGCTGGCCACATGGGCTCCCATGTCCCTGCCATCCCTGCAGCCTCCCAGAGGGTCCAGCACTGTCAGGCTCATAGGTGCCCCCACCCTGTCCTGGCCAACGCTGGGCTCACCAGCTCAGGAGAGCTTGATATTGTCAGAGCAGGTGAGTGTGAGAACCAGGCCCACCCTGTCCCCTGGGATGAGACTCACAAAGTGAATGCATGGGTGCTGTAAGCCAGGGCAAGGCAGCCAGGAAGGGGCCAGGCCCTGTGGCAAAAAGACCTCAATCCCGTCACTCAGGTTAAGTCATGGGGACCTGTTGGGCTGGGTGGGTCTGTTTTTGGTTTTGTTTTTTTGAGATGGGGTCTCACTCTGACACCCAGGCTGGAGTGCAGTGGCGTGATCTCAGCTCACTGCAACCTCTGCCTCCCAGGCTCAAGCGATCCTCCCACCTCAGCCTCCCAAGTGGCTGGGAGTACAGGTGTGCACCACCACACCCAACTGTTTTTTGTATTTTGGTAGAGACAGGGTTTCACCATGTTGGTCAGGCTGGTCTCAAACTCCTGATCTTAAGTGATCTGCCCACCTTGCCCTCCCAAAGTTCTGGGATTACACCTGTGAACCACCACACCTGGTGGCGGTTTCATACTGGTGGCATGGTTCATACTCTGCCCAGAATCTGTAGCACAGGAACACTCAGAAAAGCAGGGTGAAATGAACCCAGATAACCATCGGTGGCTCCAGCCAGGCTCCTGGGTCCTTCAGGTTGAGCCCCCAAAATGCTGAGAATGAGCAGGAGGGGACCTCAGGACCTGAGAACCTGGTCTTGCCCCTTGCTCCAACCCCTGTAGCCCAGAGGCCGGGCTCCAGCAGTAGCCCCTGCTGAAGCCTGGCTGTTAGTGGCTCCCCTCCCTGGGCAGATGAGGCTTGAGCTAAGGCGTTCAAGGCCTGGAATGCCAGGCAGAAGGCTGTGACTTTTATTCCATATGAAACAGGGAGCCAATGAGGGTGTCCCAGTCAGAGAAGAACCGGCCCTGAGCTGCACTGGCTGATGTGGACTCAAGCAGTGGGGACTTGGTGGCCAGGAGGTAGAGAGAACAGCCCTGGACGCAGCCCCTTCCTCTCTCTGAGCCTCAGGCTTCACAGCTATAAACTAGGGGGTCAGACACTGAACGATCTCAGAGGGTACTTCCTATAGGGTTGAAGGTGAGGGGCTGGCAGGGGAAGTAGAGGCAGAGGATCCTGGCACTGGAGCTCCTTTAGATGTCATCTTGCTCACAGCACACACCCTTACCTTGCCCCGACCAGCCAGCCCAGGAGAGAAACAGAGTAATATGGTGGCCTGACCACCAGGTGGCTGCTAAGAATGCCAGGGGCAGAGAGCTTTCCTCCCAGGGGCTGCAGGAAGCAGCTTGCAGCCTGAGGCCTCCCACCGGCCCCCATAGGGCAGGAGAAGGGAGTGCCCTTTCTGCAGTAGCCGGCTCCAGGAATCACCAACTGCGATCAGCCACAGTGCCCCCGGTGTGACCTAGGACACCTGGGCTCCCATCTGCCTCTGCCCTGCCTGGCCATGTGACCCGGGCAAGCCACTCGCCCTCTCAGGTCCCCTGATATCTCATCCATCGTGTGGGCTCAAGAGCGGTTTGCCAACCCCACAAGGTAGTATCGTCATGCCCAGTTCACAGATGAGCAGCTGAGGCTCAGACAGGGACGGTGCCTTGCCCAAGGCTGCCAGCTAGTAGACCACAGAACTGCACAGATCCTTCTAACTGTAACGTTGCTGATGTCTCAGGCAGGGTCTCAGGCAGGGCGTGGTCTCATCAGACATTTCTGTTTCCAGCATCTAGCACAGGTCCTGACGCAAAGCAGGGAGGTGTCTGTGCAGGGAGGCGGGAATGAACCAACTAGTCTACAAAACCCCAGCAGGCACAGGGCTGTGGCTGCCTCAGTCTCCCCCTCCCATGCCCCCTCCCGGTAACATGACACCCTATCTCGTCCCCACAGCAGCCCTCTGCCCAGGCGCTCTCCTTGTGACTTGCTGCCAAGCCCCCACCCCTTCCTGGCCTCAGGAGCTTGGAGACCCTTCATCCTGCCTGGGGCCTGAACTTGGGTCTGGGGTCCAGCCTGCCAGCCTTCCTACCCACTCTCTGCACCCCACCCCCCAACACCATCCCCGCTACCCCTCACGGCCCACAGCAGACTTGCCATGTTCATGATGGTCAGCACATAGCTCTCAACATGCGGCTGTCCATGGTACTCCACCATTTTGGCATCAGCTACCACCAGGGTCTCAACCCACTTCTCCTTGCTGACCGAGCGCTGGTGTAGACGCCTCGGCCGTTGCCACCGCCACTGCTGCCGCTGCTCCCAACGCTCCCGTCGAGACTCCAGCTCTGGGGACGCTGGAGGCCCAGATGGGGTGGGTTTAGCTGCCAGCGGACTGGCCCAGGGCACATGTCTCCAGGGCCTCTCCACAGCGAGCTCTTTCTGGGGCACTGGGAACCACACTGGGATCAGAGGCGAGGGTCCTGGATTCCCCTCCTGGCTCTGCCCCAGACCCGTGCTGTGTGGCTCTGCCTGGTCCCTTGCCTTCTCTGATCTTGAGATTCTCTGACTAAAAATAGGAATAAGTTGATCTGCCTCAGAGGGTGACAAATGAAATGGTGGATATAAGCATGGTAAAGTTGTGTCTGTGGGAGGGGAACTCCTGGGCCTGACAAAGCCGGCACCTGGGCCCTATCGCCCCATGTCACTTCTCCCACCCTGGGGGTTAGTGTACCCCAGCACAGGCAGATCCCACCCTCAAAACTCCAGCCTGAGGCTGGCCACCACCCAGCCCAGCTACTGAGCCTGCTCCCCTCACCCAGGCAGCTTCAGATCAGAAGAGGAAGCACATCTATGAAGCTGGGGAAACTGAGACCAAGAAGCATGCCTCTGTGAATCTGTGCTCCAGCAAATAGAGTACCAGAGCTGTGGGCAGCTTGAGGTTGGCATGCCAGGCGAGCACTGCCCAAGCCCCAGCAACCCTTAGTGAGCAGCTCCTCACCTGGGCCGGATGGCACTATTGCCGCTCTGCAGAGGAGACTCTGGGTCCCAGTAATAAAGGTCAGTTATTCTGGGTGGGAGCAGAGTGGCCGGGGAGGGAGGTTCCTGGCTAGTGGCCCTGTTGGAGCTGGGCAGGGCCCACCTGGCCTGGGTGCTGGAGGAGGAATGGCTGGCAGAGCCAAGTGCCATAGGCTATGGGTGGGCAGGGGCAGAGGGAGGTCAAGCCCCAATGTGGCAGAGGCAGGTGACATGGAGTGAGGGAGGTCAGATGAGGGATTGACTGGGGCAGGCCCAAAAGGTAGAGGACACAGTCTTGTGACATAATTAAGGGCACGGGCTATGGTGATGGATCCATCTGTCTTTCTGTGTCCTCTGGTCTAAGGGACGCTGGGCATGGGGATGTTCAGAGGAGCTTCTAGAAAGGGCCCTTCACGTCCTCTGGCCGAGAACTGGGAGCAGAGGAGCGTACCTGACACCCCACAGGTATTTGCAGCAATGGAATCACCCCGCTGTGCTGGCCTCTCCGGGGCCTGACGCTTGTACACCACGTGGGGCTGGGCGTGGCCGGGCCGAGCCGGGGCACCGTCCAGGGGCTCAATGAAATAGTCCTCGTTGGAGAGCTGGAACACACCTTTCTGGGGAAGAGGAACCAGGGTTACACAGGGAGGGCTGCTCTTCCCGCACGTCCCAGAGGCCCGTCCCGCCCAGCTGAGCCGCCACTGCGCACACCACCTGTGACTGTTGGGGACACACTGAGCTCTCCTCCTGCTGGGCCTTTGCTCATTCTGCGGCCTCCATCTGGAATGCCCTTCTCTGCCATTCCACACACAACCAAACCTTCAAAGCGGAGCTCAAAAGCCTCTGCCGCTGGGGATGCCCCACACACCCACCCCATTCGGAAAGGCAAATGGATCTGCATCCAAATCTGACAAAACGGTGTCTTCCAGAGTCTCACAAGCCGCCCTGCGTGGGGCAGCCTGTGCCCAGGCCTCCAGGCTATTCTGCATCTCCTCTGCATGCCAGCCACTCCAGTACTGTGCCCCCTCCCAGCTGGCCAGGGCCTATGACCTGCTCTCTATCTCCCTAAGGCAATGAATCACTCCAAAAGCATCTACACCCACACCTGCATGGAGGAGATGTCCACAGCCACCAAGACATCCAGTTCTCTGAGCCCAGGGCTGCCCACAGAAGGAAGCTGGCAGGAGTGTCTTGGGCATGACTGCCAGCATTCAGAGTCCAGGGAGGGGAGGGGCCCTGGGAAGCATCTTTGATGCCCACTACCTCCTGAGGACGCTCAGGGCACCAGGGAAGAAGGTTACATCCCTCGGACTGCCCCTCATAGGCAGCCATTCTGCCCCTTGGGCCACAGAAGACCAGGGAGCCTGGAGGGCTGGAAGGTGCATCAGCTCTTAGTTCTGGAGACCTGGGTTTGAATGTGGACCCACACACACACACATACAGCACCCACTAAATGACTAGGCGACCCTAGGCAAGTTTCCCTCTGAGCCTGTTTCCTCATCTGTGAAATGGGAATGATCCCCCATACGCACAGCTGCTCAACAAGATTAACTGTACAGGAAGGGAGAGGCACAGTCTCCATAGATGAGGATCGGCGCGGTGCAGATGGGCCTTCAATGGCCCAGGTGTCCTGCAGCTTGTGTTGTGGGTTTCCTCTCATTAGCCCTGTGCGGCTGCAGCCCGTGGTTTCTGCCTGAGCAATCTCAGCCACGGGCCTCCTGGAAACAGTGGATGCTGAGAGTGTGCACATCCCCTACCCCTCCAAGCCCCCACCCTCAGAGCTGGGAGAGTGGCGCTGGTTTCCTGAACATGAACAGAAAGGGCCCTACTCTGCCTGGAGTGGAAGCTGCTCTAATCAGCGCTCACTCGGGGAGCAGGCAGCAGCCAGCACCACCATCCAGCCAGAGGAAGCCAGGAAACTGAGGCCTGCTTTTCCCAGAGCTCTGATCAGGGCAGAGGGGCTGAAAGGGGCTCCTCCCCACGCCCTGCAGAACGGCGACAGGGTGAGGGCTGGCTTTCCTGAAGAAGCAGCCTAAAGGGATCTGTCAAGGAACAGTCATAACAGATGCCCCCCAAAAAAGAGAAATCAACTGCTTTTTCAGTTGCTTAGTCCAGTCAAACAGAGCTTCTCGAAGTGGGGATCTCTGGACCTGGATCTTCAATATTACCTGCGAGGTTTTCAGAAATATAGGTGTTTGGGTGCCATCCCAGACCTTCCCTTCCCTGCAAAAATTCTGTTTAAACAGGACCTGCAGGTGATTTGAGCTCACATTATTATTTTTTTTTAAGAGTGCCTGGGGTCTCAACTGTGTCTCCATCGAAGCGCAATCATCACACCCTACATCCTCGAACTCCTGGCCTCGCAAATAGCTGGGACTACAGATGCACAGCCATGCGGCTTTCATGTTAAACTTTCAGAACTGCTGTCCTAGAGATCAACGGGGCCTGCGCTGTCACTCCCATTTTACAGGCGTGAATACCGAGGCTGGCAGAGAAGTGTGCTGGGCCAAGCCACCGGACAAGTGCGTGGCAAGGCGAAAGCCCCTCTCCACATCCCACCACGCGAGACTGCCCCGAGTACCCACGTCCCAGCGCACTCACCAGACCATAGCAGGCGCTGATGGCCGCCAGGCCACCCTCGAGCTCCGGGTCCTGCACCTCGCCTAGCAGGTGGCAGGCGGGGCTGTGGGCCTGGATGTGCGCGCGTCCCAGGCCGCCGCGCCGCCGCGTCTCGCTCACAAAGCCGGGCGCCAGCAGGTGCGGATTGGCGGTCAGGTTGAAGCGCAGCTCACGCCCGCGATACTGCAGCTGGTAGAAGGCGGGCGCGTCGCGGTGCCCAGACAGATCCCGCTTGCGCAGTGCGCGGGGCCACAGCTCGTAGGACAGGAAGGAGCCCCCCGCGTCCACGCGAACCGGGTGCACGATGTCCAGTGACGCCCGGCCCTCCGTTGCACGCCCTGCAGGGAGAGAACCACGAATGCCTAGAGGCCCAGGCCAGACCCAGGTCCTTGCCGTGGCCAGGGACCAGAGCGGCCAGGAGGGGGCGGCTGGAGTCAGAGTATCTGGATTCAAATCCTCCCTGGGCTGTCTACTAACTCCGCTATTTCATCTTTCTGTGCCTCAGTTTCTCCATCTGGATCATTGCAGTAATTTATTTTGCTGTTGCTGTGTTTTGGGTTGAGACAGAGTCTCTCCTCTGTCACCCAGGCTGGAGTGCAGTGGCGTGATCTTGGCTCACTGCAGCCTCCATCTCCTGGGTTCAAGCCACTCTCCTGCCTCAGCCTCGGAAGTAGCTGGGACTACAGGCACATGCCACCACGCTCAGGTAAGTTTTGTATTTTTAGTAGAGACGATTTCACCATGTTGGCCAGGCTGGTCTCAAACTCCTGAACTCAGGTGATACACTCACGTCAGCCTCCCAGAGTGTTGAAATTACAGGTGTGAGCCACTGCACTAGGCGTAAATTGCTATGGCAACTTCTTTCTTTTTTTTTTTTTAAGACGGGGTTTCACGGTGTTGGTCAGGCTGGTCTTGAACTCCCGACCTCAGGTGATCCACCCGCCTTGGCCTCCAAAGTGCTTGGATTACAGGCTTGAGCCACCACGCCCGGCCGCGCTACAGCAACTTCTTAACAAGTCTCCCTGTTTCCACTATTGCCTACCCCAGGTGCCCTTCCCTATTATTTTCAACATAGTAGCCAGAAAGATTCATTCAAAACCAGCCCGATCATGGTCCTACTCTGCTCAAAATTCTGCAATGGCGCTCACCTCACCCAGAGCAAAACACAAAGTTCTGGCCTGTATGAGGCCCCAGGTGAGCTGACCTCTGCAGTCTCATTTCCAGCTCCACCGCCTGAGCCTGCCTGAGCCTGCCTGAGCTCCCGCCACTCTGCCCACTGCCTCCTTGCGTTTCCTCCACCTCCCAAGCTCCCGC
Organism: Leontopithecus rosalia; assembly: GCA_028533165.1. NCBI lineage: Eukaryota > Metazoa > Chordata > Mammalia > Primates > Cebidae > Leontopithecus > Leontopithecus rosalia. The sequence goes on along the minus strand of CM052653.1, from coordinate 125,918,373 downwards.
CACTCTGCCCACTGCCTCCTTGCGTTTCCTCCACCTCCCGAGCTCCCGCCACTCTGTCCACTGCCTCTTGCGTTTCCTCCACCGCCCGAGCTCCCGCCACTCTGCCCACTGCCTCTTGCGTTTCCTCCACCGCCTGAGCTCCCGCCACTCTGTGCACTGCCTCCTTGCGTTTCCTCCACCGCCTGAGCTCCCGCCACTCTGTCCACTGGCTCCTTGCGTTTCCCCCACAGGCCAGACCTGCTCCGGCTTCAGGGTTTGGCATAGCAGCCCCTATGCCTAGAACTCTTCTTTCTGCTAAACTGCTCATTTTTGAGTTTTTGCTTGTCTCCTCCTCGATGAGGCCAAATAAATAGCAGCTCCCTATATCTCTCCCTTCATTTTTTCCCACAGTACTTCGGACATACCATATCACTTACACTTTCATTAATTTTTCTATTTATTTGTTTTCTCCCACCCCTCCCAATGTAGTCTAGGAAGCCAAGACTTTTTTTTTTCTTTTTTTTTTTTTTGAGACAGAGTCTTGCTCTGTCACCCAGGCTGGAGTGCAGTGGCACGATCTCAGCTCATTGCAACCTCAGTTTCTCAGGTTCAAGTGATTCTCCTGCCTCAGCCTCCCAAGTAGCTGAGACTACAGGTATGTGCCACCACTCCTAGCTAAGTTTTTGTATTTTTAGTATAGATGGGGTTTCACGCTGTTAGCCAGAATGGTCTCGATATCCTGACCTCGTGTGATTCACCTGCCTCAGCCTCCCAAACTGCTGGGATTACAGGCGAGAGTCACTACACCCAGCTAGAAGGCAAGAATCTTTATATTCTTTGCCCTTTAAAAAAAAAAAACAGGATCTTGCTCTGTCACCCAGACAGGAGAGCAGGTGTGCAATCATAGCTCCCTGTAGGCTCCAACTCCTGAGCTCAAGCAATCCTCCCATCTCAGCCTTCCAAGTAGCTGGGACTACAGGTGGCTGCCACCACACTTGGCTAACTTTCTTTTTTTAATTTTGTTTCTAGAGCTGGGATCTCACTATATTGCCCAGGTTTGTCTCAAACAAACTCCTGGGCTCAAGCAATCCTTCTACTTCGGCCTCCCAAAGGGCTGGGATTACAGGTATGAGCCACTGCAGCTGGCTCTGGATAATTTTGTTTATTTTGAGATGGATTTTCACTCTTGTTACCCAGGCTGGAGTGCAATGGCACGATCTCGGCTCACCACAACCTCCGCCTTCTGGGTTCAAGCAATTCTCCTGCCTCAGACTCCCAAGTAGCTGGGACTACAGGTGCACACCACCATGCCCAGCTAATTTTTGTATTTTTAGTAGAGACAGGGTTTCACCTTGTTGACCAGGATGGTTTCGATCTCTTGACCTCGTGATCCACCCACCTCAGCCTCCCAAAGTGCTAGGATTATAGGCATGAGCCACCGTGCCCGGCCAATTTTTTTTTTTTTTGGTAGAGATGGGAGTCTTGCTATGTTGCCCAGGCTGGCCTCCAACTCCCGGCCTCAAGCAATCCTCCCTCCTCAGCCTCCTAAAGTGCTGGGATTACAGGCATGAGCTACCTTGGCCCTTTCTATTCTTTGTTGAAGATTTAGTGTCAGAAGTTAGTCCTTTTTGGCATTTGTTGAATGACTCTGTAGAATGCAGTTAATCAGAGAACTTACACTCTGGATGCTGTCCTGAGGATGAAACTTAGTGAGCTACTCCACGTTTAGCAGTGCCTGGGACACTGATTGGATATGACAGCAATTGATTGTTATGATTATTATTAGCCCGATGGATTAAAAAATGTGCTCCCAGGTGCGTCAGCGTTCTGAAAATGTCTCCAGGCCTCCTGGAATGGGAGATGGAGAAAGAACAGACCAGTGGGTCTCCCTGGCCCCTAACTGCCATTTCAACAGAGCTGCTCTGGTTTCTCCCTTTGACGCACAAGAATACGTTTAAAGAAAGGTTCCAGGGATGGAAAAATCTGGCAGACCTCTGCTCAGGTCCTTGCAGTTTAAAAACCTCTCTCTGTGGCTCTGTCCTTTGGATTTCCCAGTAAGGCCTGAATTCTTATCCTTTTTTGCCACAAACTCCTTCTCAGAACAATGTTTCGAAACACATAAAATAAAATACATAGGAGTAGCAGGGCTCGGTGACTCATGCCTGTAATCCTAGCACTTTGGGAGGTCGAGGTAGGCGAATCACTTGAGGTCAGGAGTTTGAGGCCACCCTGGCCAACACGGTGAAACCCCATCTCTATCAAAAATACAAAAATTAGCCAGGCGTGGTGGCGTATGCCTGTAATCCCAGCTACTCAGGGGGCTGAGGCAGGAGAATCACTTGAACCCAAGAAGCGGAGGTTGCAGTGAGCCAAGAGAGCCGAGATGGCATCACAGTACTCCAGCCTGGGCGACAGAGTAAGATCCTGCCACAATAAATAAATTAAATTAAATACAGATCAGTACCAAGGAAATCGATTATATTGAAACACAGTTACCAAAATAATTTAAGGCCAGGCACAGTCATTCGTACCTGTAATCCCAGAACTTTGGAAGAACGAGGTGTGAGGATCACTTGAGCCTAGGAGTTCAAGACCAACTGGGCAACATAATGGGACCTTGTCGCTACAAAAAAAAAATAATTAGCCAGGCATGGTGGTCCACACCTGTAGCTCCAGCTAGTTGGAATGCTAAGGTGGGAGGATCTCTTGAGCCCAGGAGCTTGAGGCTGCAGTGAGCCACGATGGCGCGATTGCACTCCAGCCTGGGAGACAGGGTGAGACATCTGAAACAAAACAAAACAAAAAGTAATTTAAAAAGCAGGTGTGGAATTATACTTTAAACAAGATTTTGTGGCAAATTTAACAGCTATGGTCATTTTTTTTTTTTTTGAGACAGTCTCCCTCTGTCACCCAGGCCATAGTGCAGTAGCTTAATCCTGGCTCACCACAGCCTCCACCTCCCAGGTTCAAGCAATTCTTGTCCCTTAGCCTCCCAAGTCACTGGGACTACAGGCGCATGCCACCACACCGAGTTTTTGTATTTTTAGTAGAGATGGGGTTATGTCATGTTGGTGAGGCTGGTCTTGAACTCCTAGCCTCAAGTGATCCGCTCATAGTAGAGATGAATGGAAACCTTATTTCAACATATGTGCAACAACTGTAATGAGACAGAAGAATACCTGTTCTATATACTCAGCTTCCAGGATCCTGGCTGTCCACAGTAGACTCCTCGGCTCATGTGAATGCCTGAGTGCCCTGCAGACATCCCACCAGGGGTCTTTCTGCTGCTGCCCAGCCCAAAGCTCCATCCCAGTACACTGCAGAAACCAAACCCGCCCTCCATCTGTCCTCTGCCAAACTGCATGTAGAGTGCCCTGCACATGCCAGTGGTGTGCCCCTTGCTGAGAACATCGCCCTCTGCTCACAGCTGCCCCAGCAGTGCCGGCCTCAAAGAGCCTTCTCTGAGAATCAGGAGGCTGGATGGACTGGGGCAACTTGCTATGTGGCTCCCCATCATTGAGCTTCAGGCGGCCACTAGGGCAAGGATTTTCCTCACAGATATGTTTCTTTTTTATTTCTTTTCTTTTTTTTTTTGAGACGGAGTTTCACTCGTTACCCAGGCTGGAGTGCAAAGGCGCGATCTCGGCTCACCGCAACCTCCGCCTCCTGGGTTCAGGCAATTCTCCTGCCTCAGCCTCCTGAGTAGCTGGGATTACAGGCATGTGCCACCATGCCCAGCTAATTTTTTGTATTTTTAGTAGAGACGGGGTTTCACCATGTTGACCAGGATGGTCTCCATCTCTTGACCTTGTGATCCACCCGCCTCGGCCTCACAAAGTGCTGGGATTACAGGCTTGAGCCACCGCGCCGGCCTTGATACATTCTTAAAAACAAACTCCCAGGCCCCATCCCAGACTCACTAAATCAGCATTTCCTAGAAACTGGAACTAGGAAGCTATGTTTTTATCAAGAGCCTCTGGGAACTGTGATCCTCTGGAAAGTTAGGAAATCCCCCACTGGGAGTAAAACTGCTCCTCATCAGCAGTACCTGGAGAGCGTGGAAACACCGCAGATGCCCCAGACCCAGCCCAGAGATTCTGGTTCCACAGATCCAGGGCTCTGGGGGCCCTAGAATGTGTATTTTCTGTATTTTTCTAGACCTTCCCAGTGATTCTGATCTAGCCAATTCAGGCTGGCATTCAGAAACCACCGGGCTGGATGATTTAAGGAGACTTCTTGCTCTGACATCCTAATAAGGGCACGTGGGACTCCAACTCCTCAGCCACGGCGTGCAGCTGTGTTGATCAGTTATTGATTTTTTGGTTTGTTTTGGCTGCCACAAATGTTGAAAAATGTTTCAGTCAATTGCCATGTTTAAGAATATCATGATCTTGGCCGGGAGCAGTGGCTCATGCCTGTGAGACCAAGGCAGGTAGATCACCCGAGGTCAGAAGTTCCAGAGCAGCCTGGCCAACGTGGCAAAACCCCGTCTCTACTAAAACCACAAAAAATTAGCTGGGCGTGGTGGCAGGCGCCTGTATCCACAGCTATTGAGAGGCTGAGGCAGGGACAATCGCTTGAACCCGAGAGATGGAGGTTGCAGGGAGCCAAGATGGCACCACTGCACTCCAGCCTGGGCAACAGAGGGAGACTCCGTCTCAAAAAAAAAAAAAAAACAATATAATGATCTTGTACAAAAATCTCAACTTTCAGCTTTTCTGGAAAAGTCTTATCATGTGAACGTCAGGCTTAAGTTCCTTCCTGGCAGAAGTGGCCGGGGTGGAGCAGTGCGTTCCCTTAAGGAAGGGGCTGTGCTCCTGGTCCTAAGTCCCCACCACTCCCTATTCGTTCCCAGCACTGTGGCTGCCTGTACGCTCGCTTTCACAGCAGGCTTGTGTTTCCTTTCACTCAGTAAAGAACTGAGTCTCACAAAAGTGAGAAAACAAGAGACGGGCCAAGAGGCGCCATGATTCAAGAAAAATCTGTCTCCCTACCCACCTCGTTCGAACGAGCTCATTTCCGCTACCTGCCTAGTCCATGGCATCCCGTATGTGACCCTTGGCTACTAACTGTGAGCGGGCACAAGGTGCTCCAATGTCCAGGAAAGTGGCTAAGACACCATCCTTGCCTTCAAATAGAGAAATGGCCGGGCGCAGTGGCTCACACCTGTAATCGCAGCACTTTGGAAGACCAAGGAGGGCAGACTGCTTGAGGTCAAGAGTTTGAGACCAGCTTGGGCAACATGGTGAAATTCCGTCTCTACAAAAAATACATAAATTAGCCAGGCATGGTGGTGTATGCCTGTAGTCCTAGCAACTCCAGAGGTTGAGGTGGGAGGATCAATCGAGCCTGGGAACGGAGATTACAATGAGCAGAGATTTCGCCACTGTATTCCAGCCTGGGTAATAAAGCGAGATTCTGACCCAAAAAAACACACACACACAAAAGAACAAAATAGTAAGTGGGTGTGAGAGACACAAGGCGCCAACTCTGGCACAGTGCTGATAAGATCCAAGCAAGGGGAGGGGATGACACCTTATGGATGCATTGGAATGAAGAAAAGTTTCATGAGGGTGGGTGCATTTTAGATGTTAATTCAACCGTGGAGACAAGGAGGGCCTCTTGATGATAGGGTACCATGTGATAAACCCTCAGAGAAGTGGGGAAAAGCCGGAAGTAAGAATGTGCAACAAGTTTCATCTTGACCCAGGCATGCGTTTTGTAAAGTGGGAGAAAAAGGAGGGACAGGTCGGGTGTGATGGCTCATGCCTGTAATCCAAGCACTTTGGAGGCCGAGGTGGGCGGATCACCTGAGGTCGGGAGTTCATGACCAGCCTGACCAACATGGTAAAACCCCTTCTTTAAAAAAAAAAAAGAAAGAAAGAAAGAAAAAGAAAAAGGAGGGACAAAATAATGCACTGTCAAGAGCATGGGTTTTGAAAGTAACAAGACCCAGGTCAGGCCCATTTAATAGTTGCATATGAGTCACTGCTTATCTCTGAGTGTCAGTTTCCTCATCTGCTTGAAGAATCCAGGCCAGACACTATAAGGAGGGAAGCCCAGGCCAAGGAGACAAAAACAAGAGACGGGGAAGAAAACAACAGCTTCAATGCCAAGGGTTTTTTGGGTTTTGTTTTTGTTTTGAGAGTTTCGTTCTTGTCACCCAGGCGCTGGAGTGTAATGGCTCGATCTTGGCTTACTGCAACCTCCGCCTCCTGGGTTCAAGCAATTCACCTGCTTCAACCTCCCAACTAGCTGGGATTACAGGTGCGAGCCACCATGCCCTGCTAATTTTTGTTTTTAGTAGAGATGGGGTTTCGCCATGTTGGCCAGTCTGGTCTCTAACTCCTGACCTCAGGTGATCCACCCACCTCAGCCTCCCCAAGTGCTGAGATTACAGGGGTAAGATGCCACACCCAGCCTCCAAGGCTTGTTTTAAGTATTAACATTGGTTCCCAGAGCAAGGACAATCCCAGCCAAGGCAGGTAAAAATGAGCTGACCATCAGAAGCACTGATGCCAACCAGCTCTAAAGTTCTCTTTTAGGCAAGTTTTGAGGTAAGGAGTTTGAGACCAGCCTGGTCAACATGGTGAAATCCCGTCTCTACAAAAAATACATAAAGTAGCCAGGCGTGGTGATGTATGCCTGTAGTCTCAGCAACTCCAGAGGCTGAGGTGGGAGGAGAGATCATGAGCCAAGATCGTGCCATCGCACTCCAGCCTGAGCAACAATAGGAGAGCAAAACTCTGTCTCAAAAAAAAAAAAAAGAATTAAATGAGTTAGTATGTAAATGCTAACAATAGCTGGCACGTGGCAAACGATGTGAGCTAAGTTATGACTGATAATTAGCAGGAGAACTTCTAAATTATACTTACCTATTCCTTTTAAAAAAAACTTGTTGTTTTATCTTTGCCTAATAGCTTAAAAAAATGTTTTTCTTTCTTTCTTTCTTTCTTTCTTTTTTAAGACAGGGGAGCTCCCTTTTACCCAGGATGGAGTGCAGTGGTGCAAGCATGATTTACTGCAGCCTTGACCTTCTGGGTTCACGCAATCCTCACAACTCAGCCTCCCAAGTAGCTAGGACTACAGGCGTGGACCACAAGGCCCGGATAATTTTTTTTTTTTTTGAGATGGAGTTTTGCTTTTGTTCCCCAGGTTGGAGTGCCATGGCACGACCTCGGCTCACTGCAACCTCCACCTCCCAGGTTCAAGTGATTCTCCTGCCTCAGACCCCTGAGTAGCTGGGATTACAGGCATGTGCCACCACACCTGGCTAATTTTGTATTTTTAGTAGAGACGGGGTTTCTCCATGTTGGCCAGGCTGGTCTCGAACTCCCGACCTCAGATGATCCACCCGCCTCAGCCTCACAAAATGCTGGGATTACAGGCGTGAGCCACGGCACCCAGATAGGCCTGGAACATTTTTTAATTTTTTTATAGAGATGGGGTCCCATTATGCTGCCCAGGCTGGTCTTGAACTCCTAGGCTCAAATGATCTGCCTACCTCGGCCTCCCAAAGTGCTCGAATTATAGGCGTAAACCACTGTGCCCAGTCTAAAGCACGTTTTTCAATCAACAAGAAAAGAATAGACTTATAGGATGTTGCCACTTTTATTGCAATATTTTTTTTGTTGTTCGGATTTTTTTTTTTTTTGAGACAGTCTCCATGTGTCACCCAGGCTGGAGTTCAGTGGTACAGTCTCAGCTCCCAGCAACCTCTGCCTCCCAAGTTCAAGTGATTCTCATGCCTCAGTCTTCAGAGTAGCTGGGATTACAGGCCTGTGCCACCACACCTGGCTAATTTTTGTATTTTAATAGACGGGGTTTCACAATGTTGGCCAGGCTGGTCATGAACTCCTGGCCTCAAGGAGATCGGCCAGCCTCCCAAAGTGCTGGGACTGCAGGTTTGAGCCACAGCACCCCACCAGCATTAATGTTTTTTATAATGAACTTATATTGTTTTGCCATTAAAATATTTTTAGAGTGCAGGGGTTAGGTTTAAAAATAAGCAACGTTCACTGTAGGCTACAGGTGTCCCTAGTAGAGACGTTGGTGCTGAAACGTCTCTAGGTGCTGAAAGCACCACCTAGTGCCAGCAAGGAGTAACTGCAGGTTCCAGTCTAAAGATACGTGCTTGAGGCCAGGCGCGGTGGCTCACGCCTGTTATCCCAGCACTTTGGGAGGCCGAGGCGGGTGGATCACGAGGTCAAGAGATCGAGACCATCTTGGTCAACATGGTGAAACCCCCGTCTCTATTAAAAATACAAAAATTAGCTGGGCACGGTGGCGCACGCCTGTAATCCCAACTACTCGGGAGGTTGAGGCAGGAGAAGTGCCTGAACCCAGGAGGCGGAGGTTGTGGTGAGCCGAGATCACGCCATTGCACTCCAGCCTGGGTAACAAGAGCAAAACTCCGTCTCAAAAAAAAAAAATACGTGCTTGAGTCAAATCTGAGCCTGAGCTCAGGGACAGTGGGATGGCAACAGGCGCCATTCAGCGAGACTGCCAGAGGTTCATGGCCAAATCTATTCTGCCCAGTCAGGAGGTCTGTTCTGATTGGACAGAGCGCCTGCTACACTGGGTGTTAAACACTTATAATATCTCCCCTGGGTGACAGAACTGTCACTTTGTAGCTTCTGTCAAAGAAATGCCAAGATGGTGTTTACCCTCACCTCCATATCAGGACCTGAGTTACAATCCAGCCCTTCAAACGACCCACAGCTCATGCCAGGGAGGAAAAATACCCTGCAGAGTGGGGGGTGGTATGTGAATGCCTGCCTCTGTGAGTCCTGGTGTGCACAGAAACACATGCACACAGGGTGTGCCACACAGCAGGAGGACGAGACATGACTGGGCTCCAGCCTCAGAAACCCGAGCAGGTCCCTGGGTTAGTCATAAGTGGAGGAAAAGGGTATGTTTTCCTAAAAGTGAGCCCAGGATGTGCCCTTTGGTCTCAAAGAAAGGAACACGCAGTAGCAGGAGCCCCAGGCTTAGGTCCTGGGCTCCAAAGAAAATGACAAACAGGCCAGCAGCCTGAGTCAGGAATCCTGAGGGACTGTGGACAGGGAGGACTCCATGCTCTATATCCATGGGAACGCTAGAGACAGACACTCCACCCTTGGAGTGTGTGTACCCAGATTAGGTAGGGGAGAGTGCCTGGCCTGCCTCCACCCCCAAACAGCAGGTCCAGGTTGCAGGACTCACCCAGGGCTCCCTCATCTGGGGAGTCCTGAGTCAGCCTGGCAGACTAATAAAAGCAGTGACCACTACATTGTAGTCACTGTGTCCTGTACTGAGCAACGGACATTCAGTATCTCATTTACTCCTCATAAGAATCCCAGGAGGTTGACCGCACCCAACTCTTCCCACAGCTGCCAGGGGGCCTGGACGCGAGTCCTGGGGGAAGCAATTTCCTGCTCTCATTCCCACCGCCCGGTTCATCCTCCTCAGCTCCCAGCTCTGGATAGTGGAAAACACAGGCCTCATTCAGGAAGATCAGGGGTCCAACCCCACAGGTCGCTTTACTCTGAGCCTGTTTGCTGGTCCACAAAAGGACTTTCCATCACCTGCTTTGCAGGGTTGTTGTGGAGATGAGAAATAAGAACTCATGAGGCTGGCATACAGTAGGTGCTCATTAAATGTTCGCTCCCTCTGCAGTCTGCACATGGCTACTAGACCAGACCTTCCCAAAACACTACTTTCATCAGCTGCTGCCCTCAACGGCTTCCCAAACCTCTGAGCTCAAGTGTAAATGTTCCCAACCTTCCCACCCAGGCTATTTTCTACTCACAATTCCTCCCGTGGGGAGGCAGGTCGACCCCACCCCAGCAAGCAAGCCTAATCCAGTCCCTCGACTGACTCCCCAGGGGAGGGTCCCACTCCCTCCACACCCTTCCAGCCCACCCAGAATCCATCCATCCTTCCGGTCTCTCCAATCTCATGCCCCTTTCTCTCCTACAAAGCCTGCCAGTCCCCTCGCTCGGAGGGCTCTCCCCACTATCCACCGGCTCCCCTGACTCGGAGCTCCCTGAGCACCGGGCCAGGGGTCTCCTACATCCTCGGTTACTGAATTCCCAGGCCGGCTGCATCGGACGCGCCAGCAGCGTAGCCGCCCGGCAGGTCGCCACCAAGAGTCTTGAGCAGACCAAAGGCTCGTCGAAGGCCGGCCCGGCGCGGCGGGGAGAGTTAACCCAGGACCGGGAAAAGCAGCTCCCGCTCCCCGCTCCACTCCCGCCGCCTTCACTCTTGGGGGAGGGAGAGGCAGGAAGTGCAAGGACCGCATAAGACTTGGCCCCCCGCGCCGTCAGGGGCCGCGCCAGCAACACAGATGCGGTGGGCGGGGGCCGGGGGTGCGGCGGGGTCCCGCGGAAACCTGAGACCTGGAGCCCTCGCCGGCGAGTCCCCGCCAGCCCGCTTTCCAGGCGAGCCCAGCTAAGGAGTGCGAGAAAACAAATCGCCCTGGATAAACCGCGCTCCGTCCAGCACTCTCGGAGGAAGGAGAGCTCTCCCGGGAGCGAGGCGCGTTGCTGCACCCGAGCTGGGAAAACCGGAGCCCGAAGAGCGGAAGGGGCTTATCCCAGGCGACAGGCGATAGCTGAGTCAGGGGCTGGGAAAGGTTCCCCCAAATCGCGGCTTCGCTCCCCGGCCGGCCCGACCCCACCCGGGTCCCCTAACACCCGGGGAGCGGAAGACACGACCCCCTCCAAGCAGAGCGGGGCCGGCGCGGGGTCCACAAAGTGAGGCGGGGCCAACCAGGACTGGGGGAGCGGGGAGGGGTGGCAGGGCCGCTGGCGGGGAGGGGCGCCCACCCACCTGGTGCGGGTCCGGGGGCGCCGCGCGCCAGAGCGCAGAGGAGCAGGACGAGGGGGCGCAGCAGCGGCGCGGGACTGCGGGGACTCGGGCCGCGGGGCATGGCCGGGGCCGGGAGGCCGCCGGGTGACCCCGCGTGCACGCTTTCGTCCGTCCCGTCCGGTCACTGCCAGGTCCAGGGTCCGGCT
>CM052653.1:125882908-125907297 GCA_028533165.1 Leontopithecus rosalia | reverse complement strand
CCTGCCGGCCCCGGCGTCCTCGACCCCGCAGGCCACGCTCGGCTCAAGTGCTGGCTGGACCCGGCGAAGGCAGCGCCCCGCAGCGGACGTTCGCCCTAACCCGCGTCTCCTGCCGGCGAAGCCGGGCCAAGCCCTCCCGACCCTGGCCCGCCGAGGCCCCTCAGAGAATCTGGAATTTCTGTGTTGTCCCTAAACCCGGCTGCAGGGGGCGCCCTTCGGTGTGCTCCCCAGGCCAACCAGCGCTGCCCCTCAAAAGGGACCAAGGGAGGCCTCCTAAGGGCCCAGGGCAACACAGAGGGGCAGCGGGGGCCCTGCTGCAAAGCCGGCTCCGGAGGGAGGCCTGGGCCCTCGCTGGACGGACAGCAGGTCCTCGTCTCCTGACTCCTCTCCTAATGTGTTTGCTTGAAGCAGAGCGCAGCGTTGAACCCACAGGTGGGGACCGCGGCTTCTCCCAGGCCAGCGCCCACAGACTTTCCGCAGGGACCCCCGGGGAGCCTGGAGGCCCGTCAAGCCCAGCCTCACGTCCCAGGCCAGCCTCCGCCTCTAATACCCCTCGCCCTGGCTCTGGCTTCCGGCTCCCCTCCCCCTGGGCTCCCAGGAGCGTCCTCTAGGGCATCTGTGTAGCACAGGGTCACCCCATTCCTCCACCTCGTCTCCAGTGACCTTCCACTCCACCTCAGCCGTCAGGTCTCAGGGCCACAGCCTGGTCTGTGTCATCCCTCAGAACTGCTCCATCTCCGCTATCCGAAGGTCAGCTGCCCCCTTCTCAGACCCGACCCTCCCTGCAGTCCTTTCCACCTTCACGATGGCACTATCTACGGCTCTTCCTCCAGTCCTGTGACACCTTCCTTCTCGCCCCACCTGCCAGCCCCTCTTGCCCCACCTACTTCCCTCGCTGGCTGCATCCACTGCTTGACTCCTGGCCCCTACCCAGCCACCTTCCATCTCTTCCCTACCACTTACACAAGCTGATCTTGCTGCTCAGAGACAGACAGTTCAGACCACCACATCCTACCATGCACACCGCCACTGCGTGCAATGAGCCTTTGTAACTGGCACTCACTCACTTCTCCCTCCATCTGGACACAGGCGCCATCAGGCTGGCAGTCAAAGACAATGCTTCCACCAGGGCTCTGTGGCTCCCTCCCCTCCTGTCTCCTCAAGGGTGTTGTTGCAGGAGTCCCCAGCTTTGCTCAGTCTCCCTGGGCTGGTGACCGTCAGTCTAAGATCATTCTTATCTTCCTCCTATTTAAGATACTGATAATAGCTGGGCATAGTGGCACATGCCTATATAGTCCAGCAATACTCAGGAGGCTGAAGCGGGAGGGTCACTTGGACCCAGAAGTGCCAGGCCAGGCTGGGAGACAAACTGAGACACTGTCTCTTCGGGGATGGGGGAAGGGGAAGATCAGGCAACATGCCTCATATCTAAAATCGCAAACATTGTGGGAGAGCAAGGTGGGAGGGTCACTTGAGCCTCGAGTTTGAGACTAGCCTGGGCAACATAGTGAAACCCCATCCCTACAAAAAATTTTAAAAATTAGCCCAGCATGGTGGCATGTGCCTGTGGTCCCAGCTACTTGGGGGGCTGAGGTGGGAGGACCACTTGAACCCAGGAGGTTGAGGCTGAGCTGGGCCCGGCCCCACCCGTGGGCAGTATCCAAGATCACGCCACTGCATTCCAGCCTGTGCAACAAAGTAAGCCCCTGTCTAAAACAAAAATATATATATACGGATAATACCCCTCCATGGACCAGATTTCCTCTCTAGCTCCCACTCCACAGATCTGCTCTATCTGCTCCCTGTCTCACCCAAACTTCTCCCTCAAGTTGTCTAGATTCCCCCATTTGTACCTCAGGCTAAGCCTCTTATCCATCCCCATCTTGGTGTCAAAGCCAAAATCCTCCACCTTGACCTGCCCAGTGCATCTAGAGATGCCCTTCCCCTTCACACGCCTCCACTCTGCCCTTGTCAGCTGGCACCTCTCTCCCTCACTCCATAAAGATTAAGTACGCACTACAGACCCAGGGCACTGGGGACACAGCTGTGAACAGATGGCTAAGGTCTCTGTTCTCTGGAGCTCCCACTCTGGAGAAGGTTATGGGCAGAAAGCAAAAAGACAGATAAACAATTCAGACTACCATATAAACAAGACCAGCTACAGAGAGTAGCTTTGAAGAAAATAAAACCAGAAGTGACTAGACAGTTTGCTTTCCATGGGGTGGTCAGGGAAGGCCTTCATAAAAAGGTGGCATTTGAGCTGTGAGACCAGAAAGATAAGAAGGAGCCAGTCATGTGAAAGGGTGAAGATGTGACCTGGGTGTGGTGACGAATGCCTGTTGTCCCAGCTGCTCAGGAGGATGTGGAGAGAGATCCCTTGAGCCCAGGAGATCGAGGCTGCAGTGAGCTCTGATCCCACCACTGCACTCTAGCCTCGGCAAGAGAATGAGACTCTGTCTCTAAAAATAAAATTAATGTTAAAAAGCTGGACACTGGACAGGCACAGTGGCTCACACCTGTAATTGCAGCGTTTGGGGAAGCCGAGGCAGGAGGATCACTTGAGGTCAGGAGTTCAAGAGCAGCCTAGCCAAGATGGTGAAATCCCATCTCTACAAAAAATACAAAAAAATTAGCTGGGCGTGGTGGCGGACAGACACCTGTAATCCCAACTACTTTGAAGGCTGAGGTGAAAGAATCGCTTTAACTGGGAAGTGGAGGTTGCAGTGAGCCGAGATAGCACCACTGCACTCCAGCTGGCAACAGAACAAGACTCAATATCAAAAAATAAAAAATATATAAAAAGATGGGTACAAACTTGATGTCCCTGAGACTTGTCCTTTCAGATCTAGGTTATACGTTGCCCCTTCCAGAACGTCCTCCCTGACCTCAAAGGTTCCCCAAAGCACCCTTTGCCATCCCCATCGACAGCGCACTAGACTATTGTCTGAATATGGATTCATCAACCCAACACACCGTGAGATACTAAGGTCATGTCTTAGTCTCGGTGGTCCCTGCCCCCAGCACAGCAAACCCTAGAGATCAGGAGGATCTGGGGAGCGGACACACAGCCCTCCTTGGCCAACACCCCAAGCTGCCTCCATACCGCCAAGGTCCAGCAGTAGATTGGAGGGTTTTCTGAAATGCAGCTTTGGAGTTTGTGTTTTCTTTTTTTTTCTTTTTTGAGATGGAGTTTCCCTCTTGTTACCCAGGCTGGAGTGCAATGGCACAATCTCGGCTCACCACAACCTCCGCCTCCTGGGTTCAGGCAATTCTCCTGCCTCAGCCTCCTAAATAGCTGGGATTACAGGCATGCGCCACCATGCCCAGCCAATTTTTTGTATTTTTAGTAGAGACGGGGTTTCACCATGTTGACCAGGATGGTCTCGATCTCTTGACCTTGTGATCCACCTGCCTCAGCCTCCCAAAGTGCTGGGATTACAGGCTTGAGCCACGGCCTCTGGAGTTTGTGTTTTCAAATCCCATGGCTGCCTCTGCAGCTTGGGAAGGTGTCCTGCCCCCAAGAAATGCCACAGAAAGAGTCATGAGAATCATCCCCATTGAGATTTCGGAGTCGTCAATTAGTTGTGGGGAAAAAGGCTCATCATTGGCTTCTACTGCGTTTGAGTTGCCACCTGGGCAGTGAAATGCTGATGTGATGGAGGCAAATTGAGACAGTGCAGGAGTGCTTTGTCCTATCTCCCAGCACCATGCCTTACACACACTGTCTCATGTAACCTTTCCACAGGAAACAGATATTATTTTCCTCATTTTAGGGATGGAGAAACTGGGGCATGGAGAGGTTAAGTAACTTGCCCAAGGTCCCACATTTGGAGGTATCAAGGCCAGAACTGGCCTAATTCCAGTGCCTGAATTCCTAATCACTCCACACCACTGCCTCTCCAAATTACCAGTTTCAGCTTCTGTCGTTAAAGGATCTGTTTTGTCAGGGCTCCTCCTCTTAGAGTTGTTTCTAAGTCTGTCAGACAGCTGATGCCACATCCCCTTCACCAGAGACTCACTGATAAATACCTGCTAAGTGCCAGTTGCCAAGAGCCATGATGATTTCCAAAGGGATCCCCACTTTTTTTTTTTTTTTGAGATGGAGTTTCGCTCTTGTTGCCCAGGCTGGAGTGCAATGGTGCGATCTTGGCCCACCACAACCTCCACCTCCCAAGTTCAAGTGATTCTCCTGCCTGAGGCTCCAGAGTAGCTGGAATTACAAGGATGCGCCACCATGCCTGGCTAATTTTGTATTTTTACTAGAGATGGGGTTTCTCCAAGTGGGTCAGGCTGGTCTTGAACTCCCGACCTCAGGCGATCTGCTCCCCCGTCTTTCCAAAGTGCTGGTATTACAAGCATGAGCCATTGAGCCTGGCCTCCTACAGTCAGATCTTATCTTCACTTCTAGCTCATGAACTCCCAGAGGTGTGGGCCATGTCTGATGGACTGGTGCCTAGTAAGATACTAGAAGATTGTTGTCTGAGACTCTAACCAGCGCTGGAAGTGTGAGCTAGTGCACCCCGCCTGACCCAGCCTTGGATTGCACCACTGCACTCCAGCCTGGGTGACAAAGTGAGACTCCGTCTCAGAAATAAATATAAATAAATAAATAATAAATTTAAAAAATAAATATTGGAATGCCTGCTGGCAATAAAATGTTGGATAAAATGAATTATGTGGATCATTTTTATTTTTATGTTTTTAATCAATAAATCATTTCACTCCTTTATTTATCTGACAAATACTTCTGCTGCATGCAGTAGCGCTTAGGCAAGAAAAACAGCATGAACCTTCTTTTGAAACTGCTATCGCCAACATGAAAAGTGAAGTTGGGGCCAGGCGTAGTAGCTCACGCCTGTAATCTCAGGACCTTGGGAGGCCGAGGCAGGCAGATCACCTGAGGTCGGGAGTTCAAGACCAGCCTGGCCAACATGGTGAAACTCTGTCTTTAAAAAAAAAGAAAGAAAAAAAAGAAAATTGAAGTTGGTTATATAATTTTGGGGTTGGGAAGGATATTTTAAAGATGAAATCAACAACAAAATCTGTAGGAAACACAGTTTATAGATACGCCTGTATGAAAAGTAAAAACTTGTCTGTATCTTAAGACTCCATAAATCCAACATCCAAAAAGTAGGAGACCTAGCAAGATCAGAGGAAACAGCAGGGAGACCATCAAATAAATAATACAAGAATTTTCTCAGAACTGAAACACATGAATTTCGTAATGGGTTTCCTAGCTTCCAGCACACACACAAAAAGACCCACACCAAGCCGTGACATCTTGGCGTAACATAACTCTTGAATATTAAAAGAAAATTGTTTCCAGATTTCCTAGAGAAGGAAAAAAAATATCCCAAAGACTCTGTAATTGGAGTGGCAATAGAATTCTCTCCAGCAATGCTACAGATTAGAGGCCAACAGAGCAATCCCTTCAAAATTCTAGGAGGAATGGTTTCCAACATCAGATGCAACTCCCAGACTCTCAATCAAGTGAAGAAAATGGCATTAAGAACATTTTAAGACAGACATACAAAGTCAAATCTTTTTTCTTTTCTTTTTTTTTGAGTCGGAGTCTTGCTCTGTCACCCAGGCTGTGTGCAGTGGCATGACCTCAGCTCACTGCAATCTCCACCTCCCAGGTTCAAGCAATTCTCCTGCCTCAGCCTCCTGAGAAGCTGGAAATACAAGCAGCCGTCACCATACCTAGCTAATTTTTGTATTTTTAGTAGAGACAGGGTTTTGACACGTTGGCCATGCTGGTCTTGAACTCCTGACCTCAGGTGATCTGCCTGCCTCAGCCTCGAAAAGCGCTGGGATTACAGACAGGCATGAGCCACCGCACTCGGCTCAAAACCTTTGCCTTCTATGCGCCGTTTTTCCAAAAGTTATTGGAGATCGTGCTCCACCAAAATGAAGTAAGCCCAGAAAAGAGAAAGGCTGAGGCACTAAGGGACAGATCCAAGGCAAGAGTAAGGTGAAGGGAGCCTCCAGAAGAACAGAAAAGGTTGATTCAAGGATCACAGCTGCTTAGTAGTCCAGAAGAGACACCAGTCCAGACAGAAACAGGAAGGCAGAGACCCAGGAGGGAGGCTTCCTAAGAAAGGGACAAAACCCAAAGAAATAGAGACTACTGGCTCTGTGTGCAGGAAGGAACCCACAAAGGCTTAATTGCAAACCATCCAAATGACCAATTGTAATACCTGGTGGTAGAGATATAAGACCCACAGGCCTGGCTCAGCACAGCTGCCTCCCACCAGGCTGGATTCAGGATATGGATCTTCTCAGGTAAGCTCCACATAATGATGGAATGGGTGGCAGGCTCTGGAGTTATATGCAAGTAAATGTAATTGGGTTCAAGTCCTGGCTCTGCTTTTTTTTGAGATGGAGTCTCACTCTGTTGCACAGGCTGGAGTGCAGTGGCATGATCTCGGCTCACTGCAACCTTCGCTTCCCAGGTTTAAGTGATTCTCCTGCCTCAGACCCCGAAGTAGCTGGGATTACAAGCTTGTACCACCACACCCGCCTCAAATGATCCACCTGCCCCAAAGTGCTGGGATTATAGGAGTGAGCCACTGCCCAACCAATCCTTCTGAGTTTTAAATCCTTAGTATAAAAAAAGAGTTGGTGGCTGGGTGCAGTGGCTCATGCCTGTAATCCCAGCACTTTGAGAGACCAAGGCAGGAGAACCACTTGAGTCCAAGAGTTCAAGACTGCAGTGAGCTATGATCACACCACTGCACTACAGCCTGAGCAGCAGAGCAAGATCCCAACTCAAAAAAAAAAAAAAAAAAAAAAAACAACCAAGGGCAGGGAATTAAAATAACAGCCTAGGCATGGTGGCTCACGCCTGTAATCCTAGCACTTTGGGAGTCTGAGCCGGGCCAATCACCTGAGGTTAGGAGTTCAAGACCAGCCTGGCCATCATGGTGAAACCCTGTCTCTACTAAAATTATAAAAATCAGCTGGGCATGGTCACGCATACCTGTATTCACAGCTACTTGGGAGGCTAAGGCAGCAGAATTGCTTGAACCAGGAGGTGGAGGTTGCGGTGAGTCAAGATCCTGCCATTGCACTCCAGACTGGGAAACAGAGCGAGACTCTGTCTCTAAATAAACAAACAAACAAACAAACAAACAAACAAATGACCCATGGTATGATAATGATTACAGTATACCCTATGGCATTAAAATAATGCCCCAAATGAGATGGTGTATGTGAAAGTACTTTGTAAACTAGTATCAGTCACAGTGGAAGTGCCCTAACAACCTCTGCCAACCTAGCTCACAATACCCGCAATCTCCCAGCAAAACATAAAAACAAATGCCAACGGCTACGCTAGCCCATTGCTACTAGTAGCAAAAAAAAGCATTTATTTCTATAAACTGAGTGCAGAGATGTTCTTCACAATCCCGATGTCCTCCCTAAAAACAAAATGAGCAAGGAAATAAAAAGAGCTATGTAAAATGGGCTCATAAAGAACCAAGCCAATCTCATTTTCCTTTAAAAATAAAACAATCCTTTTGAATGTGTCATGCAGGCCGAGGACTGAAGCTGCAAGCTTTTGGGATGCTGTGAGCCCAGGGCTTTGCTCAGCTCACAGCTAGCACCCCGGGCAGAGCAGCCCCTTGGCCTCAGCCTTCTTCATTCCTTGCATAGAAGCTTCCTGAACCTAAGGGATCTGTTCCCAGCTCCCCTTAAATTCCCAGTCCCCACCCTGGGCCTCTCTCTGTAACACCCTCGTCATTTTAGGAGTCCCCGAAGTGAACCCTGAAATACTCCCTCCATCCTCTGGGTTCAGACCTTTGCCATTCTCTGTATCTGTCACAAGGAAATTTCAATCAGGAGAGTGGGAATGGATGGTCTCAGACCGTGCAGCAAAGCCACTGCCAGGCAAGTTTTAAGGCAAATTTTATCTTTTCTTATTCTGTCTGAGCCAGACTTAATCTTCTCACCATGGAGCAATCCTGCCTCTGCTAGACATGCAATTTAGGCAACTCCGGATGGAGGTGGGAGGAGGGAGCCTGGGGCAGATTCCAAGAGGTCTGGGACTGACTACGGGAATGGATGTGTGCATGCACAAAATAATTTAAAATAATGTATAGGCCCGGCGTGGTGGCTTATGCCTGTAATCACATCACTATGGGAGGCCAAAGCAGGAGGATCACCTGAGGTCAGGAGTTTGAGGCCAGCCTGGCCAACAAAGTGAAACCCTGTCTCCACTAAAAATACAAAAATTACCAGGCATGGTGGTGCACATCTGTAGTCCCAGCTACTCTGGAGACTGAGGCAGAAGAATTGCTTAAACCCAGGAAGGAGGCAGAGGTTGCAGTGAGCCAAGATCATACCACTGCAGTCCAGCTTTGGCGACAGAGGGAGACTCCATCTCAAAAGAAAAAATAAAATAAATAAAATAACGTATAAAATTACCTTCATGTGGCCGGGCGCGGTGGCTCAAGCCTGTAATCCCAGCACTTTGGGAGGCCGAGGCGGGTGGATCACAAGGTCAAGAGATCAAGACCATCCTGGTCACCATGGTGAAACCCCGTCTCTACTAAAAATACAAAACATTAGCTGGGCACGGTGGCGCACACCTGTAATCCCAGCTACTCGGGAGGCTGAGTCTGGAAAATTGCCTGAACCCAGGAGGTGGAGGTTGCGGTGAGCCAAGATCGCGCCATTGCACTCCAGCCTGGGTAACAAAAGCGAAACTCCGTCTCAAAAAAAAAAATAAAATAAAATTACCTTCACGCTATGTGTATCAGGTGTATAGGAAACATAAATGCATTCCATGTTTAGACCTAGACCCCGTCCCCAAGATTTGCATTATACATATGCAAATATTCTAAAATCCAAAAAAATCCAAAATCTAAAACACTTCTGATCCCAAGCATTTTGAATAAGGGAAACCCACCCAACCTTTATCTCCAGTTTACAGACAAGAAAAAAAATGGAGACGAAGTCCCTTGCCAGTAACTGGCAGAGCCAGCACTTGTATGTAGATCTGTCTGCCTCCAGGTGCCAGGCCCTTAGCCGTTACCCTATTCCCTGGCGGGAAATGCCAAAGTGTAGAGAAAATACAGCGGGTGCAGAAACATTTGAGAAATGTACAGCCTTGCCAGAAATCAAAGGAAAGTAAATCCACGCAACTAGGGAGCATTTACGACCTATCAAATTTGCAAAGGTTTTTGTGCTTTTGCTATTTAATTTGCTTTACATCTGAGTAATATATGTTCATGGTTCATGTTATAAAGAGTCAGGTTGTATTACAGAAACATAAGCTGAAAACCAGCCAACTCTGCCCTAGTCCATCAAACGCACGCATGCACGCAGTGGGAGGAGGGGAAGGCCCCTGAGCCAGGCCTGTCTTCCTGCCATGGCCTTGACCTACTGTCCATTGCTTCCGGACCTCCCCACTTCCTCTGGGCTCTCCAGGGACTCTGAGAATATTGCCCTGATGTTTCTGTGATCTTCCCAGTGCAACAAAACAAGGGGCCGAGGGGCCTATTGTGGAGATGGGAATGGGGAATCCGAGGGAATATTCAGCAAGACACCAGAACTTGTCACAGTCACCTATAATCTCACAGTGGGGAAATTTTCCCAAGGGAAAAATCAACACTGGCCACATAATTTGTATAAAACTACATGTGGAAATGCTACATATTTTTTTCTTTTTTTTTTTTTTTTTTGAGTTAGATTCTTACTCTGTCAGCCAGACTGGAGTGCAATGGTGAGATCTCAGCTCACTGCAACCTCCATCTCCTGAGTTCAAGTGATTCTCCTGCCTCAGCCTCCCAAGTAGCTGGGATTACAGGCACCCACCACCAAGCCTGGATAATTTTTTTGAATTTTCAGTAGAGAACAGGTTTCAATATGTTGACCAGACTGGTCTTGAACTCCTGGCCTTCTGATCCACCCACCTTGGCCCCTCAAAGTGCTGAGATTACAGGTGTGAGCCACTGCGCCCAGTGGAAATGCTGTATTTTCACTGCAGTAATAATATGAAGAGTTTTGTATTTTGGCGGTTTTTTTTTTTTGAGACAAGGTCTTGTTCTGTCACCCAGGCTGGAGTGCAATGGCATAAACATGGCTCACTGCAGCCTCAACTTCCTCTGCTCAAGTGATCCTCCCACCTCGGCCTCCCAAACTGTTGGGATTACAGGGGTGAGCCAGTGCACCTGGCCATTAAGGGATTTTTTTTTTTTTTGGTCAGCCTCTGCTTTATTTACAATTTTGGATACTTGTCTTTTAAAGATAAGATATTAACACTCTATAGAACAGGAGGTTGTGTTGAATGAGGTTATTATTTAACCAATGCTTACCCCAATTTTTTCATTTACTGAAATGAAAAACATATAGCAAAATCTTCTTTGATATCTTATTAAAAATAAATTTTTTAATGTGGCTTGGAATTCTTTATCCTCTCCTACTTCTCTGAACATTTCAAGTCAGAATGGGAAGTGTGAATAAAGTTCATGCAATTCTCTTTCTATCCAACTTTAGTGAATTTCTTTTAGATATAATCCCATGAATAGCTAAATTATTTATTTTAAATACAATCCTATGAATAACTAAATTATCAGAGTATGTAGCTATTCTTTCATTTATGACTACTATGCAACTTTTCTCACACATAGCAAATTAAAATTTTAAGATAATTAATTTTACGAGACTTTAAAAACAACCACTTGCTTCTAGGAAGAGTTTTGTTTCTTCTTACTCAGACTATTCATATATATATATATATATATATATATATATATCTTTTTTTTTATTTTTTTGCACTTTAGGTTCTGGAGTACATGTGCAGAACATGCAGGATTGTTGCAAAGGTATGCAACCTTCTCCCCATCCCTCCCCGACAGGTTCAAGTGATTCTCCCGCCTCAGCCTACTGAGTAGCTGGGATTACAGGTGAGCACCACCATGCCCATTAGCTGGGTGTGGTGGTATGTGCCTGTGGTCCCAGCAACTCAGGAGGCTGAGGTGGGAGAATCACTTGAGTACAAGAGTTGGAGCTGCAGTGAGCCATGCTTGTGCCACTGAACTCCAGCCGGGGCAGTAGAGGAAACCCCTGTTTCCAAAAAATCCCAGCTGGATGTAGTGGCTCATGCCTGTTATCCCAGCTCATGCCCAGCTAATCTTTGTATTTTTAGTAGAGACAGGGTTTCACCATGTTGGCCAGGAAGGTCTTGATCTTTTGACCTTGTGATCTGGCCACCTTGGCCTCCCAAAGTGCTGGGATTACAGGCATGAGCCACTGCATCCAGCCGGGATTTTTTGGAAACAGGGGCTCCCTCTACTGCCCCGGCTGGAGTTCAGTGGCACAAGCATGGCTCACTGCAGCCTCCAACTCTTGGACTCAAGTGATTCTCCCACCTCAGCCTCCTGAGTTGCTGGGACCACAGGCATATACCACCACACCCAGCTAATTATTTTGGGAGGGGCGGGTAGAGAAAGGGTCTCACTGTGTTGCCTCTTGAACTCCTGGGCTCAAGTGTTCCTCTTGTCTCAGCCTCCCAAGGTTCCGTGATTACAGGTGTGAACCACTGTGCCTGGCTGTAAAGATTCTTTTCTTTTCTTTTTTTTTCTCTAGAGATGGGTTTTCACCATGTTAACCAGGATGATCTCAATCTTTTGACCTGGTGATCCACCCACCTTGGCCTCTCAAAGTGCTGGGATTACAGGCATGAGCCACCGCGCCCGGCCAAGATTCTTTTTTAAAAGAAAAACAGGCCGGGCGCTGTGGCTCATGCCTGTAATCCCAGCTCTTAGGGAGGCAGAAGTAGGAGGATAGCTTGAGCCCAGGAGTTCGAGACCTCCCTGGGCAATATAGCGAGACCCCATTCTCCACAAAAAGGAAAAAAACAAAAGACAAAAAAAAAAAAAAAGCATAACTCCCCTCAAAGAAACAAATGTACTTGGAGAAAGTACTCCAAGTAAAGAGCTTGGCAAAGGCGAAGTTCCCCAAGCGGGAAAAAGCTGTGCGGGTAGAGCCCAGCGCAGGGGTAGGAGGGTGGTGGTTAGAAGGCTACTAGCTGAGGTCAAAGATGTAGGCGGGGGCCATATCAGGCAAAGCCTCCTGGCCAGGGAAGGAGTGAGGATTTTGTTCTAGGTGTGATAGGATGCCACTGGAGGGCTTTAGCCAGGGGCATGCTGTAATCTGACTCACCTCTGGCTGCTGAGAGGAGAAAAGACGCTAGGCTGAAAGCACACCAGAATTCATAGACGAATGAATGAATAACTTTGCCGGCGCGGTGGCTCACGCCTGTAATCCCAAAACTTTGGGAGGCCGAGGTGGGTGGATCACAAGGTAAAGAGATCGAGACCATCCTGGTCAACATGGTGAAACCCCAACTCTACTAAAAATACAAAAATTAGCTGGGCGTGGTAGCATTCACCTGTAGTCCCAGCTACTCAGAAGATGAGGCAGGAGAATTGCTTGAATCCAGAAAGCAGAGGTTGCAGTGAGCTGAGATCGTGCTACTGCACTCCAGCCTGGCTCCTGGAGACAGAGTCTCACAAAAAAAAAAAAAAAAAGAAAAGAAAAAGCCAGGCGAAGTGGCTCAAGCCTGTAATCCCAGCACTTTGGGAGGCTGAGGCAGGTGGATCACGAGGTCAAGAGATCGAGACCATCCTGGTCAACATGGTGAAACCCGTCTCTACTAAAAATACAAAAAATTAGCTGGGCATGGTGGCAGGTGCCTGTAATCCCAGCTACTCAGGAGGCTGAGGCAGGAGAATTGCCTGAACCCGGGAGGCAGAGGTTGCAGCGAGCCGTGATCACGACATTGCACTCCAGTCTTAGGTAACAAGAGCGAAACTTCATCTCAAAAAAAAAAATAACTTTTAGAGCTAGGCACAGTAGCTTGCACCTGTAATCCCAGCTACTCAAGAGGCTGAGGCAGGAGGATCACTTGAGCCAGGAGTCCAAGGCTACAGCGAGCTATGATCAGTCCATTGCACTCCAGCCTGGGTGACACAGTGAGACCCTGTCTCTAAAAACACTCTTAGAATTAGAAGGTGTCTTTCTCTTAAAATTAAAAGGTGTCTCATTTTACAAATGAGAAAACAGACCGGAATGGGAAAGTTACTTGATTGTACACAGAGTGTTAGGGGCCAGGGCACAGAGAATAGAACCCAGGTCATTTGGCATTCAATGACAACTTCCACTGATGGGAGGAAAAGTTCCAGGCACCAGGCCCTGCTGGAAGGAAACCCTGGAAAAGCATGATTTAAGTTTTCAAACTTTCGATCAGATTCCCAGCTCATCTATGTCTCGGTAAGTAGGTTAATCTCCCCTTTCTAACCGCTTGGCAGAGAATGTCACTTACTGCAAACTCCCTGTCTCCTGGGCAAGCAAGGCAGAGGCCTGGGAGAGATGAGGAGACTCTGGTGGTGGTGATTGTCTGCCCTCTGGGGACCACCTCCCAGCTCCTGGTGGCATGCCGTGCCTGTTTCTTGATGGAGGTAGGAAAGAAGGAAAAGGCAAGCCCGTGGTATGCCAGGGTTGACATAAAGCGAGAGCGCCAGACTAAAGTCTGTCCCTGCAGAGAAGGTCCAGAGAGAGCCTTCAGCAAATTGGAGGTCACTTGAGCCTCTCAGTAATCATCACAAGAAGAGTTCTGCTCTGGGCACAGAGCTGAAAGGTTTCTCTCATGAGGTTGGTTAATCCTCCTATGACCCTGGCAAGGGGTTATCAGCGTTGTTTCTT
This sequence comes from Leontopithecus rosalia, assembly GCA_028533165.1. Taxonomy (NCBI): domain Eukaryota; kingdom Metazoa; phylum Chordata; class Mammalia; order Primates; family Cebidae; genus Leontopithecus; species Leontopithecus rosalia. Next base: position 125,893,587 of record CM052653.1, on the reverse strand, counting down.
TATAGATAGGCAAGATTAATTGGTTAACCCCCGGCTGGGCATGGTGGCTCACGCCTGTAATCCCAGCACTTTGAGAGGCTGAGACGGGTGGGTCACCTGAGGTCAGGAGTTCGAGACCAGCCTGGCTAACATAGTGAAACCCTGTCTTTAATAAAAATACAAAAATTAGCCAGGTTTGGTGAGGCATACCTGTAGTCCCAGCTACTCCAGAGGCTGAGGTAGAAGAATCACTTCAAACCCGGGAGGCAGAGGTTGCAGTGAGCCTAGATCATGCCACTGCACTCCAGCCTGGGTGATAGAGCAAAATTCCATCAAAAAAAAAAAAGCCTTAGTTCAGTGCCTTGTAGTCCAAAGCAGGAAATCTGGATTTTATTCTAACTGTAAGAGGAAGTCACTTGAATGGGAAGCCAAAGGAGTACTGGGATCAGCTCAAAAATCACCTCCTCCGCCGGGCGCAGTGGCTCACGCCTGTAATCCCAGAACTTTGGGAGGCCGAGGTGGGTGGATCACGAGGTCAAGAGATCGAGACCATCCTGGTCAACATGGTGAAACCCCGTCTTTACTAAAAATACAAAAAAATTAGCTGGGCATGGTGGCACGTGCCTGTAATCCCAGCTACTCAGGAGGCTGAGGCAGGAGAATTGCCGGAACCCAGGAGGCGGAGGTTGCCGCGAGCCGAGATGGCGCCATTGCACTGCAGCCTGGGGAACAAAATCGAAACTCCATCTCAAAAAAAAAACAAAACCTCCTCCAAGAAGCCTTTCGGGATTCCCCAGGCTTCAGGCCCCTCCTCTGCATGCTGAGCATGGGTGTTGATCCAGTCTCGGTCTCCCAACCCTGGTCTTTTAACCCTGTCTGAATGCCTCTTCCTATGACTGCTCCTAGATAAATTGCTTCTCGGTCCTCAGCCCAGTTGTAAGCGGCGCCGCTGACCTTGGGAAGAAGGTCACGGATACTTAGAGAGCAGATGAGTGAAGGTGGATACCCACGGCTAAAGCAGGCGGGCAGAAATGCCTTTATCGGGAGCATCTCCTGACCGGCCCCAGCTTCTCAATTCCAGGAAGCAGGGTTGGCTGGCAGAGGGCTGTCAGGCCCCACTGGCAGGACTTGGGCAACCCTCCTTGGTCTTCAGTTGGCTATCTCGGGGCCCACACGGGAGGTGAAGGGGCGCACTGCCCCCGCAGGAAGAATTTGTGACATCCGGTCTCCATCCCCCCGAGTGTCAGAGTCCCTCTGGGAGGCTCTGGGAAGCTGGGGCTGCGTCCTTGGGCAGGAACCGGCAGCCGTGCCCCCCGCGCCTTGGGTGAATCGCAGACGCTGTTCCCTCCAGTTCGGGCTTCCGCCCCCAGAGTCTCGGTTTACGGGCAAAGGGTCCCCAGTTCAACGCGAATTCAAGGGTGCAGAAGCAGCTAATGGCAATGCAGCTCGGAGGCCTTTGGGGTGGGGCCACGGGTGCAGCTGATCAATCGCAGGCCCGCGGGCGGTCCCCGGTTCTTAAAAGGTGCTCCCTCGCGACACTGCAGACCCCCTGATCTCTCTCAGCGGCTGCCGGTGCTGGAGTGGATCTGAGCGGTGGATCAGCAGGTGCCGGAGTGAATCTGAGCGCTGGATCAGCAGGTGCCGGAGTGGATCTGAGCGGTGGATCTGCCGGTGCCGGAGTGAATCTGAGCGCTGGATCAGCAGGTGCCGGAGTGGATCTGAGCGGTGGATCTGCCGGTGCCGGAGTGGATCTGAGCGGAGTGGACTGCGTCCGCCAGAGGCAGAGTCGCATCTCCCGAGCTGTCGGGCGGGGCGGTGCTTCTCTTCAGCTGGCTGGAAGAGGCGTCGTCGGGGCGGCTCCCTAACAGCTCGTAGGCAACAGATCCGGGAGCACCCGCCAGGCCGGGAGTCCCCGCTGCCTAGACGGGCTGGAGGGGGGTGGAGGAGCCGTCTCAGCGCTGGCGCTGCGGGCGCTGAATGTGGGCGCCTACCTGGCCCTGTGCGCTGCGAGTCTGGTGAGCAACGCGCTGGGCTCTGCTGGTGCGTCCCGGCAGCGGGACCGCCGCTCGCTGTTCAATTGCTTCCTCCTCAACCTGACAGCCACTGGCCTGCAGTTCGTGCTAACGCTGCCCTTTTGGGCCGTGGACACGGTGCACGACTTCGGCTGGCCCTTCGGGGGTGCCATGTGCAAGGTGGTGCTGATGCTCACCGTGCTCAACATAAATGCCAGCATCTCCTTCCTCAGCTCTGCAAGCGCGGCAGCTATTGCACCGTGACGCGCGCGCTGCCTCCGACCCGTCGGGGCGCGTCGCGGGCCAGCTGTGTGTGCTGCCTGCTCTGTGCTATGGCCGTCCTGGCTACGGCGCCCACCGCCCGGTTCGCCAAGGCAGCTAGGGTGGGGGGCGAGCACTTGTGCCTGCTGCACTTCCCTGACGGCGGCCCCAACTGGCTGGTGCTCTGTCACCTGCAGAAGATCGCGGTGGCCTTCGCGCTGCCGCTGGCCACGCTGGGCACCTGCTCGTTGCTGCTGCTGCGCTTCCTGCAACTGTGGCGCGCGTGCTAGCCGTCGAGGGTGAGTCGCCGCATGCGTTTCTGAGTCACCCGCGTGCTGGCCTTCGCGCTCTGCAGGCTGCCCAACCAAGCGTTCACACTCTGAGGGGTGCTAATCAAACTGAACACCATGCCCTGGCACCACGCTTACTTCCTGGCTCAGGCCTCCCTCTTCCTGGTCTCCAGCTGCCTGGCACACTGCCACAGCTGCCTCAACCCGCTTCTTTACTGCCTGCTGCGCCGTGACTTCCGCCAGGGCCTTCGAGAGAGCCTGAGGCTGGGCCCAGCCCCGTGCCCCTCCAAACCAGCGATGACCTTAAAAATCGGGGTCTGACGTCAAAGCCGGTATTCTGGGGTCTCTCAGAAGGACTGGGCTGGTCCATTGGTGGGTGGAGATTACTTAAGATTGTGAGGTCACCATTAACCTGTGTGTCCTAGGGTGAGTCCCACCTTCCCTGACTTCAGCTTTGCTATTGGTACCAGGAAGTTTGGGATGAGATGAAGCCTGGGGGCCCTGCCAGGAATAGAGCGTTGATCCTCGTAGCCCAGCCTTGGCAAATAGTATAAGCTCCATTCACTGTACCTTAAGGGACTTAACTGTCCTGGGTTCTGTTTTGTTTCCTTTTTATTTTTAGGAGGGAGCTTCCAGGGAGAGGTCTGGGCCATTTTTGGAAACCTACAGTGGAGGAACATCAGGCTCAAAGACAGTGCTCAATGGCTGAAGATTTCTGGGCTTTCATCTTTAAGACCTGCCTGTTATATGTCCTCTAAAGATCCTGAGGACTTGGCTGACCCCAGGCAGCACCGATTCAGCAGTATGCTGACTCTGAGAGTGCTAGATGGTGCATGAAAAGGGGCAGCAAGAAGGAGCCAGAGGCCTGGAGCTGTGCACTTTGGAGAAGAGGACAGGGTAGTCACCCTCTCCTACCCCCAGGCTGGGCAAAGCAGCAGTGGCCTAGGTGGCCACAGAGGGCGGAACTGGGAGCACTGGAAGCAGATTTCAATCCCTACTTGTGACAGACTTTTTCCATTTTTGAGCAACTGAGCCTCATGAGCTCCCTGTCTTTGGAGGTATTCCAGCGGAGACTAGCTGATCACTTACAAAGAATGTTGGAGGCAGAACTGATGCATCTAATGGGGCTGTGGAGTGACTAGGTTTTGCAATTCCTTTTAGCCTGGAGACACCGTGCCTGATATGGGACCAGGTGGGAGTATAGCTTCAGTGTGTGTGATATAAGACTTAGCAGTCAGCACCCTCTCTGCCACTGCTCCCCAAAAGCACCTGAAGGAGAATCTAAAGACATCCAAGTTAAATCCTTTCTCTGGTAGGCAACACTTGAGTCTCATATAGATGCAGAGCCACCATAAAGCAGCATTCTCAATACACGTCACTGGAGATTAGATGGCCAGAGGTCAGAATTTATATTTGCATACGTGCAAAGACCTGCTTATGAATTTCATGCCTAATGTGTCGAATGGACAAAGACCTGATGCTTGAACATAGAAGGAAAAACACATTCCCCGATCCCTCCTGTCCAAGCAAGGAGCCTACACAGGACCTTGTGTCAACCTAAATGTCTACAGATGTGTCATCCCAGAGCAGCCTGAAGGGGGGCGATGCCCACAGTTAGCGCCTGATGGAATAAGAGTGCCTAAACCTCTTGGTGTAGGCAATACTATTATTCCTTTAAAGTACTCCAGATACTTAAAAGGGAAGCTATTTTTTTGGAAAGAAGAGACCACAGTGTCAGTTCCAGGAGTCAGGAAATGTTTTAAAAAGAAAGAAAGAAAGAAGAGAAAGAAATGGTTCACAGGTAGCTCGAAACCTTGAGTATTTTTCTTGGTGTTATTTTTAAAGTGAGTCATAGCCAGGCGCACTGGCTCACTCCTATAATTTCAGCACTTTCAGAGGCCAAGGCAGGTGGGTCACCTGAGGTCAGGAGTTCAAGACCAGCCTGACCAACATGGGGAAACCCTGTCCCTTCTAAAAATATGAAAATTAGCTGGGCGTGGTAGTGGGCACCTGTAGTCCCAGCTCCTCGGGAGGCTGAGACAGGAGAATCACTTGAACCCAGGAGGCAGAGGTTGCAGTGAGCCAAGATCACGCCATTACACTCCAACCTGGGCGACAAGAGAGAAACTCTGTCTCAAAAAAATAAATAAATAAAAATAAATAAAGTGAGTCATTTGTAGCTCGTTTCTCCCTCAAGTGCAGGGGAATGTGTTTCACAGGAGCTATAGAAGGAAGAATCCCCTGCTGATGCTTTTCCCTGTCTTCCTGCAACCCATGCCCTGAGTCAGAACCAGTCCTAAGAATTAAAAGGGTGGAGGCCTAACTCAGTGACTCACACCAGTAAGCCCAGCACTTTGGGAGGCTGAGGTGGGCAGATCACTTGAGGCCAGGAGTTTCAGACCAGCCTGGCCATCATGGTGAAACCCCATCTTATTTAAAAATTAAAAATATATATACACACACACACACACACACACACACACACACACACACACACACATACACATACACACCTTATCCAGGCATGTGGTCCCTGCCTGTAAAGCCAGCTACTTGGGAGGCTGAGGCAGGAGAATTGTTTGAAACTGGGAGCCAAGGTTGCAGTGAACTGAGATCACACCACTGCACTCTAGCCAGGGTGATAGAGTGAGACCCTGTCCCCTGTCCCCCGCAAAAGAGGAAAACATACCTTATTAAATAGAACCTAGGGCAACAGTCACTTCTTTTTTTTTTTGAGACAGAGTTTTGCTCTTGTTGCCCAAGCTGGAGTACAATGGCGCGATCTGCAATCTCCGCTTCCCAGGTTCAAGTGATTCACCTGCCTCAGCTTCTCCAGTAGCTGGGATTACAGGGTTCCACCACTACGCTCAGCTAATTTTTGTATTTCTAGTAGAGACAGGGTTTTACCATGTTGGTCAGGCTGGTCTCAAACTCCTGACCTCAAGAGATCTGCCCACCTCAGCCTCCCGTGCTGGGATTACAGGCGTGAGCCACTGAGCCTGGCCAACAGTCACTTCTAAAACCACTCACTTTAAAGAATATTGCAGAAAACGACACCATAAACACCAAATAGTGAACAGCAGGGTGTGGCGGCAAAGGCATTCCACTTGGAGTCAGCCTGGTCAGAAGCCCCTGCTCTGCCTTGCTGTGTGACCTGGAGCAAGTAACTTTGCCTCTCTGAGCCCCAGTTTCCTCAGCTATAAAATGAGGAAAGTTGAGAATTCCTTGTGCATTTTTCAGATCAGTGGTTAATGTTTAGCTGCTCTGTATTGCTTTCTAATTACACTTCATGCACAATTGTTTTTGGGTCATTTCTTGACCCAAAGTTGATAGAAAATATTGAACTTTTAGTTTCTGAATGTTTTCCTTTATCAAGGTCAGGGTGAAATTTTACTGGGTTTTGTTATAAAAGCATCAGGTTGCTCCCCAGAAGGGAACCGGTTCTTTTTTTTTTTCCTTTCCTGAGACTGAGTCTCGCTCTTGTCGCCTAGGCTGGAGTACAGTGACGCAATGTCGGCTCACTGCAACCTCTGCCTCCTGTGTTCAAGCAATTATCCTGCCTGTATTTTTTTTTTTCACTCCTGTAAATACTTTTTATATTTTTAGTAGAGATGGGGTTTCACTGTGTTGGTCAGGCTGGTCTCGAACTCCTGACCTCATAATCCACCCACCTTGGCCTCCCAAAGTGCTGGGATTACAGGCATGAGACACCGCACCCAGCCAAGGACTGGCTCTTAAGAGGGGAAGAACAAATAAATACACTTATTGCTAGTACTGGACTGTGTACCCAGCTCTGAGCTGGTGCTTTTGAGTCCTCTGGGAGCTGTGCTATAGTGTGGACATGGGTCTCTGGCATGCCTCCAGAGGAAGGCACGGGGTTATATGGAGAAGACAGTCTGGATAGGGTGGCTGGAAGAGTGAGTGCTCAATGAATGTAGAGAAGAGAGACACAGGCCGGGCGCAGTGGCTCACGCCTGTAATCCAAGCACTTTGGAGACCAAGGTGGGCGGATCACCTGAGGTCGGGAGTTCGAGACCAGCCTGACCAACATGATGAGACCCCCCCCGTCTTTAAAAAAAAAAAGAATAAATAGAGAAGAGAGACAAAAAGGAAACGCATGCCGGGAAATGCAGAGTACGTAAGATTTCTGAAAGAAAGAACCCCAAAGCTTGTAAAAGAGCCGTGAGCTGACATTCATTGAGCACTTGACAATGAGGCAGGTGCAGCACTTCGTGAATGTTTGATCTCCTCAGATGCTTTGAGTGCATCAGGTTATCCATGCTGTATAGAAGAAACTGAGGCTCAGAGAGGTTATGAAATTGTCCCCGGTCACACAGCTTGTAAGGTGGCATAGCAAGTGTTTCACTTCACAGTGCCCTGATTCTGAAGTCCAGACTCTTGGGATTTTTCATTTAATTTGTTTTTTGTCGTTTTTGTTTTTGTCTTTGAGGCAGGGTCTCATTCTGTTGCCCAGGTTGGAGTGTGATGGTGTAATCACGGCTCACTGCAGATTAGACCTTCTAGACTCAAGTGATCCTTCCACCTCAGCTTCCCCAGTAGCTGGGACCACAGGCACATAACACCATGCCCAGCTTTTATTTTATTTTATTTTATGAGACAGAGTTTCACTCTTGTTGCCCAGGCTGGAGTGCAATGGTGTGATCTCGGCTCACTGCAACCTCTGTTTACTCGGTTCAAGTGATTCTCCTGCCTCATCCTCCTGAGTAGCTGAGATTACGGGCACACACCACCATGCCCAGCTAATTTTTGTATTTTTAGTGGAGATGAGGTTTCACCATGTTGGTCAGGCTGGTCTCGAACTCCTGACCTCAGGTGATCCATTTGCCTCAGCCTCCCAAAGTGCTGGGATTACAGGTATGAGCCACCATGCCTGGCCTTATTTTATTTTATTTCATATTGAGATAGAGTCTCACTATGTCGCCCAGACTGGTCTCGAACTTCTGGGCTCAAGCAGTCCTCCCACCTTGGCTTCAAAAAGTGCCAAGATTACAGGCATGAGCCACCGTGACCAGCTCCAAACTCATAATCACTCATGGCTCATCTGCCAGGTGCTAAGAAGCGGAGCAAAGTGCTCTAAAAGGCCAAATAAGAACTTCTATCCTGGCTGGGATAGAAGCACTTTGGGAGGCCGAGATGAGGGGATCACAAGATCAAGAGATGGAGCCTGACCAACACGGTGAAACCCCATCTTTAAAAAAAAAAAGGAGAGAGAGAGAGAGAAACAAGGGAAAGTCCAGAATCGTTCGTCTCCCCATGGCCTTGGCGAGGCCCAGGCTCCCTCTCCACTCTTCTCTGGCCACGCACCTCCTGCCTGTACCCTGAGCAAATCCACTTCTAGCTGTTCCTTCTGCCTGGTGCCAGCCCTGCCCTGCCCTGCTGGGTGGGAGGTGTTCTCGTGATCCCACAGTCCCTCGTGTATCTGGTACCATGGTGCCCACACAGCCCGTGGCCTGGAGTGGGCAGTGGAATATTCCTTGCTGAAATGGAAACGTGTGGCACTGGCTCTTGACCCTTCCCCTTCAAGTTTCTCTGCTTGTAACTCCTTGATTAAAATGTCAAGTAAGCAGGGATCTATAAACCAAGTTTTAATTCCACAGGGAGTGGAACAGAGCTCCGTTTTAAATGCCTTTCTGCTGTGACTGGCATGAATAATCATCTCCTAAATGACACCCTTTGAGAATGGAAAAAGTAAAGACTCTGTGGGTGGGGAGGGGAACAAGGCCACCCCTACAGGGATCTAGCTGTCATTGTAGTTTTTCAGCACTCCCCCAGCGGAGTTGGTAATATAGGCAAGGGACCCAAAAAATGCCATTAATCAACAAAACATAGGTTCATAAACTGGAACATGTAAGCTGGAAGCATCCTCAGAGGTACTATCAAATGCTGCCCCCTACCTTTTTTTTTTTTTTTGAGATGGAGTCTTGCTCCGTCGCCCAGGTTGGAGTGCAGTGGTGCCATCTCAGCTCACCGCAGCCTCCCAGTTCAGGTGATTCTCCTGCCTCATCCTCCCAAGTAGCTGGGATGTACGCCACCATGCCCAGCTAATTTTTGTATTTTTAGTAGAGACAGGGTTTCACCATGTTGGTCAGGCTGGTCTCCAACTCCCAACCTCAGGCGATCCGCCCCCCTCAGCCTCCCATAGTGCTGGGATTACAGGCACGAACCACCATGCCCAGCCTAAATGCCCCTATTTTAGAGATGGGGAAATTGAGATCCAGGGAGGGAGGCTGCTCGCCAAAGCTATGCCAGGACCAGGTGTCACAGCCTGCCTCTCTCAGTCTGACGGACATAAGGTGACCAAGCTTAGGACTGAGGGGATTCCTAGCACCTGGAACTTTCATTGCTAACACCGAGACAGCCCCAGGCAAACCCCAGTGGTGGTCGTCCTACCCCTAGGGGTCATAATTCTCTCTCCTGTCTAATTATAAACCCTTCCAGATCAGCTCTAGAAAAGAGTGAAAGGGCAGAGGTATCTGAGGCCCAGTCTGCCACTTGCACCCAGCAGGCCCAATGGCCCGGCTGGCAGTGAGGTGGGCCAGCAGGCCTAAGGTGGCTGAGGCTCTAAAGCTGCCCAGCATCTGCCTTGCTGGGCACTTCCCCCTGGGCCTGCAGCTCTGCCCATCTTTTTTTTTGAGATGGAGTTTTGCTCCTGTTACCCAGGCTGGAGTGCAATGGCGCAATCTCGGCTCATCACAACCTCTGCCTTCTGGGTTCAGGCAATTCTCCTGCCTCAGCCTCCTGAGTAGCTGGGATTACAGGCACATGCCACCATGCCCAGCTAATTTTTTGTATTTTTAGTAGAGACAGGGTTTCACCATGTTGACCAGGATGGTCTCGATCTCTTGACCTCGTGATCCACCTGCCTCAGCCTCCCGAAGTGCTGGGATTACAGGCATGAGCCACTGTGCCCGGCCCAGCTCTGCCCATCTTTGACTGTTGTGGCTCTATCTGTACAAAAGACATGATTTTTAAAATCTCTCTTGGCCTTGTCTCTGTAAACATTTCTTTCAATACATGTACATCAACATAGTATGTATTTTGAGAGGCTCTGTTTAGCAGTGTGCTGGCAAATCTGTCTGATGTTTTGCAGTTTGGGGAGACCCAGCTAGCTCTGTTCCTTGATGTCTGTGTGAGCGGTAAATGTAAAATGCAGTAAATTCCTGCATCTCTCTGAGTCTTGGTTTCCCCCCCAGCTACCCAGGAGGCTGAGGCAGGAGAATTGCTTGAACCCTGAAGGCAGAGATTGCAGTGAGCCGAGATCGCACCACTGCACTCCAGCCTGGTGACAGTGCGAGAAATGCTTGCATCTCTACCTTGTTGAGTTGCTCTGAGAAGAAAAGGCGAAACAGCTGCAAATTGCCTGGCACATAATAAGCACTCAATAAAAGGTAGCTTTTTTTTTGAGACTTTTTTTGTTTTTCTGAGTCTTTCTCTGATGTCCAGGTTGGAGTGCAGTGGTGTAATGTTTATTCACCGAAACCTCTGCCTTCTGGGTTCAAGCGATTCTCCAGCTTAGCTCCTCTGGAAAGCAGCCAAGAAAACTTAACTCCTTTTATTCAAACAATCTGGCCTGTAGACCAAGGCTGTCCTACTTGATCTCTAAGGTACTTGCAAGAGTGACTCCGGTTAGCCCAGGATGCTCAGGGCCCTGGTGGCCAGGATGAGCTGGACAGAAGAGCAGTTCAGGAGCTCTGCTGTTCTTAGAACAGATGGGGTGGGCTCGCTCCCCAGCTCAGGCTTCCCTGTGGGAGCTCTCACATAAACTCACTGCAACTGTTCCAAATGAAAAGATGAGGCTTGGAGGGTGCGGTGGCTCACCTGTAATCCCAGCACTTTGGGAGGCCAAGATGAGGGGATCATGAGGTCAGGAGATGGAGACCATCCTGACCAACATGGTGAAACCCCGTCTCTACTAAAAAAACAAAGCAATGAGCTGGGTGTGGTGGCTCATGACTATAGCACCAACCCAGGAAAATTGCTTGAACCCTGGAGGCAGAGATTGCAGTGAGCCAAGATCGCCCCACTGCACTACAGTCTGGGCAACAGTGCCAGACTCCCTCTCAGAAAACAAAAGAGCAAGGGAGGAAGGGGAAGGGAGGGGAGGGGAGGGGAGGGG
>CM052653.1:125864980-125882408 GCA_028533165.1 Leontopithecus rosalia | reverse complement strand
GAGGGGAGAGGGAGGGGAGAGAGGGGAGAGGGAGGGGAGGGGAGGGAGGGGAGGGGAGGGAGGGGAGAGAGGGGAGATGGAAGGGAGGGGAGGGGAGGAGAGGGAGGGGAGAGGAGGAGAGGGAGGGGAGGGGAGGGGAGGGAGGGGAGAGAAGGGGGAGAGAGAAAGAAAAAGAAAGAAAAAAAAGACCAGGCTGTCAACTCACACAGCAAAAGTTAGATGATGATAATCAGTGTTTCCATTGGAAAGAGAAGGGATTTTCCATCCTCACTCGCTGGCCACAGCCAGTCCTCTGTTTCTCCTTTTTTTTTGCTGTTTTGTCTGTTTCTCCTCCTATGATCAGTTCTTTCCCTGTTTGGGGCTTTCACTCTTGAAGCTGGTTCTGTCTCTCCAGAACTTTCTGCCCCTCATCTCCTACCTCAGGTGACAGCCTTCAGGTCTCAGCTGCAATGGCACTTCTTCAAAAAGGTCTTCCCTGACCTCTAATCTAAAATACGTGTCTCTGCCTCACGGGAATCGATACTCCTTTTTTTGTTTATGTGTGTCTATTTTAAGTTTCCCCTGCTACGTTCAGTGATCACGGGTGATGTCTTGTCTTTTTCATCACTATGTCCCTAATATCTTGTCATCTTTTCATTTCTTTTTTTTCTTTTTTTGAGACGGAGTCTTGCTCTGTCACCAGGCTGGAGTGCAGTGGCGCAATCTTGGCTCACTGCAACCTCCGCCTCCTGGGTTCAAGCGATTCTTCCGCCTCAGCCTCTCGAGTAGCTGGGACCACAGGTGCGTGTCACCATGCCCAGCTAATTTTTGTATTTTTAGTAGAGACAGGGTTTCACCATGGCCAGGATGGTCTCAATCTCTTGACCTCATGATCCGCCTGCGTCAGCCTCCAAAAGTGCTGGGATTACAGGCGTGAGTCACTGCACCTGGCCTCATCTTTTCATTTCTTACAATATTTTTTCCCTTTTTTGTATTAATATACTCTCACCAGCTTTCTTTTCTTTATTAATTTATTTTATTTTATTTATTTTTTGAGACGAGGTTTCGCTCTGTTGCTCAGGCTGGAGTGCAGTGGTGTGATCATAGCAGCGTCGAACTCCTGGGCTCAATATAATCCTCCCACCTTATCCTCCCAGCTGCCCCAATAGCTGGGACTACAGGTGCATATCACCATGTCCAGCTACTTTTCTTTTCTTTTCTCTTCTTTTGAGATGAAGTCTTGCTCTGTTGTCCAGGCTGGAGAGAAGTGGCATGATCTCAATTCACTGCAAACTTCACCTCCTGGGTTCAAGTGATTCTCGTGCCTCAGCCTCCCAAGGATGTGGGATTACAGGTGCATGCTACCATGCCTGGCTAATTTTTTGTATTTTTAGTAGAGATGGGGTTTCACCATGTTGGCCAGGCTGGTCTCGAACTCCTGACCTCATGATCCACCTACCTCGGCCTCCCAAAGTGCTAGGATTACAGGTGTGAGCCACAGCGCCCGGCTCCTGCCCATTTTTGTTAGTGTTTTGGTTCTTACTCATGTTTTCAAGTAGATCTTTTATTTCCTTAAACTAAATGTTATTATAGTCTAATCATTATAGTAGCTTAAGGTGTTTTTGTTTTGTTGTTTTATTTTTTTGTTTTTTGAGACAGAGTCTTGCTCTGTCACCCAGCCTGGAGTGCAATGGCACGATCTCGGCTCACCGCAACCTCCGCCTCCTGGGTTCAGGCAATTCTCCTGCCTCAGCCTCCTGAGTAGCTGGGATTACAGGCACGCGCCACCATGCCCAGCTAATTTTTTGTATTTTTAGTAGAGACAAGGTTTCACCATATTGACCAGGATGGTCTCGATCTCTTGACCTCGTGATCCACCCGCCTCGGCCTCCTGAAGTGCTGGGATTACAGGCGTGAGCCACCGCGCCCGGCTCTATGTTTAGGAATTCTTTGCATCTGGATTGAAGATAGTCTTCTCCAGAGAGATCTTCATTTACTTCTGCTGCTTTTAATTAAGATACAGCTTGGACAGGGCACAGTGGCTCTTGCCTATAATCCTAGCACTCTGGGAGGCAGAGGCGGGCAGATCAGTTGAGGCCAGAAGTTCAAGACCACCCTGGCCAACATGGTGAATAAAACCCTATCTCTACTAAAAATACAAAAATTAGCCGGGCGTGGTGCTGCACATTTGTAATCCCAGCTACTCAGGAGGCTGAAGCAGGGTAATTGCTTGAACCTGGGAGGCAGAGTTTGTGGTGAGCCAAGATCATGCTACTGGACTCCAGCCTGGGTGACATAGGGAGAGTCTGTCTCAAAAAAAAAAAAAAATACAGCTTGGATTATTTTGGACCACGTCTTAGCATGTGAAGTGTATGCTTTACGAAAAGCATAACCATAAACCAAAGTCATAAACCCAAAACCATAAACCAAAGTCACAGTATAGAATTCTCAACAGGAGACTTTTTTGTTCTGGTTGCCAGGGGCTGCTGGGAGGAAGGATGAATAAAATGGTATAAAATTAGATAGTGTTGGCCGGGTGTGGTGGCTCAGGCCTGTAATCCAAGCACTTTGGAGGCCAACGCGGGTGGATCACCTGAGGTTGGGAGTTCAAGACCAGCCTCACCAGCATGGTGAAACCCCGTCTTTAAAAAATATATAAAAAATTAAAAGAAAATTAGATAGTGTTACAATTCAGGATGCAATCGGAAAAAAATAAAGAAAAATAAATAAAAAGAAAAAATAAAAAGAAGAAAAAAATTAGATAGTGGTGATGATTATACACATATATACTAAAAACCATTGAATTGAACAATTTAACAATTTATTGAACCTAATCCTCGACACTGTCTTGTCTAGGATTATTCACTTAGACATTGAATAATCCCACCTCAGCCTCCCAAAGTGCTGGTGGTGGAATTACAGGCATAAGACACCACCTCCCAGGTTCAAGGCTTTTTTCTTTTTTTTTGACAGGGTCTCACTTTGCCACCCAAGCTGGAGTGCAGTGGTGTGATTTCAGCAGGTAGATTGCGTGAGTTCAGGAGTTTGAGATCAGTCTTGGCAACATGGGGACTCTCTCTACAAAAATTACAAAAAAATTAGCCAGGTGTGGTGGCGCGCACCTGTAGTCCCAGCTACTCAGGAGGCTGGCATTGGGAGGATGGCTTCAACCTGGGAGGCAGAGGTTGCAGTCAGCTGAAATCACACCACTGCACTCCAGCCTGGGTGAGAGTGAGACACTGTCCCCCCACCAAAAACAAAATTTAGTTGCCAACATTTAAAACTCAGGAGTTTTCACTTAAAAATCCAGATTTCCGGTTCCTTTCTAAATCAAGTCAGGAGAACCAGTGGTCCCGGGTCTGCATGCCTAGAAGTGGCTGCCCTTTAGATTAGACATTTAAAAAAAAACAGTCTCACAGTCACCTCTCTGGTCCTTCACTTATCCAGTCAATGGCAGACCTGGGCACCAGAGTTCTTACAGGTATACTTAAATCCCTTTTCAGCCAATCAAGAAATTCTTCATAAGTCCCTCAAAGTAAAAGGTCACATTCAAGAACTCTTCAGCCGTCTGGTACCCAACAGTAAAAGCGTGGATAATGGAGCCTGACTGCTTTATCCCAAGTTCCAACTCGGCCATGTATTAGCTGTGTGACCTTGAGCAATTACTTAACCACTCTGTGCCTCAGTTTCCTTATCCTTGTGGTGATGTCAACACTCCCTTGCTTCTAGGATTGTTATGAGGCTTAACGTACATACAGTCTTTGGAAAATGTCTGGGACATGCAAAATGAGAAGAGGTACAGAGGGACGTGACCACGACATTGGTAACTGCAGGCTTTGAAGGTGTCCAGGACTGCGTGTGTAACCCAGCACTTCCACTAGCTAGCTGTGCAGTGTTGGATGACTCATTTAGCCTTGCTGAGGTCCTTTTAGTACTTAAAGGGCCTCCGCAACTGGAGACTCCACAAACCGCTACTGTGTTCATTAAGTGCCTGCTAAATGCTCCTGGCTTCCTTCCACAGCATTCACTAGCCCTGCCGCCCACCCCTTCCAGACCGGGGAGTGGATATTGATCTGAAAGAGAGTTGAAATTAACAAAGAGGCTCTGCCGGGCACAATGACACCATTGTGAGCTCGCAGGGCTCACAATTTCCTTTCTGTCCTTTCAACCTGAAGGGATGCCATTTGGGGCCAGGGTGGGAGTGCGTGGGGGTCCATGCAGAGTTCCACCAGCTGGCTTCGGGGAGGGATGACAGAGGAGAGACAGTTCTGCAGGATCCTGCGCAGCAGTCTCCTTGTTATGTAAATGGAGAACCTGGAACTCCAGTGGGAAGGAGACTTGCCTAACACCACATGGCAAATCAGCAGACGACTGGGGGCTGGAACCAGAGCCTCACACCGCGGACAGCAGGGGGGGCCCACTGCTCCAGCTCATACACTCCCAAAGGACATTAGAGACTTTTTTTTTTTTTTTTTTGAGACGGAGTTTCGCTGTTGTTACCCAGGCTGGAGTGCAATGGCGCGATCTCGGCTCACGGCAACCTTCGCCTCCTGGGTTCAGGCAATTCTCCTGTCTCAGCCTCCTGAGTAGCTGGGACTACAGGCATGCGCCACCAAGCCCAGCTAATTTTTTGTATTTTTAGTAGAGACGGGGGTAATTGACCAGGATGGTCTCGATCTCTTGAGCTCGTGATCCACCCGCCTTGGCCTCCCAAAGTGCTGGGATTATAGGCGTGAGCCACCGCGCCTGGCCCGATAATCTTGTTTTGACATTTTCCCCTTTCTTTTAAAATTATAGTTTATTAGGCCGGGCACCGTGGCTCCAGCCTGTAATCCCAGCACTTTGGGAGGCCGAGGCAGGAGAATTGCCTGAACCCAGGAGGCGGAGGTTGTGGTGAGCCGAGATCGTGCGATTGCACTCCAGCCTGGGTAACAAGAGCGAAACTCCGTCTCAAAAAAAAAAAAAAGAATACAATATTACAGAAGATTTTATGTCTATTACATCAATCAATGGACACATGGTTTGTTTTCACTTTTTGGCAATTTTGAATAATGCTGCTATGAACATGTGCGCACAAGTTTTAGTGTGGACACGTTTTCACTTCTCCTGGGTCTCTACCTAGGAGTGGAGTTGCTTGGTCATATGGTAATTCTATGCATAACCTTTCCGGAACTGCCATACAATTTTCCAGCTGCACTATTTGTCATTCCTATCAACAGTATATGAAGGTTCCCATTTCTACCTATCTCTTCGACACTTATTATGTTCTGTCTTTTTTTTTTTTCTTTTTGAGACAAAATTTTGCTCTTGTTGCCAGGCTAGAGTACAATGCCATGATCTCAGTTCACGGAAACCTCTCCCTCCAGAGTTCAAGGGATTCTTCTGCCTCAGCCTCCCGAGTAGCTGGGATCACATGCATGCGCCACTATGCCTGGCTATTTTTGTATTTTTAGTAGAGACGGGGTTTCTCCATATTGGTCAGGCTGGTCTTGAACTCCCGATCTCAGGTGACCTGCCTGCCTCAGCCTACCAAAGCGCTGGGACTACAGGAGTGAGCCACCGCACCTGGTCATGCTGTCTTTTTCATGCTAGCAATTTGGCAGCAATGTGGCCTCTCCTTGCCCTTCAGGCTGCTCCCTTGTCCCCATCCCGACAATGACCCTGAATCTGCCTGGGTTGCCCCCTTCCTTACAACCAAACCTTATGTGATCTACAATACCATCTCCTCCATGTGAATGAGATAGCTGGAGAGCACATGGCATGAAGTCCCTAATGTAATGGGCATCCCAGGCACCGTGGCTCATGCCTGTAGTCCCAGCCCTTTGGGAGGCAGAAGAACCGCTTGAGACCAGGAGTTCCAGACCAGTCTGGACAACATAAGGAGACCCCCATCTCTAGTGAAATAAACAAAAATATACAGTCGGGCGCGGTGGCTCACGCCTATAATCCCAGCACTTTGGGAGGCCGAGGCTGATGGATCACGAGGTCAAGAGATCGAGACCATCCTGGTCAACATGGTGAAACCGTCTCTACTAAAAATACAAAAATTAGCTAGGCATGGTGGTGCGCACCCGTAGTCCCAGCTACTCAGGAGGCTGAGGCAGGAGAATTGCTTGAACCTAGAAGGCGGAGGTTGCGGTGAGCCGAGATCATGCCACTGAACTCGAGTCTGGGTAACAAAAGCGAAACTCCATCTCAAAAAAATAAAATAAATAAATAAATAAATAAATAAAAATTAACCAGGTATGATGGTGGGAACCTGCAGTCCTAGTTACTCTGTAATTCCATCTACTAGGGAAGCTGAGAAGGAAGGATCTCTTGAGCCCAGGAGTTCAAGGCGAGCTGTGATCACGTTACTGCACTCCAGCCTGGATGACAGTGAGACCCTGACTCTAAAATTTAAAAAAATGAAAGAAAGAAAGAGGGAGGGAGGGAGGGAGAGAGAGAGAGAGGGAGGGAGGGAGAGAGAGAGAGAAAGAAAAGAAAAGAAAGAAAGAAAGGGAAAGAAAGGAAGGGCACCCATTAAGGGTAGAAAACAGGCCGGGCGTGCTCATGCCTATAATCCAAGCACTTTGGAGTCCAAGGCGGGTGGATCACCTGAGGTCGGGAGTTCAAGACCAGCCTGACCAACATGGTGAAACCCCATCTTTAAAAAAATAAAAAAGAATAAAAAAGAAAAGAAAAGAAAAAGGTAGAAAACAAAGTCTGGCTGACTTCGCAGATTGGTGGGGGAAAGCTGAGTGCTGTACATTGTCAGGCAGTGCATACAGGATGCATCCGTTTATCCAGTCCTCACAACACTTCTGTGAGGTAGATAGGCAATTTTCAATGTCCTGCGGTTTTATGAGTGGCCTGGTCAGTTTCGCTGAGTGCTTCCTCTCTGCACCCGCAACGGCAGAGGGACAGCATTGAGTCAAAAGGGAGTACAGTCAAGTGTGGGTGCACAAAAAGCACATTTGCCATCCCGGTAAGCTGTAAGGCCTTCTTGGAGGAGGTGCTCCCTGATAAACGTTTTACAGGACAGAGTTGAGAAAGGAGAGTGGGGAGCAAGTATTTGAAGGTAAGGGAGAAGTGCACTTGGCATCCTGGAAGCTTGAAAGTGCATGACCAGGCCGGGCGCAGAGGCTCATGCTTGTAATCCTAGCACTTTGGGAGGCCAAGGTGGGTGGATAACCTGAGGTCAGGAGTTCAAGACCAGCCTGGCCATCACGTGAAACCCCATCTTTAAAAAAAAAAAAAGAAAAGAAAAGAAAAAAAAAGGCCGGGTGCGGTGGCTCACGCCTATAATCGTAGCACTTTGGGAGGCCAAGGCGGGTGGATCATGAGGTCAAGAGATTGAGACCATCCTGGTCAACAAGGTGAAACCCCGTCTCTACTAAAAATACAAAAATTAGCTGGGCATGGTGGTGCACGCCTGTAGTCCCAGCTACTCGGGAGGCTGAGGCAGGAGAACTGCTTGAACCCAGGAGGCGGAGGTTGCGGTGAGCCAAGATCGTATCATTGCACTCCATTCTGGGTAACAACAGCGAAACTCTGTCTCAAAAAAAAAAAAAAAAAAAAAAGTGCATGACTTGCCCAGGCACAGTGGCTTATGTCTGTAATTCTAGCACTTTGGGAAGCTGAGGTGGGAGGATCACTTGAGGCCAGAAGTTTGAGACCAGCCTGGGCAACATAGCAAGACCGCATCTCTATAATTTGTGTGTAGCGGGAGGGCAGGGAGACAGAGTCTCACTCTGTCACCCAGACTGCAGTGCAGTGGTGCAATCTTGGCTCACTGCAACCTCCACCTCCTGGGTTCAAGCAATTCTTCCACCTCAGCCTCTCAAGTAGCTGGGACCACAGGCACATGCCACTCCCACGCCCAGCTAACTTTTCTATTTTTAGAAGAGACAGAGCCTCTCCATTTTGACCAGGCTGGTCTCAAACCTTGTGATCCACCTGCCTTGGCCTCCCAATGTGCTGGGATTACAGGTGTGAGCAACTCTGCCCGGATAAAAAAATTATTATTATTTTTTTTGACAGAGTCTCATTCTCTGTCACACAGGCTGGAGTACAATGACATCATCTCAGCTCACTGCAACCTCTGCCTCCTTGGTTCAAGAGATTCTCCTGACTCAGCCTCCCAAAGTAGCTTGGACTACTGGCGCGTGCCACCACATCCAGCTAATTTTTGTATTTTTAGTAGAGACAGGGTTTCACCAACTTGGCCAGGATGGTCTCGATCTCTTGACCTCGTGATCCACTCACATTGGACTCCCAAAGTGCTGAGATTACGGGTGTGAGCCACCAGACCAGGCGCAGATTCTTTTTTTTTTAATCTCAATAAAAATGTATTGAAATTTCAGTGATGTTTTTAAGAGAGGGGAAATAAAATACAGAAAACCAAAGAACTCATCAACAACTATAACACAAAATATACCTTCATGAATTTCTTTTCTTTTTTTTTTTTTTTTTTTTTTTGCGACGGAGTTTCGCTCTTGTTACCCAGGCTGGAGTGCAATGGCACGATCTCAGCTCACGGCAACCTCCACCTCCTGGGTTCAGGCAATTCTCCTGCCTCAGCCTCCCAAGTAGCTGGGATTACAGGCACGCGCCACCGTGCCCAGCTATTTTTTGTAATTTTCAGTAGAGACGGGGTTTCACCATGCTGACCAGGATGGTCTTGATCTGTTGACCTCGTGATCCACCCGCCTCGGCCTCCCAAAGTGCTGGGATTACAGGCTTGAGCCACCGCGCCCGGCCTTATGAATTTTTTTTAAACCATCTCTCAGCACCTGACTTTTGAACTGTGAATATCTCTCTATAGACAGCAATTCAAAACACCATCGATATTGACAACAGTAGTAAATCCCACTTCGTTTTCAGGAAATCAGAGACTAGCAAATACAAATAACAAGAGAATTAGAAAGTCAAACCACAGCCTCTGCCCTCCTCCCTCCCCACAGCAATCTCAGTCATATTTTAAGGAGTTTGAAGTGAAGCTGGAAAGTGGTACTCCTTTCCCAATTTTTGGCTGAAACAGGAAATAGTACTTTCCCCCACTTTTGGACATTAAAAAGGAAAATAAAAATGTGGCAGACAACTCTTTTGAAAGGGCATTGGTGTTGGTGCAGGAAGTGTGTTTTCTAGTGTTAAGAGCAATTCTGAGACCTGGAAATAAAACCAACTAAAGGAAAACGAGAACACAAAACCTGCTGCCATTTTATTTACACAGAGCTATGTACAATGTCAATAAAGTTGAATCTTCCAAGCATTCATATTCCACCTATTTACAAGAGTTATCAAATAATTACATAAATACTTTGTCTAATAGTCTCACTTATTTTTTTAAAAAAAACCTTGTTATTGCATATACAGGAAAGAGAACTATCAAAGATCGTTCTTTGACAGTTCTTTCTCTTTCCTGTGTGTATGAATCCTGCTACAGAGCTTAGATAAAATAAATTTTATGTGTTTTGCCCACTCCTTTCCTTTAAATCGCCCTCCACCCTTGGGTCACTGATTTGAGGGCAAAGGATTGGGGAAAGGGTATAGAGTTAACTACAAAAGCAAGTGTTCAAAATAAAAACCACAAATACATTACTGTGAAACATGCAAGAAGAGACCTATAGTGGCTCTGAAAACATCACAAGAATATTAAAAGGACACAGATTTCCTTAATACAGACTAAACAAATGGTAGGGACTTCCCTCTCCAAACAAAGCTGCTCAGTAATTTATTGAGAACCGATAATACAAGTCCCTAAAAGTTCTTAATCTGCACAAACAGAATCATGCTAATGTATTGACTTGTCCCGATTTTTTTTAAAAAGATTTTATTTGTTTCTGTTTCCACTTGACACAGTGAAGGAAAAAAATATATAAATCCGCACTGAGGGGGATGTCTTTGAACATCTCCCTGCCTAATGGGCAGAGACCCAGACCAGCCTTTCTGGAAGTTGCTCTGGACATAAATGTTGGAACTCCCACCCCAATAGCTCAATGCAACCGATGTTTCTGAGCCCCCAGAATCTGATCCAGATCCCGGATGCGTAAACCACGCCAAGACGACAGTAGCTGTCTCTAGCACATTCTCTCGAGGGAGTCCGGGGCTCCTTCCCAGAAGCAACTGAAAAAGGAAGGGATAACGGCATGGCGGGCCCGTGGTTTATTTTACATCCGACAAAGTGCACGGCAGCCTGGACTGGACTGGAATGAAGAGACCTGTCTGGGAGGGGGTCTACGGGTACGCACTGCGGGCTCTGTCCGGCTTGGCTTCTAAGCCACGGACCAACCGCTGGATTCTCTGCAGTTCGCTGGTGGCCGCTTCTCTCTCCGCGCAGGGTTTGGGCGACAAGGACACGGAACTGGAGGAGAGCGTGGAGGAGCGGCTGTCGAGTTCAGAGCCCGAGTCCACGGCCACCGAGGCCGGGCTGGCGGCCAGGGCGGCGACTTTGCCGTCCAGGGGCCCGGCGGCCGCCGCCATGGAGGGGAGGGCGGTGGTGAGCAGGCTGCTGCCGTCGGGGACCGGCACCGGGATAGAGTAGGGGCTGTAGCGCAGCCGCGGGCGCATGGTGTTCAGATTGAGGAAGGGGTGGCGGTGCACAGAGCTGGAAGCCACCGCAGCCATGTACGTGTAAGGGTAAGGGAACAGGCTTCCGAAAGGGGACATGGCCAGGCCCTGAGAAGCCAGGACGTGCTGCTGGAGGTGGAAGGGCAGGTTGGCTGCGGAAGCCCCGGACAGTCCCTGCCCTGCTGCGGCAGAGGCCATGGCCGTCGAATCCAGGCCGAGACGCCGGTGGAGGCCCTGGAAACGGTGGCCAGGAGGGGCCCCATGCCGGCGGCCGCCATGCTGGAGAAGGCGCCTCCCATGGCAAATTGGCCAGGGTGCAGGAAGAGCGGATGCCCGTTGAAGAACTGCTGGCCCGCCAGGTCCGGGGCGAAGCCGAGGCTGGGCAGTGGGCCCTGGGTCAAAAGCGCAGCGGCCGCGTCCGTCTGCACCGTGAGCGGCGCGAAAGCCTCCTTGCCCGGGAGCGCGCGCGCCTCCTCCACCTTGGCCGGCGCTGCGCCCTCGCGGCCTGGGCTCCTGCGCTCCTCCGCGCCCAGGCCGCGGGTGCTGGATGAGATGGTGGCGGGGCTGCGGCGCGAGTCTGGCGACGCCTTGTCCAGCCGCCTGCTGTCCCGGGGCCGCTCGGCGGCAAAAAGGTACGCCTTGACCGCGGGGCTGCTCTTGTCACGCACGGCAGGGCTCCTCCGACGAGGTGGTGGAGATCTTGGCTGCGTCGCAGGCCTCGGGGCCGTGCTCCTCTTTGCTCTCAGCCTCGGCGTCGCTCTCACCTCGCTAGGACATAAATTGGCCGTTTCATCCCGGGGAAAGCCCCGTAGCCTCTCTGCACCTCAGTGTTCTCATCTGCAAAATGGGGATAATCGTGCCCAACAACTTTGCTGGAAAATGCGCTCCACAAATTATTTTAAAAAAACAAAAATAAAGAAAATAAAGTGCCTGGCTTTGCCCTTTCCAGCAGCTCCACGTGGCTGGAACATAGGTATGGGATGCTGATCAATGAGGCCCGAGAGGTAAGCTGAAAGTAGGTAGACCGCGAAAGACCTGCTCGGTCTTGTTAAGGAGTTTGGACTTTGGACTTCATCCTAAGGCAGTGGGTAGTTTTGCAGAGTTTTAGGGAAATATCAGAATGATTGTGCTGGCTGCAGAGGTCTTCACAAATCACTGAGGAGTCTGGTTTAGCTGCAGCTGATATTGGTGGGGTGGAGGAAAGGAGGCAAGGGTTTATGTGAGTCTCATCTCAGCCGTCTCCATGGTGACACTGGAAGATGGTACAGTTCCTTCTAATGAAATTTCCTTGCTGAAATTTCAAGTGTTTTGTTTCAGGCTGGCCTAGACCTTGGCTTCACCCACTTGTTTCTGACACGCAGAGGCAAACTGAGCTCGTGAGGGGGTGGGGAAAGAAATACTGGGAGAAGATGGGAAGAAGCAGAGGAACCCCTGTGGTGCCACCAGCCTGTGCAACCTTAGACACACACCCTCCATTCTCCACCCGCAGGTCCCTCTAAAACCAACACCAAGTGAAAATCAAGATATGCCTCTTGGGAAGAAGAGCCTTTCATCTTGTATTCACAGATACAAGAGGGGACCAGCACTTTTGTTCAGGGTTCTAAGTGATCATCCAATCATGAGATCTAAGGCTGGGAGGCTCTTTAGAAATCTCCTAAAGCCCTCCCTTGATTTAGCCCTCTCTCTGCCTCTCACCCCCGCCTTTTATTTGTAGATGAAGAAACAGAGGCCTGCATTATGGAAGTGACTTTCATAAAGGTTAAAATTCCAAAGGGGCTAGGCGTGGTGGCTCACGCCTGTAATCCCAGCACTTTGGAAGGCTGAGGCAGACAGATCACTTGAGGTCAGGAGTTTGAGACCAGCCTGGCCAACATGATGAAACCCTGTCTCTCCTAAGAAAAAAAAAAAAGCCGGGCACAGTGGCTCATGATTGTAATCCCGCTCATGATTATAATCCCAGCAATTTGGGAGGCTGAAGCAGGTGGATCAGGAGGTCAGGAGTTCAAGACCAGCCTGGCCAATATGGTGAAACCCCGTTTCTACTTAAAATGCAAAACTTTGCTGGGCATGGTGGTGTACACCTGTAATCCTAGCTACTTGGGAGACTGAGTCAGGAGAATCGCTTGCTTGTGAGGCGGAGGTTGGCAGAGGTTGCTGTGAGCCGAGATCACACCAATGCACTCCAGCCTGGGCAACAGTGAAACTCCATCTCAAATAAAAATAATAGTCGGGCATAGTGTTGCATTCCTGTAATCCCAGCTACTCAGGAGGCTAAGGCAAGAGAATTGCTTGAACCTGGGAGGTGGAGGTTGCAGTGAGCCAAGATTAAGCCACCGCACTCCAGCCTGGGCGGCAGAGCAAGACTCCATCTCAAAAAAAAAAAAAAATTCCAAAGGAACTCTCAAAAAATTAAAATAGAATTACCATATGATTCAACAATTCCACTTCTGAGTATGTACCCAAAAGAATTGGAAGCACGAACTCAAATGGATATTTCCATGCCAATGTTCATAACAACATTAGTCACAATAGCCAAAAGGGAAAAAAAAGCCAAAAGGAAAAAAAAAAGCCAAAAGGTGGAAGGAACCCAAATGTTCATCAACCAATGAATGGGTAAACAAAGGTTCCTCTATATACATATAAGGGAATGTTATCCAGCATTAAAAGGAGATGAAATTCGATACATGCTACCTTATGGATGGACCTTGAAGCCATTGTGTGAAATAAAATAAGCCCGACACGTAAAGACAAAAATTGTATGAGTCCATTTACATGAGTATCTAGAATAGTCAAATTCATAGAGACAGCAGAATGGTGGTTCTGGGAGCTGAAGGGAGAGGGCAGTGTGAAGTTACAGTTTGCGGAGCATGGTGTTTCAATTTGGGGTTATTGAAACAGTTCTGGAGATGAATGGTGGCGATGGTCACATAACATGAATGAGGGCTGGGCCGGTGGCTCAAACCTGTAATCCCGGCACTTTGGGAGGCCGAGGCGGGTGGATCACAAGGTCAAGAGATCGAGACCACCCTGGTCAACAAGGTGAAACACCGTCTCTACTAAAAATACAGAAATTAGCTGGGCATGGTGGCACGCACCTGTAGTCCTAGCTACTTGGTAGGCTGAGGCAGGAGAATTGCCTGAACCCAGGAGGCGGAGGCTGCGGTGAGCTGATATCAACGCCATTGCACTCCAGCCTGGATAACAAGAGTGAAACTCTGTCTCAAAAAAAAAAAAAAAGTGAATGTACCTAATGCCATTGACCTGTGCACTTAAAAATGGTTAAGATGGTAAATTTTATGTTATGTATATTTTGCCACAATAAAAAAAAAGAAAGAAAGAAACGCAGACACACACACACATTCCAAAGGAACAAGGATCCAGATATCTTAGGTTTAGCAGCATTTATTTCTGAGTAACAAGATTTATATACCCTTCTCCCTTTTTGATCTGGGCAACCTTGGAGTTGATCTGGTTTAAATGGCTTCATTGTGAGGACCCTATGAATTGCGTAACTGATCAGCTTACCTTTTCCACCATGACTGCTAGAAAGGTTCGGATGAGATTTGTAGTACACTTATACAAAAGAAGTATCCAGAACTTCTGAGTCTCCTTCCTTCCTTCTTTCCTTCCTTCCTTCCCTCCCTCCTTCCTTCTTTCCTTCCTTCCTCTTTCTTTCTTTCTCTCTTTTTCTTTTTTCTTTTTTTCTTTCAAGGTTTCTTTCTGTTGCCCACTGAAGCAATCCTCTCACCTCAGCCTCTCAGGTAGCTAAGACTACAGGTGTCTGTCACCATGCTGGGCATAGGGGATCTTACTATGTTGTTAGAGCTGGTTTAGAACTACTGGGCTCGGCCGGGCGTGGTGGCTCATGCCTGTAATCCAAGCACTTTGGAGGCCAAGGCAGGCGAATCACCTGAGGTGGGGAGTTCAAGACCAGCCTGACCAACACGGTGAAACCCCATCTTAAAAAGAAAAAGAAATAAAACTACTGGGCTCAAGTGATCCTCTTACCTCGGCCTCCCCAAGTGCTGAGATCACAGGTGAGCCACATCGCCTGGCCTGGATCTCATTTTAATTGCTGGCCACATTTTAAAGTTTTATATTTGCTTTTCCTTTCTTCTATTTGTACTTTTAAAAAACAACCCTTTTAATATTACAGAAGTATACATATGCATTTTAGAAAATTTGAAAATAAAGACAAGCAAAAAATTAAGTACCCACTATCCAAATATCAATCATTAATACCTTAGGTTATGGTCTTCTTTTTACTAAAATGAATGATTACATTTATTCTAAAACTTGCTTTTTTCAGCCAAACATCTCCACTTTCTATTACAGTAAATTTTTTTTTTTTGAGACAGAGTCTTGCTCTGTCACCGGGCTGGAGTGCAGTGGCACAATCTAGGCTCACTGCAACCTCCACCTCCTGGGTTCAAGCAATGCTTCCGCCTCAGCCTCCTACGTAGCTGGGACCACAGTTGCGTGCCACCACACCTGGCTAATTTTTTTTTTTTTTTAGTAGAAAGGGGGTTTTCACCATCTTGGCCAGAATGGTCTCCATCTCTTGACCTCGTGATCCACCTGCCTCGGCCTCCCAAAGTGCTGGGATTACAGGTGTGAGCCACCATGCCCGGCCTACAGTAGATTTTTATCTCATCAAATATTCAAATTATATTTAAATTTCTCTAGTTGACTCTAAAATCTCTTTATAACTAGTTTTTCCAGAACAGTATCCAATCTAGGATCACCTATTACCTCTGATTATTATGGCCCTTTTGTCTCTTTTAATCCAGCAAAAGACGGCTAGGCAGTGTGGCTCATGCCTGTAAACCCAGTACTTTGGGAGGCCAAGGCGGGTGGGTCAGGAGTTTGAGACCAGCCTCGCCAACATGGTCAAACACTGTCTCCACTAAAAATACAAAAATTAGCCGGGCATGGTGGCACACACCTGTAATTCCAGCTACTCGGAAGGCTGAGGCTGAGGCAGGAGAATCCCTTGAACCCAGGAGGCGGAGGTTGCAGTGAACCGAGATCATGCCACTGCACTCCAGCCTGGCACCTGGTGACTGAGACTCTGTCTCAAAAAAAAAAAAATGTTGAAGGCTAGTTGTCCTGGATCATTTCCCACCTTCTGACTTTGTGTTATTGGTTCCTTATGGTGTCATTCATCTTGTTCCTCCATCCTGTATATTTCCTGCAAACTGGAACGAATACCTAAAGGGTGATGGACCCAAGTAAAACATTTTTTGACTATAATAAATAATTATCATTCATTTTGTGTTGTATCACTGCTGAAGATACACTATCTATCTTGTTGAGGATTAATAACACACTAGCAAGACTCAGATTAATGTCTGGATTAAGGTAATAACAACCTGAACCTGCCATCATACAGTGAGATTGTCCTACTTGCATCTAGGAACCTGTGTGGAGTTACTTCAACCCTGTAAATACCCAGTTCTCCATCAACTACTAACGTATAATATTAACATAATGATTTAACCACAATTGGTAATCCTTGTTTAAAATGATTTGCCACTGCTGGGTGTGGTGGCTCACACCTGTAATCCCAGCACTTTGGGAGGCCAAGGTGGGTGGATTACCTGAGGTCATGAGTTCAGACCACTCTGGCCAACATGATGAAACTCCATCTCTACTAAAAATACAAAAATTAGCCAGGCATGATGGTGCATGCCTGTAATCTCAGCTACTCAGGAGGCTGAGGGAGGAGTGATCACTTGAACCTGGGAGGTGGAGGTTCCAGTGAGCCAAGATCACCCCATTGCACTCCAGCCTGGGCAACAGAGCAAGACTTTGTCTCAAAAATAACAATAACAGGCTGGGCGCTGTGGCTCATGTCTGCAATCCAAGCACTTTGGAGGCCAGGGCGGATGGATCACCTGAGGTTGGGAGTTCAAGACCAGCCTGACCAACATGGTGAAACCCTATCTTAAAAAAAATAATAGGCCAGGTGTGGTGGCTCACACCTATAATCCCAGTACTTTGGGAGGCCGAGGCAGGTGGATCGTGAGATCAAGAGATGGAGACCATCCTGGTCAACAAGGTGAAACCCTGTCTCTACTAAAAATACAAAAATTAGCTGGGCGTGGTGGTGCACACCTGTAGTCCCAGCTACTCAGGAGGCTGAGGCAGGAGAATTGCTTGAACCCAGATGCAGCGTTCGCGCCAAAGGCTTGAGATATCGTGACTCGCCCTATTTTGGCTGCTGGACCTATCTGCAATCATCCTCTCGAGGGCTGTCGAGATCAAAGAAAGATCGCGGGCTGAATCACTGAGGCAAAAACAGAATACAAAGCAAAGGTATGCGGTTTACGAGGACATTGTGCTGTCTGCTTTCCTGTCCCCATCAGTCTCTGTGTAAGCAATAGATGCCTGAGAGGGGCAGAGACCCCTGCTCATATTTTCCCAGGAGCTAAGCGTTTGTTCTACCTCCTGATGGAAAACAGGATTAACAAGCCACCTTAAGGGCACCATTGTTTGCTTGCACTGTGTATCTTTGAAAAACATAAACTGCCTTGTAAGCTATTATCACAAGCCCCTGATAACTATTTTTATGAAGTTTCTATTCCCTTTCTGTTTACCCTTTTTCTGCTGAGATAAAGTAAATGTAACAAGGAAAAAGGTATAAAAATTGTAACTTGCTTACCTTGTGACTTAAGTATTTACAATTGTTAAGTACTTACTGGGCGTAACTTACTTGCTGGGTGTAACTTACTTGCCTTGACTTACTGGGCGTAACTTACTTACTGGGCTTAATTTACTTACTGGGCGTAACTTAGTGGGTGTAACTTGCTTACTGTAACTTAAGTATGTTGATCTGGCGTAAACCACATTAACTTCAGGAAAGTATATAATGGAATGTATTGAAAAATAAAATTGC
>CM052653.1:125853388-125864880 GCA_028533165.1 Leontopithecus rosalia | reverse complement strand
GAACCCAGGAGGCAGAGGTTGCGGTGAGCCGAGATTGTGCCATTGCACTCCAGCCTGGGTAACAAGAGCAAAACTCCGTCTCAAAAAAAAAAAATAATAAATAAATAAAATAAGTTGTTTTTTTTTTTTAAAAAAAAAGAAAAAGAAAATTGCTGCTTGGACATAGCCCAAGCCAGCCCTCCAGACACCGCTTTCCTTTTTTCTTTTACTTCCGCGCACTCTCTCCCTCAGGTTGAACGGGACATCTACGTTGGCGGTCTCGGGGACTCCCGCAGGTCGGTAGCCCCCCGGCACACGTGCCAGACCCCAACACCCAGAAGGCGGAGTTTGCGGTGAGCCGAGATCGTGCCATTGCCCTCCAGTCTGGGTAACAACAGCGAAACTCCAAAAAAAAAAAAAAAAAAAAAAGGATTTGCCAAAGTATACTTTTCTAATCCTACATTTTTTTTTTTTTGAGACGGAGTTTTGCTCTTGTTACCCAGGCTGGAGTGCAATGGCACAATCTCGGCTCACCGCAACCTCTGCCTCCTGGGTTCAGGCAATTCTGCCTCAGCCTCCTGAGTAGCTGGGATTACAGGCACGCGCTACCATGCCCAGCTAATTTTTTGTATTTTTAGTAGATACGGGGTTCACCATGTTGACCAGGATGGTCTCGATCACCCAAAGTGCTGGGATTACAGGCTTGAGCCACCGCACCGGGCCTGTTTTTGTTTTTCACAGAGTAGTTTCCCTCGTCAACTGGGACTGTTTGCCTAAATAATTTCTACTGGAAAAAAGGAATAAATTTTTTTTGTTGTTGTTTTAGTAGGGAGAGGCTTGGAATAATGGCCCCTTCCCACACTGAGGTTCCATCAGTCTATGGGATGTTTTCACTTTTTAGTTTTGAGTGTGAGCAAACTCTACGGTATTTTTTATTTCTTGCTGAGACTGCGTTAATTTTTTAACCTCGTGTGAACACCATGGCATGTCTTAGTTGAACCACCGCAGTGCCAAATTAAAAAAAAATCCCTAAGATCTGTACGTCACACGATCGGAGAGGCCAGCCAGCTCTGTAGCTCGGCTTTCCGTTCCGATTGTTTCCGGAGAGCGTGCAGGACCTTTGTCCCGAGCCTGCTTTTGCAGCGGGCCACGCGGGTGCTGAGAACACCTCCCGCCTCCGCGCTGCAGTTGGTGGGCGATCTGCGGGCGGGAATCTTTAGGAACTGGAGGTACCCCCACACTCCTCCAGGCTGGAGGCGCTTCTCCTTTCTGGGCCCACCTTACCTTTAAGGAAACGGAAAGGTGCCGACCACTAGAGATCTGTTTACACATTTTTATCAAACAACTGAAGTTTGTGCGCACAGAATCAGGCATGAAACGCAAGTTTTAGAAGTATTGAAAAACTTTACCAAAAGAAAAAAATAATTATAGAGAGATCGTTTAAGTAGAAATATAACTCTTGGAGAAAAAAAAATAAAAACAATCTTATTCCTTTGAGAAGTTCTAGGAAAAGCCACTTTCCCCAACTGCCCGGCTAGCTCAGTCGGTAGAGCATGGGACTCTTAATCCCAGGGTCGTGGGTTCGAGCCCCACGTTGGGCGACTCGTGTTTTGCTTTCATTCGACCAACTCCAGGTCTCCACAACGGTAAAAACCGACTTCAGCCCGGATGTTCTTTTTTTAAAATAATTCAATACATAAAAAAATACTAAGACCGAACTAATTTAAAAAAGGAACGATGGGGCCGGGCGTGGTGCCTCAGGCCTGTAATCCCAGCACTTTGGGAGGCCGATGCGGGTGGATCATGAGGTTCAGGAGTTCGAGACCAGCCTGGCCAATATGGTGACCCCTCGTTTCCACTAAAAATACAAAAATTAGCTGGGCGTGGTGGCAGGCTCCTGTAGTCCCAACTGCTCTGGAGCCTAAGGCAGGAGAATCGCTTGAACCCAGGAGGTGGAGGGTGCAGCGAGCCGAGATGCCACTTCACTCCAGCCTGGAAGATACAGCAAGACTCCGTTTCAAAAAAAAAAAAAAACGGCAGCATTGAAAACAGAAAATTTCATCTCGTAAATTACACAGTTAAAGGTTATCTGCTGTAGAAAATTATTTGTTGCTGAGTGGTCTGTTTGAAGGGCAGCTGAATGCGAAAGGTTAGAGGATAAGATGACGTGAAAATTAACGAAATTGTAGAGTTCATAATATTGCCGAAGTAATCTCTGTCAAAACGGTTGGAATGTTTTTTACTTAATGTTACGCGATATTGAAGATTAGTTTGCAGAACAGCTGTGCTATATTTTAAACCACTGTAAGTTTGTTTTAGTGATGAACCAATACAGTAGTTATTGTGAACAGATCCTTAGAACTTTTTAAATCTTTTTTCTTTCCTTTTTTTTTCTGTCGCTGAGTGCTTCTATATAGATATTTTTTTTAAGTCTGTGATTCAAACTCATAGTTTTTCCTGCAGCCATTTTAGAGTCTCAAAACGCATTTCAAACCAAGTAATTCTCTTTCCCTTATGTTTTCCTAAAAATCTTACTTTCTTTGGGAAAAACTATTATATGTTGACGGCTGCAAGTTTTTTCCTCATCTTACATATTTTTAGTTATTCCCAGCAATTATCAAATATTCTCCACAATTACTCTATGTTATCAATTCAAAATACAATTTCATGCCTTGGAAGAGAGGCATTAAAAAATTTCAGCATGAGAAATGAAGATACCCAAACACCCCCACCATTATAGAGGCATAATTAATTGATAGGTGATGGGAGGTGGGGTGGATTTTTTTTGGGGAAGTAAACAAAGTGGAAGAGAAAGCAAATTGGTAAATTGGTGAAAGGTCACTGAAAATGCCATACATCCATTTAAAATAGGAGAGTGGGGTTATGGGCTGAATTGTGTCCCCCCAAAAAATTCATGTTAAAATCCTAACCCTGCCGGATGCAGTGGCTCATGCCTATAATCCCAGCACTTTGGGAGGCCGAGGAGGGTGGATCACCAGGTCAAGAGATCGAGACCATCCTGGCCAACATTTGAAACCCCATCTCTACTAAAAATACAAAAAAAAAAAAAATCAGCTGGGCATGGTGGCACATGCCTGTCTGTAGTCCCAGCTGCTCAGGAGGCTGAGGCAGGAGAATTGTTTGAACCCAGGAGGCGGAGGTTGCAGTGAGCCAAGATCGAGCCATTGCACTCCAGCCTGAGCAACAGGAGCGAAACTGTATAAAAAAAAAAAAAAAAAAAAAAAAATCTTAACCCTCAGGGCCTCAGAAGGAGATATCATTTGAAAAAAGCTTTGTCGCAGATGTAATTAGTTAAGATGAGGTTGTACCAGAGTAGGGTGGCTTCCTGATCCTTTATAACTGGTGTCTTTTTATATATTAAAAAAAAGAGGCCGGGCGCGGTGGCTCAAGCCTGTAATCCCAGCACTTTGGGAGGCTGAGGCGGGTGGATCACGAGGTCAAGAGATCGAGACCATCCTGGTCAACATGGTGAAACCCCGTCTCTACTAAAAATACAAAAAATTAGCTGGGCATGGTGGCGCGTGCCTGTAATTCCAGCTACTCGGGAAGCTGAGGCAGGAGAATTGCCTGAACCCAGGAGGCGGAGGTTGCGGTGAGCCGAGATCGCGCCATTGCACTCCAGCCTGGGTAACGAGCGAAACTCCGTCTCTTAAATTAAAAAAAAAAAAAAAAAAAGAGAAATTTGGAAAAAGTCACAAAAACCAAGACACCAATATTTAGATACCTGGGAGAAAGCCATGTGCAGATAAAGGCAGAAACTGGGATAATGCTTCTTCAAGCTAAGGAACACCAAATGCTTCTGCAAGATAAGGAATGCCAAAGATGGCCAGCAAACCACCAGAAGCTAGGGGAGAGGCATGGCACAGCTTCTTCCCAACACCTTTACATGGGATGTCTAGCCTCCAGAACTGTGAAATAAAAAATTTCTGTTTGGCAGTCCCAGGAAACTAATACCATCAGTATTCCAGTTGTGAGATAATTTTCATTTTAAATTTTATTATTTATTATTTTATTATACCTTATAGTAAGTAATTGTCATCTTCATTCTCAAAAAACTTTTATGAAAGCAATAGTTTGTTTTGATGCAGTCCTATATTAAAATCAAGGGAGAAAGTTAGGATCACAGAGCCTTCAGAAGTAGCATTTTTTTGTTTTTTTTTTTTGAGACGGAGTTTCGCTCTTGTTACCCAGGCTGGAGTGCAATGGCACGATCTCGGCTCACCACAACCTCCGCCTCCTCGGATCAGGCAATTCTTCTGCCTCAGCTTCCTGAGTAGCTGTGATTACAGGCATGCGCCACTATGCCCAGCTAATTTTTTGTATTTTTTTAGTAGAGACGGGGTTTCACCATGTTAAACAGGATGGTCTTGATCTCTTGACCTCGTGATCCACCCGCCTCGGCCTCCCAAAGTGCTGGGATTACAGGCTTGAGCCACCGCCCCCGGCCAAACAAACTTAATCTTAAAGGATATTTTTTCTTAATTTTTTTTTTTTTTTAGACAGAGTTTCACTCTTGTTACCCAGGCTGGAGTGTGCAATGGCACCATCTTGGCTCACCACGAACTCCGCCTCCTGAGTTCAGGCAATTCTCCTGCTTCAGCCTCCTGAGTAGTTGGGATTACAGGCACGTGCCACCATGCCCAGCTAATTTTTGGTATTTTTAGTAGAGACAGGGTTTCACCGTGATGACCAGGATGGTCTCGATCTGTTGACCTCATGATCCACCCGCCTCGGTCTCCCAAAGTGCTGGGATTACAGGCTTGAGCCACCGCACCCGGACCTATTTTTTCTTAATGTTGGCTGATGATTTATTATGTTGACATTACTATTTGTACTAAAAAAATGCAAAAATGAAATACATGAAATACATTTTATTCTCTCATGGAAATCATATTTGAAGATTTTATGTTCAATTAATCTATAAATGAACTTTTTTCTTTTTCTTTTTTTTTTTTTTTTTTTTTGAGACAGAGTCTTGCTCTGTCGCCCAGGCTAGAGTGCAGTGGTGTGATCTCAGCTCTCTACAATCTCTGTCTCCAGGTTCAAGCAATTCTCCTGCCTCAGCCTCTAGAATAGCTGGGATTACAGGTGCCCACCACTGTGCCCAGCTAATTTTTGTGTTTTTAGTACAAATGGGGATTTCACCATGTTGACCAGGCTGGTCTCAAACTCCTGACCTCATGATCCACCCACCTCGGCCTCCCAAAGTGCTGGGATTACAGGCGTGAGCCACTGCGCCCCTCCTATAAATGAACATTTTAAGACAGTGTGCTAATTCAGTGCAGTACGGTTTCTTCAACAATGGCAAGAAAAAGACAGACAGAGACATCTTAATGGAATGAAATGTGTGGACTTTGTTCACAGTCCTGATGAAACATGTATGAGACAATCAGGGAATCTGAACACAGACTGGATACTTGAAGATAAGGAGTTATTTGCATTTAATTGCAATAATGTCATTTAGAGATACATACTAAACTGTTTATGAATAAAATAGACATGATCTCTGGAATCTGTGTATATGCATTTTTGGGGGGAGAGGAGTGAAGAAATTTCAATGAAACAAGATTGGCCACATGTTAATAACTGTAGAAGTTGAGTGACTCATACAACAGAGTTTATGACACTAATGCCTCTAGTATTGTATGTGTTTACATTTTTCCATAAATTTAAATACATTAGATTATGCAACAACAAAAGTGTCTTAACCTCTGTGGCCCTGTGATCACACTTAGCATCACTAACAGTGGGACAACCAGCTGTCACGTGCTGATGATGTAATACAAGAAGAAGGGCACAGCATCACCTTTAAAATATGCTTGTTAAAACACTTAACTTGGCCGGGCGTGGTGGTTTATGCCTGTAATCCAAGCACTTTGGAGGCCAAAGCCGGCGGATCAGCTGAGGTGGGGAGTTTAAGACCAGCCTGACCAACCTGGTGAAACCCTGTCTTAAAAAAAACAAACCACACACACACAAAAAAAACCACTTAACTTAGATCTAATCAAGTCTTTAGACCTAACTTTACATTTATAGAAAACGTAAGTAACAAGTAACACCATGAGTAAATAATCAGGTGAATCCAGAATGCCAGATATTCAACAAAGACCTGGGCTTTTCAGAAAGTAAATACTGACACTAAGCAAAGACTAATACCACCACTAATAGAGATGGAGGCAACTGTATTTGAGCCACGGACTACCTCTGCAGCCCCAGTGACAGTCTGCTGAAGGCAATTAATTCTTCTCTCAGAATGTCTTAAATGCATAAAATAAAAGGATGGTTAAAAAAAAACTGCATTAAAACATAGTTATCAATTTTTTTTTTTGAGACAGAGTCTCGCTCTGTCGCCCAGGCTGGAGTGCAGTCTTGGCTCACTGCAACCTCCGCCTCCTGATTTAAACATTTTCTTGAAATGTTGAAACTACCTCAGCCTCCTGAGTAGTTGGGACTACAGGCACGTACCACCAGGCCCAGCTAATTTTTGTGCTTTTGGTAGAGACGGGTTTTCACCATGTTGGCCAAGCTGGTCTGAACTCCTGACCTCGTGATCCACCTGCCTCGGCCTCCTAAAGTGCTGGGATTACAGGCGTGAGCCACTGCGTCTGGCTATCAAAATATTTTAAAGTAAAATATGGTAATACATATGTTCCTTATGAATGCATTAAATAACAAGATCAAGTGGCAGGTCCAATAACTACAAAAGTTTTGTTTTATTTACTTATTTATTGAGTTGGACTCTTGCTTCTTGTTCTGTTGCCCAGGATGGAGTGCAGTGGCACGATCTTGGCTCACTGCAACCTCCGCCGCCCAGGTTCAAGCGATTCTCCTAACTCAGCCTCCCATGTAGGTGGGATTACAGGCAGGAGCCACCATGCCCAGCTAAGTTTCGTATTTTTAGTAAAGACAGGATTTTACCATGTTGGGCTCCTGACCTCCAGATCCACCAGCCTCTGCCTCCCAAAGTGCTGGGATTACAGGTGTGAGCCACAGCACCCGGGCAAGTACAAAAGTTTTAAATTAGTGATAAATATAAATGATAGTTTTGTGATATTTGCAGTAGCCACAATGTGATATGAAAACACCTGCAATTTATATTGATAACAAAGCCACAGCTAATACTATCGTATTATTCATTTATAATGGAATATATTATAAGGTACTATTACAGTAATATATAGTAGTATATGTAGCATGATTATAATGTAATATTATAATATAATGTTCATTTATAATGGAATGAAATGCTAAGTTTTTTTTTTTGTTTTTTTTTTTTGAGATGGAGTTTCGATCGTTACCCAGGCTGGAGTGCAATGGCGCGAACTCGGCTCATCAGAACCTCCGCCTCCTGGGTTCAGGCAATTCTCCTCAGTAGCTGGGATTACAGGCATGCGCCACCATGCCCAGCTAATTTTTTTTTTTTATTTCTAGTAGAGATGGGGTTTCATCATGTTGGCCAGGCTGATCTGGAACTCTTGACCTGGTGATCCACCCTCCTCGGCCTCCCAAAGTGCTGGGATTACAGGCTTGAGCCACCGCGCTAGGCGGAAATGCTAAGTTTTAATTAGAATTTGGTGAAAATAAAAATGTAATTTTATTTCTCATCCAACTTCATGGACCCCTTGAATTGTATCCATGGGCTCTTAGATTAAGAACGTCTCCTCTGGGTTTAAAAAGACAAGAGATCCCAGCACTTTGGGAGGCCAAGGCAGGTGGATCACGAAGTCATGAGATCGAGACCATCCTGGCCAACATAATGAAACCCCACCTCTACTAAAAATACAAAAATTAGCTGGGCATGCCAGGCGCGGTGGCTTATGCCTATAATCCAAGCACTTTGGGAAGCTGAGGCGGGTGGATCATGAGGTCAAGAGATCGAGACCATCGTGGTCAACAAGGTGAAACCCCATCTCTACGAAAAATACAAAAATTAGCTGGGCATGGTGGTGCACGCCTGTAGTCCTAGCTACTTGGGAGGCTGAGGCAGGAGAATTGCTTAAACCTAGAAGGTGGAGGTTGCAGTGAGCCAAGGTCGTGCCATTGCACTCCAGTCTGGGTAACAACAGCGAAACTCCATCTCAAAAAAAAGAAAAAAAAATTAGCTGGGCGTGGTGGCGCGTGCCTGTAGTCCCAGCTACTCAGGAGGCTGAGCCAGGAGAACAGCTTGAACCTGGGAGGCGGAGGTTACAGTCAGCTGAGATCGCGCCACTGCACTTCAGCCTGGTACCTGGCAATAGAGCGAAACTCTGTCTCAAAAAAAAAGAAAAGAAAAGAAAAGAGATTTGGCCAGGTGTGGTGGCTCATGCCTGTAATTCCAGCACTTTGGGAGGCCAGGGAAGGCGGATCACTTGAAGTCAGGAGTTCAAGACCATCCCGGCCAACACGGTGACATCTTGTCTCTACTAAAAATATACAAAAATTGGCTGGGCACCGGTGGCAGGCACCTGTAATCCCAGCTACTTGGGAGGCTGAGGCAGGAGAATCACTTAAGCCCAGGAGGCAGAGGTTGCAGTGAGCCAAGATTTGAGACTCTGTCACCAAAAAAAAAAAAAAAAAAAGACGAGATGTAACAATCGTCTGTTCAGTTCTGGGCATAATTTAAAAAAAGAGAGATTTAATGATAAAATGTAATACATCGTCATTGAATGAATCTTGTTTTGAAAAAAGAAGGATACAAACAAGTGAGGATATTTGAAGTGAGTACTGTATAATTTTAGGAAATTGTTATTCCCTATTGATATAGATTTCCAAGAGCAGCAAGTTGAAAGCAGAGTGCATGTTATTATGCTGAACGTGGTAATGGCATTGTGGTATGTCGAGAAGGCTTATATTGGAAGTACATACTAAAGAAACCAGGTGTGAAAGGCCATTGTGTGTTTATACACACCCCACATAAATATATGTCAATATAAGGCAAATACAGGGAAATGTTCACAGTTATTTAATGAAGGTGATATAAAATATATTATTTTATTTATTCCAGTTGGAGTCTTACTCTGTTGCCCAGGCTGGAGTGCAGTGATGTGATCTTGGCCTCCTGGGTTCAAGTGATTCTCTTGTCTCAGCCTCCCAAGTAGCTGAGACTACAGCTGTGCACCACCACGCCTGGTTAATTTTGGTATTTCTAGTAGAGGTGTGGTTTCATCATGTTGGCCAGGCTGATCTGGAACTTCTGACCTCGTGATCTGCCTGCCTCAGCCTCCTAAAGTGCTGGGATTACAGGCATGAGCCACTGCACCCAGCTAAAATGTATTATTCTTTATTTCTATTTTTTTTTAAAGATGGGGTTTCACCATGTTGGGCAAGCTGGTCTTGAACTCCCGACCTCAGGTGATCTGACCCCCTTGGCCTTCAAAGTGCTTGGATTACAGGTGTGAGCCACCACGCCCGGCCAAATGTATTATTCTTTCTACTTTTCTGTGTGTTTGAATTTTTCATAATACAATCTTTAAAAAGTGACTTTAAAAATATTTTTATTAAGGTATAATATAGGTTAGGTAAAGCGCATTACTTGTAAGTGTACAGCTTGATGAATTTTTGTTTTGTTTTGTTTTGTTTTTTTGAGATGGTGTCTTGCTCTGTCACCAGGCTAGAGTCCAGTGGGGCAATCTTGGCTCACTGCAACCTCCGCCTCCCGGGTTCAAGAGATTCTCCTACCTCAGCCTCCCAAGTAGCTGGGACTACAAGCCTGCGCCACCATGCCCAGCTAATTTTTGTGTTTTTAGAGATGGGGTTTCACCATGTTGGGCAGGATAATCTCAATCTCTTGACTTCATAATCTGCCTGGTTTGGCTCCCAAAGTGCTGATATTCCAGGCATGAGTCACCGTGCCTGGCCAGCTTGATGAATTTGTACATGTGTAAAACATGTAACACCAGGCCGGGCGCGGTGGCTCAAGCCTGTAATCCCAGCACTTTGGGAGGCCGAGGTGGGTGGATCACGAGATCAAGAGATGGAGACCATCCTGGTCAACATGGCGAAACCCTGTCTCTACTAAAAATACAAAAATTAGCCAGGCATGGTGGCACATGCCTGTAGTCCCAGCTACTAGGGAGGCTAAGGCAGGAGAATTGCTTGAATCCAGGAGGTGGAGGTTGCGGTGAGCCGAGATCTCGCCATTGCACTCCAGCCTGGGTAACAAGAGCGAAACTCTGTCTCAAAAAAAGAAAAAAAAAACAACGAACAAACATGTAACACCGTCTAACCACACCAGAGTAAGATACGGATCATTGCCCTTAATTTCTAACTCTTTTTTGGTTTTTTTTGAGACAGAGTCTTGCTCTGTCGCCAGGCACCAGGCTGGAGTGCAGTGGCACAATCTTGACTCACTGCAATCTCCGTCTCCTGGGTTTAAGCAATTCTCCTGCCTCAGCTTCCCTAGTCGCTGGGACTACAGGCTCATGCCACCACGCCCAGCTAATTTTGAATTTTTTAGTAGAGATGGAGTTTCACCATGTTGGCCAGATCTCGATCTCGACTTCGTGATCCGCCTGCCTCGGCCTCCCAAAGTGCTGGGATTACAGGCGTGAGCCAAGGCGCCTGGCCATTTTTTTGGTTTGTTTTTTTAAAGACGGGGGTTTCATCATGTTGGTCAGGCTGGTCTTGAACTCCCAACCTCAGGTGATATGCCTGCCTTGGCCTCCAAAGTGTTTAGATTATAGGTGTGAGCCACCACACCCAGCTGAGACTCCGTCTGTTAAAAAAAAAAAAAAAAGAGGGCCGGGTGCGGTGGCTCACACCTGTAATCCTAGCACTTTGGGAGGCCAAGGTAAGTGGATCACCTGAGGTCAGGAGTTCAAGACCAGCCTGGCCATTATGGTGAAACCCCATCTTTTTTTTTTTTTAAAAAGAATACAACTGAACAATACCTACAGGCCATTTGTAGTAAAATAAAAAACAAGGGCATTCATGGTAGCTCTCGCCTGTAATCCCTGCACTTTGGGAGGCTGAGGCAGATGTATCACCTGAGGTCAGCAGTTTGAGACCAGCCTGGCCAACAAGGTGAAACCCCATCTCTACTAAAAGCACACACACACACACACACACACACACACACACACACACACACACAATTCGCTGGGCATGGTGGTGGACACCTGTAATCCCAGCTACTGAGGAGGCTGAGGCAGGAGAATCAGTCTCTTTCCCACCTCCATTTGTCTGACCAGCTACGCCGACAAAGGTAACCACAGTTATGAATTGTTTGGGAATCCAGGAGGAGTTTTTTTTTTTTAATCCTGGAACCATCATTATGTTACTTCTGTTTTTGTACTGAAGTTAACTTGACTTTATGTTTTTTTTTTTTTTTTTTTTTTTTTTTTTTGAGACGGAGTTTCGCTCCTTACCCAGGCTGGAGTGCAATGGCGCGATCTCGGCTCACCGCAACCTCCGCCTCCTGGGTTCAGGCAATTCTCCCGCCTCAGCCTCCCGAGTAGCTGGGATTACAGGCACGCGCCACCGGGCCCAGCTAATTTTTTTATCTTTAGTAGAGA
>CM052653.1:125829922-125845016 GCA_028533165.1 Leontopithecus rosalia | reverse complement strand
TCATGCCTATAATCCCAGCACTTTCGGAGGTCGAGGCGGGTGGATCACGAGGTCAAGAGATCGAGACCATACTGGTCAACATGGTGAAACCCCGTCTCTACTAAAAATACAAAAATTAGCTGGGCATGGTGGCGCGTGCCTGTAATCCCAGCTACTCAGGAGGCTGAGGCAGGAGAATTGCTTGAACCCAGGAGGCAGAGGTTGCGGTGAGCCGAGATCGCGCCATTGCACTCCAGCCTGGGTAACAAGAGTGAAACTCCGTCTCAAAAAAAAAAAAAAAAAAAAAAGATAAGGTAGTAAATATGTGTCCTATTCAGACACAAGGATTTTTATATTAATAGCTGGTTAAATTTCTCTCTCTCTCCACATAATAGAATAAAATAAAACAAACCACGGCCAGGGGCAGTGGCACATGTCTGTAATCCCAGCATTTTGGGAGGTGAACGGGGGTGGATTTATTGAGCTCAGAATTCAAGACCAGCCAGGGCAACACAACCAATCCTGTTCTCTATAAAAAAAAAAAATACAAAAAAGAAACAAGGCATAGTGGCACACGCCTTTAGTACCGGCTATTGGGAAGCTGACATGAGAGAATGGTTTAAGCCCAGGAGGCCAAGGCTGTAGTGAGCTGTGATCACACCACTGAACTCCAGTCTTAAAGCAAACCAAGAACAATTTAGTAAACAACTTCCTTCTTCCAGGGTTATATTTATACATGTTAAAGTATATATTACATTATTAGGCCCACCAAAAAAAAAAAGTGTCAAAGGTTAAAATTGTGTATTTGCTTTGTTGTTGATTTTTTGTTGTTGTTTTTGAGACAGTCTCGCTCCTGCCCAGGTTAAAGAATGGTGGTACAATCACGACTCAATGCAGCCTCGACCTGGGCAAAAGCAATCCTCCCATCTCAGCCTCCCAAGTAGCTGGGACCAGAAGCACACACCAGCACGCTCAGTGAATTTCTTGTTATCATTTTTTATTTTGCAGAGATAGGGTCCGTAGTACTATGTTGCCTAGACTTGTATATTTCTTAAATACCAATCTGTTACTCTATTCTCACTGGTCCAAACTGTTCCACTTTATTTCTTCTCCAAGTCATGCTCCTTCTTGTTCAGCACTACATACTCCATATCCCATATTCAGGACAATGCTCAAGTCTCCACAGCTTGATTACCCTAACAGCAACCTAACTCCTATCTACTTATACACTGCCAAAAGGGCAATTACAAATTGTGCTTTTTAATTTTAATTTTTTGAGATGGGAGTCTTGTTCTGTCAGCAATCTCGGCTCACTGCATCCATCCTCTGCCTCCTGGATTCAAGCGATTTTCCTGCCTTTTCATACTTCAGCCTCCCAAG
This sequence comes from Leontopithecus rosalia, assembly GCA_028533165.1. Taxonomy (NCBI): domain Eukaryota; kingdom Metazoa; phylum Chordata; class Mammalia; order Primates; family Cebidae; genus Leontopithecus; species Leontopithecus rosalia. The sequence goes on along the minus strand of CM052653.1, from coordinate 125,843,657 downwards.
TACCTGGGATTACAGGCACCTGCCAACACACCTGGCTAATTTTTACATTTTAGAAGAGATGGGGTTTTGCCATGTTGGCCAGGCTGGCTTCGAACTCCTGACCTCAAGTGATTCACCAGCCTGGACCTCCCAAAGCACTGGGATTACATGTGTGAGCCACCACACCCAGCCTAATTTTGCTTTAGTTAACGTTATTTCTATTTTTTTTTCATTAACATTATTTCTAGACCACAAGAAAAACAGTTTACGTAGCCCATGATTATGGATTACTTTTGATGGAACAATACTATAACGTCTGATTTTTACTTTTCTGTAGCTTTAAATACTTACATATGTTATTAACTAAATATATTCATTTAATTTACGTCTTACGACTTGATAGTTCAAATTAACTAATATTTGGATTAAAAACACGAAAATCTGGCTGGGCGAAGTGGCTCACGCCTATAATCCCAGCACTTTGGGAGGCTGAGGCAGGTGGATCATGTGAGGTCAGGAGATGGAGACCATCCTGGCTAACACGGTGGAACCCCACCCCCATCTCTACCAATTATACAAAATATTAGCTGGACATGGTGGCACGCTCCTGTAGTCCCACTACTTGTGGAGCTAAGTCAGGAGAATCTCTTGAACCCAGAAGGCAGAGGCTGAAGTGAGCCGAGATAGTTCCCACTGCACTCCACCCTAAGCAACAGAGCAAGACTTGGTCTCCCCACCCCCCCCCCAAAAAAAAAAGAAGCCACACACACAAAAACCTGAGCAATCTGAAAAATAAGATTTTTCTCTTGTCTCTGTAAGGTTAGTTTTGTAAATATCTGTTGGATGCATTTCTGGGTCAAAGTCAATCCTGAACTTTACTTGCACATGTCACTATATGGAGACCAAGAGAAACCAAGGGCTCTTACACTCAATCCTTTAACCACTAACTCCGTAATATAAAATTAAAACACTGACAAGTGATCTCAACTAAAAAGTAAAAGATCTATAAAATATACAGTTTCAGCATTCCAAAGCCAAAATGCTCCAAAAAATCCCAACATTTTGAGACAACATGAAATTCAAAGGAAATGCTCACTGGAACATTTTGGACTGTGTACTTCAGATGTTCAACAGTTAAGTACAATGCAAATATTCCAAAATCTTGTTTTTCCATTTAAGTTGACATTACTATGAAATGCTACACTACAGTTCAGTTTCTTTTCTTACTTTTAAGTACACAAGTCAGATCATTAAGTCTGGCAAGAAATAAAATGACCTCTTATAAAAGTCATGATCTTTGGTTTTTCTGTTTCACCAACATGGTGAAACCCCACCTCTACTAAAAATATAAAAATTAGCAGGGCATGGGGGCACACACTTGTAGTCCGAGCTCCTACTCAGGAGGTTGAGGCAGGAGAATCACTTGAACCTGAGAGGTGGAGGCTGCAGTGAGCCGAGACTGCACCACTGCACTCCAGCCTGGAGGCAGAGCAAGACTCAATCTCAAAAAAAACAAAATTACCCAGGCATTGTGGTGGACGCCTGTAATCCCAGCTCCTCTAAAGGCTAAGGCAGAGAATGGCTTGAACCTGGGAGGTAAAGGGTTGCAGTGAGCCAAGATCTCACCACTGCACTCCAGCCTCGGTGACAGACTCAGACTCCATCTCATTTTAAAAAAAAAAATGCTTTTCTTCAAGGTGGGGACCGGAAGGGTAGTTGTTTAGAACCTTAACTTCTCATATATTCTTACCATGGCTTTCACCCAAAGTGGGGATTAATTCGTACATATTTTTAGCGCTTACCAGCACTCACTTTTTAGGTTTGAAAAGGCCTGCTATATTCCTATTGTATTTAAATTTTATAGTTGGAAAAAAAAAAAAAGGCTTGCCAAAAAATTATCTTAAAACTTAAAGCCATTAATACTACACCTTTGTAAAACATTACATACACATATGTTTATACACACAACTTAAAGCAGGGGGAACTTGCTGAAGAAAATCAAGGAATACGTATTTTAAATGACTAATGACCTGCTAACTGAGGAATGGGATTCTCACTGGTTCCGATAATGTTCCAATGTTTCCATTTTCAACAGTCTAATACATAATGAGTATCAAATATTATCTTCACATATAGCATGGAACATCAAAACAAAGAGCTTCTTACACTTCAACATTTTTCTGTTGCAGACCAGATGTCTTCTTTCCTGGGGCAGCCCCTCTCATCTTCCCCTCTGCATACTGCTCCCTTCAAAAATAATTGCAGTAGTGTCATCATAAAATGAGCATTTTTGTGACAAAATAAATTATAACAGACTGATTCCATTAGAAATTTATATTCAAATTCTGGCACCAAGTTTTAAACAAGTTGGACAGAAATAATATATTACCAAAAAAAAAAAATCAAACATAACACTCAAGAAAAAGAGCAAAGGGCTCAATTAAAACCAATATTTTTAAAAGTGACTGTAGGCCAGGCACGGTGGCTCACGCCTGTAATCCCAGCACTTTGGGAGGCCGAGGCGGGTGGATCACGAGGTCAAGAGATCGAGACCATCCCGGTCAGCATGGTGAAACTCCGTCTCTACTAAAGATACAAAAAATCAGCTAGGCATGGTGGTGCACGCCTCTAATCCCAGCTACTTGGGAGGCTGAGGCAGGAGAATTGCCTGAACCCAGGAGGCGGAGGTTGCGGTGAGCCGAGACCGCGCCATTGCACTCCAGCCTGGGTAACAACAGTGAAACTCTGTCTGAAAAAATAAATAAATAAAAATATGAAAGACAAAATAGGAAATGCCTAGTTTGCTTTGTTTCCCCATCAAATGCATCTCCCACAGAGCTCCCAAAATAAGAAAAAAGATGTTTATCAATGAGTTCATACCTACAGCAATTTCCAACAACATTCTGCTGTTTTCTACCTAGGTCTAAGGATAAGCCCAAGTAATGGCAGGTATGCTACGTCCTTTGCCTAGAAATGACTTGTTTGATCACTTGAAGTCAAAGCTATAACATAGCAGCTGAGAGACACCAGGAATCATGTTATAGGCAGGGTGGGCAGTAATCTCCATTGTTCATTCCATGTCCAAAAATTAATCTACAGGCATTTGTCCTTAATATTCAGTTCACAAAACAAACTTACTGATTTGCTTTTTGAAGTTCTCGCTGTTTCTGCAAATTGGTGTCCACATATTTGAGTACTCGGCTCTCCGGAACCCACTCATCCCAACTGAAAAAGAGGAAAGTGAAAATTTCACTCAAAAATACTCTATTCTCCAATTAATTTTCTGAGATCCAGGCGGCAAGACTGGATTTCTCGGAAATAATTTGATGAACTGACACTACAAATATATTCTCAACTAAAACGAAAATCTAATGGAAGTCTGTTCTGTAAAAAGGAAAACTTTGAATTTTCAGAAGCAGCATTCCAAATCTAAGCTGCCACAGTCTGAAAGTAGATGATTCAAATCATTTTTAGAAATGGCTTAAGAGTATAGCACTTAACGTAAGATTACCTAAGCGATTAGCCTTATCTTAAAGACTTTAATTGCCAAAAATAAAGCACAGGAATTAAAAACACCTTTTTTTTTTTAAGATGGGGCCTGGCGCGGTGGCTCAAGCCTGTAATCCCAGCACTTTGGGAGGCCAAGGCGGGTGGATCACGAGGTCAAGAGATAGAGACCATCCTAGTCAACAAGGTGAAACCCCATCTCTACTAAAAACACAAAAAATTAGCTGGGCATGGTGGCACGTGCCTGTAATCCCAGCTACTCAGGAAGTTGAGGCAAGAGAATTGCCTGAACCCAGGAGGCAGAGGTTGTGGTGAGCTGAGATCGCACCATTGCACTCCAGCCTGGGTAACGAGTGAAACTCCGTCTCAAAAAATAAAAAATAAAAGATGGGGTTTCACCATGATGGCCAGGCTGGTCTTGAACTCCTGACCTCAGGTGATCCACCCACCTCAGCCTCCCAAACTGCTAGTACTGCAGGCGTGAGCCACCGCGCCCAGCTAAAAACACTTTTTTTTTGGAGATGGAGTCTCACTCTGTCTCCCAGGCTGGAGTACACTGGCTCCATCTCAGCTTAATGAAACCTCCACTTCCCGGGTTCAAGCAATTCTCCTGCCTCAGCCTCCTGAGCAGCTGGGACTACAGGCACATGTCACCTTGCCTAATTTTTGTATTTTTAGGAGATGGGGTTTCACCATGCTGGCCAGGCTCACGCCCATAATCCCAACACTTTGGGAGGGCAAGGCAGGCAGATCACGAGGTCAGAAGTTTGAGAGCAGCCTGATCAACATGGTGAAACCCAGTCTCTACTAAAAATACAAAAATTTAGCCAGGTGTCTGTAGTCGCAGCTGCTCAGGGGTCGGGGGTGAACCTGAGGCAGGAGATTCACTTGAACCCAGTAGGTGCAGGTTGCAGTGAGCTGAGTTTGCACCACTGCACTCCAGCCTGGGCAACAAGAGCAAGACTCGATCTCAAAAATAAAAAAATTATAAAACCAACTGGATAGTTAGCTGTGTATAATGACAAAGTTCCATACAGCTCTCTGGGTTTTCATTTCATCATCTATGAAATGAGGATAACAATAGTACCTATCTCAAAAAATTGTTATAAGAATGTATGTAAAACGAGAATCCCTGGAACAAAGTAACAAACCCTAAAGGTATGTCAGAAACATACAAAGAAGTCTACAATACTCAAAACACCATATAGACTGATTTAGCTAAATCTGTAAAGTATTACAATGATTTGACACCATTCTTCACCTTCATTCACTCACAAATGAACACATACTAACTTCTGAGGCAGATCAGAAAGCTGGCTTTCTAAATTAGAAGGCAGAACCAACTCTCTTAAAAAGGCATTCTGGCACTTCAAAAAGCTTGTTCAAAACCATTTCTGACTCTGTTTTTCCCTCAAAAAAGCCAACAAAAACAAGGTTATTTCTTAGGGAATGCTAACTTTTTTGAGCAGTAAATCTTTTCTCCTGCTGATGGAGCTCCTTTAGTGACACAATCAGGTATATTCTCAAGGTAACCAATTTAAAAAAATTGTTTAACATTTCCTTTTGTTTAATAATTTCCCACCTCTGACCTCTTATAAAATACAGCCAAAAGGAAAATAATAAAAAGCAATCTTCAACATGATTTCCTAGAGAAAACTTCAAAACATGCATTTACCTAGAGGTCAGGAGGGGGTGGTGTACTGAGGGAGCTCCTTCAGGAACAGGAAAAAGGGCTACAATATCCTCATGTGTCTTCAAAGATTTTTCAGAGCGCCTGGGCCTCACAGCACTTCTGATACAGACAGCATAGTACAAAGTAATCTCAGTAACCAGGTGCAGAATTTAGCTTCAGCTTTATTAAGATTCATTTACAAATGGAATATTTGTCTGTGTCAACAAATTCCAATGAGGTTTGAAAAGTTAGAAATCTCAATCCTCTATTATGTTTTTGAAAAAAGATTAACTGAAGTTTAAGGAAATTCCAATTTTGGGATTAAGGTTTTGTTGAATTTTAAAAAGTACCCCACAAACCATTTTCTAAATAAGATTATTTTTGAGATATTTATGTGTATTTATATCTATTCCAATTCTAAATCAACGGGAGTTAGCCAATTTTTAATTACCACAAGGTTCCATTTTAGAACCTTACAAACCCCTTCCCACTGATAGATAAAACGTATTTTAAAAAAGCACCTTGCTCTAAACAGCAAGTTACAGCTAGAGTTTGCTTTATATGTAAAGAGCTGAAAATCCTTGCTGAACCAAAGAAAAATGAAGTGGACGACATCTCTTGCTCTAACGAACATCACTACTAGGGTAATAACTAAAAATCAAACATTCAGAAATTTTTATATTTAAGTCACGCACAAGAGAATTTCAGAATTTCCTAAAGGTCATTTGTGAGAGTGCAATTTCCAAATTTACAATGATCCATGGTAGTAACTGAAGACCAACTACTCAAAAAATTTTATATACAGGTCAAGCATAAAATAATTTCCTAATTTTCTAAAGGTAACATGACTAATTTCCAGAGTCACAATGATCCACGGGCAGCATTTACATAGACTAAATACACAACATACTTATTATGTGAATAACTCCTCCCCCTTTCAAAATCCATTTAAAGGCTTCTTTAAAGACTTTCTAGAGCTAAAATTCTTTCAGTATTACATATATCTACATACCAAGTAAACCAAACACATTTCTGATATATTAATATTCCTCAATACATCTACAAAGATAGTAACAAATCTCTAATATCTGGTGCCATTTTAAAATTTTCCCAATCAGTAATATGGGTCAAATTACGAGAACAAAAAATCTACACAAACCTATCATTTCTTTGAGTTGCTGGACTACATACATTACACCAAAGAGAACTGTCCATTACTTTTCGAAGCAATATAATCAGAAAATACAAGCATTTGGTATTTTCACAATTTGTGACAAACTACAAACGCCACTTAAAGTCCAGTCTTTGCACTGCACTTATCTATGTGTGCAATTTTATACAGGGTAGTATCTATTATATGTAGAAAAAGAACTAAGCAAAAAAGCTGTATTCACAAAGTGAAATTCTAAAACAATTTTTCAAGGTTTTCGAAAGTATCTCTATTCCTTTTTCATAGTTTCCCTTAATGTGTTCAATCACTTTTTTTCTGAGTCTCACTCTGTCGCCCAAGCTGGAATACAGTGGTGTGATCTCGGCTCACTGCAACCTCCACCTCCCAGGTTCAAGAGATTCTCCTGCCTCAGCCTCCCAAGCAGCTGGGACTACAGGCATGCACCACTGTACCCGGCTAATTTTTTTATTTTTAGTAGAGACGAGGTTTCACCACGTTGGCCAGGCTGGACTCAAACTCCTGACCTCAAGTGATCCACCTGTCTTTGCCTCCCAAAGTGCTGAGATTACAGGCATGATACACCCTGCCCAGCCGCAATCACTTTTTAAAAATTTTTATTTGCTTATTTAATTCTAAGAGGGGTGTCTAGCTATGTTGTCCAGTCTTGCCTCAAACTCCTGAGCTCAACCTCAGCTTCCTAACAAGCTAAAACTACAGGCATCACCACACCTTACTCTAAACTCCTTAAAAATGCAAGAGGTAGGGAGAATGGGCCTAACCCATAAATTTGCTTTGTGTTTTTCTTTGATATCCTGTAAGGTCTTTAACTTTCCCACTGGTAGTATGCGTAAAACCAAGATATTATCTTTCCTGTAGAGAAATGAGATTCTTACAACACTCTCAACTTTATCTGGATATTGTATTGTCAGAGTATCAGTATGTAAAATATATGTAAGTATACTGAAATGCAGTTTTAGCAAGGCATTGTTTAGGAAGAAAAAGCTATGAAACACACTAGGAGTCACCAGATACTTTCCTGTTTCCTAGATATTAGAATCCATTTAGTATTAAAATCACAGTTAACTTCTATCAAAAGTTTTCTCCATTATTTTCTCAATTTCCTATTTTTTATTTATTTATTTTATATTTTCTCAATTTCTAAAATTGGGAAAATGTAAGTCCATGAGGCTGAAGTTACTCACCATTATTAAATACTACCTATTATTATTAGAAATACATGTTGTTGTTTCTTTTTAAAGGAGTCCAGTTCTTGCACTGTCACTCAGGCTAGAGTGCAATGGCACATCATAGCTTACTGTACTCTCAAACTCCTGGGCTCAAACAATCCTCCTGCCTCAGCCTTCCAAGTAGCTGGAACTACAGGAGCATTCGGCCACCTCTCACTCATTAGAAATACTTTAATTATCAGGCCAGGTGTAGTGGCTCACGCCTATAATCCCAGCACTTTGGGAGGCCATGGCAGGCAGATCACCTGAGGCCAGGAGTTCGAGACCAGCCTGACCAATATGATGAAACCCCATCTCTACTAAAAATACAAAAATGAGCCGAGCATGGTGGCATGCGCCTGTAATCCCATCTACTTGGGAGGCTGAGACAGGAAAATCGCTTGAACCAAGATCAGGCCATTGCACTCCAGCTCTGGCAACAAGAGGGAAAACAGTCTCAAAAAAAAAAAAAAAACTTTAATTATTAACTGAGGAAAAAACCCACAAGTTGTCAGGATACACTTTCATTCATTTCAGATTTCTACCTTTCCAAATTTATATTAACAGAAGAGAAGTGAAAAGTCTGATAAATTATTCTCAGCTGAAAGCATCTGATATGTGAAAACAACTTTCTAACAAATAAAATTAACTGGATTGGTCACCTGGATAGAGTACTAAATGAAAGAAGACCAGAGTAACAGGGCCAGTGAACTTCACAGGGGAAAAAACCTCCTTCGATAGTAACAGAGTACTCATCAAATCAGATGGCACTGCTCCCATGGTAAACCAGGTACCAGACAGAGCTTGAGTCAGGAGACACAAAGCCTTAAGTTACTGAAGAGCAATTCCTAAAGAACCATATTAAATAGCAATGGCAGTGCTATCTTTGAAAGACAAAGCATCATTAATAAAATGTAAAACCTCCCATAGTAAAAATTACATATCTTTTAATTACAATCACCAAATAGAGACTTGGGTAAATTTTTAGACAGGGTTATCTTGTGAAGCCCAAAGAGAAAAGTCCCATCACTGAGCGTTCCACTGAATGGTCATTCTAGAATGTGTTCAATCTATACCCACTATCCTAGAAATAGATCAATAACATCGGTGCTTTACCATTTAAAAAAAAAAAAAAAAAACAGACGCGGTGGCTCATGCCTGTAATCCCAAAACTTTGGGAGCACAAGGCAGGCAGATCACCTGAGGTCAAAAGTTCAAGACCAACCTGGCCAACAAGGTGAAACCTGGTCTCTACTAAAAATACAAAAAATTAGCAGGGCATCGTGGCAGGAGCCTGTAATCCCAGCTACTCAGGAGGCTGAGGCAGGAGAATCACTTGAACCCAGGAGGTAGAGGTTGCAGTGAGCCAAGAACATGCCACTGCACTCCAGCCTGGGTAACAAGAGCGAAATTCTGTCTTTAAAAAAAAAAGGCTTAGGGGTGAGACTCTATAACTGAATTTGTTTATGTGTTAAATCATACAATAAAAAGTGAGTCACGTGAGGTCCTTTTCTGTCAACACTAAATCATGTTTCTAAAGAACAAGAAACCTTTATTCTTTTCTCTTTTCTAGACAGAAAGTCCAACAGGTTTTGAGCACAGCTGCTTGAAATAACATTTAATCAACATGTTTGTGATAAGGCCAAAAAATTCAGGCTCTCCTAAAACTGTACCAAAACCAGGGAGAAAAAAAAAAAAAACATAAAACTTGTGATTGCCACATTCCACCAGAATAACTGGTTAGCTACATGACTATTAAGTATTATGCTAGAACATAATACTCCCAAGAACCAAGTACATTTAAATTAAAATGGCTGAGAACCCTAATTTCTAATGATTCATTATTTTCTCAATTTCTTATTTTTCTCAATTCCTTACTTCAATATGTAGCATATTACATTAAAACCACAGAAGAAAATTAAAAAGCATATGCTTGTTATGCTAGTCAGTGATACAAGCTATCATGTTAATTATAAATAAAATTTTAAGATCTAATACTCACTTCTTATTCCAACCACTGTAATGTATGAAGTATTTCACTTGTTTGTCCTTTATGGCAACCTTTACACACTGAAATTTAAAAAAATGATAATTCACTTAGACCTTTTTTTAAAAGAGACACTACCTTTTCAAATGATCCTTCAGAGACACTCTACACAAGTTTTATGGTGGCCTAAACAAAATGACTAAGAGAACACTAGTTAAGCTTATACAATACTTGTTACAAAAACTGCAGATTAGTCACAAAAGGTCCAACAAAGCTGAGAACCACAAGCATAAAAGGTTACCCTAAATCTTAAATCAACAGACTACAGGACAGCTAATGAAAGCTGTTTGTTTTTCATCAGTCTAATCAGCCAGCAGCTGTATTTATTTCAAAAGCTAATTCCTCTAAAGCAATGCCTTTAAGGTGTATTATAAAAGAACTCATTAGCTTATGAAAGGCAGTAAAGGGACCAGTTTCAGAAAATCACCTTAAATAACTTACAAAGCAGTGAATATAAAACATTTCACATTTTTCTTAAAAGCAGCAAAACATCAGGTTGAATGAAGAAAAAAGAGGAAAAAAGCAGCCAAACAAAAGGAATTATTAGAAGAAAAAGTCATTAACTATGACAAGTGATGAGTATCTAGTTTTGGATTTAAGTCTTTATAAGACACAAACCAAAATACCCACAACAGTTTAATTTGTTTTAATAGCTTCAATTCAAAAATTGTTCACCAGAGTGTCAACTCCCAGGAGAAAAATCAGCCAGTTTAGTAAAGTTCGCAAAAAGTTGACACAAGAAAAATAACATTCAGGGACATAAATTTTTCAGGAGCACGTAATTTTTTTTTTTTTTTCTGGCAGAGATAGTCTTGCTATGTTGCCCACACTGGTCTCCAACTCCCAGCCTCAAGCAATCCTCCTGCCTCAGCTCCCCAAAGCCCTGGGAGTACAGGATTGTACATCACAGCAACTGGCCATGAGCCATAATTTGACACTTCTATAATTTATCAACGTATCATTAAGATACATGTATATACATATATACTGGCTGGGCACTGTGGCTTACACCTGTAATCCCAGCACTTTGGGAGGTCAAGGCAGGTGGATCAGGAGGTTGGGAGTTCAAGACCAGTCTGACCAACATGATGAAACCCCCGTCTCTACTAAAAATCCCTAAATTAGCTGGGCAAGGTGGCACATGCCTGTAATCCCAGCTACTCGGGAGACTGAGGCAGGAGAATCACTTGAACCCAGGAGGCAGAGGTTGCAGTTGCAGTGAGCTGATATCCTGCCACTGCACTCCAGCCTCAACGACAGAGCAAGATTCTGTCACAAAAAAAAAAGATGAAAATATATGCATATATTTAGAAATTCCTGACCATCTCCACATATCCAAATCCAGCCATTTTAGGGTTTTGTTTTGTTTTTTTTAAGAGACAGTAGGCTGGGCGCGGTGGCTCACGCCTGTAATCCCAGCACTTTGGGAGGACGAGGCGGGTAGATCACGAGGTCAAGAGATGGAGACCATCCTGGTCAACATGGTGAAACCCCGTCTCCACTAAAGATACAAAAAATTAGCTGGGCCTGGTGGCGCATGCCTGTAATCCCAGCTACTCAGGAGGCTGAAGCAGGAGAATTGCCTGAACCCAGGAGGCGGAGGTTGCGCTGAGCCGAGATCGTTCCATTACACTCCAGGCCTGTGCAACAAGAGCGAAACTCCGTATCAAACAAACAAAAAAAAGAGACAGTCTCACTTTGTTGCCCAGGCTGCCCCTGAACTTCTGGGAGTAATCCTCTAGCCTCACCTCTTTGGGCAGGTGAAACTACAGGCATAAGCCAACCGCGCCTGGCTGTTTAGAACTTTAAAAATATACTTCAGTGTATTTAGAACACGGGAAAAATAGTAGTGAAAATAGTTAATATTTAGTCAGAACTGTCTGATACTTTACAATTAAGACTATTTTCAGACACACAAAGAACGATTCAATAAGAATTTATGCAGAAATTGCCTTTAAACATTGTACTGTTTTTTATTTTATGGGTTCATTTTTTAGAGCTACAACTGTTCAAAGTATAATCAAGTCTTAACTATTTATACTAAAAAAAGTTAGCAGAAAAAAAGTACTGAAACGTTTGACTTTGGAATGCCTTCTCCTGCTTACTTTCAGCTAAATGTAAAATCAGTTTTTATAACTTGAGCACAAGCTGATACAAAGGGAGCCTCCCAGGATTCAAACTTTCCCAGACAAACCAAAAATCGAAACTTAAGTGTACAGCCAGGCACACATCTGATTCAAAATTAAACATACAGCAGGGTGGCTCAGCCTGTAATCCCAGCATTTTGGGAGACCAGGTGGGAGGATCATGATGTCAAGAGACTGAGACCGTCCTGGCCAACATGGTGAAACCACCTCTCTACTAAAAATATAAAAATCAGCTGGGCGTCGCGGCTGAGGCAGAATCGCTTGAACCCAGGAGGCAGAAGTTTCAGTGAGCTGAAACTACACTACTGCACTCCAGCCTGCTGACAGAGCGAGACTGTCTCAAAAAAAAAAAAGTTAAATGTACTTCCTTTTAATATTAGCTTTTACCTTTAACCTAATATAATTAGCTCAATGATTAATCAATATATATTTACATTTAAAAGTAATTTTGGCCATGTTTCTCACCAAGTCATTAACCACAAAATGCTTTTTTTTGCTCCCACAACCCACCTTCCCCTTCTATCATTCCCCTCAAACGCTACTTCCATATCAGCAAGAAAAATGGGACAGAAAGAAAATGGAAGAGAGTAGCAATCTTTTAATTTGAACCACTTAGCAAAACAATAAAAATCCCAGAAAGATGAAGAAATACATGAACTATGAACCTAAAAAAAAAAAAAGCTCTTTCTGAGGGAACAAAACACAGAATCTATATATTAAATAGATCTATCCAGTAGTTTTGGCCAACTTCTCAAAAGAAAACAGGTTTCATACCTTTGCTTCATACAGAAGAGGCCCATGAAAGCACAGCACTCGCTCACCTGTAAAGGAGGAAAAAGCACTGCATTAATTGTAATTCCTTCTCATATACAAAAAAGATTCACATCTTAGAGAGTCATCACACTTTTATTAGGATATTCCCAGCCAAATTAGGAAAAATGAGTACCACTTTGGCTCAAACTTCAATCATACCCTGCAAGAGAAACATGTTGGTATCTGATGGTGAAAACAAATACAATTTATTAGCAGGTCATCTACTTAAATAATCACATTACCTTTCACCTGTTAAGCACATAAGCAGAATCTCCTGTTGGTTGTTTTAAATGTATATCTGGAAAATACAGTTTTTTAAATGCTTTCCTCATCTGTTTTTATGTTTAAGACTTTACCTTTCACTTGTACCTCTGCTTCCAACTCTTTCACTAAGTAAAGTATCCTACATGTTAAAGTATCAATATGCATCAGAGATGACTGGATTAAGGGGTCTGTCTTACTATGCTCATTCCTCAAACGTGGAATGATGTTCTAAGTGCCAAGGTGCTTCAAAGAACAAAAAAATAAAACAATAATTCCTAATCTTTGGAACTTAACAGTCTATGTTGAGTCTACTTGCAAGACTAAACAAAATGTTAAGACCTGGAAGTCTTAGAAGCATCATTTTGTCTGTTAATCAGACCCATGAATAACTGAAGTATCCCTGAGTGTCAGCTCCTTTTTAGCTCTAAAATTAGAAGAGCAGGCTGGGCGCAGTGGCTCATGCCTGTAATCCCCAGAACTGAGAGACCGAGCTGAGTGCATCACCTGAGGTCAGGAGTTCAAGACTAGTCTGGCCAACAAGGCAAAACCCCATCTCTATTAAAAATACAAAAATTAGCCAGGCATGGTGGTACGTGCCTGTAATCCCAGTTACTTGAGAGGCTGAGATAGGAGAATCGCTTGAACCCAGGAGCTGGAGGTTGCAGTGAGCCATGATCACACTACTGCACTCCAGCCTAGGTGACAGAGTAAGACTCCACCTCAAAAGAAGTAAAATATAATGTTTAAAATAAAATTTAAAGTATTTTTTAAAACTATGTATTTTCAAGCCTCACCAGAGACCTATATCACGAGAATCTCGCAAAGCACAAACTATTTATATATACACCTATTTGAGACAGAGCCTTGCACTGTCACCCAGGCTGCAGCAGAGTGTGCCACCATGCTCGG
>CM052653.1:125690800-125822857 GCA_028533165.1 Leontopithecus rosalia | reverse complement strand
ATCCATGTTGTTACTTAGGCATTTTATCTTTGCTCAAATTGTTGAAGAATGGTGGCTTGTTTCATGGTTTTTGTATTTGTGTCTAATGCACGTTTTAACATGATAGATGCAATGCATTGTGTAGCTAGTTTTCTGGAAAATTCAATCTTTTAGGAATTGTTTTTCAGATCTTCAATAAATTTTTTCTTTAAATTTCAAAGAACAATGTGCTTGTGTTGACGCCTTACAAAAACCGTTGCATTTTGTATATTCCTTCTTGTATTTAAACAGTGGTTTTTCAGGTGGGTGCTGTGTTTTCTGATGTGGCCTTTATGGAATGAGATGATTAGCTTTGGTATGTAGCGCTAATCTATGGCAGCTTTGGCAGTTGTCATAGCTAAAAAGTTTACATGACTTTTTTTTTTTTAACTTTCCCCAAATTGTTACTTATTGTGAGCCTTAATGGCATTTTTACCTGTGTAAAATTGTCAGCTTTTTTCTGTCTATAATTGTTTATTTTTGTACATTTACCCTAGAAACGAGCCAAAAATGTCAGTAGATAACACAGTATTAAAATAACACACAAGTTGAAAAAGGCAATGTCTATCCCCTTGAATAGAGATACTGAAGTGGTCAGTACTTGGGTAGAGGATGACAGATGTTAAGAATTAAAATGCAAAGCAGCAGATAAGTTCATATATCAAGAGTTACAGCAGCGGTACAAGAGGGAAAGTGAATGCAGGAGGGAAATAGGAATAAGTTCCAAAGAAGCAGAATTTGCTTGGCTTGTTTAAATGCATCTGCTTCTAACCATAGTTGGCCTCCTCCCACCTCTTTCATTCGGCTTACTTGTTCTCTATTTCATTTTTCTTTTTTTTTTTGAGACAGAGTTTTGCTTCATTGCCAGGCGCCAGGCTGGAGTGCAGTGGCGCCATCTCGGCTCACTGCAACCTCCACCTCCTGGGTTCAAGCAATTCTCCTGCCTCAGCCTCCGGAGTAGCTGGGACTACAGGCATGTGCCATCACACCCAGCTAATTTTTTTTTTGTATTTTTAGTAGAGACGGGATTTCACTATGTTGGCCAGGATGGTCTCGATCTCTTGACCTCATGATCCGCCAGCCTCAGCCTCCCAAAGTGCTGCGATTACAGGTGTGAGCCACTGCGCCTGGCCTGTTTTCTTTACTTTAAACTTTTTGTCACAACTGTAGTGAATTCACTGGACTTTTAACAAGGATTATTGTTACCTAGTATCTTTTAGCTATTGAATGTTCTTGTTTATCCAGATGGGACTTAAAAAAAAAAAAAAACCTGAAACACCATGAATTTACATGTCGTTTTTGGACAGGGGCCATGCTGATCTTTATTAGTTTAATTTTTAAAGATTTTTGCTAACAAAGTGAGCCCTAGATGTGATTTTTTTTTTTTAAACATGTGCTTATGGTCTCTTGAACATTAGTGTTACTGGTTAGATTTGCTGGCCGAGTGTGTTGGCTCAGGCCTGTAATCTCAACACTTTGGGAGGCTGAGGTGGAAGAATCACTTGAACCCAGAAGTTTGAAACCAGTGTGGGCAACATAGGGGGAGACCTTGTCTGTACAAAGAATTTTTAAAGTAGCCACGCATGGTGGTGTATGCCTGTGGTCCCAGCTACTTGAGTGGCTGAGGCAGGAGGATCACCTGACCTCAAGATAAAAAGGCTGCAGTGAGTGAGCTGTGATTGTACCACTGTGCTCCAGCCTGAGTGACAGAGCGAAACCCTGTCTCCGAGGACTCTAAAAGAGCTTTTTCTTTATATCATCATTTACTATGTTAGAATTTAAAACTTAAAAAACGTGTGTTCGTTAGTCATTGGAATGATACTGTCACACATCATATAACCTTAGGAAAATTTCATGTACACTTGAGAAAAAGCCAATGATTTAAAATAGCTTTAACTTCATAGGCTGCATGAAAATGTCTCAGTTGCTGCAGAGATCTCTGGACCACTCATTGAGAACTGGTGCTGCAGAATTTGTGTCTTGGCCGGGCACCATGGCTCATGCCCATAAACCCAACTTTGGGAGGCCGAGGCAGGCAGATCACGAGGTCAGGAGATTGAGACCATCTTGGCCAACATGGTGAAACCCTATCTCTACTAAAAATGCAAACATTAGCCAGGCTTGGTGGCACATGCCACCAAGTTAGGAGGCTGAGGCAGGAGAATCACTTGAACCCAGGAGGCAGAGGTTGCAGTGAGCCAAGATCACGCCACTGCACTCCAGCCGGGGTGATAGAGGG
This sequence comes from Leontopithecus rosalia, assembly GCA_028533165.1. Lineage (NCBI taxonomy): Eukaryota > Metazoa > Chordata > Mammalia > Primates > Cebidae > Leontopithecus > Leontopithecus rosalia. The sequence continues at coordinate 125,820,600 of CM052653.1, read as the reverse complement.
AGCCCCTCTCTCTGTCTCAAAAAAAAAAAAAAAAAAAAAAAACTGTCCTGAGGATTATAACAATAGTCTTAGAGTTCTGTATTCAGAAATTTAAATGTTGATTCACAAAACCTTTATTCATTAAGCCTCCTCCCTCTATTTAAATACAGCATTAGAATAGAACATTGCTGGGTTTACTTGATGACACTAAAAGAGGTAGTAATCTTTGGATATTAAATTTTACAGAGTACTTTGAATATGTTTTACTAGTAATTCTGAGGCGAAATTTTGCTCTCGTTGCCCAGTCTGGAGTGCACTGGTGCGATCTCAGTTCACCGCACCCTTTGCCTCCTGGGATCAACCTATTCTGCCTCAGCCTCCCGAGTAGCTGGGATTACAGGCACATGCCACCATGCCTGGCTAATTTTTTTGTATTTTTAGTAGAGATGGGGTTTCTCCACATTGGTCAGGCTGGTCTCAAACTCCTGACCTCAGGTGATGTGCCCACCTTGGCCCCCCAAAGTGCTGGGATTACCTGTGTGAGCCACCTGTATCTGACCATTTACTAGTAATTCTTAATGTGGCTCCAGAATATCTTACATATTAGTAATAAGTAGCTGGAATGATATACAAAAAAAAAATTGCTTATCAAAAATGAAAATAGATGAATATGAATATTAGTACCATTAGGGTTTTTTTAATCTCACTGCATTTTAAGTTCTGGAATGCATGTGCAGATCTTGCAATGTGAATATTAGTATTATTAGGTTTTTTTTTAATCTCACTGCATTTTAAATTCTGGAATGCACGTGCAGATCTTGCAGGATGGTTGCATAGGGACACACATGCCATGGTTGTTTGCTGCCTCCATCCCCCCATCACCTATATCGGGCATTTCTTCCAGTGTTATTCCCTCCCCAACCTCTCCATCCCCCACTATTCCTCCCCTAGACTCCCACCCCCTAAAAGACCCCAGTGTGTGATGTTCCCCTCCCTGTGTCTGTGTGTTCTCATTGTTCAACAGCCACCTATGAGTGAGAACAAGTGATGTCTGGTTTTCTGCTCTTGTATCAGTTTGCTGAGAATGATGGTTTCCAGCTTCATCCATGTCCCTCCAAAGAACATGAACTCATCTTTTTTTATGGCTGCATAGTATTCCATGGTGTATATGTGCCACATATTTATCCAGTTTATCATTGATGGGCATTTGGTTCCAGGTCTTTGCTGTTGCCACAGTGAACAGCTTGTGTTTTTATAATAGAATGATTTATAATCCTTTGGGTATATAACCAGTAATGGGATTGCTGGGTCAAATGGTATTTCTATTTCTAGATCCTTGAGGAATTGCCACACTGTCTTCCAAAGTGGTTGAACTAATGTACACTCCCACCAACAGTGTAAAAGTGTTCCTATTTCTCCACATCCTCTCCAGCATCTGTTGTCTCCAGATTTTTTAATGATTGCCATTCTAACTGGCGTGAGATGGTATCTCAATGTGGTTTTGATTCGCATTTCTCTAGTGACCAGTGATGATTTTTTAAAATGTTTTTTGGTCGCATAAATGTCTTCTTTTGAAAGTGTCTTTTCATATCCTTTGCCCAGTTGTGGATGGGGCGTTCGTTTTTTTTCTTGTAAATCTGCTTTAGTTCTTTGTAGATTCTGGATATTAGCTCTTTGTCAGATGGATAGATTGCAAAAATTTTTTCCCATTGGTTTGGTTGCTGATTCACTCTAATGATTGTTTCTTTTGCTGTACAGAAGCGCTAGAGTTTAATTAGATCCCATTTGTCTTGTTTTGGCTTTTGCTGCCAATGCTTTTGATATTTCAGTCATGAAGTCCTTGCCTATGCCTATGTCCTGAATGGTTTTGCCTAGGTTTTCTACTAGGGTTTTTATGATGTTAGGTCTTATGTTTAAATCTTTAATCCATCTGGAGTTAATTTTTGTGTAAGGTATCAGGAAGGGGTCCAGTTTCTGCTTTCTGCACATGGCTGGCCAGTTTTCCCAACGGCATTTATTAAGCAGGGAATCGTTTCCCCATTGCTTGTTCTTGTCAGATTTGTCAAAAGATCAGATGGTTGTAGATGTGTGGCATTAATTCCGAGGCCTCTGTTCTGTTCCATTGGTCTGTATCTCTGTTTTGGTATCAGTACCATGCTGTTTTGATTACTGGAGCCTTGTATGGTTGGAAGTCAGGTAGCATCTGCCTCCAGCTTTGTTCTTTTTGCTTAGGATTATCTTGGCTATGCAGACTCTGAAAGTTCACAAAAGGGCATTCATGATAGACAAGGCTCTCGTGTCATCTCAGAAAGAATACTTACAGGTGTTTAACCATGTCCCCAGCTAGGGTCTCATCATTGTCAGACATGAGTGAGCCTGGGATTATAGCTCCCAGTCTTTTGAGCCCTCCCAGTTGATACAGAATGGGACAGAGATGAGCTGTCCCCTCCAGCTCCTACTCAAACTGCAGACTTGTGAGTCAGATAAATAATGTTCGAAGCTACTGAGTTTTGGAGTGGTTACCTAGTAATGGGTAACCTGAACACTTGGCTACTTGCCATTGTGATTGCCAAGTCTGCCAACCCCTGATACGGCACCATTTCCTGAGGTTACAAGCCAGCTGCCTAGTGACAGGTTAGTTAATTTGGACCCCTTCCATCATCAAGGGGATGCTAATTTGTTCTCACTGGAATAGACATGCATTTTGGATATGGATTTACTAACATAAATATTAATACTTTTCCTGTCTGTGATGCTTTTGCTAACACCATCATCCGTGGACTCAAACCTTTATTCATGGTATTCGCTATAACATAGCTTCTGACATGCCCCATCAGCCTGAGAGAATGGTGGAATGAGCTATTGAAGACAGTTGTGGTGCCAGTTGGGAGACCTGAAAGATTGACGTTCTAAGTATCACATCTAAAGGAGGCAGTATATGCTCTGAATGAGTGGCCCATATATGCTGCTGTCTTAGAATACACAGGTTTGGAAATTAACAGGAGTGGCTTCTCATTACCCAACCCAATTATGGAATATGTGCTTTCCATCCCTGTATCTTTGGGTTCAGTTGGTATAGAGGTTTGGGTTTCCAAGCAGAAATGCTGTCATTCATGCAACATGGTGGTTCCATTGGATTGGAAGTTAGATAGCTATTTTGGTCTCATTCCACTGAGCCAGCAGGCAAAGAAGAGAAGTACTAGCTGAGATGATCGCCTCTGATTATCAAGGAGAAATTTGGGTGCTATTATGCAACGGGGGCAGAAAAGGGCCATGTCTGGAACCCAGAGAATTCTCTGGGATATGTTTCAGTACTTCTGTGTTCCTGGGTAAAGTTTAATAGAAAAGTACATAAAAAACACGACCACTGAGGTTTCAGATTCTTTAGGAATGAGTTTTGAAAGTCACCCTGTCTGGTGACAAAACAAGACCAAAACCAAAAACGGCTGAGGTGTTGACTGAGAGCAAAGGAAAAATGGAACACGCAGGCAGAAGAAGAAATATCAACTATGTATGGTCTTAACGACAAATTATGAAGACAGGACTATAAAGACTTTGTGTCTTTTTTCAGGTCATAGAATATCCAGGTGGGATTACATTTGAATTTGAAGAGTAACATTGCACAGGGAGGGATATGACTGTTGATGCGGAAGAGAGTGAGAGTGTCTTCCTCTGTGTGAAGGATATCATATCTTACTAGGTTACAGCATGAAGTGGTGTTACATGGTGATTAAAATGTGTGTGGAAGGGTATATATGGATGCCTGGCATCCAAAGGGGAGGACTGAGTTCGTTAATGAAGGTGTTGGGTCTCAGCTGTAACTCCTGCTCTGTGATCCTGTGGCTGGGACCCTGAATTATTTATCAGCTGGCTTGTTAGGTTCTTCCGTAGACGGCATTAGAGGGAAATTGGAAGGCAAGGGTCAGGGAAAAGGGGTCTTCCCCCCTCCCTGGTGGCTTGCCGTTCTGTCAGCTGCCTGATAACAGCTGTTGGGTCCAGTCTCCATTTTGGGGCTAGAGGGGAGATGCCTAGAAGTGGCCTCAGGTTCCAGCAGCAGCCAGAACTGTTTTGCCTTCATTCTGCTCATTTGCTCCTTGTAACTCATATAAATCACCTCTTGGGGGTGGAACATTGCCCAAGCTGAGAGGTAGCAGTATCTCCTTGTTACAGTTATCACATCTCTATATTTCTTCCAGATGGAGGAAGGATTACAAAAAGGCCAAGCCTTGTTTTACTGGGGCAAGGTTTTCCAAAGGACCAGGCAGAAGCACCATTTTATTATTTTTTGAGATGGAGTCTCGCTCTGTTTGCCAGGCTGGAGGGCAGTGGCGCGATCTCAGCTCACTGCAACCTCTGCCTCCTGGGTTCAAGTGAGCCTTCTACCTCAGCCTCCCGAGTAGCTGGGACTACAGGTAGGTGCCACCACTCCTGGATAATTTTTGTTTATTTAATAGAGACGACAGGGTTTCACCATATTGTCCAGGCTGGTCTCAAACTCCTGACCTCGTGATCTGCCCCCCTTGGCCTCCCAAAGTACTGGCCATGCCTAGCCGAAAGTGCTATTTTTTTCCCCCCTCAGTAATGGCTATAAGCAAGAAAGTGCTGTGTTTATCCGTGAGAGGAGTTGCAGAGCTTTTCCAGATTCAAGTGTGGGGGACTCAGACTACCTGTCAGTGGGGAGGAATGTCAAAAAATTTGAGGCCTGCTTGAAACACTAGGATTACAGCTGTAACTCCAATGAAACATTGTAGGATGGAGTGGGCTGTTTTCTCACTGAAATGATCTGTTTTTTGATGAATGAGAGGTTCTTATGTTGCCCCGCCTGGCCTCGAACACATGGCCTTGCCTCCTCAAATGTCAGGACAACTGGCGTGAGCCACTGCGGCTCGCTTGAAATGATCTGTGCTTGCCTGGAAAGAAGAGTAAATACCTTCAGGAAGTTATTGATTAGATATACTAAAACTTTTTTTTAAAGCTTCTTAAAGGAGAACTCCTTGAACTGGGAAAAAATCTGGAATAATTTTCAAAGATCATATTAGGGAACACCTTTCAATGTTCCAGGTTTTAAATTCAGTCCCTTGCAAGTACAGGGTCATTTTGGTCTTAGTTTTTTGTTGGCTTTTTTTTAAGAGTCCGTGATCTGCTGAGAATAGTTTTGACCTATTGTTTGTATGATTTCAGCTTATCTAGTAACAAACAGCCAGATTTCATAAATCATGATATTGCCTGAGATAAAGTCCAAGGAAAGAATGATTTCTGTGTGCTAGGCACGATGTTAATACTTTTTGGTCATTCCTTATATTTATAATTTACTCTCTTTTCTTATTCTAAAAATGGCATTATTCGATAGAGAAAATTTGGATAGAGACTTACCAAGTTGCCAGAAGTTAAAACGCAGTGCTCACATTTCTTGTAGGGACATAGAGGAAGGGTACTCATTACGGCTGGTAGAAATGTGGATTATTAGAGCCTTTTGTGGAATATAATTGTATCTTAAAATATCCAAGTACCCTTTGACTCTCTATACTAGCTAGGATTTGGTCAGGTAGTGAAGAGTGTAAAACCTCACACGAACAGCAGCTTAAACAAGGTAAAAGTTTGCTTTTTTCTCTTGCACTTTGAAGTCTGGAGACAAAGTTCAGGTCTGATATTACAGGGCCAAGGACCCAGACACCTCTAGATCCATCCATGGTTTCCATTCCCAAGGCCACCTTTTGGTTTAAGGTGGCTGCTGAACCTTCTGCCACAGGGTCTGCATCACAGACATCAAGAAGTAGGAATGAAAGAAGGAATACATGGCCCTTCCCTCCGAAGGCTTTTCTTTTCCATTCCAACTGGCTGTATCTCAATTCAATTCTGTCACAGATCACTTGGATTTAGTGCAGACCTCACAAGTTAAAGTGCACAGTCCCCACCAAGAGAGCCCTTACTTTAAATCACAGCTGCAATTTCAGTCCTGAGGCCACCTGCGCTTTGGATCAAGTGGCTATAAATTTAGAGGTTCCCCTGTCTCCCCCAGGTTCAATAGATTGCTAGAATAACTCACAGAACTCAGGAAAATGTTCCCCTCTACCGAAAATATGAAATCACAACTGTGTGAAGTTTAATAATAGCCTGGAGAGGGGACTTGTGTTCGTCAGAGAAGGCTTTCCTAAGAAGGTGTTGCTGAAGTTGAGATCCGATGCATGGAGAAGAGTTAACCAGGCAGAGGGCACAGCCTGCACAGACTTCGTGGCAGGAAGGGGCGTGGATCATAAGGACTGAAAAGTCCATTGTGTTTGGAGCGGCTTCTCAGATCCTGCAATAAAGAGATAGATAAAGAGATAGGATAATAAAAGATAGTCTGTCAATAAAGAGAAAGCATCGAGTTCCCATGGCTCCATGCTTGCTTCATAATTGGCTTAAGCACTTACAAGGGAACGGAGTATGATTAACAACTCCGGACCTCTTATTTTTTTTGAGACAGTTTTTGCCGTTTCCCGGGCTGGAGTGCGATGGTGCGATCTCCGCTCACTGCAACCCCTGCCTCCCAGGTTCAAGCGATTCTTGTGCCTCAGCCTCCTGAGTAGCTGGGATTACAGGTGCCCACCACCACGCCTGGCTAATTTTTGTATTTTTAGTAGAGATGGGGTTTCACCATGTTGGCCAGGCTGGTCTCAAACTCCTGACCTCAGGTGATCCCCTCGCCTCAGCCTTCCAAAGTGTTGGGATTACAGGTGTGAGCTACTGCGCCTGGCCAGTAGTATTTTCTAAATTAAAAAAAAATTTTTAGAGACAGGGTCATGCTCTGTCAGCCAGGCTGGAGTGCAGTGGCACTGTCATAGCTCACTGCAGCCTCAAACTCCTGGGCTGAGTTGATTCTTCTGAATAGCTGGCACTCCAGCTGCAAGCCACCATGCGTGGTAGGAAAGTTGTCTTTACACTTATCTATTTCTTGACATTTAGAATATCAGAAACAATTAGAAAAATAGGAATTGAAAATGAGGAAGAAGAAATGTGAGATGAATGTCTGGTTTCAGAAGAACTGATGCATGTGTGCCTGTAATGCAGTGGGAGAGAGAGAAGGGCAGCTGAGCCTGGGATACGCTTCCGGTGCTGGGGAGGGGTTTGAGTGGTTGGTGGTGGTGTGTCCAGGGGTGATTAAGTTTAGAGAAACCTCTGAGGGTGTGTATGTGAAGAGGGAAGTTTGGTATGTTCTTGATCTGGTGCTCTCTGGCCTAAAGTTACCATGGGCAGAGCTAACAGCAGATTGTCCTGGACCTAGGAATGGCTTCGGCATTGCAGAGCTCCCTGGTGAACCTAAGCAATAAACGTAGCATGTTTCCTCTATACTCGTGACATATGTGAAGGCTACATGGTTTCCTTCAGAAACTAAATCAGCCCGTCCTTTCTGATCCCAGAGCCGGAGGCACAAGGATACCCACTCTGGGTGGACTGATCTGGGACCCTGGAGGTTACTGGTACAACCTGTGTCAACTTGGGACACATTCTCGCACTTCTGCTTTTCCAGAGGATTGTGCGAGCCTTTACGTCCATAGGCAGAGAATCTCATTCTCCCTCCTTGATTACCATATATTATCCAAGAATTCCAGTCTTTCATTAAATGTGTTCACTTCGTTACCATAGTGACCACAGATGTCGCTGTTGCAAGGGTTTCCCAACAGTCCACGGGCTCAGCCCGTTCTGCCCACCTGCACAGGACCAGCATCCCACTCCATTGCCCTAAAGCTGCTCCTCTCTTGGCCACCGCATGTTCAGCCATCATCCTTTAGAGCAGGACACCCACTAGAGCCTCCAAGACTGCAGCAACGTCACTCAGCCCTACTCACTATGGGAACCTGGGCTCCGTGAAATTTTACATCCTGAACTTCGGCCAGCCTCCTGTCTTCCCCCTCTCCTGTGAGGGATTCCCCTAAAGGTCTTTTCCTGCCTTGAGCCTGCTTCAGCACATCCCAGAGCACCCGAATGGCTGTCCCCAATTTCATCTCTGGGTTCCTATGCCAATTGGTCCCCCTCTCACCCTGGAATTCTGGGAGAAATCGTGTTTGCTGAACCTCACGCAGCAAACCAGAGATCTTACAGCCTCGCCCAGAACAATACACGCTGACTTTACATTCACATAACCACGGGAAGTTGGTCAAATGATTTTTCCCATAATAATGAAAATCTGTTCTCTGTTTCTAACCTAGACTTACTCTATCACTCTACATTTGCATAATTCCTTTGGAAAATTTTTTTTTTTTTTAATTTAAAGAGACGGGGTCTTGCTATGTTTCCCTGGCTGGAGTGCAGTGGCTATTCACAGGCACGATACCACTACTGATCAGCATGGGAATTTTGACCTGCTCCGTTTCCGACCTGGGCCGGTTCACCCCTCCTTAGACAACCTGGTGGTCCCCTGCTGCTGGGAGGTCACTATATTGATGCTGAACTTAAGTGCGGACACCCGATTGGTATAGCGCACTACAGCCCAGAACTCCGGGGCTCAAGAGATCCTCCCACCTCAGCTTCCGGAGTAGCTGGGACTACAGGCACGCACCACCACGCCCGGCTGAAATGTTTTTGAAATATGCCAAGAACTAGTTAAAAAGAAGCATCCCATAATATTACCTTTCAGCTACTCCCTTCTATCGGCTAGACTCCCTGAGAAAGAGCACCCTCTACTGGGTACTGTGAGGAGAGCTTGATACAGGACTTGTTTACCAAGGTGGATGGGAGGAGAGGGCCCCTCACGCCTTGGATGGGGCAGTGCTGTAGATGGAGTTACATGGATGGAGCTCAGCCACCACTCGGGTCTGGCGGGGCAGGGCCAGATCTCCTCAGAGCATAGTTAACTTTGAATCACTTTCCGAGTTTTTTGAGTCCCAAGGACTCTGCATCCTCTTTGGAGAGGCAGCAGAGAGGGAGGTTGAGAACAGAGACTCTAAAACTGGAGAAGTGGGGTACAAACCCTGACTCTGCCACTAACCAATTTGGTGGTTTGGAGCAACTTGTTAACCAGTCTGTGCCTCGGCCTCCTCATGTGAAAGTGGGGATCACGGTAGTATCTACCTGGCAGGGTTGCTGTGGGAAGCGAGTCTGTTAAATGAAACCAAGAAGAAAATGCCAGTGTTTGAGCTGAGCTAATTAACCTGCTTCACTCGCAAGAAGGAAAGGCTTCTCTCTTGCCCTTTGATAGAAGTCAAAAGACCAGCATGTCTTTAGGCTCTCAGAGCCCCTTAGGAGCATAGGGGAAATTACTCTCAGTTTTGTTTTTGAAACTCGCTTTATTGCCCAGGCTGGAGTACAGTGGTGAAATCTTGGCTCACTGCAACGTCTGCCTCCCAGGTTCAAGCAATTCTCCTGTGTTTAAGTGATTCTCCTATGTTCAGGTGATTCCTCATCTCAGCCTCCTGAGTAGCTGAGATTACGGGCATCCGTCATCATGCTTGGGTAATTTTTATATTTTTGTAGAGATGGGATTTCACCATATTGGGCAGGCTGGTCTTGAACTGACCTCAGGTGATCCACCCGCCTCAGCCTCCCAAAGTGCTGGGATTACAGGCAGGAGCCACTGTGCCTGGCCTCCTCTGTCAGTTTTACCATCTTCTTGTTAGGTTTGGCTTGGCAGGCCAGAGGTTCCCTTGGGTGCAGTCTCCACTGATTTAGTATTCTTTTTTTTTTTTCTTTGAGACAGTTTCGCTCTTGTTGCCCAGGCTGGAGTGCAATGGTGTGATCTTGGCTCACTGCACCTTCCACCTCCCAGGTTCAAGTGATTCTCCTGCCTCAGCCTCCCAGGTAGCTGGGATTATAGGCATATGCAACCATGCCCAGCTAATTTTTTGTATTTTTTAGTAGAGGTGGGGTTTCTCCATGTTAGTCAGGCTGGTCTCAAACACCCGACCTCAGGTGATTCACCCATCTTGGCCTCCCAAAGTGCTAGGGTTACACGCATGAGCCACTGAGCCAGGCCTCCTGACTCAGTATTCTTAACCAGCTGGTGGGTGCTTCCCCCTCTGTCCCCTATGGTGGCTTTCCCAGGAGGCCCTGTGGTCTTTCATGCAAGTTGCCTCTGGCCCCACTCTCTAAGTCAGTCCAGGCTGACACAGCCTCATGCTGAAACTCTTATGTTTGCTTAAACTCTGCTGTTTGGATGCTAAGAACAATTACTAAAGGAAATGTCATTTACACAGTGGAATACTATACAGCCTTCAAAAAAAATCCTGCTATTGCAATAACATGGAGGAACCTGAAGGATTTTATGCTAAGTGAAATAAGCAAGACACAGAAAAACAAGTATCACAATGTCTTCACTTAATATGTGGAATCTTTAAAAGTTGCACTCAGAAGCAGAGAGTAGAATGCTGGTTAACAGAGGCCGAGACAGGGAGATATAGGGAAAGGGAGATGTTGGTCAAAGATGTGGGTTTCAGTTAGACATTTTAGAGATCTATTGCACAGTATGGTGACCATCTATTTCAAAATAGCTAGAAGACTAGATTTTAAACATTTTCACCAGGAAAAAGGGTAAGTAGGTGAGGTGTTGGATATGTAAGCTTGATTAATCTTTCTGCAATGCATACATACATCAAAATATCACATTTTATACCCCATAAATGTATATAATTATTCTTTGTCAGTTTAAAAAAGTTTAAATTTCATTCTGAGTTCGAAACCCATAACTGAATTAAGTGACTGCTGGTGGAAACCAGGTGAACCTTTCATTCAACCTAACTTTTGAGGTGAGCTTGGCATTTCTTGATGCTGCTAGTGGAAAAACCTCAGGGGTTTTATTGTGAGGGGAAGTTAAGAGTAAGATTGCTGATTTAATTTATTAGTTTAATGAGTTTCTGTAAAGAAGAATATATGTGTACTCATAAGAGACAATATGCATATTTACTTTACAGAGAATCAAGCATTTGATGAGAAATAACTGGAATCTGGCCTCTTGGTGTTTTGTGCAATTACATGTAATGGGGACTGTGTTTATTGCCGAGGTGGGGTCTTTCTGGTTCATTGTAGTAGTGCCTATGGGCTGGCTTTTATCCTAATGTCACTCTGCTGTGGAAAATGTAGAAATTTGGAAATCTTAGAACAATGCTACATCTCTAACAAATACTTCAACCTTAAATTTCAGGTCATATGTCCGTTATGTCAAGTAGACGCTGTGGTCCTGTGAGGAAGGTGTTAGTCTCACCCCCATTTTGGAGGCTCAGAGCAGGAGAAGGGACATAGGAAAGAAGAGCAATAAAGATTTTAGGAATTAGACCGGGGTTTGGATCCCAGCTCTCCTGCATTAGCTGTCTGGCCTTGGGAAAGTTAATCATTCACCTACCTGTAAAATGAGGCTATTAATAAATCCGACCTGACAGGGTCATTGTGAGGACTAGAAGTAATAAATGTGAAATGGCGTAGTCTAGCATAATACAGCAAGGACGCTGGCGTACGTATTTATTGATCTTTGCTCAAGGTGATGAAGTGAATGACTGAGCTGGAATTTGAACCCAGAGGCCGTCAACATATGTTCGGGTGATGATCAATTACCATGAGTGATGGCACAGCTCCTGCTGGAAGTGCCAGTGCCCTGTGCACCTCGAAGCCAGTGAGGATTCCTGGATCTGTTTCTGGGCCTCCACCTGGCAAATGTTCTGGAGGGATCTGGCCTATACGAGGTGGTCCAATTGGCCCCCAAGAGCAGGGCTAATGACCCCAAGGGCAGATGAAGAAACCAGAGCACTTACAAGGCAGTGGGACCCAAATAGCGTGACCACTTTCTCTTGGTACAGCTGGCTGCGTCAAAGTGAAAATGCGGGGCCCCTTGTTAAAAAGCAGGAAACCAGGCCGGGCACAGTGGCTCGTGCCTGTAATTCCAGCACTTTGGGGGCTGAGGCAGGCGGATCACATGAGGCCAGGAGTTCAACACCAGGCTGGCCAATGTGGCAAAACTCCGCCTCTACTAAAAATAACAAAAATTAGCCAGGTGTGGTGGCGTGCACCTGCAGTCTCAGCCTCCTCTGGCTCTGGGAGGCTGAAGTAGGCAGATCACGAGGTCAGGAGTTCAAGAACGGCCTGGCCAATATGGTGAAACCCCATCTCTACTAAAAATACAAAAATTAGCTGGGTGTGGTGGTGTGCGCCTATAGTCCCAGCTACTCAGGAGGCTGAGGCAGGACCCGGGAGGCAGAGCTTTAAGTGAGCTGAGATGATACGGTAGCACTCCAGCCTGGGTGACAGAGTGAGGTTCTGTCTCAAAAACCAACAAACAGCAACAAAAACAATGGAAAACTAGAAAAAAAAGCAGGAAACCAGTGCCATTAAACTATGAGTAAATATAAAACGTTTTCTTTTCTCCTGCGACCTCTCTCTTGACCTTTCAGTGTTTCCATGTGTTATTTAATACTGTGCCCCCTTGGGCAGAGGGAGAACTGCCTGGCAAGTGCAGGCTGCCATAGGTGTCTGGGGCGCTGCACACGGCCTATCAGCCTCCAAACAAATAAGGGCCCGGACCCAGCGTGGGCAGGAAGTCAGTTTCCCCCTTCCAGGGAGCCGCTGCTCCTATCTGTGCAGACAGATGGCCCCCAGGAATTGCGGCCTCTATGCTGGCACATGTTTTATATCTGGATCAAGGTGGGTGAGAGGCTCACACCCACTGCACCGGCTGCCTGGCGTGCCACAGAGATGCCGGCCCGGGTCAGGGACAGCCACCGCCATTCCCCATCCTCAGCTGCTCTGAAGCGTGTGTGTCTGGCTCCAAATCCTCCCTGGTCTCTCATTCAGGCCTGTGCCATGTGTTAGAGAAGTGAGTGGCTCAGAAACTGATCAGGAGAGGGAGGAAGGTGGTGGGAGGTGGTAACATGTGTCAGCTGGCCCCGCCCCCTGGCGTGTGCTCCAGTTGTCCCCTTGGGCTTCACTTACAAAACACATATTCAAAGCGAAAATACTCACACGTGTTAATATGATGACAACAGAGCGTTAAAACCCCAGCCCTGTATGACCTCACTGGTCACGCCCATGCAGCCAGCCCTGCCTGGTCATTTTCTGAGACTTTTTGCAGTTTTAATAGCACTAAAATTTCCAGGTCCCAGAATTACTCTCAGTCCCAGACAAACCAGGCTGGTCAGTCACCAGACACCCAAACAAGGTTACTCCCAGCCCAAATTCTTCAGTGACCTTAGCTAGAATTAGACAAATTAGAAGGACGCTATTCATTTTTGCATGCATGTACATTTGTGACATTTCAGGTGATATACATTTATTCTACATTTTATTCTGAGTAGGAGAATGGTCTTAATCTTCTTAGATCTTAGGACTGCTGAAGGTCTTCAGCCTGGTCCCCAGCAGGGTAGATTCTGTGCCTTCCAGTGGTGGCTGAATTCACAAGAGGGGGCGAGTCACCTTACACCCAGCTCTGCAGGAGTGCACATTTTTGCACATGAGCATTTGTATCAAAGAGAAGGTTCCTGTACTCATGAATCCAGCCCTTCTCACAGGCATCTGGTGGGCTGGAGCAGGTGCTGGCTGGGGTTCAGGCCACCCCAGGCTCCTCTCCCACGGTTTGTGACCATGGGCAAGCCACGTCATCTCCCTGAGCCTCAGCTTCCTCTTCTATAAATGGGACTACCTTGCCTCACAGGCCAGAGGGAAGAATAAAGGAAAGTCATATGACTGGAGCACCAGGACAGAGCCTGGCCTGCATTAGGTGCTTAATGAATAGGAGCCTGATCTACCCAGATGAAATTTTTTTTTTGAGACAGAGTCTGGCTTTGTTGCCCAGGCTGGAGTGCAGTAGCATGATCTTGCAAACTCCACCTTCTGGGTTCAAGCAATTCTCCTGCCTCAGCCTCCTGAATAGCTGGGATTACAGGTGCACACTACCACGCCTGGCTAATTTTTGTATTTTTAGTAAAGATGGGATTTCTCCATGTTGGTCAGGCTGGTCTTGAACTCCTGACCTCGTGATCTGGCCACCTCAGCCTTCCAAAGTGCTGGGATTACAGGTGTGAGCCACTGCGCCCGGCCACAGATGGAACTTTTACAACAGGGCAAAGTGAGAAGACTCACTTGGGTGAGGAAGCGCATGGGTGCAGCTACAAGGCCTGACAGTGCCTCCCCTGCCTCGTAGGACAAGTCTGAGCATGTGTTGGGGTTTAATACATGATTGTTGGACAAATGAGTGAAAGATTACTCTCTTTTATGACTGCTTTCTAAGAGCCAGATGTGGCACTATCTCCCTAAGTCGACTCAATTCTATCCACAAGATTGTGAAGAAGGCCGGGTGTGGCGGCTCACGCGTGTGATCCCAGCACTTTGGGAGGCTGAGGTGGGCGGATCGCTTGAGTCCAGGAGCTTGAGGTCAGCCTGGGCAACAGAGCGAAACCTCATCTCTACAAAAATTTAAAAGACGTTTAAAAATCATGAAGAAAATATGATTGTATCAATTTATAGACAATGAAACGGAGGCTCAGAGAGGGTAATTAACACCTGTCCATGCCTCCCAGGTCACACAGAAAATTCAAGGGAGAACTGAGATTTGAATCAGGTGTGTTTGCTTCCAAAACGCTGTGCACCATTAACATTCCTTCCACTGGATAGTCTGGCAGGCGCTAGGCTTTTTGTCATGGACACTTTGATTTTGGGAGGAGATGCTTAGTTCAATCACATTAATAATGGCCATGGCAGGGATATGCCCTGATCTTCCACGATTAATGTGTCGTGAAATTTTAAAGTCTTGAGTACACAACAGGTTTCTTCTTCTGCTTGTTTTTTTGTTTTTTTTTTTTTTGAGGCAGAGTCTTGCTCTGTTGCCGGGCTGGAGTACAGTGGCGCAATCCCGGCTCACTGCAACCTCCGCCTCCTGAGTTCAAGCAATTCTTCCACCTCAGCCTCCCGAGTAGCTGGGACCACAGGTGAGTGCTACCATGCCTGGCTAATTTTTGTATTTTTAGTAGAGACGGGGTTTCACCATGTTGACCAGGATGGTCTCGATTTCTTGACCTTGTGATCTGCCTGCCTCGGCCTCCCAAAGTGCTGGGATTACAGGCGTGAGCCACCGTGCCCCGCCCTGGTTTTCTTTTTTTGAGACAGGGTCTTACTCTATCACCCAGGCTGAAGTGCAGTGGCACAATCCTGGCTCCCTGGAACCTTGACTTCCGAGGCTCAGG
This sequence comes from Leontopithecus rosalia, assembly GCA_028533165.1. Lineage (NCBI taxonomy): Eukaryota > Metazoa > Chordata > Mammalia > Primates > Cebidae > Leontopithecus > Leontopithecus rosalia. The sequence continues at coordinate 125,805,481 of CM052653.1, read as the reverse complement.
CGATCCTCCCACCTTAATCTCCTCAGCAGCTGGGACTATAGGCTTCTGCCACCATGCCCAGCTAATTTTTTGTTTGTTTGGTATTTTTTGTAGAGATGGAGTTTCGAGCTGTTGTCCAGGCAGGTCTTCAACTCCTGGCCTAGGAAATCCACCCATCTTGGCCCCACAAAGTGCTGTGATTACAGGCGTGAGCCGCCATGCCTGGCTCATATAGATTTACACAATGTGTCTTCTTTCACTTAGCCTGATGTGTCCAACGTTCACCCGTGGTGTAGTGTGTGTCAGCTCTCCATTCCTGCTTGTGCTGGGTATTTCTTGGTATGGATGTATCATATATTATCTGTCAGTTACAGACGTGAGTTGTTTCCACATTTTGGCAATTATATATAAGTTAGGAATATTCAGGTACAAGTTTCTGTGTGTACATGTTTTCAATTCTCTTAGAAGTGGAATTGCTGGGTCATATAGTAATTTTTTTTTTTTTTTGAGATAGAGTCTCGCTGTGTCACCAGGCTGGAGTGCAGTGGTGCAATCTCTGCTCACTGCAGCCTCCACCTCCTGGGTTCAAGCAATTCTCCTGACTCAGCCTCCAGAGCAGCTGGGATTACAGGTGCACACTATCATGCCTGGCTAAGTTTTGTATTTTTAGTAGAGATGGTATATAATCCTTTTACTATGTTGCTGGATTTGGTTTGCTAGTATTTGATTGAGGATTTTTGCATTTGTATTGATAAGGAACATTGGTCTGTCATTTTCTTTTCTTGTGATGTCTTTGTTTTTAATCTTTGGACTTTTTAACTGTTTTTTCTTTTTGAGACAGTCTCGCTCTGTTGCCAGGCTGGAGTGCAGTGGTGTGATCTTAGCTCACTGCAACCTCCGCCTCCTGGATTCAAGTGATTTTCCTGCCTCAGCCTCCCAAGTAGCGTGTGCTACCATGCCCAACTAATTTTCGTATGTTTTAGTAGAAATGGGGTTTCACAGTGTTGGCCAGGATGGTCTGAATCTCTTGACCTTGTGATCCACCTGCCTTGGCCTCCCAAAGTGCTGGGATTACAGGCGTGAGCCACCGCGCCCAGCCTCTTTTTTTTTTTTTTTTTTTAACTGCTGTCTTTCCCCTAAGTGCATGAGCACCTTAGTGCCAAGCTCCATAGGCCTGAGATCCCTATCGGTCTGCATGGGGACTGTCATGGAGTAGGGCAGGGCTGATGACGGAGACCAATTAGGCAGCACCTGCTCTGTACCAGGCTCTGCAGCATCCTTAGGGTTCAAGTGCATTTGAAATTTATTCCTCCCAGTTGGATGTAGCCATGTCTGCCAATCTCTTTAAATCTAAACAGCACCAAGGCACAGGGCCATTCTGCCTGATTCACAACAGTCTTGCCAACACTGGATGCTGTAAGCATCCTCGTGTGCTCCCTGGTGACTGGCACAGGAGAGGACTATGCATAGTAGATACTCTGTAGGTGTTTGGTAAATGGGTGAAAAGGAGGGAATTGGCTTTTGCAGCTCCTTTTATTTTTTTATTTTATTTTTTGCCACAGAATCTCGCTGTCACCCAAGTTGGAGTGCAACCTCCCCCTCCTGGGTTCAAACAATTCTCCTGCCTCAGCCTCCTGAGTAGCTGGGATTACAGGCACCCACCACCACTCCCGGCTAATTTTTGTATTTTCAGTTGAGACGGGGTTTCACCATGCTGGCCAGGCTGGTCTTGAACTGCTGACCTCAGGTGATCTGCCTGTCTTGGCCTCCCCAAGTGCTGGGATTATAGGCTGTGAGCCACCACACTGGGACTGCAGGCCCTTTTATAATAAAAGACCCTCATCACTGTCTGGGTTGGAGACATCCAGGGATCTTGTGGAGAGGAGAACTCTGCTTCAGAGTCTCAGCTCTGTGTTCCAGCCAGGTCCACAATCACTGAGGGGCACCTACATCCCTCAGGGGAGGTTAATTTTGAAAGTTATTTGATTTTTGTGGTAATTTGCATTTATTTGGAACCTCATCTAGGATCCTCCCTTTAAATAAGTATTTCACTGGAATGTGGTTAATAATGTTCTATATTGGATCATTAATTGTGATGTTCGTATCACACTACCACATTCATGGTAGAGAGATCCAGGTGGGGGTGTGCAAGAACTCTACTCTATCTCCACAGTTGTTCTGTAAATCTAAACCTGTTAGGAAAGAAAACGTTCATTTTAAAAACAATATAGGCTGGGTACGGTGGCTCATGCCTGTAATCCCAGTACTTTGAGAGGCCGAGGCAGGTGGATCATCTGAGGTTGGGAGTTCGAGACCAGCCTGACCAACATGGAGAGACCCCCGTCTCTACTAAGAATGCAAAAAATTAGCCAGGTGTGGTGGTGTGAGCTTGCAATCCCAGCTACTTGGGAGGCTGAGGCAAGAGAATCGTATAAACCCAGGACATGGAGGTTGCAGTGAGCTGAGATTGCACCACTGTACTCTAGCCCGGGTGACAGTACGAGACTCCATCGCAAAAAAAATAAAAAGGAATATGGTGTGCCTCTCCCTTTATCTAAGTCTTCCTTTATAGTGTTATTAGTTTAGTCATTCTCTTCATATGAGACTTTTTTGGTGGTTATTTCTAGCTACTGGTTTTATTTCAATAGTAAAGAAAAACGGTATTTTTCTTCTGAGTTTTTGATTTTTTCTGTCTGTATCTGGTAACCAGCCACTTTCAGAACTCTTTCATTAGTTCTAAGTTTTTGCTGATTCTCCTGATTGTTTTAAGCCACATTATTGTGCTGTCTGCAAATATTAATTGGATTTATTTATCACAGCGGCCAGATTTTCCAGACAGATCTAAGCAAGAATAGTACTCTTGGACTTATTTGCAATGTATCTCCCTTCAAAGGGAATCCTTTTATACCACTGACTATCGATTTGAGAATCTTTGTCAAATTCAGAAATTATGCTTTCAGGCTGGGCGCAGTTGTTCATGCCTGTAATCCAGCACTTTGGGAGGCTGAGGTGGGTGGATTACTTGAGGTCAGGAGCTCAAGACCAACTTGACCAACATGATGAGACTCCATCTCTACTAAAAATATATAAATAGGCTGGGCGCGGTGGCTCACGCCTGTAATCCCAGCACTTTGGGAGGCCGAGGCGGGTGGATCACGAGGTCAAGAGATGGAGACCATCCTGGTCAACATGGTGAAACTCCGTCTCTACTAAAAATACAAAAATTAGCTGGGCATGGTGGCGCGTGCCTGTAATCCCAGCTACTCAGGAGGCTGAGGCAGGAGAATTGCCTGAACCCAGGAGGCGGAGGTTGCGGTGAGCCGAGATCGTGCCATTGCACTCCAGCCTGGGTAACAAGAGCAAAACTCCTTCTCAAAAAAAAAAAAAAAAAAATATATATATATATATATATATATAAATAAGCTGGGTGTGGTGAGACATGCCTGTAATCCCAGCTACTTGGGAGGCTGAGGCAGGAGAATTTCTTGAACCAGGAAGGCAGAGGTTGTGGTGAGCTTGAGATCGCACCACTGCACTCCAGCCTGGGTGAGTTCTGTAAATCTAAACTTGTTAGAAAGATTGAGTGAGATTCAGTGAGACTCAATCTCAAAAAGAAAACAAAAAGAAAGGAAAAGAAATTATGCTTTCATTTTATGTTAATTTTTTTTTAAATCCAAAATAGAGTTCCATCCAATGAAGTTTATTAAGATGATTTTTTTTTTTTCAAACAGAGTCTCGCTCTGTTGCCCGGGCTGGAGTGCAATGGTGCGATCTCAGCTCACTGCAACCTGTATCTCCGGGGTTCAAGCAATTCTCTTGCCTCAGCCTCCTGAGTAGCTGGGCCTACAGACACTTAGTGCCACTCTGGCTAAATTTTTTTTTTTTTTTACAATATTTTTAGTAGAGATGGGGTTTTACCATGTTGGCCAGGCTGGTCTTGAACTCCTGATCTCAGGTGATCCACCTGCCTTGGCCTACCAAAGTGCTGGGATTATAGGCATGAGCCACCATGTCCAGCAAGATGATTGCTTTTGTCTTATACAGTTGTGGTCTTATGTTACTAGAATTTTCTAATAAATTAAACCATACTTGCATTATCTAAATAAGCTTGTCATGAACGTATATATTTTTCAAATATATAAGTCTTTAGCTCTTCAGAAGGCCCAAATAACATAACAGCTTTTATCATTACGAAAGTCTAGGCCGGGCGAGGTGGCTCATGCCTGTAATCCCAGCATTTTGGGAGGCTGATGCAGGCCCATCATGAGGTCAGGAGTTTGAGACCAGCCTGGGCAACAGTAGAGAGAGTGAAACCTTGTCTCTACTAAAATACAAAAAATTAGCTGGGCATGATGCCAGACACCTGTAATCTCAGCTACTCAGGAGGCTGAGGCAGGAGAATCACTTGAACCCAGGAGGCAGAGGTTGCAGTGAGCCAAGATCGCGTCACAGTACTGCACTCCAGCCTGGGTGACAGAGCAAGACTCTGTCTCCAAAAAAAAAAAGAAAGAAAAAGAAGTCTGTGAACCACAGGACAAGGAGCTGGTGGGCTGCAGCTTGTTCTACAGACAGCCCAGAGCCCAGAAGCTTCAGGAAGCAGCAGCAACTTCATGGCTGCTCTCTAAACAGAGATCGAGATTCTCAAAAGACGAGGCAAGGGAAATGATGCTGTGGAGATGATCGGAGCGTCTGGGCACAATTGAAATAAGGGTTGGTGAGGAAGGGCTGGATCATCCCATGTGGGGGTGGGGGGCAGAGTCTGAGTAGGGGTAGGCAGCTGAGACTGGGGAGGCCACACAGAGAAATGCAGGCTTCTGGGCTGACTGTGTGGGTTTCAATCCTGCCTCTGCTGCTGCGTGGCCGGTTTTTATCCTCTCCACTTCCCCACTCAGCTTGGGGGCAAATAATCAGGATATTAAATTAAACCTGCTCTTCCTCCTGGAGACCCCATCTGGTGGACAATACCACCAGCACCCCCACCAGCGTCCCAGCCAGAGCCTGGGCACCCCGTGATGCCTCCCTCCTGGGAGACTGAGCGTCGAGGACGGACCCCGTCTGAGTCACAGTCCATGACCAGCCTGCTCAATCAGGGAGGTGATCATTCAGTGTTTATTGAACAATGAATACAGAGAAGAGAGTGCATGGAGCTCTCTGTGTGCAAAGTAGCCCTTCTGGAAAGAAAGAATACTCATGGTCCATGTGGTTTGAGTCTGTTAAGAACGACACTAAGGCACACGGCTGGTGACCTTTGGGTCACAGATGCGAGTGAGCTCATGGTGGAACTCCTTCTCTGTAGGTTTCCAGGCTGTGCACAGAGGTGAGGGCAGAAAGCTGGGCAGCCTGGTCCATCCCCCGAAGCTTCCTCCAGGGCGGGATCTCCACCCAGGCCCAGGCTGCCCGTTCCTCTCCATCTCTGCCGGTCCACCGCTCGGCTGCCATGGCTCACACCAGAGGGACGGGGTAGGAGGCGCAGGCGGCCAGGCCACACATGTTCTTCCCACGCTCGATGAGGAAGTACCTGGGCAGAGAGAGGAGCTGAGGCACGGCCGGTGGTCTCCTCACCCCAGGCCTTTCTAGAATGTTCTGCTGCTCACCAAGCGCTGACTCCAGGGATGAGACTCTCTGAATTTATTCATAAAACAGCAGCATTCAGCTTATTTGACCAGCAGTAAATCGCTGACCTTTGTGAATAATTCATTCTTTCCTCTCCTTGGCTGCTAAATGAAAGACCCATATCCCACTTTTCCCGAAAATTTACGGAGGGCCCCTTCTTAGCCTGGCTGGGCCCTCACATAGCTATTTAACCACCAGGATCCCGAGGGAGCATGAAAGCTCTCCTTTTCAGATGAGGACATGGAGTCCGGGAGGACAGGTCAAAGGCATGGCGGCATAGACACCCAGGCGCACATGCCAGCCTTTTGCCTCGGAGGAGGGGCTGTCCCTGGTCAGGAGTACATTTGCTGCCTTGATTTCTCAAAGATGGACCCTCCCAGACACTGACTTCGTGCTAGGAGTTCCGAGTTCTCAGCTGTTTTCCCAGCAGTGATTACAGATCCTTCTGAGGCAGCCGGCCTCCTGCCCTCCCTGCAGCTGTCCTGAAGACCTGGGGCCCTGTGACAGCTGCGAATGGGGGCTTGGAGATGCAGAGGCTGTGTTCTCACGCTCCCTTTCCCCATGGCCTGGGCTAGGCACGGCTGAGCAGCTTGTCTGTGGAAGCTGTAACTCTGAGGTGGAAGAGATGGGCCTCCAGGCCTCAGCAGCATCCCCCTCCCTGCAGTGGGACCTGGGAGCTGCTTACCCGTTCATTCCCCACTGGGGACCCCAAGAGTTTTTCACGATCCAATAAGGGATCCCATTTTCTTCTCCATACCCAACAGCCAGTACTGCGTGGTTGACTTTATCCGGAGTTTTATGGCAGGAAGTACTGGAAAACAAAATTTAAAAAGAGGCGATCATAGGGGAGGGATAAAAGCATGACGGTCCCATCCAATGCCTCTTCAAATGCTTTAGAGCAGTGTTCCCCATGGGGGACCAGGGAGGCATGTAAGGTGGTGATTTAATCACATTTAATCACCGACAGAGAACTTTTTTCTTTTCTTTTCTTTCCTTTTTTTTTTTGAGATGGAGTCTCACTCTATTGCCTAGGGTGGAGTGCAATGGTGTGGCTGGGGTGGGGCTGCAGGGTGTAATGGCAGGTACAGGGTTTGATGGCAGATGAGCGTGTAGAAAGAGGGAGGACCAGATCATGAGGGTCCCCACCAGGCTCGGACCCTGGGAAAGCAGGGATGCTGCTGTATTTAAAGGTTGGCGTGGCAAGAGGAGGGTTTCAGAAGGCAGATGGCTCCCAGTGGCGGCTGGACCAGTGTGTGGGGGCGTTGGGGGCCTGAGGACAATGGTGGCTTGGGCGGAGCCTCCGGGAGGGAGCAGAGAGCACAGACCTGAGTGGTGTTAACGGGCAGGCTGATGAAGGGAGGGAAATGAGGGGGGCAAACCAGGCAGGCTAAGAGGTGTGGGTGAGCTTGGTTTTTCTGAAAAAGCCCGGATGACTCCTCCAGCACAGGACCCTGCTGCGTGAGGCTGCTACTCTCTCCTCCCTATTTTACGTCTTCAAATTTCTGAACATGGGTTTGCTTTTTCTTTTCTTTTTTTTGAGACAGAGCTTCACTCTGTCCCCAAGGTTGGGGTGCAGTGGCTCGATCTTGGCTCACTGCTACCTCCCCCTCCCGAGTTCAAGCGATTTCTGTGTCTCAGCCTCCCAAGTAGCGGGGATTACAGGCATGCACCACCATGCCCGGCTATATGGCTTTTGTAGTTTTATTAGAGACGGAGTTTAGTCATGTTGGCCAGGCTGGTCTCAAACTCCTGGCCTCTAGTGATCCGCCCACCTCGGCCTCCCAAAGTGCTGGGATTATAGGCATGAGCCGCCACGCCTGGCTTGAACATGGTTTTTATTTTATTTTTATGTTTATTTTTTTGAGACAGACTTTTGCTTGTTGCCCAGGCTGGAGTGCAATGGCACAGTCTCTGCTCACTGCAACCTTCGTCCCCCAGGTTCAAGCAAATCTCCTGCCTCAGCCTCCTGATCAGCTGGGATTACAGGCATGTGCCAGCATGCCCGGCTAATTTTGTATTTTTAGTAGAGATGGGGTTTCTCTATGTTGGGCAGGCTGGTCTTGAACTCCTGACCTCAGGTGACCCACCCGCCTCAGCCTCCCAAAGTGCTGGGATTACAGGCATGTGCCACCATGCCCGGCCTGAGTATGGGTTTTTTAAACTGGAGGCAACTCTTCTGTTAAGGAGTACAGAGCTTCACATTTTGGCCCTAGCTATAACTAGCCAGGTGGCTTGGGTCTGTTGTTACCCTTCTGAACTTCCCTCTTCTTTGCTGTGAGAAGAGGCTGTGGCTCCTGGCCCTTGGGGCTGTGTGAGGATTAACTGAGGGATGTGTAAAACTCCCAGCACCTGGCAGGTGTCACGAAGGGTCTGATACCCAGGAGTCTAGGCTGCGACAAGTCTCACGAGAGGGGTGTGAGGAGGCCCACCCAGCCCCTCCCCTGTCCCTCCTGGCTCCTGGGACCCCAGCTCACCTGGAGTAGATGCCCCTTTTATACATCATGAAATCCTGGGTCACCTCGAAGGCAAAGCTCACGGGGTTGTAGAGGGCCACGGCCTCCACCATCGCGTCCTCGTCATACTGTGGAGACAAGACCCGCCTGTCATCCCTGCTCCTTTCACAGCACAGCCTTTTGCCTCCAGCGAGGGGCTAGAGGCCCAGAGCGGCGTGGGTGGCCAGAACGAGCTCCCCTGCGGCTTCCCTCCCCTTCCTGTCTCCGGCTCAGTCTGTCTGGCCATCTCTCGTTCCTCTGCTGCTAGGAAACCCGGTACCCTCTGGGATAGGGACCAGGACGTTCAGCGTGGACTCTCTCATTCAGTCATTCCCTGAGGCTCTCTCCTGGGCCAGCAGCTCTCAGGGGTGCAGAGATGGGCGTGATGTCCGTACTGCCACCCCAGGACTCCCTGAACCCATAAACCCAGTCTACAAAGCCCTGCTGGTAGAACGTGGGGGTAATAAACCATGGATGGGTAGGTCCCAGATGGCTGTGGGAACAAGAGAAGACCCCGAGGGCTGTGTGCCTTTTGAGTAGGTCCTGTCCTCTCCCAGAGGGAAGGAAGGTGGCGGGAAGTCGGTAGCTTCCTGAAGGCTGCAGCTTTGAAATGAGCTCAGAGACCAGGTGATGGCAGCAGGTAGAACCCCGTGCGGAACCTTAAAAAACCCCCAAGTCCAGGCTGCGCCCCAGACCAACTACAACATTGTCTGCAGGGCGGATCCCAGGCATCAGCACTTTTTAGAGCTTCTGAGATGGGGTGGCTGGGTTAGGGTGCTCGAACGCAGAGACCTCTAGGAGTCGAAATGAGGGTGGAAGTGACCTGCACTGAGGCCAGGGCCCTGCTGAAGGGACGCCCAGCCTCCCTCCGTCCTGCCTCCCTGGAGGGGTGGACAGAGACTCAGCTGTGAAAAGCAAGCAGCTGCCTGGCAGGGGAGTGCCTTCCTTCCCGGTCCGTGGACAAGGCCTTGTGGGCCCGACAGGTTGGGGCATATCTGAGACACAGAGGGCACAGAGGCTGGCCCAGCACAGAGATGATGGCTGCTGCAGGCGGCACATTTCCACCATATAACCCTGCCCAAGACGGCTGAATGCCAGTTCTGGCCTTCAGGGCACTGCAGCTGTCACCAGTGAGGCCCTCTCTCCTGGGGACCATGCAAAGGGATACCTCTGAGGCCCCAGTTCACCTCTCAGTGAGATATCATGGCCCAGAGCAGGCAGCCTAAGTGACAGCAGCCACATTCTGAAGATGGTGACATCCTGAGGGCAGGGTGTGGGCTGTATGTTGTCGAGGCGCTGAGCCCTGGTTCTGGAATGACATACTCTTAGTTCAAATCGGCATCCATTTCCCAGCTCTGTGGCCTTGGGCATGTTACCAAACCACTTGGAGCCTCTATCTCCTCAACTGTCAAATGAGGTAATAAACATACTCATCTAGGGCCAGTATGGGTCTAGGGGATACTGGAGGTTGACGGTTGGTATAGTGCCTGGAAGTACTCCACCAAGTTAAGCTGGTACTACGGAGAGCTCGGCACATGCTTTAACGAAATGGCAGCTGCTGTCATTACCCGGCGTGTTTGTGAACTGCACATATATTCGTGGGCACACACGAAACCTGAGGGCTCTGCCTCTGCTCTGCACACACACCCTCCCACACCTGCAGATATGAGCACTGGAGTCCTGAGGGCACTCACTCACCTTCCAGTTCTCTCTGGGAGAAGGAGGCCGAGACTACCACTTCCCTATTCACGTGAGGTCCACCTGACTGCACTTGTTTTGGCTTTAGAGCTGAGGCATCAGTTACCATTCTGTTTCCCTCTCCTCCCTGGTGTGAGGCCAATGGCACCCTCCCTAAGCTGTGCAGGGGTGCAGGAGTGCCACACCCCCTTTGGCTGTTGTCAGCCAGGCAGATTGGGTGTGGCTGTTACCGCAGCAGGACCTGGCTCATCCTGAGTGACACACACGCACCCTCCTCAGTCTCACATGCGCTGTGTCAAGCATGTGCTCATGCCGTCTTCTGCAAGATGTCAACAATTGCTTGCATTTTACAGGCAAGAAAATAGAAGAAGGCCAGGTGTGGTGGCTCACAGCACTATTATCCCAGCACTTTGGGAGGCCGAGATGGGTGGATCACGAGGTCAAGAGATCGAGACCATCCTGGTCAACATGGTGAAACCCCGTCTCTACTAAAAATACAAAAATTAGCTGGGCATGGTGGCACACGCCTGTAGTCCCAGCTACTCGGGAGGCTGAGGCAGGAGAATTGCTTGAACCCAGGAGGCAGAGGTTGTGGTGAGCCGAGATTGCGTCATTGCACTCCAGCCTGGGTAACAAAAGCAAAACTCCGTCTCAAAAAAAAAAAAAAAAGAAAATAGAAGGAAGGTGTATGCAGACCTGGAGTTCGGAACCAGAGTGACTGCCACTTGGAGCCATGGTTTCCTCATCTATCAGGTGAGGCAATAATGATACTCATCACCTAGGGCCAGTCTGCGCTCTCCCTCCCATCGCCTGCCTTGCCACTGTCACGGCAACTGAGATCCAGTGATCTGAACTCGTCAACCACAGGATGTGCTGTCAGAGGGCTGCCCTGCTGGGCCTGCTGGCCATCCGACAGCATGACAGCGGCCTCCTTGTCACAATGCATTCCCCATCCCAGAGGGGGATCAGCACTCACGATGGTGATGTTGGCAACATCCTTGACAAAGCCGATGGCCTTTCCGGGCTGGAACTTGCAGTCACTGTCCTGTTGAGGATACAAACGGCATGAAATAGAGGTGAAGGACCCAAAGTCTCAGTGTCCCCATGCAGTTCAATAACATTTACTAAGCAAAACAAGATGTGCAAGGGCCTGGAGGGTGGGATCACTTCAGAGAGAATGAGAGCATCCTTGTCCTCAAGGAGCTCAGGGAGGTGGCAGATGGTCCTGTGCTGGCTTTGGCAGAGGTGGGCACACAGGGTGTGGGGTGGGAGCCTGGGGAGGGGCCTGACCTGGCCTGAGGAAACTCTCTGAGAAGTGGAGGCTGAGTCAGAGCCTATGTGGCAGGGGAGTGGGGACAGTCCCAGCCCAGGAAACAACACTGATGAGAGGCAGGTGCAGGGTAAGGTCACAAAGAGCCAAGAGCAGCCCTTCCAAGGCAGGAGAGGTGGTTGGATGAGGGACAGTACTGGTGTTCAGGGACGAGCATGAGGCCTGTGGGTGAGGCAGGAGAGTGAAGGAGATGGGACAGGGACATTGGTGCAGAGTCTGGGCTTTCTCCCGAAGGCTGCATGGAGCCTCAGCAGCGTTCTGATCACGGCAGGAGTGGGGTCCAAGCTGGGTCTGAGAGGCCTTGGGAGGGCACCCTCCATGGAGTGGAAAAGCCTGGGTCTGAGTGGTCAGCAACACGGCTGGGCTAAGGGCGCTGTGTGAGGTCTGTGGGCTCTGGAGGCTGGCAGCAGGGAGGGCTGGGAGGGGATGGGCCCCACAGGATTGTGAGCACCCAGGAGATTCTGAGGGAGGCCAGTGCAAGGGGAAATGGGGAGGAGCAATGGTGCTCGGCTGTGGCTAGGCTGGGCGGAGGTGATGGCGGGGAGGCCCAGAGGCCTTGGTAGGGTGAAGGCAGGGGTGGGCCCCAAGAGGGTCCTTAGTGCAAGCGGCTGATTGCACAGATAGAGGGGAGAGGCCAGAGGATGGTGCTCATGGCAGGAGGGAGAGGAGCTGGGAAGGTGGGGCAGTGGGGGAGGGAGGGGTCCTGAGAAGGCCGGCTCAGGAAGGAGGGAGACGGTGCCGCAGAGCGGGTATGGGGTGAGGTGATGAGAGGCCGCTGGGCTGGTGAGAGCAGTGGGCTCGGGTAGGTGGACGAGGGAAGGAAGAATGTGGAGGACACAGACAACCATGAGAATTCCAGCAGGAGGGAAGTGGGGGGAGAAGGGAAGTCTTCCGAGGCTGGGAGGGAGTGAGCTAGGTGCTCCATGCGTCAGGAAGACAGAGTGGAGGCTGCCTGGAGTTACCTTGCCCTGGTAGGGGTAGGTGTCTTCGCCCATGATGCCCTTGTTGTACAGGATGTACTCGAAAGCCTGGCTGGGGAGACCCCTGCAAGAAGGACACACAGCTGAGCCCACCTGCGGTCGTTCTGATAGAGGTGGGGCCCAGCACGGGCGAGATGTCTGCCCTGGAAGGCTGGGGTCTTGGTTGGGCAGGTCCCAGTGGCAGAGGGGGTCTCTGAGAGGCCTTGGGATAAGACTCAGCAAACTCAGGGGAGGCCACTGGAGTCCAGGGAGCAGCCCAAATGTGCCTCAGTGGGACAGAGACCCCTCAAGGCCAGCCGCCCCGTCAGGAGCGCAGAGCCCCACACCACGGTCATCAGCCAGGGCACTGTCATCGCCATGGCCATGCTCCCTGGGCAGGTGCTTCCCAGACATGACTCCCTGACCCCATATGTTGATCCTGTGTGGTGGATTCTGTGTCATTTGCTGAGGCAAAGAGGTTGAATAACCTGCCCAGGGCCACAGAGCCAAAGCTGGGAAGTGGTTACAAAGGTGGGTCTTTGCATCACATGGCCTCCCCGAATAAATAAAAACTCCACAGCTGCCCAGCAATCCCCGTCCCCGCTCTGTTTCTCTCCATTGCATTCAGCACTGTGTGACCTAGCCTAGCCTTGACCGTGGCCTGTCTGAGCCTGGCAGAATGTGCGCTCCTTGAGTTCTGCTGAGCGCTGTATCCCCGGTGCCTACATACAGCGGGTGCTCCATGACATTTGTTGCATGAATGAGAAAAGGAAGTACTGTCCCGAAACCAAAGCAAACAGACTCCTTTGAAGAACAGGCTGGGTGTGGTGGCTCATGCCTGTAATCCTAGCACACTGGAAGGCCGAGGCGGGTAGATCACCTGTTGGGAGCTTGAGACCAGCCTGGCCAACATGGTGAAACCCTGTCTCTATTGAAAATACAATTAGCTGGGTGTGGGCGCAGGCCTGTAGTCCCAGCTACCCAGGAGGCTGAGGCAGGAGAATCGCTTGAGCACAGGAGGCAGAGGTTGCAGTGAGCCGAGATTGCGTCACTGCACTCCAGCCTGGGTGACAGAGCAAGACTCCATCTCAAAAAAGAAAAAACAATGGGACCTCAGAGTGCCAAAATGTCAGATTCTTGTTATGGGTGGGGTTTCTAAGCTGTGGAGAGGAAAGGGACACTGAGAGCAGGTTGTGACTCCACCCGGGGCCCCCAGGACTCACTTCACTGCAGCACAGCTACCTGCAGGAGGAGGAAGAGCCGGCTCAGAGGGGCTGGCCTGGGAGACTGATGGTCCCCAGTGAGGTGGAGGGGAGCCAGGCAGGGCGCCCCAGGGCCTGACTTTATGCACACCATGTGCCAGGTGAGCAAACACCATAGAACTGTCCCAGAGCTCTGCATGAAGGGAGCGCTGGGGTCACTGCAGAAATGTCAGTGAAATCCTGGCAGCCTGCTTAGAGTGGACCGGGAAAGCAGGCCCAGGCGAGGACCAGCCCTGATCCACGGTCTCCTCCCTCTTGCAGGGCGAGATAAGCTGGGGAGGCTTGAACTTCAGCCAGTTCATCTAAAGGTCAACCCTGCCTCCAAGCGTGGACCTCAGTTTTGGATGATGACATGTGCTTCTCCCTCTGTTAATTCCGTTGGCCACGCTTTCAGAGGCCTTGGTGGCAGGTGAGGCTGACCTCGCTGTGGAGTGAGAGCCAGGTGAGACGGTAGAGAGCAGACAGAGGCCTGGGCTCGGGTTCCAGCCCTGCCCTGTCCCGGCTGAGACCAGGCTGTGTGAGGTGACCTTGCCTGTACATCAGAGGCCATGCTGCCACCGCCCGGGGCAGTGGCGGGGGTATATCTCTGGCAGAGCTGGCACATACTGGATCCTGTCGAAGCGATCAGTGGGAAATGAGGAGAGGTTTTGGGCCCCTCCTGGTCAGGGACGTACCCCTGGCAGCCGTGATTGTTGAAGTCCTGGGCGCAGTCCACCAGCTGCTGTTCGGCCTGGAAGAAGGACACACTGGTGAGCTTCGGGCTGAGAAGGCATCAAGGCTTTGGCACGAGGCGCTGAGCCTCCCTGGCTGAGCCACATCTGCGGCCCCATCAGTGCTGTGTCAAGGTGACCAGATTATAAACTCCCCAAGGGCAGGGACAGTTGCTATATGTCCTGCAGTGCCAGCCCAGCAGCTGGCACGTGTCAGGAGGGGTTCAGGAAGCAGGGGCAGCCGGGGAAGGTGAGAGGGGGCAAAGGCGGCTGGGTCCGAGCCCCTGGCCTATAGGTGTGCCCACACAAGCAGAGCGTGGGGTTACATGGTGGTGTATGGGATGGGGGAGACAGGCCCAGCCAGAGACCTTGCCCCCACCTGTCCTCAACCCAGGGCCTTCAGGGCCTCACCAGGCCTGCTGTGCATGCTCCCTCCTTCCTACACAGTGGCGGGGACTAGGCCAGTTCATTTGGATACCTCAGCCCTCTTTTGGGGGCGAGGGGATGGATACATAGGTCCCGGCTTTTACTTCAAGAAGACAACTGGGGCTGCTGGGAAGGGTGTAGCTCCTAGGCAGATACCCACCAGGCAGGGTCCGCCTTTCTGAATCCCTCCTCAGGGAAGGCTCCAGGCTGTCAAGCTAAGGACCACCCAGATCCACCTGGGAATGAGCCCTTGAGCCTGTTCCTTAACAAACTCAGATCCTTCCCGGGGAAGCATCAATTGAAATTCTTATGCCAGATGTCCACAAGGCTGGCGCATCTGGGTCCGCCTGAAACAGCGCCCGTATCCAATGCCCCAGGGAGACCAACAGTCAGGCCTGCTCTGCAGCAGGCTGGGGTGTCTCCTCTGCAGGGGGCGGCCCGCGGGCTGATTTCTTACCAAGGACAGCATCTTCCCAGTTGCAATGGCGATCGCAGACTCCAGGGCCCCCGTGGTGGAGAAAGTCCAGCAACTGCCACAGGCACCCTGGAAAGGCCAGGGGAGGGCTGAAGTGAGTGACAGGGACACCGTGGGACAGCCCTGCCAGAGTCCCAGAGTCTCCACGTGCCTTGACAGTTTACAAAGCCCTATTCCAAATCGGTGCGTTCTGAGGCTCACAAGTCCTGAGAGGCTTGCAAAGGAGCAGAAGCAGCAGGCAGCCTCTGACCAGCGCCTGTGGACTCCCAATCCCTGCCCCTCAGTGGCCAATCCCCACTGTCCTGTGAGGATCTGATCACCACCCCATTCTGCAATCTTCTGGCCCTCGTCCTGCTCAATCTTCAGCTGGCTCCTCTTCTCCCCACTGTTCCCCACAGAAGGATCCCCCAAAGTTCCATTTGTGGAACCTTCTCTCACTTTTCCACCTCGAGTCTCATTCTGTCCACAGTCCTGTTAAACTAACAGCTCCCTCTACCCTAGCCTCAGTGCTGACCTCCATTCAGTCTCAGACATTCAACTCACTGCCAGACGACGCCACTCAGGCATCCCTGATACCCCAGACTCTGGGGGACCCGCCCCGTCCACCTTCTGATAGTTCATTGCTGCTGCCCAGCCCCCTTATTCACAACACCTCCAGAATAAGATGAGGGATAGGGGTTGGGGGCTGTAGCCGGCCTGCCTGGGTCACATCCCAGCTCTGCCATACACCAGGTGGGTGACCTGGGCCAGTCACTTCCCCTCTTGAAGCCTTGACTTCAGCGCTTGTAAAGTGGGAATGGCCAGGGCTGGTGATGGTGGGACATTCGCAGCGTTAGGTCAGGTCCCGCTGGTCAGGCAGTCCCCCGGGGACACAGTGCTAGCGGCTGCTGTTAGGATTTCTCTCAGGCTCCTCTGTTTCCTCGCCTGTCTGGATCAGTCTCCATCTTGTACTTGTGAAATATCTCCAGGCCCCCTTCCTGCCTCCCATATCATCACCCCAGGTTCATGCTGACCTCCCCCAGTCTCTTCCTTCACATCCCTCTCCAGCTGGTGAAAGGAGGGGGTCGGTTTGGTGAGACCACGCTCACTGCTGAAAGAAGCGGGTGGGCTGAGCCTCGGGTGCTGGTCTTGGGGAAGGGGCCTGGTTTTGAGTCTCCATCATCAGTTACTGACCTTGGATCTCAGGCAAACCTCCCTTCCTCTCAGGCTACCCCTCCGTCAAGACAGAAACTCTCAAGGGGGGTGCTGAGCTGATGGATGCTGTGGCGGCTGCTGTCCGTCCCTGTCCCCACACAGCGGCCACAGTAAGAGATGGCACACATCTGCGACAGGAAGCACCTCGTTCCACCCCCACCCAGCCAGCTTGGTCCTGCCTGATGGCCGGGGAGCAGTTAATAGGAGGCCCTGGAGAATTCCTGCTGGACCTCCCCTTCTCACCTGTCCAAGTGTGAGCAGGTTGAGGTTCCCACCCTTATTATGTGTTGCTCTGAACTGTCCTGCAGTTTTCAGAGGGTCTAAAAGCAGCCCTAGGGGGTTGGCAGGGGCAAAGGCAGCCTTCTACCCTGCCTCCTGCTGCAAGGGGAGTTTTGCTTTGGCTCCTGGGTGCTAGTTAAACATCCAACACTTGGCAGTCTCCAGGAACGCTGTGAGCCTGGGAGGATTCAAAGCTGTGCTCTGTGGCTTTTTGGAAAGTGAAAAAACATTGCTCACGGAGAATTTCGATGGAAAGCCAGGAGTTTCCAGGAAGGAAACCTTCCCCTCATATTTCCTGGACTCCAGAGGTCCGTGTTTTTCTAAAGAAGGCTGAGACACATTCACTGCTAGGGGAGGGAGGGGACACAGCAGGCAGGGAGAACAGCGGGGACAGGGTCCAAACTCTCCAGGGCAAGCCTGTGCTGAGACCCTCCAGCTTCGCCATGGAGGAAGGCGGAGTCTCCTCTTGCCAAGCCCACTGTGCCCTGCAGGGGGCGCTGTGCCACACAGTGCGGGCCACGGATGCCAGCCTCTGCTCTGTGAAGCTCCTTGATGCAGGAGTCTTGGACTAACCAGAGGCTGGCGGCCACCCAGTGCAGGGGCCGGAACCCGGTGGCTTGGAGATGATGGAGGCGGGAAGAGGAGATGCATGGGGTTCTCGGATGGGCAACGGAAACATAATGTTTTGGATGGCTCTGTGGGAGAGACCTGGGATTTCCCTGGGAAATCCGGGGTATGGGGAAGGAAACTCAAGGTGGGTGCTGGAAGGATGGGAGTTCACTTTAGTCCAATAAAGAGGAGCTTTTGCATCCTCCAGAGCGGCTCAGAGAAGTGGCGACCTCCCCAGCCTTTCAAAGGAAAAGGGCTGGAGGGAAGCAGAGGGAAAACAGGCAGGGAGGTGCTTGCCGTGGTTCCGTGGACCTTTTGATTGGCTCTTCCTGGTGTATTGTCTGGGAGTGTGGCTATTTTAGGGGAGAGGATGGAGCTTGCCAGGCATACCTGATTTTTCACGGGTGAGACAAAATGTCCCTTTTTCCGCCAGTCCACGGAAGGTGGGTAGGGACCAGTACCTCGGAGGTAGTTACTTTTGGTGGCTGAGCAATTCTGGAACAACCAAACACATTATTTCCAGGAAAAAAACCAAAACCCAAACTGAAAACCTTTCTGACAGCACCAAGAACTATAAAGATGGAAACACCAAGAGAGAATGAGGAAGGCTGCAGCTGTCAGAGCCTTCCCTCTCCTGTCTACGCGTCCCAAATGCTAAATGGCAGGGTAGATGGACGTAGTAAATAAAAGTACAGCTCACCTAGTTAAATGTAAATTTCAGATAAACAATGAGTAACGGCTGGGTGTGGTGGCTCATGGCTATAACCCCAGCACTTTGGGAGGCCGAGGTGGGTGGATCACGAGGTCAAGAGATCGAAACCATCCTGGTCAACATGGTGAAACCCTGTCTCTACTAAAAATACAAAAATTAGCTGGGCGTGGTGGCGCGTGCCTGTAGTCCCAGCTACTCCGGAGGCTGAGGCAGGAGAATTGCTTGAACCCAGGAGGCGGAGGTTGTGGTGAGCCGAGTGCCATTGCACTCCAGCCTGGGTAACAAGAGCGAAACTCTGTCTCAAAAAAATAAAACAATGAATAACTTTGTAAGAACATCCTGTGCAATACTGAGAACATACTTATGCTACAGAATTACTTGTTGTTTATCTGAAATTCATTTTTAACTGAGCATCTATATTTTAATCTGGTAGTCCTAAATTAAGGGTCCACATTGCTAACGCCATGGGCCTGGACTGAGGGACTGCTGAGAGCTGACTCCTCTGGTTCCCGCAAAGAATCTGGGGACGCCCTCAGCTGCCTTTGGGGGATGGGACTGACTCTTCCTAGAACAGAGCAAGCGCCAAATTTATTCCAAAGGTTTCAGTAAAAAGATTCAGATTTGGTTGCAATGAAATTACATCTACCTGAGGTTCTGACCAAAGGTACTTGCGTTTTATTTCAGCAAAGCTCATGTCTGAAAATTGGTTCACTGCCACTGAAAAAAGAGAAGGAGAAAATAAAAACAAAAACAGAGACAGTGAGTGACTCACTAATGAAGAAATAAGAAACAATGATGAAACCTCCTGTTTACCTGTGTCCTACCACTGCGACTCATCTCCTTTAAATTTCTGTATTTAATATAATTCAGTTCACTGAGGTCAGCCCTCACGGTGCTTCTAAAACACCTGGGGAGCTTCTCAATGGTATAGATGTCTGGGCTGCACTCCAGAGATGGTAAAACAGTTGGTCTCGGGTGGGGCCTGGGCACTCACTTTTTTGGATACCCCCCGGTGAGTCTGGTGGATGGCTAGGTAAAGAACCATTTCACCAGTGCCGGGGCCTTCCTGCCTGCTGCCTCATTTGGTCTCCACACAGTCCCGGGACGGGGTGTGTAATCATGTTTGCCTTTTTTTCTTTTCTTTTTTTTTTTTAAAGACCGAGTCTTGCTCTGTCTCCAAGGCTGGAGTTGCAGTGGTGCGATCTCAGCTCACTGTAACCTCTGCCTCTCAGGTTCAAGCGATTCTCCTGTCTCATCCTCCTGAGAAGCTGGGATTACAGGTGACTGCAACCACGCCTGGCTAAGTTTTGTATTTTTAGTAGAGATGGGGTTTCACCAGGTTGGTCAGGCTTGTCTTGAACTCCTGACCTCATGGGATTCACCCACCTTGGCCTCCCAAAATGCTGGGACTACAGGTGTGAGCCACTGCACCCGGCCTCATTTCTGCTTTACTGTCCATGTTAGCATCCCTGAAGGTCACATGCTAGGACTGGGCAGAAATGAGGTTCAAGCGCAAGTTTCCTTCCAGCTCATGCTTGATGCCTATATTCCCGATTTAGTCAATTACCAACATTTCTCAGAATCCTCAGCAAATACGCTGGACGTGTGTGTGTGTTTCTAATGAAATTAATTCAGAGTGAAAGCAGATGTTCCCAGGGGCTGCTAGCTCATGGGCTCAGAGCATGTGTCTGAAGAGGCCCCTGCAGCAGTGCAAAGACAGAGCTTGGCTTCTAGGCTGCACCCCCAGATGTCAGGAATTGGGCAGAGGCTTCTGCAGAGCCTCTTGTAAACTTCACAACCACCCACAGGAATATTGGCATCGTCCCAAATTTACAATCCCACATTACACAGGGAGTAACCGCGGAGCCACAGTCAGAGGTCAGCCAAACACAGCTTCAGAGCCCAGGCTTCCACTCCCTCCACCCACAAGCCCCCAGTGGCCCTTTCATGGGCTGGGTGGGTAACTGACTTGCTTCCAGGAAGGAAGGCGTGCACGTACTTTTAAATGTGTGATTCCCGTTGTTGTGAGCGTTTATCTTCCTCCAGTTGCTAGCAAACGTCTGCAGCCTCTGGTGGTACTCCTCCTCCCGGCTGTATGTCTTATGATGCTAAAACAAAACAGGCCGGCAGCAAGTCAGGGAAAGAGGCTGAGGCTCCCTAGAGGGAGACGTTTTTGTTTTCATAAGAGGAAGGATGAAAGTTTTCTTTCTGCTATGATTCTCAGGCCAAATCTGTGTTAAGGGGTGGGGCACTGCACTTTGTCTCTGCTGAGAAATTTGAGAAGTTACAAAGTAACCCTGTGGCCAGAATGAAGATCATGCAGCTGCCTGAAAGTCAGCTCATGGTCCAAGAGGAACTGGTGAACAGACCTGGCACATGTAGGGCACTCCTGGATGCCACTGCTGGTGCTGGGCCAAGTTTATAGCAAAAATCCCCATTTTCCAAAAGCACATGCATTGGTGTTCTCCAACTGACTTTGTGACCAGGACACAATGAGCTTCGGTTTTTTTTTTAATGTGTATAATATTTTTATTCACATATAACAGATATACTTTATTGCTACATGCAATATTTCTATACATTCATATAATGTGCAATAAGCAAATCAAGGTAATTGGGATATCCACCACTTAAAACATTTCTTTATGCTGGGAGCATTCAAATGATTCTCTACTAGCTATTTAGAAATATACAATAAATTATTTCTCACTACAGTCAAATCTACTGATTTATCAGACATCAGGTCTCATGTCTTCTATCTAGTTATTTTTGGGCTGGGCGCGATGGCTCACATCTATAATCCTGGCAGTCTTTGGGAGACTGAGGCAGGTGCATCACCTGAGGTCAGGAGTTCAAGACCAGCCTGGCCAACATGGCAAACCCCGTCTCTACTAAAAATACAAAAATTAGCTGGGCATGTGGTGGGTGCCTGTAATCCCCACTACTTGGGAGGCTGAGGCACAGGATCACTTGAGCCTGGGAGGCAGAGGTTAGTGAGCTGAGATTGCACCATTTTACTCCAGCCTGGGCAACAAGAGTGAAACTCTGTCTTAAAAAAAAAAGTTAAAAAAGTTTTTGTTCTCATGAATCAATTTATCTTCATCCCTTCTGTCCCTGGTCTAGCCTCTGTAGTCACGATTCTACTCTTTCTTCACGAGATCCTCTGTTTTAGCTTCCACATATGAATGAGAACATGCATATTTCACTTAACATAATCACCTCCAGTTCCATTCATGTTGCCGCAAATGACAGAATTTCATTCTTTTTACGGCTGACTAATATTCCATTGTGTATATACACCATGTCTGCTTTACCTGTCGATAGGCACATAGGTTGATTCGATATCTTGGCTATTGTGACTACGTCTTCAATAAACACGAGGGTGCAGATATCTCTCCATTATACTAATTTCCTTTCTTTTGGATATATACTCAGTAGCAGGCTTGCTGGGTCATATGGTAGTCTGTTTTTAGTTTTTGGTGGAACTTCCATACTGTTTTTTACAGTGGCTGTACTAATTTACATTCTCCACAATGTGCTTTGAATACAAAATATAGAAATGAATCCCAGGGCTTGAAAGGCTGCCAGCCAGCTTCATCACCTGGGACCTCTATTTGGAAGTTTACTTAATTGTATCTTTCCCAGTGTTTGGCCAATTCAACATCTGGAAAGAACCCACTAGGCAAAGCTGGAAACTCCCTCTTTCATTGTCGCAAATCTGGTACTGTGTGGTTTAATGACAGGAAACTTTGTGAAATGAAAAAGTTCAGAAAGAAGAAGTTGAGCACTGACCTTAGCCATCCATGACTTGAAGTGAAACTTCTCTATAAAAAGAAAACAAAAATTAGGTCTGGGCGTATCATAGTCATGTTGAGTCTACAGCAAAGTAGGACACTTTAGAGCTGATTTGCATTTCAAAAACTGGGCTAAATTTTAAACACTAAAAATGGTGTTAGATAATGCGGAACGCAAAAAGAAACCCCAACTCTTCCTGGATTCGTACCTCAATTAATGTGAAAAACTCTATACTATTAATCAATGGTGTTAAAAGTCAGGATAGTGGTTATGCCTACTGGGTGGGACATAGAAAGAGATTCTGGGGTGCTGCTCATGTTCTGTTTCTTCATCTGGGTACTGGTTACCCAAGTGTTTAGATTGTGAAAATTGCTGGAAATGCATACTCAATAATTTGTTCCCCTTTCTGTATGATGCTGTATTTCAGTAAGAAGTTAATTTAAAAACCTACTGCTGGGCACAGATGCTCATGCCTATAATCCCAGCATCTTGGGAGGCCCACACGGGTGGATCGCCTGAGGTCAGGAGTTCGAGACCAACCTGGCCAACATACAGAAACCTCGTTTCTACTAAAAATACAAAAAATTAGCTGAGCGTGGTGGTAGGCACCTGTAATGCCAGCTACTTGGGAGGCTAAGGCAGGAGAATCACTTGAACCTGGGAGGCAGAGTTTGCAGTGAGCCAAGATTGTGCCATTGCACTCTAGCCTGGGCAACAAGAGCAAAACGCCATCTCAAAAAACAAAACAAACAAACAAAAAACAAACCTATCTACTTCAAGAGCTAGCATTTTTTTTTTCCTTAAAGGGGCAGGCAGTAAATATTTCAGGCTTTGTAGTCTAAATTGTCTCTGCCACAACTACTCAACTCTGCCCCTGTGGCTCAAAAGCAGCGACAGAGTGTGAACATTAATGAGTAGGGCTGTGTTCCTACAAGACTTCACAAAAATAAAACCTCACATGTATCCCACCAAATATGTACAGATATTATGTATCAAAAACATAATAGAACATAGAACAAACAAGACAAACGAAAACTGTAGAAAGTGGGCCACCAGCTATTTTTGGATTACAGCCATATTTTCCATGTATGTTCTTATCTAAGAACATATTTCATCAAAGGATATTTCATCATATCCTTTTTTTAATTAAAAAATTTTAAACATTTTAAAAATATTTTAAGACCAGGGTTTCACCATGTTGGTCAGGCTGGTCTTGAACTCCCGACCTCAGGTGATCCGCCTGCCTTGGCTTCCAAAGTGCTTGGATTATAGGCGTGAGCCACCACGCCCGGCCTAAACATTTCATCTGAAATTTGAACACCTCCAAAGACATATTCCAACTTATAAATATTGAGATTTAAACGTAAGGCCTGGCACTGTGGCCCACGCCTATAATCTCAGTACTTCGAGAGGCTGAGGTAGACGAATCCCTTGAGTCTGAGAGTTTGAGACCAGTTGGGGAAACAGAGTGAGATCTTGTCTCTACAAAAAAAATAAAAAAAATTAGGCGGTAGGATCGCTTGAGCCCAGGAGGTTGAGGTTGCAATGAGCTGTGATGGGGCCACTGCATGCCCACCTGCGTGACAGGAGACTTTGTCTCAAAAAAAAAAAAAACAAAAAAAAACCTCTAACAATAAGATTGTTATAACATTCTTTTAAAGCCAGCCAGTGGAACAGTGGAATCTAAATACCAAGATGATTTGATATCCACCATCAATAACATGAACAAGCTTTTCTGTAAAGAGTCAGGTATTTAGGCCAGGTGCGGTGGTTCATGCTTATAATCACAGCACTTTGGAAGGCCAATCGGGGTGAATCACCTGAGGACAGGAGTTCAAAATCAGCCTGGGCAACATGGCAAAACTCTGTCTCTACTAAAAATACAAAAATTAGCTGAGTGTGGAGGCAGGCACTTGTAATAGCAGCTACTTGGGAAGCTGAGGCAGAAGGATCGCTTGAACCTGGGAGGTGGAGGTTGCAGTGAGCCAAGATTGCACCATTGCACTCCAGCCTGAGCAACAAGAGCAAAACTCCAACTCAAAAATACAAAACAAAACAGAATCAAATGTTTTACAGTTTCTTTTTCTCCTTGAATACCTGTCTCCATCCCCACCTGGTAGAATATTATCCTAATTTTTTTTTTTTTGAGACCGGAGTCTTGCTCTATTGCCAGGCTGGAGTGCAGTGGTGCAATCTCGGCTCACTGCAGCCTCCGCCTCCTTGGTTCAAGTGATTCTTCCGCCTTAGCCTCCCGAGTAGCTGGGACCACAAGCGTGTGCCACCACGCCCAGCTAATTTTTGTATTTTTAGTAGAGACAAGGTTTCACCATGTTGGCCAGGATGGTCTCGATCTCTTGACCCCGTGATCCTCAGCCTCCCAAAGTGCTGGGATTACAGGTGTGAGCCACCGTGCCCAGCCAATTTTATCCTAATTTTTATGCTTGATCACCTTCCCATTCTTTTCTGTAACAACAAAAAGTATAAATTTAAATGATTTTTACTACCTGTGACCCATACATCTTGACTATTATAAACATTTATTCTGGATTGAGTTATCATAATTATTATTAGTGTCCCAACTGATTAAAACATTTTAAATGTATTATACATTATGAAAAACAATTGTTAAACATCAAAAGTAAAATTGTATCGGAAATGTGTCTCTTGAGATAAACAGGACTCTACCCATCCCCCCCCAATGGATTTATATTTTCATGGGTGAATACTGTTTGAGAAAAGGGTCAGCATTAATTCTGGTCTTATTTTTGTTTCTTATAGGTCAGAGGGCTGGCAAACCCTACTTGAATCAGCAGCTGGAAATGGAGGCAGTTTTCAAGAGCAATGCCATTTAATTCTTTTCCTCCTTTCTGTGTATCCAATCCCATGGAGCTCTATCACTCAACATGCTTGCTTGCTTTCTTCCTTTTTTCTTTTTCTTTTTTTTTGAAACAGAGTCTCGCTCTGTTGCCAGGCACCACGCTGGAGTGCAGTGGCGCAATCTCGGCTCACTGAAACCTCCTCCTCCCGGGTTCAAGCAATTCTCCGGCCTCAGCCTCCCAAGTAGCTGGGACTACAGGCGCGCACCATCACGCCCAGCTAATTTTTTTTGTATTTTTTAGTAGAGACAGGGTTTCATCATGTTGGCCAGGATGGTCTTGATCTCCTGACCTCGTGATCTGCCTGCCTCAGCCTCCCAAAGTGTTGGGATTACAAGCATGAGCCACCACACCCAGCCCTTTCTTCCTTTTTATTTTTTTTTTTTGAGATGGAGTCTGGCTTTGTCGCCCAGGCCAGGGCAGTGGCACGATATTGGTTCACTACAACCTCCACCTCCCACGTTCAAGCAATTCTCCTGCCTCAGATTCCCGAGTAGCTGGGATTACAGGTGCTTGCCACTACATCCGGCTACTTTTTGTATTTTTAGTAGAGATGGGGTTTCACCATGTTGGTCAGGCAGGTCTCGAACTCCTGACCTCAGGTGATCCCTTGCCTCAGCCTCCTAAAGTGCTGGGATTATAGGCGTGAGCCACCTTGACCAGCTGTTCCTATTGTTTTTTTTCAGGTTCAGATTGAATGAGAGGAAAGAGGTCCCCCTTGCCTTCAGGGGCTATCTCCCAGTTTTAGCGAAAAGGGCATTTGGAAATAAAAGGTCTGTAAATGGACTCCCAGAACACTCTCTGTGCTGGCATCACTTGGAATATCTTTGTGTTCCCCCAAGGACCCACACCTCCAGTGTGAAGATCACTACCACACAGCATTTATATCTCCTTTTTTGGGTCTCGAACCTGTTCCAGAGACCAATCTATGGCCAATTTCCCAGGGGAAAAAATGTACATTTCCCCAACATGGGTCCCTTTAGGGTTTCAGGAGATTCCAAACCTTGATTAAGGGCCCTACTGCAGCTGAAGGCTTTAGAGGAAGACAGACTTCAACTCAGGACAAGGATTGGAGGCAGGGTTTGAGTTTAGGACAACTGACTACCAGTTTGCCTCTAGGAAGATTATTCTGGGGCCAGAATAATCTGCTGGTGAATGGTGCCCGACCCTCAAATAGATCTATTTCAGTTTCGTTAGGACTTTTAAACGTGCCATCATGTGTGCCCTGCCTGGATTTAGAGCAGGTGACAGGAAACTACAGTATTCTTTTTTTTTTTTTATGGAGTCTTACTGTGTCACCCACACACCCAGGCTAGAGTGATTCCACCTCCTGGTTTCAAGAGATTCTCCTGCCTCAGCCTCGCAAGTAGCTGAGACTGGAGATGTGTGCCACCATGCCCGGCTAATTTTTGTATTTTAGTAGAAACGGCGTTTCACCATGTTGGCCAGGATGGTCTCGATCTCCTGATCTCGTGATCCACCCTCCTCGGTCTCCCAAAGTGCTGGGATTACAGGCGTGAGCCACTGTGCCTTACAGAAAAAGCTTGCCAAACCCTGCTCTGGAATTCAGACAGCTTCTCTGTGCCAGCCTCCTCCACACAGCCCGTTTGGGGGGGGGCGGGGTTTTCCTTAGGTGGGAACTGACCTGGAGCTGGGGGCCCACTGAAGTTTACAAGGCTGGGGGCCTTTCTTTCATAAGCAGGTGGGAAGGAATGAGGCAACCCTCTGGCTGAGATTCAGCCTCAGTGATCTTTGTCCTATTGCCTGAGCCTCTCGCTGGGGGAAAGCCCTGTCCCCTTCCTCCAAAGCTCAGGGCACTCCCTCCCTAGGTTCTGGGCTCCTCGAGTTTTTTCTTGGCTACTTTTCTCTGTGGAGGGGGCAGGTGGTCTTTAAGTTCAGAGCCTGTGGCTGAGGCTGGGACCAGGGGCTGCAGGAAAGGAGGGGGCAGTAGGGAAGAGCAGGCTCCTTGCCTTCAGCCGGGGGAGATGCCTGAGCCGGGGCAGTAGGCAGGGTGCAAGGGCAGCAGGAAGCTGCAGTCACAGCCAACCTGGCCAACAAGGGGAGTCCCGGGGTCCGCCTGATCGCATGGGCCCTGGGGTGCGGGAAAAGCGCTGCTGGTCTCAGTGCTTTCCTTGGTGCCGTTGCCCAGGGATCCGCTCCTCCAAACCGCCCGCTCTGCAGCTGGGACTCCCACGACACTACGGGGATCTCCTGGGTGCCAAGTCCCGGGGGAAGCTGCTAGAGAAGGCTGGGAACTCCCTGCTCACCTCTGGGACGGATCAGAGTTCTCTTTCCGACACTCCGTGTCCCCAGCAGGGGAGGGCGGAAGGAGCTGCGGGCTCCTTTGGTATTCCAGGCTGGGGAGCCGCCTGGACACTCGCCCCCCTGCTCCTCCGGGCCCGCCAGCCGCCCCGCTCCGAGACCCCCTCCCGCGCCAGCGCGCAGAGCCCCGGCCTCCGCCGGGGAAAGCTCCGCCCGGTTCCCCGGGGCCCAGTGCGCCCCCTCCGCGTACCTACGGAGTTCACCGACAGTTCGGCGGCGCCACGGGCCGGGGCTCCCAGGAGACAGGCCCCGGCGCAGAGCAGCGGCAGCGCGGCCCACATTGCGGCGGCAGCGGCGGGACTCTGGCACCCGGGGCTCGCGGAGGTGGCGGCCCAGAGCGGAGCCCGGGATCGCGGGGCGGGGCGGGGCGGGGCGGGGCGGGGCCGGGCCGGGTGTGCGGGGCTCCCCTCGGCCGGGCTCGCGGGAGGGGGGGGGCTCCGATTAACCCGCCCGCTCTTCCACCTACTGCCGGGCCGCGTCGCTGCCACATCTCCTCTGGGAGGAGGGGCCTGTCTACCTATCAGGACTGGCTGAGTCCTCGCTTTGCCTGGCACCGCGCGGAGGGGCGGGTCTCAGCCTGGCCTCTCCCTCTTCCAGCTTGTGGCCATCCCCACGTCCCCCATGTCCCTGCGTGTCTCCACTTCACAGCCCCCGTGTCCCTGCCTGTCCCCACCTTGCACCCCCATGTCCCTGCGTGTTTCCACCTCACACCCTCATGTCCCTGCCTGTTCCCACCTCACACCCCCATGTCCCTGCGTGTCCCCACCTCGCATCCCCATCTCCCTGCCTGTCCCCATCTTGCACCCCCATGTCCTTGAGTGTCCCCATCTCACACCCCCATGTCCCTTTCTGTCCCCACCTCACAGCCCCATGGGACCCCCATGTCCCTGCCTGTCCCCACCTTGGACTTCCCCGTGCACTCCCCACTTCTCCCTGCCCTGGTTAACCACCTTCCCCTGGCTGTCCCTTCTGCTTGGAATGGACTTATAACTGGAGAAGCTAGAAGACCTCCTTGTGAGTTGTTTGCCCCTCAATAGACAGTTTAGTCTTTCCGCTGAGGAAGTTACATGAAGAGCTGAAGGGCGGTTCTCTGTAGTTTGCAAAGCTGAAGAAGATGATATGTAAGGGTCTGGGTGTGAGACAGAAGAACAGGCATTCCAGGCTGAGGAGCCTGCACCATCACTGCTTTGGGTGAGGAGAGGGAGATTCAGATCCACCTGTGCGCAGCCTCAAGAAGAACAGGCCCAGTAGCGCCCTGTTCTTCACTTGCATCATCACCTTGCAAAGTGGCATGTTGTTAACTCCCCCATTTTACAGATGAGGAAACTGAGGCTCCAAGAGTAGACTGTGACTTTCCCAGTCCATGTGCAGAGAATGTCTGAACCCAGCCTTGACCTACTGCAGTGCTTTCTGCTCTGGTCTTGCTCTATTTTAACATTTTGTTGATTTATTTATTTAGAGACTGAGCCTGGCTCTGTTGTTGCCCAGGCTGGAGTACAGTGGTACCATCCCAGCTCACCGCAGCCTCAACCTCCCAGGCTCAGGAGATCCTCCCACTTCAGCCTCTTGAGTAGCTGGGACCACAGGCTCATACCATCATCCCCAGCTAATTTGTTTTGTATTTTTAGTAGAGGTGGGGTCTCGAACTCCTGGGCTCAAGCAATCCTCCCACCTCAGCCTCCTAAAGTGCTGGGATTAGAAGTGTGAGCCTCTGTGCCCTGCCCTCTCTTTAAGAAAAATGTGTTTCTTTCCAACCTGTGACTGGAAGCAGACCCGGGCTCTCTCATGGCCCACCTCCTACTGGTTTCATCCCCTGAAGTTCTGCCGAGACTCTACCTCTCAGGCACCTGGGGAAGCAGATTCCTGGACTTCCTTCCTGGGACTTGACCTAGTGGGTCTGGGTAGAGCTCAGAAATCTGCAATTAAAGTGCCTCTCCGAAAGTCTCTCCTCTCCTGTGGCCGGTGCAGCATGTGGACACGGAACCTCCAGGGAATCAGGGGTCAGCTCCAGCAGGCACTTTTATTTTTTCAGAGAAAGCAGATCTTCGTTAGGTTGTGACTGCATCCCCGTCTGGATGCCCCTTGGGTATGACCAGACCCTCTGTGCTTTGAGGCAAATGTCTCAGAAAAGACCCTGCACGGTTACTATTTTGAAGGTGAGTCGCTGGCCTTGGGATAAAGGTGTCCTCTCCAGGCAGATGTCCCGCCCTTCTGGTGTGTCTGGAATGCTTCACCCCTCTGCCCAACCCGGTCACTTGGAGGCTGCCAGAATTGAAATCTCTGCCTATTAGACCTGAGGCCCAGGGCTGCCCCTGCACTGGGTCCCCAGTGACCCTCTTTTGTGGATCATTCCAGCAGGCCAGAACCCCTATGGTGCTGGGATGTGGAGGACACTGACCTGGTTAGTTGGAGGCCAATGTTTGCCCTACTACAGATTCACTGTGTGACCTAACAAGTGGTTCCCCTATCCCATCAGGCCTCAGTTTTCTCAGCTGTAAAATGGAGCAAGTGTCCCTGCTTTCCAGGGTGGTTAGATACAGTCAGGCAGTTTAAATATAGTTACAGGTAAAATGCCTAGCCGTGAGCATGGCACCAGAATACTGATGTACTCCCTCCATGCGCGGGCTTTTCTGATGCTTTTTTTTTTTGGGACGGAGTTTTGCTCTGTCACCAGGCTGGAGTGCAGTTGTGCAATCTTGGCTCACTGCAACCTCCACTTCCTGGGTTCAAGCGATTCTTTGCCTCAGCCTCCCGAGTAGCTGGGACTACAGGAGCGTGCCACCACACCATTTTTTTGTATTTTTAGTAGAGACGGGGTTTCACCATGTTGGCCAGGATGGTCTCGATCTCCTGACCTCGTGATCTGCACGTCTCGGCCTCCCAAAGTGCTGGGATTACAGGTGTGCGCCACAGCGCCCGGCCCAATCTGATTCTTTGTTTTATGCTCTTTGTCCTTTGCTACCTGCACGCACTATCCTGGTGAGATTGTCTGCCTCTCTGGCTTCAGCCGGCTGTCACGTCTGTGAGGGCTTCTCCAATCCTCTGCATGTCTGTAGAAAAGAGGCTGAGAACTGAAGCTGCTGGCACAGTTTTGGCTGGACCAGGGCTGGTGTGCAGAACTTGAAAGCTTGCTGTTCCCTGGTGATTCACTCAAGCACATTCTAGTGACCATCTTGGAGGACTTTGCAGGTGGATTTGCAGATATTTGAATCAGCTGACTTTAAATAGGATTATCCTGGGTTATCCAAGGGGCCCTATGGAATCGTGGGCTTTTAAAACCAGAAGAGCAAGAAGAGTCGGAGAGATGAGGCTGAAGGAGAGGTCAGAGACCTCAGAGGAGGGATGAGGCGGGGGGTAGGGGGCGGTCAGAGAGCTCTGAATCATGAGAAAGACTCTATCTGCCTCTGCTGACTTTGAAGGGTACCCAAAGCCAAGATACAAGGGCAACCTCTAGAAGCTGGAAATAACCCCAGTGACAGCTAGCAAGGGAACCAGGACCTCAGTCCTGCACCAGCAAGGAACTGCGATCTACCAGCACTCTGAGTGAGTCTGGAAGCAAATTCTCTCCCAGAGCCTCCAGGGAACCATCCAAGTCCACATGGGCTTACATTTGTGCACAAATGTGCTTACATAAGTCCACATAGAATACATTTGTGCAGGTGCCTCACTGGTCTGAAGGTCTGGTGCGTATGGAGCAGGCCAGGAGCAGTGAGCAGGCCCACCCATGGTCAGAGTCATGCCCTCTTATTGGGAGATGTGTTGGATTCTGCTTCAAGCGCTTCACACAAACTTGGTGAATCTTCACTTTTTATTTATTTATTTATATTTATTTTTTTGGAGATGGAGTGTCACTCTGTCGCCCAGGCTGGAGTGCAATGGTACGATCTTGGCTCACTACAACCTCCGCCTCCCGGGTTCAAGCGATTCTCCTGCCTCAGCCTTTCTGGGATTACAGGTGCGCACCACCTTGCCCAGTTAATTTTTGGTATTTTAGTAGAGATGGGGTTTCACCGTGTTGCTCGGGCGGGTCTCGACTTCTTGAGCCTGGGCAA
Source organism: Leontopithecus rosalia (assembly GCA_028533165.1). Taxonomy (NCBI): domain Eukaryota; kingdom Metazoa; phylum Chordata; class Mammalia; order Primates; family Cebidae; genus Leontopithecus; species Leontopithecus rosalia. Next base: position 125,774,698 of record CM052653.1, on the reverse strand, counting down.
TCTGCCTGCCTTGGCCTCCCAAAGTGCTAGGATTACAGGCATGAGCCCCCAAACCCCTGCCGAAGCTTCAGTTTTTAAATCTCCGTCGTACGGATGAGGTAATTTAGGCACTTAAGTGTATTGTCTAAGGCTACACAAAAAGTGAGAGAGTGGGATTTGAACCCCTGGCTACCTGAGGGCAGAGTTCTACTCCACAGTGTCTACCCATGGGAGCAAGTACTTTCCAGAGATTCCAGGTCTAGAATTCCCAGAAATATCAGCAGGAGTTTACCAACCACAGCTCCTGGAGTCTTCAGTCAATACCTGCGAGCAGAATACCTCCTGCCAGCTGCCGGAGTCATTACCTGCCCCACATTCATTCATTCTTTTTCTTTCTTTCTTTCTTTTTTTTCAAGGCGGAGTTTTGCTCTTGTTACCCAGGTTGGAGTGCATTGGTGTGATCTTGGCTCACTGCAACCTCCACCTCTCAGGTTTAAGCAGTCCTGCCTCGGCCTCCTGAGTAGCTGGGATTACAGGCCTGCGCCACCACGCCAGGCTAATTTTGTATTTTTAGTAGAGGGGGTTTCTCCGTGTTGTTCAGGCTGGTCTCAAACTCATGACCTCAGGTGATCTGCCCGCCTTGGCCCCCCAAAATGTTGGGATTACAGGTGTGAGCCACTGTGCCGGGCCATTTATTCTTTTTCTTAAATCAAATCTGGGGATAACAAAAAGGATAACACAAGTTTATCACCCCCTCGTCCCCAACTGTTAACTACACCTTTGACTGGTTTCCCAGATCACTGGTCAGAGCCGGCACTGTAGCAGATGAGCTAGGCCTTTGGCCACATTCATTTTTTGTACCATAGCAATGTAATAGTCCCCATTCATGTAGATTTTGTTACTTAATGCTCGTAACAGGCCTGTGAAGGCTCTTATGATCGTACACATACTCAATTTTCAGATGAAGAAATTGAGACTCGGAGAAGCTAAGTAGACCTGCCGGTAGGAGGTGAGACTCCTTCCACATCCACGGGCTGATTTTATACGGTAGGTGAGTAGAGCATTGGCTCAGGGGTTGGTTGCCTGGCTGTGTGGACACGTGTACGGATGAATGGATAGAAGACGAGATGGCTAGATTGACGGTCCTGTCCATGGCAAGATGGACAAACAGCTTTATTGGTGGATGGTTGGGTGGAAGGAGGGATAGATGGATGCAGGTTTACCAGTTTGTAGAGTGGGAAAGGTAATGAATACAGTAGGGGTATACATCTGCATCAAGGAGGTTCAGCCACCAAAGCAGCGTCAGTTGGCTTGTAACGTGAATCTGAGCCCCTTGTTCTGTCGGCCAGGAGGTATCCCACCTCGCCACCTTGGTCTTCCCTTGGCTGTGGGTTGGAGAAGTCCAGCCTGAAAAAATTCCACAGACCAGATGAGAAAGCACTGTTTGTCCCCCAGAAAGTCAGAGAACATGGAGAACCCCCGCCTCCTTGGCCACACCCTGAAAATGCTGCACCCACAGCCAAGGAAAGTGTAGACACTTGCAGAAAAGTCCAGAAGCTGGTGTTTCATCACAGCCAGGATCAGGGTGAAGCAGTGAGGTTACATTGTGCATGTGCAAAGTTGGATTCCTTATTTATTTAGTTAATTTTGAGATGGAGTTTCACTCTTTTTTTTTTTTTTGAGATGGAGTTTTGCTCTTGTTACCCAGGCTGGAGTGCAATGGCACGATCTTGGCTCACCGCAACCTCCGCCTCCTGGGTTCAGGCAATTCTCCTGCCTCAGCCTCCTGAGTAGCTGGGATTACAGGCACGCGCCACCATGCACAGATACTTTTTAATTTTTTTAGTAGAGACGGGGTTTCACCATGCTGACCAGGATGGTCTCGATCTCTTGACCTCGTGATCCACCCGCCTCGGCCTCCCAAAGTGCTGGAATTACAGGCGTGAGCCACCGCAGGCTGGAGTGCAATGGTGCGATCTTGGCTCACTGCAACCTTGCCTCCCACGTTCAAGCAATTCTCCTGCCTTAGCCTCCTGAGTAGCTGGGACTACAGGCGCGCACCACCACGCCTGGCTAATTTTTATATTTTTAGCAGGAACGGGGTTTCACCATGTTGGCCAGGCTGGTCTGGAACTCCTGACCTCGGGTGATCTGCCCACCTTGGCCTCCCAAAATTCTGTGATTACAGGTGTGAGCTACCGCGCCCGGCCCGATCCCATATTTATTTAAAAATGTGATATCGTGCTCACCATGGGGTTTTTTAAATTTTGCATTAACTTTTCATTTTTAAAAATATTGCATTCAAATATTATTTATCTCTTGATTCCTGCGTTTTTGGGCATTCCCTTAAATTTTGCACCTCAGTAATATGCCTCACTTCTCTCACCCTAGTCCTGGCCCTGTAATAGAGTACCTGTTTCTGGGCTTTTCTGCAAGCTGCAAACTCCTGTGCAGTGTGAGCTTATCCCAGCTTAGTTGGCCTAATTCCTGCCTCTGGGGGAGGTAGGGTTCACAGGCAGGAGTTCGGAATCCCATAGTCACAGACTCCAGTTGTTTTCTTTCCAGGGCCTCATTAAGTCTCTCCTTGTTCACAAATTTTCACAGCCTATACTCCTTTACCTTGCACTTAAGACCCTTTGTGATATATCCTTATCTTGCTTGTAATGCCCACCACCACTGCACTCAGCATCAGTTCAGAGATCTACTTCCTGTCCTGGGCACAGCCCAACCTGCGTCTTTCCCCCCACCCCTCCTCCTTCTCAGCCACACCCTCCTCAACCCATTCCAAATTTCACCCCAGTTGAATTGCTCCTCTATGGAAACTTCCTCTTCCTGAACTCCTTAATTAATAATTTGCACCACACACTCCTGTTTAATCCTGATGACTTTTCAGGGTTTCCTGCAGCTGACTGATCTTTAGCTGGTTGGAACCTGTTTAGCCATTAGTCTGAGTGGTTCAGTGCCCACGCCACACTGGTGGCGTATTTTGAAAATCACTGCCCTGGTTTCCTGTATCTTCAGTGAAGCGAAACACACTGACATGCCAGTGCTCAGACACCGAGCCTGGCTCCCTGCAGCGCACACGAATGATAGCAGTAGCAGTACTTGTTACTGTCTGTTTTGAGTCGGATGGTAAAAGGCTTGTGGCATTGAAGGTGATGTTTGAAGGGCCTGCATTAGAGACGTTTGTAGGTGCTGTGTTCACCTCCTGATTAGGCTTGTGTGTGCCTTGAGAAGGCTCTCGAGAGAAGCAAAAAAAAAAAAAAAAAAAAAAAAAAAAAGGTGGATGCAAGGTTTGTGAAAGGTTTGGAGGGAACAAAAAGAGAAAGGCACAGTTGGGGCCATGGAGAGACCTGGAAGGGGCAGTGCCCAAAGGGGATTGCAAGTTTGCCTGGACCCGCTCGACCTGAGCAGGACATTCCCAACTCCCCTTCCTGGCAATGAGAAGGGCCTTGACTCTTTCTGGGTCATGAGTCACTTGGTCTGATTTGGGTGGTAATTGCATAGTAAGCAAGCAAGCAAGGGCTGATAAGGGCTTGACTGAATGAAATGGAATCAGGCCGGGTCAGAAGAGAGCCTACGAGATTTCACCACCAAGTCCTATTGCGGTGCCTTTGCACGCTTCCAGGACCAGCCACTCACAGCCCAGCCCCACACCAGGCACAACCCCCCACCACTTGCCTCTACCTCCTGGCTGTCCCCAGCGGCCCCTCTGTCCCTGGACTCCTCATCCCATTGCAGCTCCACCCGTCACTTACAGCCTACCTTATCTGGGTCTCCCTGGCCCCTCTTCTCTCCAGAAACCCTGGGTTTCCTCTATTCCTTCAAGAACCAGTTTGAGACCCTTCCTCGGAGAAGCTCTCCCTCACCAATGTCTTTCTCTTTCTTTGTTTCTTCGTTTCACTTTTAAAAAATTCAAGTGAAATTCACATAACATATACTCAACCATTTTAAGGTATGTAATTCAGAGTTATCCCATTAGCGATTCTAAATGATCTCCTGATCACATCTGAAGCGCTTTGTGAATGAGCAGCCAGTGAAAGCCAGTTTTCCTCTTGCTTTGTTGAGGCAAAATTCACAGAGCATGAAATCAACCATTTTAAAGTGTGTAATTCAGTGATGTTCAGTGCATTTTTAATGTTGTGCAACCATCATCTCGCTCTAGCTTCCAAACTTTTTCATCACCTGCAAAGAACACCTCATACCCATGAACTAATTATTCCTCATTCCCCTCTCCCCACCCCATTTCCCTGGCACCCACTAATTGGCTTTCTGTCTCTGTGGATTTGCCCATACTGGACACTTCCATGGAAGAGGTATCATATGATAAGAGACCTTTTGTGTCTCTCTTTTTTCACTTAGCATGTTTCCTAGGTTTGCCCAAGTTAGAGCATGCATTAGTACTTCTTTCTTTTCTTTTTTTTGAGATGGAGTTTCGCTCTTGTTTCCCAGGCTGGAGTGCAATGGCACGATCTCGGCTCACCGCAACCTCCGCCTCCTGGGTTCAGGTAATTCTCTTGCCTCAGCCTCCTGAGTAGCTGGGACTACAGGTGCATGCCACCATGCCCAGCTAATTTTTGTATTTTTAGTAGAGACGGGGTTTCACCATGTTGACCAGGGTGGTCTTGATCTCTTGACCTCGTGATCCACCCGCCTCGGCCTCCCAAAGTGCTGGGATTACGGGCGTGAGCCAACGCTCCCAGCAGTACTTATTTCTTTGTAAAGTTGATTAATATTTTATTGTATGGCTACACTACGGGGTGTGTGTGTGTGTGTGTGTGTGTGTGTGTGTGTGTGTGTGTGCGTTTTGAGATGGAGGCTCGCTCTGTGGCCCAGGCTGGAGTGCAGTGATGCAGTCTCAGCTCACTGCAACCTCTGCCTCCTAAGTTCAAGCGATTGTCCTGCCTCAGCCACCTGAGTAGCTGGGATTACAGGCGCATGCCACCTCGCCCAGCTAATATTTGTATTTTTAGTAGAGACAGGACCTGCTTTTGTTTTTGAGACAGCGTCTCCCCCTGTTGCCCAGGCAGGAGTGCGGTGGTACTATCATAGCTCACTGAAGCCTCCACCTCCCAGGCTCAAGCGATCCTCCCACTTCAGTCTCCTGAGTAGCTGGGACCACAGGCACTCCCCACCACGTCCAGCTACTTTTTGTACTTTTTGTAGAGACAAATTTTCGCCATGTTGCCCAGGCTCGTCTGGAACTCCTGAGCTCAAGCCATTCACCTTCAGTCTCAGCCTCGCAAAGTGCTAGGATTACAGGCGTGCTCCTGGCACCGAGCCTATGCCACGTGTTTTAAATCCACTCATCTGTTGGTGGACAGTTGGTCTCTTTTCACCTTTTGGCTACTATACTGCTATAAGTTTCTATGTAGACACGTTTTCATTTCTCTTGGATATAGGCCTGGGAGTGGAATTGCTGGGTCGTATGGTGACTCTGTTTATTTTTTGAGAAAGTGCCAGGCTAGTTTTTCACAGCAGTGTATGAGGGTTCCTATCTTTCCATATCCTCGCCAACACTTACTATTTTCCATTTTTGTTTGTTTTAGACCCTAACCCTTCTAATGGGCATGCAGTGGTATCTCATTGTGGTTTTGATGTATATTTCCCTACTGACCTGTGATATTGAACATCTTCTTAGGGCTCGTTGTCAATTTATTTGTGCATTTTCTCTGGAAAAATACGTGTTCAAATCTTTCATGCTTTTTTTTTTTGACGGAGTTTTTGCTCTTGTTGCCCAGGCTGGAGTGCAATGGCCCGATCGTGGCTGACTGTAACCTCCGCCTCCTGGGTTCAAGTGATTCTCCTGCCTCAGCCTCCCGAGTAGCTGGGAGTACAGGTGTCCACCACCACACCTGGCTAATTGATTTTTAATTGGGTTGTTTGTGTTTTTGTTGTTGAGTTATAGGGGTTCTCTGTGTATTCTGAATACTAAACCCTTGTGAGATATTTGATTTGCAAATATTTTCTGCCATTATGTAGGTTGTCCTTTCATTTTCTTTTCTTTTTTTTTTTTGAGACGGAGTTTCGCTCTTGTTACCCAGGCTGGAGTGCAATGGTGCAATCTCGGCTCACCGCAACCTCCACCTCCTGGGTTCAGGCAATTCTCCTGCCTCAGCCTCCTGAGTAGCTGGGGTTACAGGCACGCGCCACCATAACCAGCTAATTTTTTGTATTTTTAGTAGAGACGGGGTTTCACCATGTTGACCAGGATGGTCTCGATCTCTTGACCTTGTGATCCACCCGCCTCGGCCTCCCAAAGTGCTGGGATTACAGGCTTGAGCCACCGCACCTGCCTGTCCTTTCATTTTCTTAATGATGTCCTTTGATGCATAGAGGTTATGATTTGGATAAAGTCCACTTCATCTCCTTTTTCATGGAGCCCCACTTTGAATCAGACCTGATTCCTGAGCATTTCTCAGGGGTCTGACATGGAGCAGGGAGCTGTGTGAGACACCAGCCAGCTCAACCTTCCCTGGCCCATGTGGAATCTCATGTGAGGGAAGCGACATGGGTTGGTGCCATCGGGTATCAACCTGAAATGGGTACAGATGAAGCCCTTGGCTGGGAGAAAATCAGGAAAGGCTTCCTGGAGGAAGGACATTTGAAGAAGAATGGGATTCGGAAAGGCATAAAAGAGCAAAAATGGAGACCAGGGTGGAGGGAACAGCTTTGATGAAGGCAAGGAAATGGGAAGAGAAGGTGAACCTGACATGAGACCCTCGCTCTGACGTTTATTATTAACTTTGGGCTGGGCACTTGCTGTGCAGCAGTCTTGGTTTCCTCATCGGCAACATGGGGACGATGGTGCCCACCATGTAGAGAGTGATATAAACAGTCAGTTGTGGTGGGGTTTATGTTAGTGGCAACCTGGGTTCTTATAATCTCCCAGGATAGAAGTCAGGAAAGATAACCAGACAGAGCAGCAAAGAAAGTTTATTTTAGTCCATGCACAAGGGAGCCAGAACTAAGAAAGGAAAAGGATCAGCTGTTCCTCAAGGCTAGTGTGTGTGTGTTAGTTTTATAGGGTCTTTCTATAGGGGAGGGTTACAGTGGGAGGGTTACATGTGTAGGAGGGTTTTTCTTTTCTTTTTTTTTTGAGACAGAATCTAGCTGTTTTACAATATTATACTAGTGCTTCTCAAATGGTTAAGTGTACAAATCACCTGGGGATGTTGATAAAATGCAGATTCTGGGCCAGATGCAGTGGCCCATGCCTGTAGTCCCAGCACTTTGGGAGGCCCAGGTGGGAGGATTGCCTGAGGTCAGGAATTCCTGACCAGTCTGGCCAACATGGCAAAACCCTGTCTCTACTAAAAATATAAAAAATTTAGCCAGGTGTGGTGGTGTGCGCCTGTAATCCCACACACACTGGGAAGGCTGAGGCAGGGGAATTGCTGAGTGGAGGTTGCATTGAGCCAAGATTACACCACTGCACTGGGTGACAGAGTGAGAGTCTGTCTCAGAAAAAGAAAATGCAGATTCTGATTCAGGAAGTCTAGTTGGGACCTGAGATTTTGCATTTCTAATAAATTCCCCAGGCCATCCAGATGTTGCTGGTTTAGGAGTCACATTTTGAATAGAAAAGACCTGATTGATGTATTCGATAAACCTTCACTGCAGACTTCCACAGTATAACAGGCAGTGATGAATAAAGCAGCCATGTTTTTGCCCTCGTGGAGTTTCCGCTTTCTTGAGGAAGATAGGAATTAAGTAACAAATTATGTAAGGAAAAGAAATAGGAGGCATGAGAAGGTATGACAGAGGTATGGTGTCTTGAAAGATGTAGGCTGGGCGCGGTGGATCAAGCCTGTAATCCCAGCACTTTGGGAGGCCGAGGCGGGTGGATCACGAGGTCAAGAGATTAAGACCATCCTGGTCAACATGGTGAAGCCCCATCTCTACTAAAAATACAAAAAATTAGCTGGGCATGGTGGTGTGCGCCTGTATTCCCAGCTACTCGGGAGGCTGAGGCAGGAGAATTGCTTGAACCCAGGAGGCGGAGGTTGCGAGCCGAGATCGCGCCATTGCACTCCAGCCTGGGCAACAAGAGGGAAACTCCGTCTCAAAAAAAAAAAAAAGAAAGATGGATACATATTGGAGAAAAGTGGGAATAGCATTTATGAAGGCTCAGAGGTAGAAAGAAGCTTGGTTGGAAACAGAGTGAAGGCTTTTTGGCTGGAGCCCAGGAAGCAAGGGAGAGAGGAGGTAGACAAGGAAACCACAGGTCTCCTCTTTGGAGACCACTTTGAGGATTTTGAACTTTATCCTAAGAGGAACAGGATGCCCTTAGAGAATTTATGGGAGATGAGTAATAAGATCAGATTGGTGTTTGGCGAGATCACTTTGGCTGTAGTGGAAAAGGATTGGAAGGAAGATTAATGCCCACGAAAGGATGTAGAGAGCCTAAGGGGTTGAGAGGGCAAGATTACACAAGTCTAGCTGGGCACGATGGCTCACGCTTGTAATCCCAGCACTTTGGGAAGCTGAGGCGGTGGCTTATCTGAGGTCAGGAGTTCAAGACCAGACTGGCCAATGTGCTGAAACCCGGTCTCTACTAAAAATAAAAATATTAGCCGGACACAGTGGTGTGTGCCTATCATCTCTGCTGCTCAGGAGGCTGAGGCATGATAATCACTTGAGCCCAGGAGGCGGAGGTTGCAGTGAGCCATGATGGTGCCACTGCCCTCCAGCCTATGGGAGAGAGCAAGACTCTGTCTCCAAAGGAAAAATAAAAAAAGATTACACAAGTCTGGTCAAGGCTTGGGGCAGAGTGGTGGTTTTCAAAAGGTGTCTGTGAGGTAGAGACAATTTCTCTACCAATATTAATACATTATCTGTCATTTTCCTTCTTCTTTTCTCATGAACACATAGTAGTTTTCCAAAATTTATGTGACTTGTGATATCAGAGCTGATTGAATGCAGAAGCAGCTGATTCTATTAAGCCAGATATGAAAGAGATTTGTAAAAATGTAAAATGACCATTCTTCTCACTAAATTATTTATTTTGGAAAATGGTTATTTTTTATTTTGCAAAGTTAATGCAGAATACATTATTATGGTTTTGTTATTGTTATTTAAAATTTTTTATTGTGGTAAAATCATATAACATAATATACCATCTTATCCTCTATTTTTTTTTGAGACAGTCTTGCTCTGTTGCCCAAGCTGGAGTGCAGTGGCACGATCTCTGTTCACTGCAACCTCTGCCTCGTGGATTCAAGTGATTCTCCTGCCACAGCCTCCTGAATAGCTGGGACTATAGGTTCATGCCACCATGCCCAGCTAATTTTTGTATTTTTAGCAGAGATGAGGTTTCCCCATGTTGGCCAGGCTGGTCTTGAACTCCTGACCTCATGATCCACCCACCTCGGCCTCCCAAAGTGCTGGGATTACAGGTGTAAGCTACGGCACCTGGCTGATTTTTGTATTTTTAATAGAGACAGGGTTTTGCCATGATGTCCGGGCTGGTTTCAAACTCCTGACCTCAAGTGGTCCGCCCACCTTGGCCTCCCAAAATGCTGGGATTATAGGCGTGAGCCACCGTGCCTGGTCTTAACCATTTTGAAATGTATATTTCAGTGGCATTAACGAATTTACATTATTGTGCCGCTACCACTACTGTCCATTTACAGAATTCTTTTCACCTTGCAAAACTGACTCTATATTCATCCAACAATAACTCCCTCAGCCCCTGGCAACCACCATTTTACTTTCTGTCTCTGTGAATTGGACTACTTAGGTACTTCATATGGGTGGTGGCATACAGAATTTGTTCTTTTGTGACTGGCTTATTTCAGTTAGCATGATGTCTTCAAGGTTCATCCATGTTGTAGCGTGTGCCAGAATTTCTTTCCTTTATAAGACCGTCCATTGGATGAACGTGCCACGTTTTGTTTCTTCTGTCAGTAGAGGCTTCTGTCGCGTTCATGATTTTGCTATTGTGAATAACGCGGTTGTTATGAACATGGCTGTAACAATATCTCCTTAATACCCTGCTTTTAATTCTTTTGGGTGTATATCCAAAAGTTAAATTGCTGGTGTTATTATATTTAAGTAAATTAATGAATAATTATTTAAACTTCCCTAAGTTTTAGTTTTGAATACAACAATCGGTAATGCAATTAGTAATGCAATTGACAGATTTTTTTTTAAATTCAGTCCCCGTAGAGGCTGCCAAAAATTGCCAACGCTGACTATATTTCAAGTCGTCACGGTGGGGTATTGGGAAAAGTTTTCAATTAGCAATAATCACACCTTGGAAAAACCTCATTGGCTACAATACTGCCACTGCATAAAGCTGTATATTGACAGATCTAATCCACATAAAAGCTTTTTAGGGTCTTCAATAAGCTTTTTTAAGAGTATAGAGCTGTCTTCTAGGCCCAAAAGTTTGAGAAGGGCTGGTCCAGAGTGGTGGTAGAGGCATGACGAGCTGTCACCTGGCTGGAAATGATGAAGGAGTTTTCTCAACCCCATTGTGAAACTTGCGATGAGGGTTCCCTGTTGACTCCTCCCGCCATGCTCAACCTCTTGTGGGAGGCAGCACTTGAGTGAATGAGTGCAGAATCTGGCTGGCCACTTTGTGTGCCTGCAGGAGTGGGCTCCATGAAAGTCCTGTGGCCAGACCAGGCCTGGGTGAACAGGTGTGAGATCTGGTTGGCTGCTTTGAGCACTAGCAGGAGCAGGCTCTGTGCAGGTTCCACAGCAGCACCCAGGTGAGGGCAATCGTGACCCCTGAAGCCCCAGAGGGCATGTTAACAGTGCTCTCTTAGCTCCACTGTCGACGGACAGTGGTGTGTTATCAGCTCAGTGAGCCCCTTGCTTCATCATGTGGGGTGGTTGCCCTCCATCAGCAAGGGCAAAGGGCCAGTGTGAGAGCTTTTTCTGGGTACCCACACTCCGTGAGTCCTGAGCTTTTGTCCTGCATCCAAGAAGAATGAGGTCACACAGACACTTGAAGAATGGTAGAAGCAGAGAATTTTATTTAGTGGTGAAAATGGCTCTCGGCAGAGAGGGGAGCTGGAGAGGGGGTGGATTGGGTAGGTAACCTTCCCTGAAGTCCATCTGTCTCTGGCTGGCTCTTCTCTGACGTTAAGTTGTCTCTCCTTTGAAGTCCAGCCATTCCTCTGAAGTCAATTTGCTTGTTTCCCTCTAGTGACTGAATCTGGGGTTTTTATAGGCACAGGATGGGGGGTGTGGTGGGCTGTAGGTAGTTTTGGAAAAGGCAACATTTGATTGGTAAAAAAAGACATCATTCAGAGAGAACCAATTGGCAGAGAGGTAAAAAAAGACATCATTCAGAAAGAACCAATTGGCAGAGAGCAGGCAAACAGGGATATAAGTTCTCACTTTAGACTGTGAGTTTCAGGCTTTTCAGCTGGAAAATGGGGACCTGCCCCTGTCTGCCTAGAATTTCTCTGCTTCCCGCCTCCATCAGAAAGATAATTAGGAGGTTAATATTGACTGGATGTGGTGACCCTTTGTGGGAAGGGAGAGAAAGATGGGGGGTTGCGGTGGCCTCTGGGTTTCTGGCTTGCACAACTGAGTGGGGTGGTGATGGGGCTGAGATGTGATGGGGAAGATGAGGTCAGTTTGGTCCAAGTGAGTTGGAGGTGGCAATAGGACCCCCAAGTTGAGATGGCTTCTAGGTTGTTGGCTATAAGGATCTAGAGTCTGGAGAGCTGTGTGAGCTGGGAACTAGACACATGTGATTTGACTTGTGGTTTTCCACTCTTCAGCTGGGTCATGGGCTTGGAAGGTCAGGAGGCGGTTAGATGCTTGCTACCTCGGTATGCACACACAGGAGCTTTGTAAATGCTTGAAGGGTGAGTGGGTGGCACCTTCATACTCCTGTCACAATGACCACCTCCCTCTTCAGCTTGTTACTGGCCTGGCAGTGAGTGAGGCCTCTGCAAGGCCACTATTGTGAAAGAGACTAATCATTAAACCCAGTCAAGAGCACGAAGCCAGTCGGGGGGGCAGTCAGATGCCAACAGGTGACACCGTCTGCCACTGTGAAACCTACTTACATCAAAGAATGCTAATAGACCAGGTGTAAACTATCACCTGAGCTGACCTTAAAAAACCTCTTCATAGAGTTGGGAGGGGAGACCCTAAAAAGCCAACCAACCACATACATCCACAAGTAAACAGAGAAGCTAACGAAACCCACTGCTCTCTCCCCAGGAACCAGCCTAGAGCCTGGAGTACTCTTTTGTTTCGTGAACTTGGAGTGTTTTACAATTCATTGACCAAGGGGCCAAGAGGCCCAGTGTCTGCCATTTTGAAGACTGAGGCAAAAGAACACCAGAAATATTGAGCCTGTCTTGGATTATTTTCGTATTTTGGTCATTATGGATTTTAATGTAAATTTTGCCTTTTTAAAGCATTGCCATACAATGCTACTCATTTCGATAGTAACACTTGTTTTTTTTGGCAGCCCCTTAAACTTTACACCTGAGTGGGTGTTTCTCTTGCCTCATCCTAGTGTAGGTTCTGAAAAAGCCCCTGAGAATCACCCAGTGCCTCCCGCCAGATCAGAACCCTGACCATCTGCAGCAGGTTGTTACCAAACAGGACTTGGGTCTGCCCACCTGGCACAGCCAAGTCAAACGCTGGCCTTGGGATTGCAGTGGGAGAAAGGGAGGCAATGATTGTAGGGCACCCAGCAAGGAGGATCAGGCAGCTCATGCTTAAGACCTGAACTCCCTCGGGGCTTAGAGCAAGGGCTTTTAAAGGTGGGGTGGCAGAGGTTACAGGCAATGTCGTAAATCAATACATGGAGGCAGACTGGGCAGTGGCACTCACCTGTGGGCCCAGCTACTCAGGAGGCTGAGGTGAGAGGATCACCTGAGCCTAGCAGGTTGAGGCTGCAGAGAGCTGTGATCATGTCACTGCACCCCAGTCTGAGCAGCAGAGTGAGACTCTTTCTCGAACACCAGCACCACCACCACCACCAAATCCCCCAAAATATGGAGGCTGTGGATTGGTTGGACCTAAACAGTCTGGGCAGCTTGGGGCAGGGGGCATGGGTCATAGGTGGATTCAAAGATTTTCTGATTTGTAATTGGTTAAGGAAGAGAAGCCCTGTCTAAAATTTGAGATCATCAGAAAAGAATGTTAGCTCCGGCTCGTGGGCGTGGCCTCCTCCAGGCCCCTCAGGAAGAACTGAGTGGTGGACAGAGGTTAGTCCCTGGCTCCCCCTTACTATGTGCCAGGGGCGTCTGGGTTTCCGAAAAATCACATAAATTAGGAGGTTATCTATCTCTGGTTTCCACAGGGAATATCCCATGACTGGAGCTTCCTTGGCTGTTGATTTAGGCTGCTGCTACCTTCTTGCTTATCAATTTCTTATTTGTTTCTCAGGGAGAGCTAGGTGCCTGGAAGTTCCCTCAAAGGAATTAAAGATTTTCCTTTATTTCCATGCCTGGGGGGTGCCCAGCAGGCTGATAAGAGAAGTCCTTGCCACTCTCAAGGTGAGTGAGTTATGACCTCATAGCTTCCTTAACCATGGGTGCCTGGCTTTGCATTATCCAAGTTTCAGGCAAGATGTGCCAGCCTCCATGTGTGTTCCTCTGTTGACCGTCCTTGCGGTCTTTGTCACCCTATCTTGGGTATTTTATTTATTTATTTCGTTTTTTTGAGATGGAGTTTCACTCTTGTTGCCGAGGCTGGAGTGCAATGGTGCAATCTCGGCTCACTGCAACCTCCACCTCCCAGGTCCAAACGATTCTCCTGCCTCAGTCTCCCGAGCAGCTGGGAGTACAGGCATGCGCCACCATGCCTGGCTAATTTTGTATTTTTAGTAGAGACGGGGGTTTCTCCATGTTGGTCAGGCTGGTCTGGAACTCCTGACCTCAGGTGATCTGCCTGCCTCGGCCTCCCAGAGTGCTGGGATTATAGGTGTGAGCCACTGCACCTGGCCTCCTTGGGTACTTAAAAAAATTGCTCACTCCCCATCGCCTACTAGAACATGGGGCTTGTGTGGGCAGGGATCTTGTTTGCTTTGCGGGCAAGGTCAGCAATGCCTGGAATGGGGCCTGATACAAAGTCAGTGCTCTAGAAATAGTTCATGAATGAACAACAGCTGATGGTTCGCAAACACTTGCAATGTGCTGATCACCTCACCTGTAGCAGCTCATTTAATTCTCACAACAACCTTGCAAGGCAGGTACTATATATATATTTTTTTCTGGCTCTGCCTCCTTTATTGAGGATGCTCAGCCTCAGTCTTCTCCCAAGGCAGGTACTATTCTTGTCTCCATTTGACAGGTGGGAAAACTGAGGCATAGAGTGGTCTGTAACTTGCCTAAGGTCATACGGCTAGTAAACAGTGAAGCTGAGATTCGAACCTGAGTAGTCTGGCCCTAGCCAAGGATGTACAGTGTGGTACCAATTATCACAAGGTATACCTGGAATGTTCCCTATGGAAACTGAAGATAACAGCTTAATGTATGTCCCTGAGTTGTTTTTCAGAAACCTGGACCCCACCAAATGCACCTGCTGGCATGTAGAACTGAACTCTGACTGCAGATTGGTTCGAAATTTTTTCCGAGGAGCCTGGAGGAGGCCACGCCCACAGCCAGAGCTAACGTTTTTTTCTGCTGATCTCAAATTTTTAGATAAAGCTTTACTTCCTTAACCGATTACAAATCAGAAAATCTTTAAAACATTTATTTCTTCTTATTTATTTATTTATGTTGAGATAGAGTCTCACACTGTCACCCAGATTGAAGGGCAGTAGTGAGATCTTGGCTCACTGCAGCCTCCGACTCCCGGTTTCAAGCAATTCTTGTGCCTCAGCCTCCTGAGTACCTGTGATTACAGGTGTGCCCCACCACGCCCAGCTAATTTTTTGTATTTTTAGTAGAGACGGGGTTTTGTCATGTTGCCCAGGCTGGTCTTGAACTCCTGAGCTCAGGCGATCCTCCTGCCTCGGCCTCCCAAAGTGCTGGCATTACAGGTATGAGCCACTGCACCTGGCCCAGAAAATCTTTGAGTTCACCTATGACTGGTGCACAGCACCCCTTCAAGATGTCCCACCTATATACGTCAAACCAATGTATAGCCTTGGCTGAGCTCAGGAAGCAGGTAAAGCTGGCAGTCAGAAGGATCTAGAACCTTCTCCCTGGAGATCCCTTCTTTCTCCACTTGCAATCACCCTCAGGTCCCAGCACAGGGTAGGGCTAGGATGAAAACACCCGGAGGAAACTGAAAGCAGTTACAGAGCCAGCTGGCTGCGGGTCCAAGGGTGGTGCCTCGGGAGCTCTGGGGTGGGTTGTGCCCTGCAGTGGGCCTCATGCCTATGACTGAGGGGGTGTTCTGGCTGGGTAAGGAGCAAGTGCTCATCAAGTACTCCTTGAGTGAACAAATAAAACCCATCAAAACTTGCTGTTCACCCTGAGATAGAATAGATTTATTAGCAAGAGGTAATCAGGAAACATGTATTTTTACAAAAATGGAAATTTTTTTCCCAAACAAGCTGTAAGTTGAAATATTTTAGGACTTGAAATAGAATTCTCATACCACTAGGTATTGCTTACAGCAAAAGCTGTCTGTTGTAGTGGAGCATGCCTGCCACTTCGGAGTTAACCTGTGTTTTCTATAATGTACAATGTAAAAAATACATGGTAATATTCACAGAATAAGCACTACATTACTATATTCCTGCTAGAAGGCATTTAGACAGGACTACAGTATATGCAATAAAAACACTTGGTAATTGATCTCCTAATTCTACAGTGTGGTACTAATTATCACAAGGTGTACAGACTTAGAGCATCTCAACGTAAGCTTGTAGTGACAGTTAGGCAGCTTAAAGAGGAAAAGTGACTTTTTGTGTTCCCGACTTCCAGTGAATGCTGGGCCAATGGTCGGCCAAAGTCGACGTGGCTTGTGTTTGTGACTCCGTTTCCTCGGGAAGTTCTAGGGCCTCGTCCAGTTGTATTGAGACTGCTATTCATGCTATCTGGTGTTAATCCTAGGGTGAGGAGCAACCTGGGGCCTGAAGGAGATGGCAGCATTGGTACGAGGGGTGTGGTTCTGAGCAGAGAGGACTCCCCTCCGTCCAGGTTACTGGGAGACAGAGGGGGACTTTTGAGACCTGCGATTTTGGCTGGAGAAGCTGCTTTGGAAATTGACATCACCATCAGCGGGAAGACTTGTCAATGACTGGACTTCGGGGTATGGTTTCCCCCTCCCGCCACCCCCACCCCCCACCCAGTTATAACAACTACATGGAACATGCTGGGAGGATGCCTGGGTGGCCACCTCAACCCAGGAGCCTGGGCTGGGGAGGGACGGAAGCAGGACTGGAGTCTAAGATTCTTGTATGCGAGAGTGCTGTCTCCCCTCTTAGAAGAGTGAGGAGTCTAGGGAAGAAGGACCGAGAGTACAGCTGTTTAAAAGAAACAGGCACTGCGGGAGACGGGAGGGACGGGTGGGCAAAGTCCGAAACGGTGCAGAAATTCATATTCCGGCTCTACAGGAATCTAAGAATAAGGACGATTTGTATTCTTGGAGAAGCACATACTGAAGAAGAAAATCCAGTGAAACCAAACGAATATGTACAATATCATCTAGCACGTGTCCCCGGGAGCAGCTGGGTCTGGGCTGAGCACAGCTTCAGGTGGGGAGTTTTGGTTCTATTCGGAGGGAAGACTCGTAGAGGCTTTCTTCATCCATTACAAAAGACTGGTCCAGTAAATACTGCGTTACCTGAGAAAAGAAAAAATATGAGACAAGGGGATGGGAGGGTTAGGATCTCCCTAATACTGACTGTGGACGTCCTTTATCTCTTAGAACCCGACTCTTACTGGGGAGAGTCAGGTGGGCACATGAGGCAAAAATGCATTTGATAGTGTTCCATCTTGACATAGTTTTAAGTAGTTGATGTGAGTATTGTCTTAGGATTATTATTTAATATCATCATAATATCAAGGTTGGTGCAAAAGTAAAAAAAGTCAATTTTAGAAACTAAATTGTACGTGTTCACAATTCTGTCGGTGTTTCTGTATGTTTGATCTACCTGTCACAATTCTGTCAACGTTTCCATATGTTTGAAAAGTTTCATAAGGCTGGGCATGGTGACTCATGCCTCGAATCCCAGCACTTCGGGAGGCTGAGACAGGAGGATCCTGGGCTTGAGCCCAGGAGTTTGAAACCAGCTTGGGCAACAAAGTGAGACCTTGTTTCTACAAAAAATAAAAAAAGTAGCTTGGTATTATGTTTCATACCTGGTTCCAGTTATGTGGGAGGCTGAGAAAGGAGGATCACTTGAGCCCAGGAGGTCAAGGCTGCAGTGAGCTGTGTTCACACCACTGTACCCCAGCTTGGGTACAGACCTTGTCTTAAAAATAAAATAAAATAGGCCGGGCGTGGTGGCTCACTCCTGTAATTGCAGCACTTTGGGAGGCCGAGGTGGGCAGATCACGAGGTCAGGAGTTTGAGACCAGCCTGGCCAGCATGGTGAAACCCTGTCTCTACTAAAAATACAAAAATTAGCCAGGCATGGTGGTAGGCAGCTGTAATCCCAGCTCCTTGGGAGGCTGAGGCAGGAGAATCACTGGAACCCAGGAGGCAGAGGTTGCACAGAGCTGAGACTGTGCCATTGCAGTCCAGCCTGGGTGACAGAGTGAGACTCCTCTCAAAATAAAATAAAATAAAATAAAAAATAAAAAGTTTTATAATAAAATATTGGGACAAAATATATTTAAACACTAGGATTACACAGTACTGTGAGAGATTTACTCCAAGAGAGGTGAGTGGACATGGAGGCTGCATGTGAGAAGAGACTCCTTTTTTCTGGCTGCACATGGCTTACCTTGGGGAGAAAGATGCAATCACATGACTTAGGCCATCCTCTCTTCTCCTCTCTCCCCACCCCACTCCTGCTCTGAAGCATTTGCTGAATGCCTGCGCATTAAATGTGCCATGAGAGATCCGAGCTCTAACTTCCCAGGCAGCCCCTGCTCCAAAAACTATCTTTCCAAGACTTATTTATTTGTCAGTTGCTTGCAACTGAACGCACATTTCCCCCACTACATACATCCAGAACAGAAAGAACAAAATTTTCTTTTCTGTTTGAGACAGCATCTTGCTCTGTCGCCTAGTCTGGA
The DNA here is from genome assembly GCA_028533165.1 of Leontopithecus rosalia. Classification (NCBI taxonomy): domain Eukaryota; kingdom Metazoa; phylum Chordata; class Mammalia; order Primates; family Cebidae; genus Leontopithecus; species Leontopithecus rosalia. Next base: position 125,756,600 of record CM052653.1, on the reverse strand, counting down.
GTGCAGTGGTGCAATTGGGACTCAATGCAATCTCTGCCTCCCGGGTTCAGGCAATTCTCCCGCCTCAGCCTCCTGGATAGCTGGGATCACAGGCACGCACCACCACGTCTGGCTAATTTTTGTATTTTTAGTAGATACGGGGTTTTGTCATGTTGGCCAGGCTGGTCTTGAAGTCCTGCCCTTCAAGTGATCTGCCTGCCTCAGCCTCGCAAAGTGCTGGGATTATAGGTGTGAGCCACTGTGCCTGGCCAAATTTTCTTATAATGTGTTTGGGAATCTTCTGATAGCTGCTTGTGAAAAATCCAGTCTGCTGCTTTTGTCTTGGCTGATTGACTCTGCTACTGTAAAGGATGGAACCAGCTGTCTGCTATGCTGATTAACAGTCACAGATGAAGTGATTACTATGTCTGATTAGCAGCTTATACCCATGACTTCTGGGAAGATGACTTTAGGTATCACAGTCTGGTTTGACCTACACCTGTTGATAAAGAAATGGCAATTTTATGACTGTGTGAAATAGTCTTTTATACCTAGATAATAGCGTCACGTGAACAGTCCTTTCTAGAATACATGAATCTCTACCTCCTAAGCCTTCTGGGGATCAACAAACTGATTAGTTTCCTCCATAGTGAGTATGTGCAGGATCAACTTTAGTAGAGACGGGTTTCGTCATGTTGGACAGGCTGGTGTCGAACTCCTGACCTGAGTTGGCTAAGTCAGGCTAATTTTCCTAAGTCATAGTACTTTCAAGGGAGACTAGCAGCACATAGCACCATAGCAAAGCTTTTAATGAAAGAAGTCTCATTAACATCTATCTATCTATCTATCATCTATCTATCATCTAGAGGTAGAGTTTCACTCTTGTCACCGGGGGTTGGAGTGCAGTGGCACAATCTCGGCTCACTGCAATCACTGCCTCCTGAGGTCAAGCAATTCTGCCTCAGCCTCCAGAGTAGCTGGGATTACAGGTGCGTGCCACCATGCCTGGCCTTTTGTATTATTGGTAGAGATGGGGATTCACCATGTTGGCTGGACTGATCTTGAACTGACTTTAGATGATCCACCTGCCTCGTCTCCCAAAGTGCTGGGATTACAGGCATGAGCCACTGCGCCCAGCCAGTAATATTTGTTTGTAGTGCGCATCAGAGCTTGAGGGAAAGTTTAAGGAGATAAAAGCAGGAGATGAAAGAAAACCCTGAAATTTGCTAGTAACTTCTGAGACTTTCCAGTGCTCAATGTGGTCATGGTGCCTTCTGGTTGAGCCCTGTGTAATCCACATGGTAACTCCGTGGCTTCCGGGCTGATGAACACACAAACACAGCCCCTCAAATACTGCTGAGTTATGTAGATACTTTTGTCTTAATATTTTTTATTATAGAAGAAAGGATGTGACAATATAAAATACATTTTTGGAGAAAGAAGCTTGTAATCTCACCACTCTAAAATAGCTTTCACTTTTTGTATGATCGTCTAGTTCTTAAAATACAAAACGACTTTCCATCATTGTACCTATGGAATGGATAGCACTTGATATGCTTTCACTTATGCTATTAGGGAAAATGTCCATAACAAAATCTCCAAAGTCACTTTCTAGTGGCTGTAAGTCTGCACTTATTTACTGACCTCATCCCCTGTTGTTGGGTATGTAAGGTATATTGGATGTGGTTTCAGGTTTTTTTTTTTAAACTGAGTCAGAAAATTATTTTAATAGTTACAAAACTTTTTTTTTTTTACAGAATCAGTATAAAATAGCAGTTGATTTCTCCGTAATTATCAGATTTGTATTTGAGGTCTTGGCTAAGTGGGGCTGAAATCAACAAAAGGTCTTGGACTGTTGTTGGCTCAGAAATCATCCTAGGGAGCCCACCCTGTTGATACTTGTCATGCTTAGCTCTTATGAGATGACCCGGTCCTTTAAAAAAAAGCATCCCTCTTTATTCATTCTTTGGAGGCTTGAAGTGAATTTGGCAGCGTTCATTAAACACCTTCCAGCTCCTGTCATTTACCACTTCTTCAACATTCCGTTCTGACTGCATCCATTTCAACTTTGTCTGCTCTTTTCTAAGTTGCTTTAATAACGTTAAATCGTCCAAATTCTTTTCTCTCTCTTCTCGGAGGTTTTTTACTACTTCTGACGTCTGGGCTACACAATTTTTTATGACTCTGTCTCTATTGGCATGAGCTGCCATCAAAGACTCATAAAGATGTTTACAGGTTTGGCTGGCATCAATTTTCCCTGCAAAGGAAGCTGTTGGAACCGTAGTGTTTAATTCATGTACTATTCTGTAATCAATTGTCCTAATCACCTTGAGTAATTCCTGGAACTTGGCGAACTCCTCACAGTTCACACTGCCACTGGGCGCCGCCATATTGGACCTTTTTTTTTGAGTCGGAGTCTTGCTGTGTTGCCCAGGCTGGACTGCAGTGGTGAGATCTTGGCTCACTGCAACCTCCGCCTCCTGGGTTCAAGCAATCCTCCCACCTCAGCCTCCAGAGTAACTGGGATTACAGGCATGCGCCACCATGCCTGGCTAAGTTTTGCATTTTAGTAGAGATGGGGGTTCACTATGTTGGCCAGGCTGGTCGCAAACTCCTGACCTCAGGTGATCCACCTGCCTTGTCCTCCCAAAGTGCTGGGATTACAAGTGTGAGTCACCACACCTGGCCATCTTCAAAGTTGTTGCTATTTTATATATAAAATAAATGTTGCAACAAAGATCTTCTAGAATATAGCCTTTTGCCTCAACTAATTTAAAGCATTGATCCCTAGGAGAAGGATCTTTCTTACTACAGTTTTTCATATTTCTTTCAAGAGAGTGTTTGTCAATTGCCAACGCTGTCAGCAGAGTAGGCTTGTCAGGCGTTGACTATCATTTCACTTAGAAAAAGGTATATAGTTGTAAACACCACTGCACTCGGCGCGGTGGCTCAAGCCTGTAATCCCAGCACTTTGGGAGGCCGAGGAGGGTGGATCACGAGGTTAAGAGATCGAGACCATCCTGGGCAACATGGTGAAACCCCGTCTCTACTCAAGATACAAAAAATTAGCTGGTTATGGTGGCGCGTGCCTGTAATCCCAGCTACTCAGGAGGCTGAGGCAGGAGAATTGCCTGAACCCAGGAGGCGGAGGTTGCGGTGAGCCAAGATCACGGCATTGCACTCCAGCCTGGGTAACAAGAGCAAAACTCCATCTAAAAAAAAAAAAAAAGATACATAACAGGACAACTCACATTTTTTGGCAAGTGTGATTCGGATGCACACGGCCGCTGGAGACCCACTGCCTTTAAACACCTTTGCGTTTTTCCTGAAGTTTTTGCCCCCAAAGCAGGGGCTTTAGCCCTGAAGTTGCCAACAACTTTAGCCACACTCCCTCACCAGGCCCTCAAAATCCCCTCACTCATTCAGGGAGAGCAGAAACCTGCTGGTACTCACGTGTGCACCAGTTCTTGCATCAGACAACAATGCTTTTTATAAAGTCTTTTTTTTTTTTTTTTGAGATGGAGTTTTGCTGCTGTCACCCAGGCTGGAGTGCAATGGCGCGATCTCGGCTCACCGCAACCTCCGCCTCCTGGGTTCAGGCAATTCTCCTGCCTCAGCCTCCCGAGTAGCTGGGATTACAGGCTTGCGCCACCATGCCCAGCTAATTTGTTGTATTTTTAGTAGAGACGGGGTTTCACCATGTTGACCAGGATGGTCTCGATCTGTTGACCTCGTGATCCACCCACCTTGGCCTCCCAAAGTGCTGGGATTACAGGCTTGAGCCACCGTGCCCGGCCTATGAAGTCCTTTTACAAAGGTTGTCATATTTAATCATCAAAAACAACCCGTCCCAGGCTGGTATAAGAATCTCATGTTACCAGCCGGGTGCAGCAGCTCATGTCTGTAATCCCAGCACTTTGGGAGGCCAAGGCAGGTGGATCACTTGAGGTCAGGAGTTCGAGACCAGCCTGTTACTGGTCAACGTGGTGAAATTCCATCTCTACTAAAAATACAAAAATTTTTGTATTTTTGCACCACATGGTAGTGCATGCCTGTAATCTCAGCTACTCAGGAGGCTGAGGGAGGAGGGATCACTTGAACCTGGGAGGCAGAAGTTGCAATGAGCCAAGATCACACCACTGCCCTCCATCCTGGGAGACTCTGTCTCAAAAATAAAATAAGAATCTCATGTTAAAGTTGAGACAGAAAGTAACATAGCTGGTGAGTGGCTTTGCCCAGATTTGAAGCCAGGTGTTCCCTGGTTGACTGAGAGAAGCTCATGGGATGTGGGAGTGGGCTGGGTGGGGGTTGGCTGGTGCTGAGTAAGGCCGAGGGAGGAACCCCGGCGATGCTGAGCAGGCTCTGGATTGCTGCCATTAATTGGCTGAGGAGCCGTTCTGAACCCCGGCGGCTTGGGCCTGATTCCCTTAGTGCTTTAAGCTGATGAATTCAGTGTTTGATTCAAACACTGAAAGCTTCCTTACCAGACCATGAGGACTTAAACATTTCTTTTTTAAATAGAGTCAGGATCTCACTCTATTGCCCAGCCTGCAGTGCAGTGGCACAAGCATGGCTCACTGTAGCCTCGACCTCCGGGGCTCAAGTGATCTTTCTGCCTTAACCTCCTGAGTAGCCACCACACCTAGCTAAGTGTTTTTTTTTTTTTTTTTTTTTTTCTGTAGAGTTGGGAGCCTTTACTGTGTTGCCCAGGCTGGTCTCAAACTCCTGGCCTCAAGCAATTCTCCTGCCTTGGCCTCCCAAAGTGCTGGGATTACAGTTGGAAGCCACTGTGCCAGGCCTGGGACTATTTATTTTTAAATCACATTTTTATTTCTTTTTATCTTTAAGTTGACTTATATCTTATCTTAGATTTCTTTTTTTTAAGACGGGGTTTCACCATGTTGGTCAGGCTGGTCTTGAACTCCTGACCTCAGGTGATCTAGCCACCTTGGCCTCCAAAGTGCTTGAATTACAGGTGTGAGCTGCTGCGCCCGGCCATATCTTATCTTAGATATAAAACTCATTTATACCTTATTTTATGTAATTTCAAAAGCCAGGTGGTATTAAACGGTTCATAATGAAAACCAGCAATCCTCTGTTGTCCCTTCTCAGCTGCCAGGCCTGGCTCTCTAGAGACAGCCATTTTTGGTTCTTATAGAGCCCCCAAATCCAGGGCAGGGGCCATTAGCCACACATAGCTATGGAGCACTTGAAACAGGGCTCGTCTGAATTAAGCTATGATGTGTAAAATACACACTGGATTTTTGAAAATTTAGTATGAATAAAATAAAGTAAAATATCTCAGTCACTTTTATATGTAATCAATTACATGCTGAACTGACAATTTTTTAGATGTATTGTGTTAAATAAAATATGTTATTATAGTTAATTTTACCTATTTCTTTTTGCTTTTTTTAAAAAATGAGGCTGAGGGAGCCAGGCGCGGCGGCTCATGCCTGTAATCCCAGCACTTTGGGAGGTTGAGGAGGGTGGATCATGAGGTCAGGAGTTTGAGACCAGCCTGGCCAATATGGTGAAACCCTGTCTCTACTATAAATACAAAAATTACCTGGGCAGGGTGGCAGGTGCCTGTAATCCCAGCTACTTGGGAGGCTGAGGCAGAAGCATCACTTGAGCCTGGGAGGCAGAGCTTTCAGTGAGCTGAGACTGTGCCATTGCACTGCAGCCTGGGTGACAGAGCGAGACTCCATCTCAAAAAAAAAAAGGCTGGGAATGGTGGCTCACACTTGTAATCCCAGCACTCTGGGAGGCCAAGACGAGAGGATCACTTGGGTCTAGGAGTTCAAGACTAGCCTGAGCAATATGGGAAGGCTCTGTCTCTATAGAAAAATTAAAAACTAGCTGGGTGTGGTCATACCTTTAGCTGGGGAAGTCAAGGCTGCAGCAAACTATGACTGTGCCACTGCATTCCAGCCTGGGTGACAAAGTGGAACTCTGTCACAAACAAACAAACAAACAAAAAACAGGCCAGGTGGGGTGGCTCATTCCTGTAATCCCAGCACTCTGGGGGGCCAAGGCAGGCAGATCACATGAGGCCAGGAGTTTGGAGACCAGCCTGGACAACACGGCGAAACCTTGTTTCTACAAAAAATACAAAAAAATTAGTTGGGTGTGATGGTGAATGCCTGTAGTCCCAACTACTCAGGAGGCTGAGGTAGGAGGATGGCTTGAACCCCAAGAGGTCGAGGCTACAGTGAGCCAAGATCATGCCACAGCAATACAGCCTGGGTGACAGGGTGAGATCCTGTCTCAATAAATAAATATATAAAAATAAGTTAGGCCGGGCGCGGTGGCTCAAGCCTGTAATCCCAGCACTTTGGGAGGCCGAGGTGGGTGGATCATGAGGTCATGAGATCGAGACCATTCTGGTCAAAATGGTGAAACCCCATCTCTACTAAAGATACAAAAAATTAGCTGGGCATGGTGGCGTGTGCCTGTAATCCCAGCTACTTGGGAGGCTGAGGTGGGAGAATTGCCTGAACCCAGGAGGCGGAGGTTGCAGTGAGCCGAGATCGCGCCATTGCACTCCAGCCTGGGTAACAAGAGCGAAACTCCGTCTCAAAAAAAAAAAAAAGAAAAAAAAGAAAAAAATAAGTTAAAAATGTGGCCCCTTAAATGTGACACTTAAAGTTACACATGTAGCTGACATTGTATTTCTAGTGGATAGTCCAGTATTTCTTCCAGTATTTATATGTGTTTTCCAGTATTTTTATGTGTTTTTCAGTATTTATATGTGTTTTTCCATGGTAAGTGCTTTTCCTGTTGTCTGTTTTCCTGCCAAATTTTACTTAAAAAATATAAAAACTATGCATACAGCATATATGTATAATCCTTTTTCTGAGCGCTGAGCCATTTGAAGGTAAATAGTATAATGCTTCCCCCACTAAGTACTTCAGCCACTCAGTTCCTAAGACCACGGACATTCTCTTACATAACTATAACATCAATACACCTGGGCCATTTAACATCAATAAAATAAAAGTAGCTGATGTACAGATGATATTCAGATTTCTTCAAGTTTTAACAAATAATCTTTACAGCTAATCAATAGTCACATATTGCATTTAGATGTCATATGAGTTAGTCTTATTTTATTTTTTATTAAAAAAATTTTTTTTTCCATTAGGGAGACAGGGTCTCACTATGTTGCCCAGGCTGATCTTGAACTCCTGAGCACAAGTAACCCTCCTTCCTCTGCCTCTCAAAGCGCTAGGATTAAAGGCTCACCACCGAGCCCAGCCCGTGAGTTTTAGTCTTTTTTAATGTACAGCAGTATCCCTGGGTTTGTATTTTATTTTTCATGACATTGATCTATGTATGTGTGTATGTGTGTGTGTGTGTGTGTGCGTGCATGTGTGCATGCGCGTGTGAGCCTTTTAAAGACAAAGCCTCACTCTGCTGCCCAGGCTAGCATGCAGTGGTGCAGTTATAGCTTATTACCGTCTTGAACTCCTGGGCTCAAGTGAGCCTCCTGCCTCAGACTTCTGAGACTTCTGGGACTACAGGCGTGCAGCACCACCATGCCCAGCTACTTATTCTCAAGATTTTTGCTAGAGACAGGATCTCTGATCTCGCTATGTTGCCCAGGTTGGCTTCAAACTTATGGGCTCAAGTGATCCTCCCCCTTCAGTCTCCTGAAGTACTGGGATTACAGATGTGAGCCACTCCTCCCAGCTGATATATACATTTCTAATTGAAAATATTTATTGCTAAAAGACATTGATATTTTTGAAGAGTATACGCAATCGCGTGGAACCGGCTCATTGCAGCCTGCAAGAGCAGCTGTTAGCCTTTGTTCCCAGCTCTGCTTTCAGTGATGTCCGGTGGCGGTTTGAAAGTGGCGCTGCCAGCAGTGTCTACCAGGCTCCTCCGAGCCCTCTTGGTGCCATTCTTTTAGCAAGAATACTCCCGCTTTTGATATCTGATCAGATTCTGCATTCTCCACCCCCTGATAGCTGAAGTCCTTGGCCTGACTCTAATAAAAACCTTGTTAGGCCAGAATCCCCCTCCTCTTGGCATCTCCTCTTAGTAATTATCCATCCACTGACCCCCTTCACTCGGCCCACTGACTACAAATCCCTACTTGTCCCTGTTGTATTTGGAGTTGAGTTGAATCTCTCTCCCCCAAGAAACAGTCTTGGCCTCTGCTGCGTTAGGTTTGAATAAAGACCTCCTTGCCATTTTTAGCAAGTGTTCCAATTGTTTTCCTCTTCAACAGCAAATACTACACATCAAGACTCAATCCCCCACCCCCAAGACCCCTTTACCATTCACTGGCACACCGCCGAGTTACAGACCAGTTGTCTTACGAAGGTCCCATATTCTGAAATTGCTGGTTCCTCCTGATGACTTTCAGTTAAACACTTTGATGCATAACGTAGGTGATGCTGTCTCGCGGTGCCCTTTATCTCTGCCTTGTCCAACATTGAAAATCCTAGGACTCCATGGCCCCCTCCTGCTTTCCCAACCCCCCATTCCTCTCCCCTGCTTTATTTCTTCCCTGGTTGTAATAATCATCTGTCATATTATATTTTTTACCTCTTAGCCTCTCTCTCTCTAGAATGAAAGCTCATGAGGGCCAAGAGTTTATCTGTTTAGTTCACTACTGAGCCAAAAGCTGACTACAGTGCTTGGCACGTAGGACTCGCTCAGTGAGTATTTGTGGAGGTAGAGAATGAACCGGAGCAATGCTCATGTAAGACTGTACTTAGCCTTACAAAAGCCTATCTCTCTTGCAATAAAGATATGTCCACCCCAACCAGGAACACTGTACCAGGATTCTCCTCCTCCAGTAAAGCTCTCTAGGCCCCCAGAGCAGCACAGACCCTGGGACCCAGACCCTCATGGCCCTCCCTGCCTGCTTCCGGATGTACAAAGTATTTTCTTGTGCCTTGTCTGTAGCAGCAAAAGATCAAAACAACCTAAACGTCTATCAATGCAGAGGATCGGCTAAATAGATTTCTCCGAAGCTATAAGAAAGAATGAGGATGCTTCTGTGTCAGTAGGGGATGATCCCTCAAATATATCATGAAGGAGAAAAAGGAATGATGCTGAGCAGTGGATAGTATGCTACAGATAGTACACAAAGTCTGCTGGTGTTTACGGACTGCTGTGGACCTAGACACAAGAAACGGTGGCAGTGCTGCCTTTGGAAGGGGAACTAGGCAGCTGGGGGACATTTCACTGTGCACTCCTAGCTGCACAATTTGTAACCTGCGAGCATAGTACCTTTCAGAAACAGATGTTATCAACTCTGCCTCTCTTGTCCTGGGGGAGATTAGACGTGAATAGAAACCACCCTAAGGCAGGTAAAAATCAGACAAGAGTCACAAGATGAACACGGGCCCAATTTGAAGAAGGGACGACTCATTTTTGACCAGGTGATGGGAACTGGGGAAGACTTCCTTATGGGGATCGTGTTTAAACTGGTCCAAGAGAATTCTGGAAGGGACAGTGGACGGGTGTGGAGGGGACAGGGTAGAAGATGGCCTAGACAGAACCACCGTGAAAGCGCATAAGTGACCAGGAAAAGGCACCACTTACCTTTGCTTGGTGCTCTATTTTGTAGGCAGTTTGTTGAAACTGGCGAATCTCTCGGATAATATGGGATATCTGTGGGAAGGAGGGACAGTTTCAGAATGCAGTTTGTTCTCTTAGTGTCACCCCTGACCTTGTAGAACTGAAGGAGCATCAACAGCTAAATCAGAAGTCGGCCTCTTAATTCCTGGAAGCTTCTGCAGAGGCATCATCTGTGTTTGTTTTTATTTTTTGAGATGGAGTCTTGCTCTGTTGCCTAGACTGCAGTGCAATGGCACCATCTCAGTTCACTGCAACCTCTGTCTCCCGGGTTCAAGCAATCCTCCCTCCTCTACCTCCTGAGTAGCTGGGATTACAGGCACCCACTGCCATGCCTGGCTAATTTTTGTATTTTTAGTAGAGACGGGTTTCACCATGTTGGCCAGGTTGGTCCTGAACTCCTGACCTCAAGTGATCAACCCGCCTTGGCCTCCCGAAGTGCTGGGATTACAGGTGTGAGCCACCGCACCTGGCCTCTTTTTTTTTTTTTTAAATAAGAAATCTGCTTCTAAGACTTGCCAAGACTCTAAAGGTAAATTACACTATGTGACTGAAAGAAGAAAAAAGTCTCCTTTAATTAGTGGCATAAGCTACCTGACATCGCTTAAAACAAAACCCCGCGATTCCAGCGAAAGGTAAAGGCATCTGCCACTTCCTTAGTGCCTGCTGTGCACAGGACACGGAGAAAGGCTTCCACTCTTCAGGATAGTGTCTGGAGAATCGCTTTCCATCAAACGGAATCTAATGTGGAGGCCCGTTATGTAAAACTGGTGCAAATCGAGGCTTTCTGGTTGAAGTAAGAGGGGAGAAGGGGATGGTCGGAATCCTGCTTCTGATGGAAGCAGTTGCCTCATCCCTCATACCAGGTTCTAGATTTTTCTGGGAATACTGGAAACGTATTCTTTTAGGAGGTGCTGTGTAAGTGGTTTTACCTTGTCCACATCAAGCAAGTGTCCATATGAGCAATACGGAGGGGTGTGAGTAACGGGTGGGCTTTGGAGTCACCTGGATGCCAGACCTGGCCCTACCCTTTGTCCGGTGACCTTGGGCTGCTCACTTGATCTCACCCAGCCTCGGTCTGCTCGTCTGAAGGGTGCAGAATGAGAAGAGCACCTACGTCTCAGACCGCCAGGACTAGAGGAGGAATGCGGACAGAAGCATGGCTCAGGGCCTGCCAGATTCTAACTGCTCATCAGTGATAGGAATGGCATTCCTATTCCTATAGGAATGGGAGCTGGACCCAGGCTCCCAAACAGGGGCACCCTATGCAGCAGGCTGGGTCTGGCAGGGGCAGAGCGTGGGTGGGTGCAAGGTTGAGTCATCTGGGCATCGACACCCCCCTTCCCCTGCCTGGCTGGGGAGAACGCACCATCCTCATCTTGGAGAAGTTGACCAGACCATCCTCCGTGTAATTGGGCGTCCCCTCCTCGATGAAGGCCAGGTCGGTGAGGTACATCCCCAGGTAAGGGACACAGGGTGGGTCACAACTTGGAAGCAAAAGGCATTAACAAGTTTTTCATTTAAAAAAAGTAACGTCTACCACGAACAGAACATCGCGCATGCACCTTTTGCTTGCTAGAGGCCAAGAGGCTTGCAGTCACCAAGACTCTTACTACACTCTAGGACTGATGATCGTACACACCTAGGATTGTCAGCTGGGCCTGAGGGCCAGTCCTCTGGGGAGGTAGGGGCGACATGGTGCTGAATGGGGCCTCCGGGACATCTCAAATTGTCTCTTTCCTCCCTGAGCCAGAAAGTCCTCCTCTACCTCTCTGCCTTCTGTCCCAGTCAGTCCTTGGGCTCTGTCACCAGCCCCTCTGGACTCACCTTTCCTGTCTCCCGCTGAAACTCTCCATCCAGATCCTCCCCCTGAATCCACCTCCTGGAGGGCATGTGAACTTCTGCCAGTCACCCTGACACTCTTGTCCTGCTCTGCTCCCTGAGACCTCTCCTGTCTGCACTGACACCTCCCACCCACCCAAGCACTGGGGTTGGGTGCCAGGGTAGGGAATCCTTGGCCTCTGAGATCACTTTCCTGAAAGTGGTTATGGGGTAGGGGGCTGGGTGATAGTTTCCATGGTTGGTGACTCTTGGGGGACTGCATCTTTGGGAGCTGGGCCCATGGAGTGATAGGTCGTGCCTCTTTGATTTTTGGTCCAAAGCAGGGGCTCCTGTCACTGCCCCTTCCCAGCATGTTCTGGTGCCCTTGGTGGGTGCTGCATAAGGGCTGATGAGCCCAGCGGCTGCTATGTGCCTGCCAGGCTTCCTTTAGCTTCTCCTGGGGCCTCCTCTCAGCTCAGCACACAGATGTGGTGGCATCCCTGATCACAGTGCAGTGACCCTCATTCCCAGCCCTTCTCACCTTTTTCTTCTTGTGGCTGCCTCGAAATCCTGCTACTCGGGAGGAGGGTGAGGCCGGGAGGATGACAGACCAAGAGCAGAAACCTGGCACCTGCCTGCTGCGTGACCTCAGGCCAGTCCTTTCCCTCTCTCGTCCTCGGGCTCCTCGTGAACCCGAGGAGTCCATGAGGACTTAGCAGTGATGCCAGCTAAGACAGTTTTAGGTGGTCTGACATCTGATTTTAGGTGATTTGCAGGCACCATATTCAATAACATGAATTCACATGCTAAGAAACACTGGATTTTTACTTTTTTCCCTTCTGCTCAGAGAGAGTGCCTCATTTGGTGACGGTGTGACTTTGACACTTGGTGACACTTGCCATTCTCATCCTTTCACATTTTCTCTTTTAAAACAAACGGCACCAGGTGTCAGAATCAGAATGTCGGCAAGCATCCGTCTTTGGCCAGAATTCAATAACATTGTTTTGTTTTTACCATATATTTTTTAATGGCAATCTTGTATTTTCAGCAAGTATGCTGGTTTTCCATTTGCTGGGATATAAAAATTTCCTTCTTATTTATCTTTGGGATAAAGTGAATTAATTTAAAGAGGCTGTTAGGTAAACACAACAACAGCTGGCTCAGTCTGACAAAGTCGTGAAGGAGGTGGAGGCCTGGTGTTAGGGACACGGCAGGCACAAGTGTTTCTCCAAATGTAGGGCTGACCCTTTCATGGGTGTTGACGTTAATTTAGAGGGTGCAGACCAAGAATTTTTAAAAAGTGGAACAAGGCCTGGTGTGGTGGCTCACCCCTGTTATCCCAAGGCGTGGGATTTGGGAGGCTGAGGTGGGAAAATCGCTGGAGTCCAAGCGTTCAAGACCAGCCTGAGCAATACAGTGAGACCCCATTTCTATTGAATTGAAAACAAATAAAAATAACAAGTGAAAAAGAAAATATCCAAGTTTAGCAAATGGAATAAAGGTGTATTATTATTATTATTATTATTTTGAGACAGAGTCTAACTCCGTCACCAGGCGCCAGGCTGGAGTGCAGTGGCGCGATCTTGGCTCACTGCAACCTCCGCCTCCCGGGTTCAAGCAATTCTCTTGTAGCTGGGACTACAGGCACGCGCCACCACGCCCAGCTAATTTTTTTGTATTTTAGTAGAGACAGGGTTTCACCATGTTGGCCAGGATGGTCTCGATCTCGACCTCGTGATCCGCCCGCCTCGACCGCCCAAAGTGCTGGGATTATAGGCGTGAGCCACCGCGCCCGGCCAGGTATATATTATTTTGTGGAATTTTGTTCCGGTAATGCATACGCGCATTTGCATACAGGGTTGTAATTTCAAATATACATATTTACTGTGGGTTGTGATAAAAAGAGCAAGGATCATCCAGTCACTGCAGGGCTGCTCTGCCCCTTCTATCCCTTCTAGTCCATGGTTATTACATGCTCAAGTCTTCATTTCCTTTTTCTTTTTTTTTTGAAGCAGGATCTCACTCTGTCACCTAGATTGGAAGTGCAGTGGCACAATCACAGCTCATTGCAGCCTTGACCTCTGGACTCCAATACGCCTCCTGCCTCAGCCTCCCAAATAGCTGGACGACATGCGCCATACCCAGCTCATTTTCGTATTTTTGGTAGGGACAGAGTTTTGCCATGTTGCTCAGGCTGGCCTAGAACTCTTGAGCTCAAGTGATCTACCTGCCTCAGCCTCCCAAAGTGCTCAGATTATAGGCGTGCGCCCTGCGCCTGGCCAACTCTTCATTTCCTTTCTATCATACTCCAAGTCTGAAGCCCAGGCTTGTGAGTCTGATGGAGAAAGAATCCAAAGATCTGAGAAGTAACTCTGGAGTTGTGAGGCTGTGGCAGTGTCACACTGTCACCTGCATGTGTGACGATACCCAGGTCACCCTGGAGTGCTCCAAGCTTGGAAGGGAGCAGGGGAGGCCTGGTGACTGCAAGTTGACTGCAAATGATCAAAGGACTCAGAGTGTTTCTCAAGGCTTTTGAGGGTCTCTGACCACCTAGACCAGTGAAAAAGATCAGCGGTCCTCTGATCACTGTGGGAGACTTCCCCTGGTATTTACAGGGAGTCACAGTCCAGTTGCGGGAAGGTGGTGGATTTGCAATTGAATCACTAGCAAGTAGCATACCCAGCCCCAGTACTAACCTCTGTTTCTATTTACGACCTCTGTGGCAAGGGTGTCCAATCTTTTGGCTTCCCTGACCACATTGGAAGAATTATCTTGGGCCACACATAAAATGCACTAACACACTAACAATAGCTGATGAACTAAAAAAAAAATCTCATATTTTAAGAAAGCTTACCTATCTGTGTTGGGCTGCATTTAAAATCATCCTGGGCCACATGTGGCCCCTGCTCTATAGTGAGGGGCCATGAAGAGCACAGTCAATCAAACACACACACACACACACACACACACACACACACACCCCCATCTGAAATCCAAAGCCATCTGGGCAATGTATGGAGTTGCCAGAGTGGGACAGAGGACTGGTGGAGGGCCCGCAGGGACATGTGGCAGGGGAACTGAGCCACGCCGAGCCTCTCGGTGGAAAGGGAAGCATGCTGAGGCTTCCTGTGGGCAAGATACCCAACAACAGGCCAGTCCTGAACCTTCCGTGTGGGCCTTTTGGCTTCTCTCAGATGAGGTCCAACCTTGCCCTTGAAGGGCCTATCCAGCAGAGCTGATACGGGGGTGGCTTCCTCTTCTAGTAGAGCCCTCACAGGCCTGCAGCTAGCATTTCAGGGAGCAGAGAGAAAAGTGTCCCACCCCCAGCCTGACAGTTGCTTCTGGTTTCTGGCAAGGCCTTGTTGTGGCACTCCCACGCCTGGTGACACCTGGTACCCTGGCCTTGCCTGTGGTGGTTTGGAATCCCCAAACTGGACGTTTCTTTCCACCAAGATGCTCCTGATGACATTAAATGGAATAGGGAAGATTATGGGGACCAGCTGCTACTGGCAAGAGGCAGCCGCCCACACGCGACACCAAACTCCAGGAAAGCCACCGTGGCGGGCACTGAGACCGTCTCTCATTCCTCCTTCTCTCCAGCTTCTCTCTTCCCTGCACTGCCCCGGGTGTGGGATGCCCCACTCTCCCTGACAAGTTTCTGCTGGCTGTGGTTGGGAATTTCCTCTGTCCCATCTTGAGGCCTGGGGAAGGTCATTCAGGGAGGGTGTGAGGGCCCTTGAGGCTGGGCTGTGTGGGCTCAATCCCCTGGGGCCAGGGTCCAAGGTTCTGCCATGAGGTACAGGGTGACTGGGTAGGTAGTCTCTGAAAAACAAAACTGCAATGCGCAGGGGGTGGAAAGTCCAATCTTGCTTTTTACCACTGGGTTGCTGTTCTGCTCTGTGGCCACAGGCAGAGAATAAAGGTAGAGATAGATATTTGGCTTTATTGGAACCTCTGAAACCCTAGAGCTCAGCCTTTGGGTTCATGATATCCACGTAGATAACCTGTCACCCCGATTAAAGGGTGTAGGGGACGGCCTGGCAGTCAGCTCGCAGACACACTCCTTCACGGCTGTTCCCACCCTTAATTCAGGGGAACAAAGGAAAGGCTTTCACTGCAGTAGCCTACAGTAACGGCCTGTCCCCGGGGTCCTCTAAATCAAGGACTTCCTATTCAAATCAGACAAAAAAGGTATAGATATGCAAGCAAGTGCTGGGTTGAGATTAGACAGGGTAGTCAAAACTGGAGTTCACCCCAAAGAGCTGGTGACCACATTTTACTGCTAAATCCAGTTATCAGCCAAATTCTTGTGGCATGGAGCTGTGGGAAGGTTCTGATTGCTGGGTGGTGGGGAGGTGGGGAGGAGGGAACGGTCATAGGACTTGGCGAGGATGTAGCCTTGGGGAATGAGAAGGGAAGATGAGGCCACTCTCAGGGCACTGGAAAGGATGGAACGGGCACACCTAGGGTTGCTGTAGGTGGGCCAAGAGACATTTAAGAGAGTAGCTGGTGGGGTGTGGATTTAGAGTTTCACAGTGAAGTCTTGACTGGAAAAGGCAGTAAAGCCATTCTCCAGCCTGGATGCTGGCAGAAATTGGATTTTTTTTTTTTGATGGAGTTTCCCTGTCACCCAGGCTGGAGTGCAGTGGCACAATCTCAGCTCACTGCAACCTCCATCTCCTGGGTTCAAGTGATTCTCCTGCCTCAGCCTCCTGAGTAGCTGGGACTACAGGTGTGCGTCACCACACCCGGCTAATTTTTTGTATTTTTAGTAGAGATGGGGTTTCACTGTGTTAGCCGGGATGGTCTCAATCTCCTGACTTCATGATCTGCCTGCCTCAGCCTCCCAAAGTGCTGGTATTACAGGCGTGAGCCACCATCCTGGCTGGACTTTTTTTTTTTTGAGACAGAGTCTTGCTCTGTCACCAGGCTGGAGTGCAGTGGTGCAATCTTGGCTCACTGCAACCTCTGCCTCCTGGGCTCAAGTGATTTTTGTGCCTCGGCCTTCCGAGTAGCTGGGATTACAGGCATGTGCCACCACACCTGGCTAATTTTTGCATTTTTAGCAGAGACAAGGTTTTGCCACGTTGGCCAGGCTGGATTCTAGCTCCTGACCTCAAGTGATTTGCCCACCTCGGCCTCCCAAAATGGTGGGGTTACAGCCATGAGCCACTGTGCCCAGCCCGAGGTTGGATATTTTAATGAAAAGTTGAAAAAGATGTGTGGGACATATAAATGGGCTGTAGACCAACATGGTCTGCATGGTGAGGCTCACTGCAGGACTCCTTGTCTGGGGAGGTCACTGGCTATGCCCATGGCCTGCCAACTTGCTACTCTTCACCCCCTGGTGAAACAGATGCTCAGCGTTCATGCAACATGGCTGTTTGTGAAAACCTTAGAGCCTCAGGAGAGGAGGTGTGGGAGCATTTGCCCTGGGTTTCCCCAGTCCCTGCCTCTCTGCCTGGCCTGCCTATGTCTCTGTAAGTCCAGAACCTGGTGCATAAAGCGCTTAGCTCGCAGAGGCCCGTAGGCCACCTCTGCCCTGTGCTGCAGGGAGCAGGGGAATGTGAGACACTTACATGGGCCTGAAGGCCACCTGAAAGAGGGAAGACAGTCAAGATGGGGACTCAGACAGAATGGGGGGAGCACAGAGCCAGTGGAGGTGGCGGTGGTGGCGGTGGCAGCCGAGGAAGCCAGTCATGTGAGGAGGTGGATGGAATGGTGTCCGGGGGGCGGATGGACAAGTTGGTGAATAAACGGAGGGGCAGCTCCCCACAAGCACCGTCCACAGGGGCTCTGGGGAGCCTAGGCAGGAGATGGCCAGACAGCACGGATGGGTGCAACATCTCTCTGAGGACACAAAGTGGAGATGGTCAAGGCGATGGCACACAGAGCTGGCGAAGGACGGACCAAGTACAGCAGGAAGAAAACGAGAAGAGGAGGTAGACAAGGCCGGCAGAGGGCTGAGCAGTCCGTCAAAGCCGCTGCCAAGGGCTGGAGGTTCTGGCTGGCCCAATCCTCAGGTTCTGGGGGTAGTAAACTCTGGTGGTCCCTGCGTGGGCCATGATCATGGGAACACCAGGAAGGGAGGAGAGACTTCCTGAATTACACACACACACACATACACACACATATGAATATAAGGAACTGGGACCCCAGGGGTCTCCCAGGGTGTCTCCAAGGTCTGGCGAGTAGCCAGTCAGGCAAGGAGAGGAAGAGACACTCACTCCTTGAAAGGAGGGTTGAGACTAGCACAGAAGCCTGAATAAGCCCCTAGAGGCAGTGGCAGAAGCGAACCCTCCATTTCGCGTGAGTGCATGACCAGTGTGTGCACATGGGCTGAGCCACGGCTGCCCTGGGAGAGCTCATGGGTAGCCCAAGGCAAACCTCGCCACGCTTTGGAGCCAGCCTGGGCCAGTCCTGGCGCCAGGTCATGGCCACGTGGCCTTGGACCAGCCACTAGCTCTTCAGTTTCCTTGTCTGGAAGAACAGGATGTGGCAATCGCCTTACCCTGTTGGGTCTCAAGGGGGAGGATTTCGCCCCCTAGTGGACATCTGGCAATGCCTGGAGGCAGACTGGTCGTCATACTGGAGGGATGCCATTAGCATCTCACAGGTAGAGAGGGGCCAGAGAGGCTGCTAAAGATTCTGCAGTGCACAAGTCAGCGCCCCTCAACTAAGGATGATCCTGGTCAGAACAGCCAGGGTGCCGAGGCTGAAGACCCTGCCTTATGGGCAGTGTTGATGGTGTTAAATGCACGATGGCTAGGCAAGTGCTCGACAAACTTGTAAAACTGTATTTTGGTTTGATTCCAAGATGCCATTGTTTATAAAATGCAAACATATTTTGATGACAAATTCTCGAGTGAAAAAGGAAACACAATCATGTTAAATAAATAACACTGGCTTTAAGACATCTCGTGATGTCAGGATTATTAAAATGTAAAAAGAAAATGTGCATTTTAGAATTGAGAAGTCTGGCACCACTATTCTCACCATCGCCGCTACGATGCTTTCAGGGACCCAGCATTATTTCTGTGCTTGTTCTAGGAAATGCAAGCAAACTCTGGAGTTTCTCTGGCAGATCATGGAGGGCTCCACTACTGGGGTCCAGGAAATCTAGGAGTCTTGTGGGTAGACAGACAGACAGACAGACACACCTCCCACACTGGCTGAGGGTGGCGTATGAATGCTTCTGCAATGCAGGTCTATGATTTTAAAAATAACAGTGACAAAATGACACACACTTACTTTTTCAGAGCTTCTCTGAGATTCTTAAATCTGCCCTCAGATGACACAAGCTTTTGGAGCTTATCAATCAAAGCTTTAGTCTAGAAGGAATCAGAAGGATTTACTAACACACAGCACGCACCAAGGCCCGGGGCGCAGGCCTCCACTCCAGCATGCTGCCTGCCAGGGCTCCGGAACTGCGTTCCCTTGGGATCTGGGGACCACCTGGGTTTGGGCACCTTGCCCCTGAGCTCCTCAGGAGCTGGGCACGGGTCCTTGTTTACTGTGCCTGTGCTCACACCTCTCTCAGAAGTGAGGAAGCGGGTGTGAGAGACCTGACTGTGGATTTGGCCCTTGGAAATGCTGCAGGATCCCAAGACCTGGGCAGTTTAGAAGGATTTGCTGGGTGACTCCTAGGAGTCCATGCTCACAGCAGGAAAGGGCTGATTTTTCATTTTCCTGATCTTTCTCATGAACTACACCCAATGGATGTGACCCTCGTCTCACATGTTCCCTTTTACACACCAGAAACACCACCCACATCTATAGATCAAGAAAGGTGGGAGACAAACTGATCATCAGAAAAGAAAGGCCTGGCTGGAGAAGAGAAAGCCCCACAGCAAAGGGTTTTGGCGAGCGGCCCCCGCCGGACCCAGCACACACATCAGGCTGGAGCAGAGTGTCAGTGGCTGGAGTCTGCCTGAAGCATGGACCATCCTGGGTCAGACCTGGTTTGTGCACCTTGCTCTGTGCAGCCTGAGGGAAGGCCCTCTCCCTCAGAGGTCTTCAGCTCCCTCATTGATGCAATGGTGAGACAGGTTAGAGGCTTCCTTTGCAGCTCTGTTCCTCAAGATTCAGAATGCAGCTGAGGAACCGCGGGAGCACAGCTGAGTGTGTGTCACGCCACCAGAGCCCTAGTCAGCCTGGAGAGGACATGGCCCGGAGGACAAGCACACGCCCAATCTTGGGGGCAGATTTCTGCTGAGAAATTTGTCTACTGAGTCTCCATTCTGACGGGAGGAGATCCGTGTGCTCTTCAAGGGGAAAGAGGGGCTGAGTCTTCCATTTAGTTCCATGCCTTATCAGTGAGCAGGAAAGCCTTGCCACCTGACGTAGGCCAATCCTGTTCAGAGGACAACGGTGTTCTCAATCTGACGGAAGAGACACGCCACAGAATGGCACATACCACATGGAGCCAAGGCAGATGATTCTGCTTTCGCTTGAGACGTCTGCTCTCTGAAGCCTGGTGAAGCCTGGATGCCCTGGCTGACCTCCGTCCCAGAGTCTCAGCTTCCCTCCTGCAATTTCCCCTTTTCAGAGCTGCACCCTCCTTCCTCTTCGTCCCCATCCACCTGCAGAGGAATGACCTGATATGGCTTGAAGTCAGAGGTGGGGGCTGAATCAGGAAACCTAGGGCCTCCCCAGGCTCTGTCATCTCCCCTTGGCATGCCGACTGGCAAATCACCACTCCTCTTGCCTTTCTGGGTCTCAGTATTCCCATCTGGAAAATGGGAGGGTAAGTCTGGGTATTCCCTAAGGCAATACTAGGTCAGATATTCAAGAATTGTGGGAGACACAGAAGCTTGATCAGGAGGTTCCAGTGGCCATGCAGTTCTAGGTGAAGTGTTACCGTGCTCTGAGGCTGCGAAAATGTGCAGAAGATATTCTGATGCGTGGTGTTTCTCTATCCACCGGCACGAATTTGTGGCTCTGAGCTGGGCACATTTTTACCTTCTTCCACATCCCTATGCTTGCTGCGTGTGCCTGCTCCTCTCTGGGTGTCACGGAAGGAGCTCTGTGGCCTGGGAAGCCACAGAATTTTCTCAGCTGCTGCTTAAAAAGTATGTTCGGAGGTGAAGTTGTTCAAGTATCTTCTGGCGGGGCCAGGAGTTTTGATCCTCTGATGCTCCGTGGGACACCAAGCCTCCAGGATCTTGGGCTTCTTTGTTAGGTGTGGACGTCAGCCGGTAGAAATGGGGGGCCCTTGGAATTTGTGACTGAAAGCCGGGACCAAGCAAGGAGCCTGCCTTGGAGTCAGCATCAGGAAGAAAGATGATTCTGTGGTCTCCTGACCTCCATCACTTGCTCACCCAGCGGAGGACTTCTGGCTGGCCAACGTTCCCTCCCAGAGAGGACAAAATGTATCGTTAGCCAACACCAGGATCTTGTTTCTACTAAAGCACAGCCATCCCCAGGAGGTGACACAAATCCATGTCAGTCATTGTACTGTCCTACGGAAGAACATCATGATCAGGTCCTCTTCTGAGATCTTTCTTTCCTTCCTTCCTTCCTTCTTTCTCTTTCTTTTTTTTTTTTTTCAAAGAGAATGGGAAGAGGGGTTAAAGGAAGAAAGGGGAAATGAAAAATCCCAAATGAAACCCAACCGCCTGACTCTTGCTGAGGGCTGAACCAGACTTGGACATAATGCTTTTCTGCCATGGTGAGCACATTAAAGGTGGCAATAAAAACTGGCTGCTGAGGTTACAGTTCAGTCCACCTACAAAATGTGGCCATTTCAGAAGGTCTACAGTGTCCACGGGATGCCTGTAAAGAGATGACAAACTGCCCTTGGCTGGTGCTGAGCTGGCCATGGCCAGGCACTCCCAGAAGCTCCTGGAGCCCGGTGCTGTACAGACACACAACTCTTAAGTGGGTGGGGGCTGCAGAAGCCAGCTGGGTCCAGAGTCCAGACTGCCGTAGACGGTGGAGACCTCATGTGGTGCCAAAGGCATTTTTGATTTTTTGGACCCGGCCAGCCGACCCTAGTTCCAGAATGACATCCCAGAACACAGGTTGGGTCACATGCCCTGACCACCGACTCTCCTTGATTTACACTGTCTGCAGAGAACAGAAGATTTCAGGATGGCCAAGTTTGTTCCCTCCCAACGCCATGAGGAGGGCGATGCTGGAGGATGAGACCAAGAAATGGACAGAGTGTGGGTTCCAGGAAGACTAAGCGGGGTGGGAAACTGATCCGGTCTGCAGGGCCTCTGGAAAGGATGACGTCATTCCCATAGCACAGGGGAGAAGGAGAGAGAGATTTACCTGGAGCGGGTCCCCAGACCGTGTCCAGGGCCCTGCTTGAACCCTGACGACCCAAACGACGTTGGGTGATGTGGAGGTTCTGTAGAGCCTTGCTCAACATCCGCCTCCAGGAGTTCATGACAGTCTGTACCATGCCTGGCTGGATGTGCCTTCGGCTCTGAGTTCCTGTGCTCCTGAGCTCTGCTCTTTCCTGGACCCCGCAAACAAAAGTAGCATTTTTCACAGTCCTTGCCCTAAACCTGGCACCTCTGTGTGCAAAGAAGCAAGAGGCCCAGTCTCACTGGATTATAATGGGATGTCCCTGCATGTTCTGTAGTCCTGCTGGAGGGACCAGAAGGTGTGGGAAGGGCAGCAGAGATGTCAATGCTTTCCTGAATTTGGCTGCTAAGTAGGGAGGATTATGGACATGCCATCTGCTTGGTGGGTGGGTTCATGACCTGCCATTGGCATGAAGAGGGTAGTGAGGAGCAGGTGATAAAGAGAACAATGAGGGGACACAGTATGCAAGTCTAGAGTGGTCCAGATGAGACAGGACCCTTGGAGCCACTGGGTCCTGCACCAAGGAAGTGGTCCAATTGCTTCACTGTGCTCTCCTGTAAGGAGCGCTGGTCCCTCCTGACCCCAATGCAGACACTTTATTCCTGAGGAAGAATCTATGGTCTTATGGTCTTATGTTCATGTTTTATGTTTCTGGCTTTTCAGCTTCGTGTTCTGAGTGAATAGGTATCAAGCCCACATTTAAGGTGATCAGCCAGCCAACAGGTACCTGGGAGCAGCTAACTCTCTGGTGGCCAGAAGGGTAGGTGAAATTAGAATCCTGGGAAGGGGCTTGCACAATCATCTGACGGACGGGTCATCCCACAGAAGGGTCATCTGACCACCATCTCAGCCACCCTGCAGATCCCCTTAAAGCCAACACTCTTGCCCCAACTCCAGAAAAACTGTGTTAGGACCAATAGTCACCATTATATTCTTTCCACTTCGGGGCATGAATTACTCAAGTGGGAATGATAGTCCACGGTCCCACTACCACATCTGTGGGTCTGCTATCTGGTCCCAGGTGATATAGGGGAAGTGATTCTCTTGTTTTACCTGGGAGTGTTAGATCTCAACCCAGTCCTTTGCCCACCTGTGGGTGTCCAGTGGCCAGCCCACTGGTCTTCCTGCCCCAGCCCCAATCCAGCCCCAGGCAGGCAGTGGTGCCAGCCTCCTGCCCGCACCTGCTTAGAGACTTTGAGCCACGTCTTTTTGAGCCGGAAGATTGCACTGCGGTTCATGGATGAGGTGATCTCCAGCACGGCATTGTAGTTGTGGAGGCAGCGGCATATGTCAGCCACGGCCACCCACTTCTCAATGGCGCTCACCCTCGCGTTGATGTCTTCATTGCGGATGATTTCGGAAGCAATCAGGTTACTGATCTTTAAGCCAATGCAATAAGACAGAAAAAAAGAGGAGTAAGTATCACAAAGATAAGTGATCACTATTTGCAGATACAATTGCCTGTGTGAAAATACAAGAAGGCATTGGAAAACTGCAGGAACAATAGCAGAGCTTGCTGCTTGCTAAAGGTTCAACACATAAAAAGGAAAAGTTCTTATATACATGAGCAATAATCAGTTAGAAAATATAACAAAAATACAACCTTCCAAATAGCAGTGGGAATTGGTAAATACCTAGGAACTTAATGAGAACTAAGTAGGATGGAACAAACAGGTGATCAAAGGATATAAAAGGCTTGAATAACAGAGAAAGAGATCAAATTACGGGAATGTAATTTTCCTGAAAACTAATACATGTGTTTAATGTAATCCAATAAAACACTCAGGCCAGGCATGGTGGCTCATGCCTGTAATCCCAGCACTTTCAGAGGCCGAGGTGGGTGGATAATTTGAGGTCAGGAGTTTGAAACCAGCCTGACTAACATGGTGAAACCCTGTCTCTATAAAAAATGCAAAAAACATTAGCCGGGTGTGGTGGCACACGCCTGTAGTCTCAGCTACTCGAGAAGCTGAGGCAGGAGAATCCTTGAACCAAAGAGGCAGACATTGCAGTGAGACAAGCTCATGCTACCACACTCCAGCCTAGGTGACAGAGCGAGACTCCATCTCAAAAAAACAAAAAACACAAAAAACAAAAAAAAGCACTTACAGGAATTTTCTCTAGAAAGTAATTCTAGACGAAGTAATTCTAAATTTCACCTGGAAGAATGAACAGTTAAAGGGAGCCGAGTTCCCAGGGAATCCCCAATCATACAACTAGAGCTTAGGACGTACTCTGAAGCATTGCTGGTCTCATACACACAGTAGAAGACATCTTCAGGGACTCCATCACTTGGCCAACCATGACATGCGCACAAACGAATCAAGGGCAGGTTGGACCTAGAACAGTGCGGCAGGGGTGGGAAGCTGGGCTAGAACATCAGGGAATTAGAATCGCAAGGAGCTGGAACAGCAGAAAGCACCGGGCTTTCCAGTATATTCCTTCGCAACTTTCTAACTCTTCTTTTTTTTTTTCATTTGAGACAGAGTTTCGTTCTGTTGCCCAGGCTGGAGTGCAGTGGTGCCATCTCAGCTCACTGCAACCTCCGCTTCCTGGGTTCAGGTGAATCTCCTGCCACAACCTCTGGAGTAGCTGGGATTACAAGCATGTGCCACCATGCCTGACTCATTTTTGTGTTTTTAGTAGAGATGGGGTTTCACCATGTTGGCCAGGCTGGTCTCAAACTCCTGACCTCAAGTGATCTGCCCGCCCTGGCCTTCCAAAGTGTTGGGATTACAGGTGTGAGCCACCGTGCCTGGCCTTTGTGACTCTTTAATTATTTTAAAATAAAAAGTTAAAAAAGACTACTACTTTTTAAAAAAGGCGATAAAAGGACATTTACAGATGAATTAAAAATTAGAGGGCTTTACTGCCAAGAACCTTCTCAAAAGCAATTTCTAAAGGATGCTTATCAAAAAGAATGAATTGTAAAACTACTTAAGAATGGAACTACCAGTTAAAAGAATCAGGATGGAATAATAGCATAAAATAGGACAAGTATTATACCTCTTAATTAAGTGGTTAAAATTTTTTTCCATCAAGAGAACATGGAAGTTAAAAACAGTTTTATATAAAAGTCATACTGACTTTGAAATGAATAGATTAGTCGAATCTTCCAGAGAAGAGCCATAAAGGGAATATCTGCCAGTTTATTCTATGAAGCCAGTATTACCTTGACACTGACACCAGAGATGGGTAATATAAGAAAGTTACACATCCATTTGATATACCATGACTGCACTGGGTTTGTCCCTGGAATGCAAGATGTCTGAATATTGGGAAAAAAATGTAATTGTCATTTACCACATCAACAGATTAAGGGGGAAAACCATATGACCATCTCCATGGATGCAGAAAGAAATATTTGATAAAATTCTATATTTATCCATGGTTAAATCCATTAGCACTTAAAGAATAAAAGACAAATTAAAAAAAAACCTGGTAAAGAAACAAACATTCCACACGGGGAAATATTAGAAGCACCTCCTTTAAAACCAAGAAGGTGGCCGGGTGCGGTGGCTCACACTTGTAATCCCAGCACTTTGGGAGCTGAGGTGGGTGGATCACCTGAGGTCAGAAGTTTGAGACCAGTCTGGGCAACATGGAGAAATCCCGTCTCTACTAAAAATACAAAAATTACCTGGGTGCAGCGGTGTGCACTTGTGGCACGATAATTACTTGAACCTGGGAGGTAGAGGTTGCAGTGAGCTGAGATTGCATCATTGCACTCCAGCCTGGGCAATAGAGAGGGAGGCTCTGTCTCAAAATATCGAAAAACAAAAACAAAAAACAACAAAAAAGCAAAAAAACCCAGAAAAAACAAAAAACCCAAGAAGGAGACACATGATCACCATGTCTATCCCACACTGTCCTGGAGAGACGGGACTAAGGTGAGGCAGGTGCGGCGTGTGGCGCAAGCGCAGGAGGGCAAGTAACTCCTTACGTTTTGCTCCCTGGGATCCTTGCTTACCTTGCCTCAGAACCCCAGCCTGGCCATGGTCCTGATGATCCTGGCCAGTGCCAGTGAAGAGGACAAAGAAATTAAAGGCAAAAGGACCAGAAAACAGCGAATAGGACTGGGCTAGGGAGTGACGGGGAAAATCGCTGTCATGCCAGCGACATCCTGTGTATCAGAACCGAATCGTGGATTTGGATGGAGTGGTCAAACGCCAGGTAGTTACGAGGGCAGCCTCTGAGGCGGACCGCGTGTGTTCAGAACTGTACTCTCTTGCTACGTTATGTTGGGGATGAAGTGTCCCCTCCCCGAGCCTCAGTTTCTTTCTCTATAAAGTGGGAATGACAGGGTTAAGTTAAATGAGATGGTGCATTTGAAGCAGGTCCTTAGCACGGCGTCTAGCGTGCGGTGATCACTCAAGGAATGCTCACTTCAAACGCTTGTCTTTCACTTGCTTGACTTCCAGGCGCACAGTGGGACGGGGAAGGGATGGGACAGGGATTTGCTGCCTGGTGCTCTAAGGTTCGGTCAGATCAGGCCTCTGTCAGGCACGTTTCCTGAGTCCTGGGCTCTGTCCCTCTTTGTCTCCTGAGAGGCACACGGGTCTCCTTTCTGCTGCTGTGCTCACTGCAGGAACCACTGGGTGCCCAGGCCTAGGAGGCCCCAAGGGTTCCTCCCCTGAGCTGCAATCCCTGGGCCTTCCAGGCTGCTGAGGACCCTCCCTGGATATGGTGTGCTGGCCAGGGGGCATCCCTGGCTGGGGTTGGCAGGACGTGGCCCGGCCAAGGTGTCAGGACAAGTGGAGTCATATGCTGTCACCACCGGCCCTCAAAGGCTCTTTCCTTGTGTTGATGATTAAACTCGGAAGAATGAGGATGCTGAGTGCAAATGTTCTCGGGGCTGTCACGAGGCTGGGAGTGGACCCGTCTCTGTGGTTCAGAAGTTGGAACTTGCGCAAATGTGGGGAAATTGCTGTGAGGGATTTTTCTTTTTTCTTTTTTCTCACACACCGATTGCACTGTGCAGCAAGGAAGCCAAGAGTTACTGCACACCAGTTAGGGAATCTCAGCATTTGCCCTTCCAGAGCCTTGGTTTCTGCCTATCTAAAATGTGAGGACAGCCCCCATCTTTTTTTTTTTTTTTCAAGATGGGAGTTTTGCTCTTGTTGCCCAGGCTGGAGTGCAGTGGCACAATCTTGGCTCACCAGAACCTCCGCCTCCCAGGTTCAAGCGATTCTCCTGCCTCAGCCTCCCAAGTAGCGGGGATCACAGGCATGCACCACCATGCCCGGCTAATTTTTTATTTTTAGTAGAGATGGGCTTTCGCCATGTTGGACAGGCTGGTTTTGAACTCCTGACCTCAAGTGATCCACCCACCTCGGCCTCCCAAAGTGCTGGGATTACAGGCGTGAGCCATCCCACCTGGCGTAGTCCCCATCTTTTAGTTGATGTGAACTTTCAATGAAATTACTATGCACAAATAACTCATTGCTAGGCACAAGGTAGGCACCCGGTTAGGGGCAGTGATATTCTTATTAAAGAACGTTGCAGATGCTCCCTGTGGATGTGAACTGTGCCTCAGAAGGCTCTGGGACCTGTCTGGCCCCCAGTTCTCTGCTGCTCCCATGCTTTTGTGAGAAGGGATTCTGGGAGCTGGAGGTATGAGATGGACCCGTCTGAACCCGGTGTGCTGGTCAGAGCCAGTCCAGGTCCTTTGAGCTGCTTATGCTAGGCCAGTTTGAGGGTCCAGTGCTTGGTCCTATCTCAACAGCTGTTCCCCAGGAAAGCTGGGGTTGGGGGGTCTAGAGGAGGGGGCTGGAGGAGCTGGATATTGGGCCATCCTGATCCCAGCCAGGGACCTTCAGGAGCCTTACTCTTGCTTAGCACTATGGCCTCCTAACATTAAAGAGAATTCTCTTTAAAGTCATCCCAAAAAACCATCTTACTGCAAGGAAAGGCAAGAAGAGGGGCAGTGAGTAGGAATCACTTCCTGGGTAGCTGAAACAGCCAAAACATTAGGAGATTCCGAGGGTTCTGGATACGCATGAATTTGAGGGAAGCTGTCTGCCGTTGACTAGCCAAATACTGCCTATTGCTAATACTGAGACGAGGTTAAAAAACGGGAAGCAAAGCAAGGTCTTCCCTCCTTTCCTTCTAATCCTTCATTCATTTCTGTTTCCTTGGCTACAGATTCTCCAAAAACCCTGCTCTGAGAA
This sequence comes from Leontopithecus rosalia, assembly GCA_028533165.1. Classification (NCBI taxonomy): domain Eukaryota; kingdom Metazoa; phylum Chordata; class Mammalia; order Primates; family Cebidae; genus Leontopithecus; species Leontopithecus rosalia. The sequence goes on along the minus strand of CM052653.1, from coordinate 125,728,719 downwards.
GGGACCTCTTTAGGAATCACAAGTCCTGGGTGAGGGCTTACGGCGAGCCAGTGCTGGACTGAGCGTCTTCACGTGACCTCCCCAAAGGTCATCATAGGATGACCTTTCCATGGTCAGCTCCACTTAGGAGAAGAGACTGAGACTGAGGTGAGACAGGCAGCCTCAGGCCACATGGGCCACATGGCGAAGGCTGGCAGGGCTGGAGAGGACCAGGAGTCTGCTTCCAGCCGGGTATGCAGACCCCTCTCTACCCAGCCTCTTGAGGCTCTTGCCAAAGAAAAACCCCAGTGAGAGAGGCGCTCCATCCAAACTCACGTCATTGAAGTGCTTGGTGGTCTTCATGATGTAAGGGGTCCTTTCATTCTTTTCCACTTTCATCCAGCCTTGACCGAAGAACTCCCTGTGGGAAGTAAGGGGAAACCCAGGCGGGGCAGAGGTGAGATTTTCCTCGCTGATTTCATTGCTCCGTGCCTTTTATTTTACTGTATTTTGGCTTTTTGAGGCTGTCATTTCTGAGCCCCAGAGGGAAGGAACCCTGCGCTCAAATCCAGCTCTGACTTGTAGCAGCTGTGTGGCCTCAGGCAAAGCCTTTATGGCATGGGGCTTTAGTTTCCTCATCTGTAAAATGGGAATAATGGCCATTGTTTCCTCACAGAGTTACTCGGAGGCTGAAATAAGGTGTGGGAAGGCACGTGATAACTTGTGAGGTGCAGCGGACATAAGGTTCTGTTATGAATCTTATTTTCTGCCGGGAAGAATTCACATTTTAGTCACTGCAGCGGCTGGTGTATAGAATGAGGGAAGAGAATACCACAAAAAAGGGGTGAATAAAAGGCTTAAAAAGCCTGCAAGCCAAGCCACAAGCTCCTGGTGTCACAAAGTGACAGAAAGAGGGGACCTTGGCAGAGTCCTGTGGGCAGAAAGGGCCAGGGGAGGTGATCGCATCTGAAAACATATCCCACTTCTCCTCCTAGAGGGGCAGATCTGGAATATCGGCTGCTTCTACGTCCGGGAGATGTGACAGGAATCCAAAGTGCCGGCCCTCTCTATTTATGTGAGGCAGCACCCACGCTGCCTCACACACATACCACATGCCCTCCCCACACCACACACATACCACACACACACCACACACACACACACACCACACAAACACACACACTACACAAATACACACACACACTACACAAACACCCCAGAACCCCACACACACCATCACACACCACACACCCACACACCCACACTACACACATACCACACACACCAAACATACATCCATACACACACTACACACATACCACACACACACACACACACACCACCCCCCACGTGTGGGGAGTGTGTGGTATGTGTGTGGGGAGGGCAGAGAGAGTGCCAGGTGGGGCTGCGGTCAAAAGCCCCGCAGTGATGCAAATCAGGACAGCCCAATTTTGGGAAAGCATCCTGGGACCATTGTTAGGAATGCAGAGACATATTTTTACAAGAATGTTTACTGCAGCAATAAATATAAAATCGAAGACTGAAAACAGCCTCAGGACTCAGTAACACGCTGTGAGAGAATACTGCATACTTATTAAAAATAGTGTTTACACTATTTTTAATAGTGTAATTAAAATTACATGTTGGCATAGCTTCAGATGAAGGAAGAGGGATACAAAATTATATAAGTAGAATAATTGTGATGGATACCAGGGAGGACTGAGGTCAGAGCAGGCGACAGCAGGCCTTGGGACTTCTTCAAAGTCCACACCTGTCCCCTAAGTCAGCTCCTGGAGGTCAATGGACCCACACATGTGCCCACGCTTATGCCTATGTGCGCATTTTCCCACAGGTACATGTGAATACACACGTGAATACAAACTCTTTTCTAGATACTCTCTAGGAGCTCTGAGTTAGAGATGCTTCCAGAAAAGTGTGTATGTGTGCAGCTGATGGGTAAGGAGAGAACCTGGGGGGCAAGAACAGGAATAGAGCTTCTCCCTCATTCTGCCGACCCAGGCACTGTTGTTTCAAGCTGTGGAGGGTCCTTGCAGCTCTGGAAATTCACTGCACATGCTTCCAGGGTGCCGTCCAAGGCGGGGTGCCATCCAAGGCAGGGCCTGGGGAAGTGGAGGGTGGCGGGGTGATGCCTGCAACACTTACTCATAAGGAATCTTCTTGAAGACGAGGTGGTCCAGCAGGGTCAGCTGCTCCGCAATCTCCAGGGCTGAGTGGTTTTCAAAGGGCTCAGCCTTCACGCCTTCAGCCTGGTTTTGGGTTAGGGGAGCAAGGTTTTGAGTTAGGCCCATCTCCTGGATTCTCAGCTGCCTCGAATCTGGTGGGCAGGTGAATGCAGGGTGATGAGGGGAAATGGAGGGAAGGGGATGGAGGGAGATGGCCCTGTCCTGTTGTGCCAATGTGTGCAGGCCGGTGCTCAGTCCGCCCTTACCCACCCTGCCAGGGAGTGACCATTACCCCAGCACAGGCCTGAGACAGCAGAGGCCTCCAGAGGTGAACCATGGGTCCAAGCTGCGAAGCTGGAAGTGGGTGACTAGGGCCGGAGCCCAGGTCGTCTGACTCCAGACTGTGCCTGGCCACTCCCTTCAGGGTCTGCCTGAGTCCACGACGGGATCTATACAATTTCCTTCTAAAACTAGCAGGTGTGGCCTCCCAGGTATGATGAGCTCCTGGGTCGCTCCTGCGCCCAGAAGGCAGCTGTTTCGCCACAGTCCTGGGCTTTAGTCCGTGTTTCTGGCCTCCAGGGGCCACCCTCGGACACCATCATTAAGGGTGTCCACTACCTGGGCCCTTTGATCAGAGAAAATCCCCAGAGAAACCTTAGCCAGGGGACAGTGGTGGCCAGGGCAGGAGAGGGATGAGAGGTGGGCATGGGGAGGCCAGTGAGTTGGGCACAATCGTGGAAGGTCTGCTGGATCCGAGTGCAGGGTGCTGGAGGGCGCTGGAGAAAGGGACCAACAACACAGTGGTGTTGGTCTTTCGGGGAGCCTGTGTCCACCAGGGGATGAGTTAGGACAAGAATCCCCCCGCCACCACCTCAGGCCCCACTGCACCACCCAGGAGGAGAGGAGTCAAACCCTCGGGCAGCAGGTGCTCCGGGCTGACTGTCTCGCGCACCTCATGACTTCCCTTTCTCATGCTCACTTCGCCCTGCCCAGAAGTCCCGGGGGCTGTGCTGAGCCCCCGCAGGAGCCCATCTGCCTGGTTCCCAGGATGGGGGGGCCATCCCTCCTAGACCAAGTGTCTCCCTTCCCATTTCCTCTGCAGACGTGCTCTGAGGTCTGCGCCAAGGCCCTTGCTACAGACTGAGATAGGAAAGCAGGAAATACAGCCCTGACCTCAGGGAGTCCAGCCTAAGGGATTCCAAGTCATGTGAATAGCAGGGACGGTGGGGGAAAAACAGCTTGTGTGTGTGTCTGTGCGTGTGCCGTGTGGTGTGTGGGTGGTGTGTACGGGGTGTTTGTGGTGTGCAGTGTGTGCATGTGTATGTGTGGAGTGTGTGTGTGGAGTGTGTGTGGTGTGTTCCTGTGGTTGATGGGTGTATGTGGTGTGGTGTGTGTGTATGTGTGGTATCTGGGTGTATATGTGTGGCGTGTGTGGTGTGTACTTGTGTGGGTAATGTATGAGTGTGTATGTGGTATGGTGTGTGTGGTGTGTGTGTGTGTGTGGTGCACACTAGTGTGGATAATGTATGCATGTCTATGTCTTGTGTGTGGTATGTGTGTGGTGTGGTATCTGTGTGGTGTGTGGTGTGGTGTGTGTGTGCATGTGTGGTATCTGTGGTATATGTGTGGTGTGTGTGGTGTGGTGTGTGTGGTGTGCGTATGTGTGGTATGTGTGGTGTGGTGTGTGTGTGGTGTCTGGTGTGCGTATGTGTGGTGTGGTGTGTGTGTGTGTGGTGTCTGGTGTGTGTGTGGGGTGTGTGGGGTTCTGGGGTGTTTGTGTAGTGTGTGTGTATTTGTGTGGTGTGTGTGGGGTGTGTGTGGTATGTGTGTGGTGTGTGGTGTGGTATGTGTATGCATGTGTGGTGTCTGGTGTGTGTGTGGGGTGTGTGGGGTTCTGGGGTGTTTGTGTAGTGTGTATTTATGTAGTGTGTGAGTTGTGTGGTGTGTGTATGTGGTATATGTGTGGTGTGTGTGTGCGGGGTGTATGGGGTTCTGGGGTGTTTGTGTAGTGTGTGTGTGTATTTGTGTAGTGTGTGTGGTATGTGTATGGTGTGTGAGTTGTGTTTGTGTGGTGTGTGTGTGTGGTATGTGTGTGGTGTGTGTGTATGTGTGGTGTCTGGTGTGTGTGGGGTTCTGGGGTGTTTGTGTAGTGTGTGCGTGGGCTGTGTGTGTGTGGTATGTGTGTGGTGTGTGTGTGTATTTGTGTGGTGGCTGTTGGTGAGCGTTTCTTGACAGAGCTGTCCTGGGCAGGGAGCGGTGTAGACAGAAACCCAGGTGCAGGAGCATGGGTGTTGGGGACATGAATGCTTTGGGGCCATAGAGAGGAGAAAGAGGCATGGGTGTTGGGGACATGAAGGCTTTGGGGATGCAGAGAGGAGAATGGTAGGCCACTGAGATGCTGGGTTGTAGGGAGATGATCCAGGTAGGGGATCCCCTGTGTGCTCATAGACAGGGGACCCTCAGTTTCTGAAGCAGCTGAGTGAATAAACACAGGTGGGTGGCCCAGCCACTTTCCCATCTGAGGTTCCTGCCTGGTGCCCTGGGGCTGGGCCAAGGATGGCTGAACCGTCAGGGCCAAGGGTGAGCTCAAGGGGCTGGGTGGCTTATGGCCCAGTGGCCCTGGCACTGAGACCCAGAGGCCTGCACGAGTACCAGAGGACAGAAGAAGGCGTGTGGTAAGGGTGGGGTGGTTGGCTCCTTCTGCTCCGTTCTGGGGTGGCCTGGGAGAGAGGGTGGCCCTGGAGCAGAGGCTGAAACTGACAACTTCCTCCAGCTTTTACAGGTAAAAGCTGAAAATCCTCACTGAAAATCTTCATTGTCTCTAGTGAGGCCACAAGGCCCTCGCAGCCGGATATGGACCCCCCCGGGATCTGGGGACAAGAGGGGGCAGCTCGGCAGCTGTTTGTTCTGGAAGAACCTTACGCTGTTCACAAAGGAACAAGGGGCCCTCATGCTCTTGACAGGTAAACATTCCAGGTGGGGCCTGCTGGGAAACAGGAGCAGAGTGTGGTCGGCTCCTTTGAGGACAGCTGCGGAGAGGAGCACTTCTCCCTCGGGGTTTACCCAGCATTCTGGCCCCAAAGGGTCAGTCTGGAGGAAGTAGGGTCTGGGCACCATCACCTCCCTGCCTGAGGGGCATGTGTGGGTTCCTGGAGGCCCCAGCTCTGTTGTGCTGCTCTGGGGGCAGAGTGTGACAGAGTGCTTACAGTTTCACAGGTGCCCTTACCCCTTCCAGGAACCAGGAGGGGAATGTGGGAGGGGTGGGGGCAGCAGGGGCCCAGAACCCAGAGTTCCAAGTCCCCACGCTGGCTACGTCCAACAGACTGAAGGTCACTCAGCCAGCAAGGGGCTGAGCCAGTGTGGCACAATCTCTGCCTCTGGTGGGGCTGCTGCGGTCAGAGTGAGTCTTTGAGCATCCCTGCTTGTGCGACCGAGATGCAGGGGCCCAGGGCTCTGGGTGGCTTGCCATTCATTCTGGGGTGCGTACCACTGACTTGGAAAACAGTGGGCTGTAGAGGGACCCTGGAAGTGCACAAGACCATCGTCCCCTTACTCTGTGTGGAATGCCACTGTTAGCTTGGATTTGTTCGTAGTGCTCACAGCTCTTTCTCCGGGGTCCCAGAATTTCTGGGCAGGTGGTGAGCTGCACCCCGACTCCTGGGGATGAGGCAATGTGGTGAATGGAATGTGGAGTTCTTGCTCTGGAGTCAGGCTGACCTGGGGTGAACGCCAGCTCTCACACCACCACTAGGGCCTCCCCTCCAGCCTTCAGAGGGAGCATGACCCCTCAAACATACATATATGTGTTTTTGGTTTCTTTTAAGATGGAATTGGGACGGGGGGGAGCGTCTCACTCCATCACCCAGGCTGCAGTACAGTGGCTTGATCTCAGCTCACTGCAACCTCTGCCTCCTACACTCAAGCAATCCTCCCCCTTCAACCTTCCAAGTAGCTGGGATTGCAGGCTTCCAAGCAGCTGGGAATCTCGCTCTGTTGCCCAGGCTGGAGTGCAGTGGGCAACCTCGGCTCACTGCAACCTCCACCTCCTGGGTTCAAGTGGTTCTCTTGCCTGAGCCTCCCGAGTAGCTGGGATTACAAGCGCCTGCCATCATGCCTGGCTAACTTTTGTATTTTTAGTAGAGGTGGGATTTTGCTGTGTTGGCCAGGCTGGTCTTGAACTCCTGACCTCAGGTGAGCCGCCCACCTCGGACTCCCAAAGTGCTGGGATTACAGGCGTGAGCCACCGCAACAGGCCCATTCTTGTTTTAAGCTACCCAGTTGGTGGCATTTTTTCACAATAGCCACAGAAAATGAACACAGGTGATGCTTGTGCTGGGTCAGGGGTCCTGGGCAGGAGAACAGGGAGGAATGCGAGAGGCAGGCCTGGCTCACCATCTGCGTGATCTCCTCCAGCGTGATCTGGTTGTCACCTGGGTCCTCCTGGGTCAGAGTCCTAGGCAGGAGCGAGAAGGCACGGTGAGCCCACTTCACCTCTGGGCAGCCCTCCCCAGCTCAGGCCACCCCGCACGGCCTGCGCTCTCATGCCCCTCTGTCCTCGCCCATCCCCATTGCCAGGAGCACCCTTTTCCCTTCCTCTTTCAAGCTCTTTTTCCTGATGGTCCTGATCTTCTTGGCTGTAGGAGGTGCCCTTCCGGGTCCCATTCAGCCCCTGGGCTTCCTGCATCTGGCTGTGTGGGAATGGCCTTTCTGCCACCTGAGGCAGGGAGCCCTTGAGGGCGGGACTGTGTCTGATTCAGCCCCACAGCTCTGGTGCCAGCACAGGACTGGACATTCGGCAGGTGCTCCTGCAAGCACATGGATGGCAGGATGCATGAGAGGAAGGGAGCACAGAGAGCGGGGAGGCAGCGGCATGGCGGCCACAGGCCCAGAGGAGGGACTGCCAGGTTGGAGGTGGGAGAGCAGAGGAGAGTGGTACCCATGGTGGGGACTGAGGGTGGACCCTCAAAGCCAGGCCAAAAGGCCTCACGCTCCCAGTGATGGGCTCAGAGCCGCAGCTGGTAAGTGCCAGCAGAGGCTTCGGACACCGGAGAGCTGGCCCTGGGCTGTGTGGGGACAGTCGGGGCTCTGCAGGCCTGCTGGGGCTGCGGGGAGCTGCTCTCCGGATCAGCCTGGCAGAAGGCAGGCTCATGTGTATCTTACAGCTGAGGAAATGGTCCCTCAGGGAACTGCCTCACCTGGGGTCCCACAGCTGGGGCATGGTGGGCCCACGCTCCAAACTGGGGCTTCAAACTCTAGAGCCAGCTCTTTTCATTGCACCCAGGAACAGGCCCCCTCCGAGGGTGCCTTTGATCAATATGCTGGGTGGGGGGCTCTGTGCACTCCTGAAGCCTCCTGGCAAGACTGTGAGCGGTGGCTGTGTGCATGTGCATGCATGTGTGTGTGTGCATGTGTGTACGTGTGCATGTGTAGTGTGTGTGTGTATGCTTGTGTGTTTGCATACATGCGTGCCTGTGTGTATTGTATGTGTGTGCCTGTGTGCATGTGTGTGCGTGTGCATGTGTATGTGTGTGCATGTGTGCACACACTCCTGCCTCTGTGTGCACGTGTGCTGGTGCATAGGCAACAGGGGTGGGTACTGAAGATGGGGAGGGCCTGGAGATGCTAGACTGTGAGTCTGAGGGAAGAACAGGCCCCAGCATGGGACCTCGATGGCCTGGCTGGGGAGGAGAGCTGGGGACCCTGGTCATAGGCAGGCCTTGGTGGAAAGTCTGGGGAGGCTGGGGCCAGGCAAGGGGTGAGGAGGAAAGGCACAGCCCAAGCCCTCACACCTGGGCTGGGCTGGGAGCAGACAGGCTGAGACCCACCATCCACCTAACAGCCTGTAGAAGTGACACCCATGACCTCACCCCAGCCTTGAAGTGGGCGTTGTTCACCCATTTTATGGATGAGATTCAGAGAGGGGACTGACCCCGGTCACGAGTCACTGGCTGAGCCAGCTCAGACATGGGGCTGCCTGACCCTGAGCTCTGCCAGGACAGGGAGAAAGAAATAACTGAACTGAATTCAATTCAGCAGACACTTCCTGAGTGCCTACAAACCAGGCCTCGCCAGCACTGTTTAATAGATCTCTGCAGTGAGGGCAGCGTCCTACACCCTGTGCCGTCCAGCGCAGGAGCTGCTAGCCACATGCCAGGGGTGAAGCTAACACTGTTGGGCTCATGCCCCTGAGGAACTGAATTTCACATTTGATTTCATTTTTATTAAGATGTAAATAGCCTTGTGTAGCCAGCGCCTATCATATTGGATGGCATGGGCTAGACAGGGGTTAGCAGCTGTAGACACACGTGGAGAAGTGTGCTGGGTTCTTCCTTCAGAGAGATCAAGGACTGCTGCAGGATGGGGAGAGGGGGAAAGGACAGAAGGACCACCCAGCCCCGAGCTTGCCCCCAAGAGCTCACCTCTACCCAGCACTGCTACTTGGGGCTGTCCCTCCTGTCAAGGGCCCTCTTCACCTCCCTGGCCTCTGACGTGCTCACGTGGAGGCAGAAGGCAGGGCTCCTGTCCCAGCAGGCAGGCCTGAGCCAGGAAGCACACCGCCTTTACCTGATGATGTTGGCGGCGGCCTTCCGCTCCTGTGTCAGGAGCTCCGGGTCATGCATAACTTCTTCCAGGAAGCCGATCACCTTGCATTTGAGCTCATCATTGGTCTCAAAGTCCTGCCGGGAAGGTGTGATGGGCGGCTCTGGTTACCAGTTTTGAGCTGCCCTGCAGTTTGCGCCCAGGCAGAGGAGGGAGCTGGTCTTTAGCCTGCCTCATTTCCTTTTTGCTGGCTTCCTGGCAGGGCACGAGAGGCTCTCCAGGCCTAGAGAATCTTAGATAAAGGCACTGGGGCCAGACCAAAGCCCATCCTTCAGCTGGCTGTACCCCCAGGCCAGGGAGGCACAAACCTTCCTGTAACCCTGCTACAGGCAGGGTGAACAGAGGCCCCTTATCCCTTCCATGTCCTTGGTTCCCCCGCTAGGGAATCTGAGCAGGCCCTCTCAGAACAGCAGGGTGGTACAGTTGAGCTCCCTCCCTCCCACTGCCCCACTGTCAGCCATCAGCTCTCTCTGCCCCCAGCTGGTTCCTGAGGCCATTGCCTGGTGGGCCCCAGCAGCCAGCCCAGGGAGGGCTCCCACCCACCTGAGAGTGCTTGGACACCCAGTGGCGGAGCACGTTCAGGACACGATTGGTGGCTGCTCGGCGGATCACAAACTCCTTGTCTCCATTCCTCTGGTCTGGGGGGAACCCTGGCAGATGGGAGAGAGGATAGAGGAAAACAAGAAACAGGGCTTGACACTAGTCTGGATTTGCCTCTCGGATCTGGCTGAGCTGGGGTGAGAGGGCGATGGGCGGGGGATAGTAACATATTTAACAAGTGTCTGCCCAGTAGCACAGACGCCATGTCTTCTCAGGGGACACAGTCCATGCATGCCCAGCCTGTCCCAGACCCCTCCGTCTTTCAGGAGCTGCTGGAAGGTTCAGGTAAGCTCCCAAGAGAGAGCCACGCAGGCCCTCCCCAGGGACCAGAGCTCACGGGGCCCCCTACTCCAGTCTCTGCTTAGGAAGTGGGAGGTGGGAGCAAGGTGGGGGGCAGAGGTTCCCATGGGCAATGGGCTTTATGTTGAGTAGAAGTTGGCCAAGTGGCAAAGGGCGATGGGTGGGAAGGAAGGGGCCTCCAGGCAGGAGGGTCAGCACTGGCAAAGGCCTACAGGGTGGGAGTTTGGGGGTGGGGTGGATGGCATTCAGTTGGGATCTGGATGAGGAGGGGACAGGGTGGGCTGTGTCTCAATACGCAGTGACCCTGGCTCCAGGAGTGGAGTTCAGGCCCGGGGTGCTCAGAGCCCCATCAGTGGCAGTGAGGTGGGGGTTGTGGCCCAGCACCTCCATAAGTGTAAGGGGGTGCTGAAGTCAAAATAATGATTCGGGAAACTTCGTGTCCAGTGAGTGAGTGTAACTGATTGAAGCAGGGAGCTCCCCAGGGGTGGGTGCTTTAACAGGACCCACCGGTGCCATCGGCAGCACGCCTTAAACACCCAAAGCAGAGCAAGTCCCCACGGCCATGCCTGCTACCACCTGCCACTGGGGCTGACCCTCGTGGGGGGGAACCCTGTGAGCGGAGACCGCCCCACAAACCTGCACTGGCTAAGGACATCCTCCGGTATTTCTCCTTGTTTGGAGTGCCCTCGTTGGCCCCCGCAGTTGCTATGGCAAAGGCGGACGCGGCCGACAAGGCACTGCGGTTATTGTCCAGTTCTCGACAGGAGGTCATGACGACTCCATTGTTATAGGAAAAGAGCGGGAACTCTGCAGAGAGAAGGGAACCAAGCCTCAGCTGTCCCTAGTCCCAACTCCTCAGGCTGTTCGAAAACCAGGGATCCCGAGGCTAGACCAGCCTCAAGAGCCAGCAGGCTGCCTTTAGGGCACCAGGCATGGGGGGTGGTGCTGGTGTGTGTGTGTGGGGTCTCTCTGGGGAGAGTCATACCCCCATGTCCTCAGGGCTGTCCCAGGCGGGGGAGCACGCTCCTGCTTCAGAGCACCCTTCTGAAGAAGGTCTCCGTCACCCTTCCATCCTTCTGCTGCTCTCAACCCCTTCACCTCAGGTCCAGCTGGGCACTCGCCTGCCCGAGGGCAGCGTCTTGAGTTTTCTTACCCTCTCATCTACTTGAGATTAACGCCTAACCTGTCCAACGTCATAACAATTCACACTGATGGGCTCGTGGGCTCAGTGGGATGGAGATGGGATGGCTTTTGGAGTCCGGCCACCTGAGTTGAAATTCTCCCCCACCCCCTACTAGCTGTGTGACCTTGGGTAAGTCATTTCACCTCTCTGAGTTTCCGCAATCTCCTTTGAATAATAGGGAGAAAACTTCAAAAGGTGGATATGAAGATTAAAGGTGATAACATAGGTGGAAGTACTTTGTATTAGGTAAAAAGCTATATAAATGCCGTGGTATATGATTGCTATTAGTAATAATAATATTAGTCGTAATGATAGTAGAAACCTACTCCTAAAACCTTTGGTTTCATCTTGTAAGTCTCTGGAAAGCAATCCAGACTACTTTAGACAAAGTAGCAGTATTGATGCTGTCAGGCACAGATGATGTATTTTAAGGACTCCAAGCTTATTTCTGAAATTTGGCTCCCCGGGAGCTCTGTTTTTGTGTCTGAGCAGCTGTGACAAGGCTGCAGTGTCTCCAGGCAGTTTCTCTCTAACCTATGGGGTTTCTTTTGAAGGCCTGGAGAGTGGGGAGTTCAGGCTGCCAGCTGCCATTTGCACGTGAGAGCAGGTGCATTGGAGAAGGCTGTGTGAGGAGGGGCCGCCTGGGAGGTGAGTCCCCTGGGAGCACCCTCTCTCACCAGCGGGTATCTGAGAGCCCCCTTGTATAGGGTAAAGGGCTTTATGAAAACCAGAGACCAAGATGGCTTCTCAAGGACCGTTCAGGGTCAGGAGTCTGAGACTGCGGGTGAGCAACGTCACCACCTCTTGGAGTCTTTCCCCTTATTTGAAAAACCTGGCCTTTCTCCAAAGTCATCAAGGTGATGAAAGGGACCTGCGCAGAGCCTGCTTCCTGAGAAGCACCTTCTGAATCAGGATCCTCCATGAACGAGCCCTAGACGCTGAGCCTCCCTCGTCTCCTGTGCTGGGTGGGCTGAAGGCAGCCTTGTTTGAAGCTGGGAGGGTGACTTGGTTGAGTTGAAGAGCAGGATCTACCCAGACAATGTCCCAATGCCCACAGCCCCTTCCCCTGGGGTGGGGGGAGGGTTACGAAATATCAGAAAAGTGACTGCTTTTAGGCGTCACTCGTAAAGCATAAGGGATGACACCCACTTGCCTTCACTTGATTTGACCTGCTGCCCTCTCCCCAGCTGGAAATCTATTTGTGGTTCTGAACTGGTGATTGTACCTGAAGAATTTCTGCTCTTCACTGATCTGGGTGTTGTTGGAGATTTAGTTGGTGATGCTTCAGTGTCACCGTCATCACTCTGGTTTTGGTCAATATCCGACTCCTCTCTCACGGAGACTTCTGAGCCTGGGAGAAAAGAAAGAATTTTACTTTTCTCAATTTTAGTTTTAAAATTTAAATATTTGATTTTAAAATTTATATCTATAGTTTACTGGGGCAAAACAGAGCAAGCTTGGGATACAGCCGCTGAAGAAAGTTTGACAGCTTTGTTTCCCACAGGACTTATCAGAACCTTTCTCCTGCTAATGAGCACTGTCACAGTCTCCAAGGTGGCTCTTGCTCCACCAGGCTTCTCAAACCTTACCAGACACACCTGGGGATCTTGCTAGAATGCAAATTGTGATTCGGGGGGTCTCAGGTGGGGCCTGAGAGTCTGCATTTCTAACGAGTTCCAGGTGATGGCCGTGTGGCTGGTCCACGGACCATACTTTGAGTAATATGGTCTCTTTTTTTTTCCCTTTGGTGAAGCTTCTTACTTAAGGTGACTGCCATCTGTTCCAGTTTCCTCTGCTTTTTACCTATTGTCCCATACCCTGGTCACTCTTAAAATGTCCTGGCTTAGACAATTAATTATAGAGGCCTCTGAATCTTGGGAGACTCATGGTTCACACACCCTGGGGAAGCTGATGAATACTATTAAAAGCCTAGGTCTGGCACAGTGAGGTTTTGGTCAGAAACTCTTAACTGCTCTGTGCCTCAGTTTACCCACATAGAGTAGTTGCATCTGACCTTCTTGAGAACCCAAAGAAAGCCACAGGTCTTCTCTTTAGAAAAGAATGTCCACATGCTCACACGCGTGCGTGCATACACACACAAGCACACACACACAGAGTCCGGCACACAATTAGGTTCATGGGCTCCTGAATCACTTGTCAAGAAGCCTGATTCAAGACGACTTCTCAGGATTGCCTCGAGTTACATTTCAGAATGTGAAATGATGAAATTTCTGGTAGGCCATTTCCTTGGCTGCTGACCACCACGGTGAGTGTTACTTGGTATTGAGCCTGATGGAGGATTCATCTCGCCCCAGCTGTGCCCTCTGCTTGGGGGTGCCCTCTGCCTTCTCTTTTGCCAGCTCAGAGGAGAGAAATCCTTCTCTTGAAAGCCTGGGGCATCTGATCAGCCCTGGGTTGCACGTGGGTGTGTGCTGTGTGCCCGTGCTCTCATGTGCTCAGTGGGACAATGCTGGTGGCATCCAGCATGTGGTCTGATCTGATCTAAGGCAGAACCAGACCTGACGCTTTTAGAATGGTCAGGAGGAACCCGAGAATAGGGAGGCTCCAGCCCGTCCTGGCGTCATCTCCGGCCCGTCTCACACTCAGCATTCCAGATCTGCCTGGCGTCTGGCTGTCCCGGAACACACAAGGCCTTTTCTTGCTCCTTAGTCATTCTACTCCCATGGTCTAGAATGTTCTCCCTACCTCTTGGTAAAAATTGAGATCAAACGGTTCTTTCGGGAAGCCTTCTCTGACGCCTCTAATGGTGTTCCCGTCCCAACCTCTGTGCCTCTCGAGCACCCTCTAACACACCCCATCCATGTCAGGTGTCCACACTTCCGTGTCTGCTCTGGGTCCTCAGCCAGACTGAATCCCAGGGGGCGGGAGCTACTGATGACCTCTTCCTTCCCGAAACCTGAATGGGCCTGGCCCAGGCCACGTCCTCTGCAGACAGGGACGAACACAGGGATGCCGGAGGGTGCTGTGGTCGGGGCAGGGGGATGCCTGAAATGCTCATGATGGGAACTGATGCTCATCTACAATGGGGTGATGCCCTGGGAATTTCTGCCTGCCTCCCCTCTCTGCACCTCCCCGACTCCGTGCTGCCTCCGCGATCTGCCTGGTGGGACCCCCTTCCTTCCCCAGGGAAGCAGGAAGAGCTAGCCCTGAGGCCCTGCTGGACCAGGCTGAGCCTCAGCGAGGCTGGGAGGCAGATTTGACAGCACGGCCACTCACTCTGCTTGCTGAGCGCCGAGGGGTCTTCGGGCTTCTCGGGGGTTGTATCGCCCTCATCTGGAATCTTGTTGGTGAAGCTGCTGGACACGTAGAGCTTGCTGGTGTCCAGTGTGGCCTTGCTGAAGGGTGACATGGCCGAGTACATGCTGGTGTAACCGTTGGCATTGCAGCTGAGGGCAGCCAGGTCCAGGGCCTTGCCGCCGGTGATGATGGGGATGTTCAGGGAGAGCTTCCGCCGGCGGCTGGGTGACGACGTCTTGGTGATGGACAGGGGTGGTGGCGAGGAGAACTTGCGGGTGGCGCGTGGGGACTTGGGGGGGTCACCGTACAGAAGCTTGTTGTTCTGGCCACTGGCAAACAGGAGCTCCAGCGACCTGTGGGGAGGGTGGGGTGAAAATGACAGTCAGTGTGGGCCCGCCTGCCTGCCTGCCTGGGCCTGGGGGCTGTCTCCTGTGGGGCGCGGGGTGGCAGCAACAACTCCCTCATTCTCATGATCCATGTGATTCAATGGCCTGGGGCCAAAGGTCCTGCTCTGGATGGTCTGGGAAAGGATGTGGGGATTCTATGCTCCCCGCACCACCCCTTCAGGGTAGCAGCGGCAGCATCTGTCCTGAAGTGCTGAGGGTCCTCTGACCTGCACGCTGTGTAAAATCTCCCTCCGTCCCACACAGGGCCTGCGCCCGCCTACAGGCTCTGACCTCATTCTTGGAGAAGTCCTCAGGCATGTTTTGCAGAATGAGGAAGCTGAGGCTCAAAGACAGGAAATGACTCATCTGATGCCTCCTCCTCTAAACCCAGGGTCCTTTCCACCCGCCACCAGGCTTGAGCGGCCCTACATGTAAACTTAGGGGGAGGGGATGCTGAAAGTGGCCCCTACCATCCTCATGACAGGGCCCTACCTCTGGCCAGGCTGGAAACAGCTATACATCCAGAACATTACAAACCACAGCTTGCTCCTCCAGGCCGTCTGCTCCACACTGACACAGGACAGGTTTATGTCTGAACCCTCACTGTTGCCCCAGGATGCGGCATTCTTATTCCCATATCACAGACGGGAAACTGAGGCTCAGAGAGGTTAAAGGACTCGGCCAGGGCCACAGAGCTGGGAGCTGGCTCTGAAGCTGCCTCTGTTCTGCAGGGCACTGCTGCTGGGACGGGAAGGGCATTGTCTGCTGGGCCCCTGGGAATGGTCTTGGTGGCTTTTAGGGAGTAGATCCTTCCTGGATGGAATGTTTTCTGCTTTCTCAGAGCCCTGGGAAGCTGATCACTGAGGTTCCCAAAATTTGGGGCAGAGAGGCGAGATGTGCCCTGCCCCAGTGAGGCCTGAGGTGGGGGCAGGAGGAGGGAACAGAAGCCAGAACGGGTGTATTCTGGGTCGCTGATTTGCTCTAACAGCAGAGGTGTGGGTTGGGGGAGGGGTGGTGAGGCTCCTGGGGAGCCCTGGGGAGCCAGTGTGATTCAGGAACTCTGCTCCTGGCAGCCCTGGAGCTGAGAGTCTGGTCTCAGGTCTTGCCTAGGGTGTTGCTGGGCGGGTGGGGAGGAAAACGGGGGGATTGGGGGGAAGGGGGCAGTGCTGAGAGCCTTTGAGCCTCTGAGGGCTGGGATGGGCTGTCTACAACTGGGGTCTGGGTAGGTGCTCTCAGAAAAGATAATCACCTGCCATTCCTGGATGGGCCCCTCCCAGAGCAGTGAGGCCCAACAGGGGCCTGAGCCAGACCCCTGAACTTGGCCTACTGAGGGGGAGCCTTGGCCAAGTCCTTCATCGCCCCATCCCTCACTCCCCATCTGTTAAATGAGGATTGATAACTGACACTTCCTCCCCTGGTGACTTGCTTGGTACTGACCTTGGCCGGGTAAGATGGGGACATTGGTAAGATGGGGGTAAAAGTTTTCATTTAACTAGGATTCTGGGTGTTCAGGAGTTAGAATGGTAATTTACCAGTCAGCAAAATCCTACCAACTTTGAAGTTCTAAGCCGGGCCCTGTGTGGTGGCCTCAGGCCTCCCTCCATGTAGCACAAAGTTTATGATCCACCTGCCCTTAGAATTCCCACCTGGCAGCGACCCTGGGATCATGATGATTCCACCACACCCCGTGAGGCTTGACCAGGGCTGGGGCAGGCACTGGAACACAGGTTAGTGCAGGGAGCGAGGATAGGAGGGAAAGTCTGTCTTGTCACCCAGACTCAGACAGGAGCAGTACTGAGACTGGGACCCTGGGTTCAAACCCCACTCACCCACTGACTCCTTGGAGGCCCGGGAAGTCTCTGCGCCTTTCTGGGTCCCAGTTGTCTCAACAGCAGGGCTGAGCTGCCATGATGTCATTAGGAAAGATGGCCCTGAAGCCAGGCTAAGGTGGCCTGCATTCCTTTGTTGACTCACCCAAGAATGCCATCGTTTCTCAGAGTGGCCTAAGCAGAGCAGGGATATGATTTCCTTCTCTCTTCCTTCTTTCCTCTCTAACTTTTATTTTATTTCTCCCTCTCCCTCTCTCCATCTGTCCTCTCTCCCCTCCCCCTGTTTTTCCTCTTTTTTTGTTTTTTTTTTTTTTGAGACGGAATCTTGCTCTGCTGCCAGGCTGGATTGCAGTGGTGCAATCTTGGCTCACTAGAACCTCTGCCTCTGGGTTCAAGCAATTCTCCTGCCTCAGCCTCCCCAGTAGCTGGGACTACAGGCACATGCTACCATGCCAAGCTAATTTTTGTGTTTTTAGTAGAAATGTGGTTTCACCATGTTGGCCAGGATGGTCTCAATCTCTTGACCTTGTGATCTGCCCATCAGCCTCCCAAGGTGCTGGGATTATAGGTGTGAGCCACCGTGCCCAGGCTTTCTTCCTCTTTTTTCACCAAAGGAAGCCCTGTTCCTTTGGAGGATGGGACCCTATGCTTCCAGGAACAGGGTTAAGATGTGAGAGCCCCCTCCCTACTCCAGGATCCTGGCAGATGGAGATGAAAGAAGCTGACACTGAGCAGTAGCAGCAGGCAGGTGAGCTATCCCTGCTTCTCTGCAGAGGGAAGCTTGGTTCCTGAGGAGAGGGGGCAGTGGCAGTGTGTATCCCACAGCACCCCAACACGTGTTACTGCTATTCCTCCAGGGACTTCCCAGGCCACCCCCGCAAGCTGTTTTCCTCCTAGGGTTGGAAGCTCTGCGGGCGTGGGAAAAGGAGGGCACCTCAGCCACCTGGCAGGGATGGCACTGATAGGTTTCTTGTAGATGGTGATGAGCTTGTCCAGGACCACGACAGCAGTGGTGAAGACGCGGTAGGAGTGCAGGAAGGTGTTGAGGAAGTCGATGCTCAAGAAGCGCAGGTCCGTCAGCCTCTCCAGCAGCCGCTCCACACTGGCATAGCGGATCTGTAGCACTTTGCAGGAGTTCATGGTTTTGCTGAAGCGAATGTCAACATCATCACAATATAAGGAGGCGTCGGACCTGAGAGGGGCGGAAGGACGCAGAGGTGACGCAGGTCCAAAGGCATCTGAACGGCATCGGCCAGGTCCGCTCATCACCATCCCCCACACACTGAGAGCCCAGGACCGTCTTACTAAGAGAACAAGGAAGCTTGGGAAGGATGACATTGAAGGAGGGCTACAACTTCCCAATATCCTAAAAACTCTCCATTATAAAGCCCCGAGAAATACTGGAGAAATATTACAAACTTAAACATATGTGTCACTGAGTTCATAAGATATAAGGAACTCCATTCACACAAGTATGTATGTGGATGGGGTGCAGTGGCTCACGCCTGTAATACCAGCACTTTGGGAGGCCGAGGCAGGAGGATCAGTTGAGGTCAGAAGTTCGAGACCAGCCTGGGCAGCATGGCGAAACCTCATCTCTGCTAAAAATACAAAAGTTAGCTAGGCATGGTGGCGCATGTCCGTAATACCAGTGACTCAGGAGGCTAACGCCCAAGAATCACTTGAACCCGGGAGATGGAGGTTGCAGTAAGCCGAGATTGTGACACGTCCCTCCAGCCTGGGTGACACGGTGAGACTCTGCCTTAAAAAAATGTGTACATGAATGTTCTTAGCAGCATTATTCGTAATAGCCCCAAAGTGGAAACCACCCAGGGGTCCATCAGCTGATATGTGGACAAACAAAACGTGGTCTATTCGATTTGCTAGCAGCTGCCAAGATGTGAGGAGAGGGATCTAGTGCAGTCAGCGAGAAAAAAAGGGGCTGAGCTGGGTGTGAACTTGCAGGGGTCCTGTTTCAGCTGCTCCTGAACTTGAAGTCAGCAGCCTCTACATGGGGAGCCAGTGGCCCTGAAGGCTGCTGTACCACACAGCACCCTCTGGTGGTAAAGATGCTGGAATACGTTTCATTGATCATCCAATGGGGAGCTGTCAGGACTCTTAAACTGCAGGTTTTCATTTTCTGGACCTTGTGAATCTTTGTAATCATGTTTTACTTCTTGTTTTGGCTACCAAGAATCTTAGAATCAAATCTAGTGCTCATTTCTTTTTATTTACTTCTTTTATTTTGTTTGTCCTTATTACTTACACGCAGACGGCTGTATCTAGTTTTTTTTTTTTTTTTTAAATGAGACAAAGTCTCATTTGCCCAGGCCGGACTGTGCAGTGGCTGGTGCGATCATGGCTCACTGCGGCCTTGACCTTCTGCACTCAGGTGATCCTCCTGCCTTATCCTCCCCAGTAGCTGGGATTACAGGTGCATGCCACTATGCCTGGCCAATTTTTATATTTTTTGCTACAGACATGGTTTCACCATGTTGCCCAGGCTGGTCTCGAATTCCTGGGCCCATGTGATCCTCCTGCCTTGGCCTCCCAAAGTGTTGGGACAACAGGTGTGAGCCGGGCCTGGACTATCTAGTTACTTTTTTCTTTTCTTTGAGATGGAGTCTCGCTTTGTCACCCAGGCTGAAGTTCAGTGGCACGATCTTGGCTCACTGCAACCTCCACCTCCCCAGTTCAAGTGATTCTCCTGCCTCTGCCTCTCGAGTAGCTGGGATTACAGGCATGCACCATCACACCTAACTAATTTTTGTATTTTTAGTAGAGATGGGGTTTCACCGTGTTACCGAGGCTGGTCTTGAACTCCTGGCCTCATGTGATCCACCCACCTCAGCCTCCCAAAGTACTGGGATTACAGGCATGAGCCACTACACTCGGCCTGTATCTAGGTATTTTGAGATGCATTCAGTCATTGCCTTAAATCTTTTGTATTCTAGTGGGATGTGAATAGAAGAATATATAAATGAACAAATAAATATATTACTGAAAAGATAAGCTTGGAAATCTTGTCAAAATGAGCTTACAGGTGAAAACGTCTGCAAACAAACAAACAAAATCAGCCATAAAGGCTGTCATGGCAAGAACAGGCTTAGTCTCGTGTAGTGGCAATAACATAAGGCTTGGAATCAGAAAATATGGGGCTTGATATCACCTTTACTTGTGTTTCCTGTCTGTCCTTAGATAAGGCACTTACTCTTTAGTTTTCTCCTCTGTAAAATGGAAATAATAAGATTTACCTCACAATACTTTTCCGGGCTTAATACAGTAACCAGTTCAAGGGGCCTAAACAATGCTTGGCACACAGGAGGGAGCGAGCAAGTCAGCTCTGAAGTCACCTGCTCATGTTTATTTTATTTATTGAGATCATTTTAATTTTTTTTAGATGGAGTTTTGCTCTTGTTGCCCAGGCTGGAGTGCAATGGCACAATCATGGCTCACTGCAACTTCTGCCTCCGGGGTTCAAGTGATTCTCCTGCCCCAGCCTCCCCAGTAGCTGGGATTACAGGCATACGCCACCACGTCCAACTAATTTCTCTACCCCGTTTGAGTAGAGACGGGGTTTCTCCATGTTGGTAAGGCTGGTCTCGAACTCCCGACCTCATGTGATCTGCCTGCCTCTGCCTCCCAAAGTGTTGGGATTACAGGCGTGAGCCACCGCACCTGGCACCCCTGGCTAATTTTTAAAATGTTTGTAGAGATGGGTTTTGCTATGGTGCCCAGGCTGGTCTTGGACTCCTGGACTCAAGTGAGTCCTCCCAGAGTTCACCTGCTCCTTTTGCTGTCTCAATGTGTACCTTTTCAGAGCATGAGTGAGTAGTCACTAGACATTTAATGGTAACTCCAGCTGTGAGTTTTATTGGATTATTGAAACAGATCTAGGAAGAAGGTAGGTAGGTATTACCATGTACCCCATTCACAATGTGAGAAACCCATGCTCAGAAAGATTAAGTGACTTGTCCACAGTCACACACAGAGTGGGGCTGGGGAACAGGGTCATTGCCTTCAAGCCTGCACCTTCCTGCTGGACCCCACCACCTGTTCAGTGATGTCATCACGAGGGGAGTAATTCCTTATCAACTAGTGCAGAGGCCTGAAGACCTGGTGTGCCTGAAGCTTCCTTGACTAGCCCCTGACACACAGTAGGCTCCTAAAGTGCTCGCTTCATCAGACTTGACTTCAGATTGGTGGCGGGTGGAAACAAAGGATTTCATACATTGAATCATGTTCTGCATTAAATGCATTAAGTCTGCAGTTCCCCAGAGCACGTGTGTGAAGTAGCAAAGAGGCCTGGGTCACCCAGATGATTGCTCTGGCAACAGCAACATGACACAGGTATGAGAAGGGTCCAAGTGTACCACCCTTGGTGAGCAAGGCAGGCTCAGAATTCAGAGGTGGGAATGGAGACCGGAAAGCCAGTGGGCTCCAGGGTTGGGGCAGGAAGGAGGGTGTGGTGAGGGGGTCAGGCATGCAGGTGACTGCAAGAGAATTGTGCCTGGGGCAGGTGAGGGAGGCTGCATCACCCAGGGCATGGAGAGCTGTGTTTGTAGGACACCTGCTACATCCCTCTTGCCTCTGGGGATTGTTCAAACAAACACATCGGCACTGGAGCCTGTGTTTTGGTTTTTCTGGCTTTGAAATGGTCTACATATTCATTTTTTTTAATCAGGAAAAGAAAAATAGTTATCCAAAAAGAACACATAAAGTTTCATTCTGAATGTTATATTTTAAACAGCCTAATACAAAAATAATCCACATGTGCAAAACAGGTGAAAAATAACCAAACTAAGCCGAAACACCATAATAAAACAATCAGAAAATAATAGATGTTGGTGTGGATGTGGTGAAAAGGAACACTTCTATGTTGCTGGTAGGAACGTAAACTAGTACAACCACGATCGAAACAGTGTGGAGATTCCTTAAAGAACGAAAAGGAGAACCACCATTGATCCAGCAATCCCACTACTGGGTATCTACCCAGAGGAAAAGCCATCATACACAAAAGATCCTTGCTCACGCATGTTTACAGTAGTTACAATTCGCAAGGATGTGGAAGCAACCCAAATGTCCATCGATCAATGAGTGGATAAAGAAACTGCTGTATAGATATATGATGAGGCACTTCTCAGCCATAAAAAGGAATGGGTGAATGGCATTCACAGAAACCTGGATGGGATTGGAGACTATTCTTCTAGGTGAAGTAACTTAGAAATGGAAAACCAAACATAGTATGTTCTCACTCACAAGTGGGAGCTAAGCTATGAGGATGCAAAGGCATAGGAATGGGGACTCGGGGGAAAGGGTGGGAGGGGGTGAGAGACAGAAGACTAGAAATTGGGTTCCGTGTATATTACTTGGGAGACGGTGCACCAGAATCTCACAAGCCACCACTAAAGAACTTACTCATGCAACCAAATGCCACCCGTTCCCCAAAAACCTATAGAAATAAGAAATAAAAAACACTAAGCCAAAGCAATCATCCAAATATTAATCACCCGACTCAAAACAAAGAAGCAAACATCCAAAACACCCCAAAGACAAAGCCTACTTTGAACCCCAGTAGCTGGCC
This sequence comes from Leontopithecus rosalia, assembly GCA_028533165.1. NCBI lineage: Eukaryota > Metazoa > Chordata > Mammalia > Primates > Cebidae > Leontopithecus > Leontopithecus rosalia. The sequence continues at coordinate 125,706,817 of CM052653.1, read as the reverse complement.
CATCCCAGTGTCCTGGCTGCCACCTTGTGGCACTCAGTCTCTGAAAGTAGCCTGGTCAAGATGGGGTTAAGGGTACTTACTTGATCATCTGTGGTACGGTGACCTTGGAATTTTCTTCAAACGCGTTCATCATGAGCCCATTGCACCGGATGTTATCCACACACTGGAATCAGAGAGAGGACCCTAGGGTCAGAGCCTTGCTCTCCATTCTTGGACCCAAGCATACCAGGAGCGCTGCCAGCTGTAAAATTCACAGGCCTTGGCCCAACACAGGGTCCTCGAGCTTCAAGGGCATTGTCCTGGCAAGGGCAGGGTTGGCATGGAGCATCCTTTAGACTCTGGCTGGAAGTCAAGTCCCAGTTAAGTGAAGTAAGTTCCTTGGGGAACTTACCTGACCTCAAGTCTTAGTTTCCCTATATGCAAAGTGGGGAGAATGACTTCTACCTCACTGGGATTGCAAACAATCATTGGGAATGCACAGTGAATGCATCTGACGCTGACCATTCTGTTGCTGACCTCTGGGGTCATTGTCAAGGCCAAGATCAGATCTAAGGTGATGTGGGATCTCTTCCTGGGAGGCCAACCCAGCAGGGCCTCTGTCCCTGTGCACCAGGGCACTGTACTGTGTTCTCTCTGTCCTCTGACCACCACAGTGCCCATACTTGGATGCTGTGGATGGTTTTCCATATTAAGAATCCATGGGTATGGGGTCCTGGGAAGACAAGGCTGCTGGCGGGAGGGGCACAGATGGTTGTCCATTTCACTCAGCCTCCAAAAAAATGCAAAATCCAAGTTTTGCTTTGAATACAAAGTACCCACCCAAACAAAAATAAAAGATGCATCTCTTGGGGGCTGCTTCTTTTCCCCTGCACTGGCCCTTGTCCCGGGTATTCAGATTTCTGCCATGAGAGGGTTTTCTCTTGGCATAGGGATGGGGAAGGCTTGGTGGTACACAGAATCTTCTGGTTTTGAGAATGTGTGTGTGGCAGGGAGGAGGGTGTCAAAGTCACTGGGAAGTAGCAGCTGAGAGATGGCACAGTGGGTGGTGGAGCTCCCAGGCCCAGACTTCTGTGCAAGGCCAGGACCCCAAAGAGGGTGGTTCCCGTCATCTGCATTTCCAAGCCCCACTTCTCCCACCCACCTGACAATCTCTCTAGCTTTGGTTCTACCAGCAACTCCAAAATGAAGAAGACTTGGCCATGGGCTCAGAGTGTTACGGAGGCAGGAGAACCGGGGGAAGGGGCTTGAGGACCGCCTCCCCTGGCACCCCGACCTATCCGCTGGCATCCGCAGCAGCTGCCTGGAGGGCACGCTCTGGGCAAGTAGCCCTGACCTTCGAAAGCTGCAGCTCACTGGGGATGTGAAAGGGCCAAGCTTAAGGTCTACAGTTTTCTCTAGGGCCTTCTGGGTGTTTTGAAGACACATGGGAAGACTCAGAACAGGCACGTGCTATGCATCATCCCACCCGCCTTACTCCTCTGGGACTTCGAGGTGGGCAGGTGGGCCAGAAGGAAGGCTGGAGAGGCAGTCAGGGGCGCCTGGAAGGGGCACAAAACCAAGAATGTGGGGGGCGAGCAAGGGCAGCCATCCTGGGTCCCATGAAGATGCTGCCCTTTCAGTTCCCACAGGTTCAGTCCTGCAACCCTCTGGACCATGGGGGGGCCACCAACCTCCCTCCCCTTCTGCTGTCAGTTCCTCTTTTACCACCCCACTCTGAAGAGGGGATGGCCAAGGCTCCCAGCTGCTGGGATGGCACATCCCTGATCCATCAGAGGCTGATGCTGGGCTCAGAGAGGGGCCTGTCCTGGGGCCTGAACCCCGGTGCTGCTGACAGCCTTCTCCTAGACTCAAGTCTTACCCATTGTACTTTAGGTACCCATGGGCTCTCCGGGTCTGCTCACTGGTACCTGGGAAAGCCCGGTGAATGACCCTGATGCTTACAGCAGGCAAAAGCAAACCTAAATCTCCCACGTGTGTAGCTGAGGCTGGGTTCGATCTTAGGTAACTGCCTCCCCTCACTGAAGAAGGTACCCTAGGCTTTCAGCTACGCCTTTCTCTCGCTGTGAACATTATTACATCTCATATGCTCAGACTTTCCTGTGCATACCAATGACCTGAGGCATGTAGTAAAATGCGGATTTACAGCTCACATGCCAGCAATGTAGATCTGTAGGTCTGTGGGTAGCGGGTAGGGGGCAGAGGGGAGAAAGGCCCAAGAATCTGAAGTTTTTAAAATCACCTTGCCAGGTGAGACAGATGCAACGGGCCTCCAGACCATACTTTCAGGGTGAACCAGGGGACTGCAGACAGGATGGACTAGCTGAGCTCAGCTTTGGGTAGGGCTGTGGACTTGGAAGATTCTTGCATCTTTCTCGGTAGAACGGCGCAGTTACTCTCCCCGACCCCCCAGCCAAGCCGCTGACCTGGTTAGGCATGAAGGGACCACTTGCTTTTAGGAACGGGTGATCTACTCACCTGGCTGATGTCACTGGTCCACGCCGCCTTCTCCTGTCTGGACGAGGCCACTAGGATGACTGTAAAGGGTGGGGAATCTTTTGGCTCCACTCCGATTTTAAAATCCAGGTGATCAATGTCTTGGCCGGAACCGGATCCTTTGGCTTCCAGTTGTGAAACACAAAGTTAGCAGCAGGGATGTGGACCCTTTTTCAGCTGAAAATGCTTTAGTGGTCCCTGTCGTATGTACCGGTGGAGGCTGTGCATTGGTAAGGCACCAGGCCACTTGCTGCTACTTTCAGAATGTTATTTTCCTAAGTGGGGAATACCCATTTCAAAGATGGAAAAACTAAGAGATGGGGTGCAGAAGTAGCTTATAACCACACAGGGGAGTTCTGAATTCAGAGCAGAAGAACTCGGAGGAATCACAGTCTGCCCTCTGCCCTCATCCTATCCATGGAGGTGAGGTCCCATACGAGGACTTGTCCAAAGCTCTCATCAGAGCGGCCAAGCCAGGGAGGCAGGAGAGTCAGGGGAAGGGGCCAGAGGATTTAGAGCTTTAGGAGGACCAGCCAGGCCTTCCTGCTACCCCAAGGTGGTTCTGGGCCCAAAAGAGGAATTTCAAGACCTTAAACTTTTACGGATTGGGCTGGATATTTAGTTCAGTTTAGAGCTCCCTGAAGCAAAAGTAAATTCCGGGTATTTTTATTATTGCTCTTAAAAAGTTCCTTGGACTCTTGAAAGCTGTTTCTTTGGAAAAACTAAGATCACAGCTTCAAGATTCTTTTCAACACACTCACATTAATTGGGGGTGCACTGAACAGGTTAATGGTGTGAAGGGCCTGCTTTGGCTCTGCTTTGCTTTGAAGCTCTATAGCTGTGTGATGCTGTGGTAGTTTCCTTCCCGCTCTGGGCTTCAGATGTCCTCCTGTGCAACAGGAGTGGGACTTGATTTCTCTTGATTCCTGTCCCTTCTAGTTCTGACACCTGAGAATTTTAGGAGTCTTTGCAGGGCATGGGGGAGCCCATTCTCCTGGGACTATGCTGGCGGCTCTGAGAAGTGGGTGTCTCTGTGTGTGTGTTTCACGTGGCAGATGCTCGTGGCCATGCTCCCATCCCCCTGAGCTTAGGAGGGTAGTGAGCTCTGCGGCTGGACAGTGCCGATTGAGTCGGCTTTCCTGTGGACCTGCTGTGGCCAAGACCTTGGCCGAGATGAAAGAAGGCTGCACTGGTAAAAGGCCTCCAAGTAAGCTGCCTCCTCGTTTATTCCTCCCGTGGGGAACCACTTGGCTTGGCCCTTATTGGAAAGGAACCAGGGAAGCAGAGCCCAGAGGTAGCAGGGGCCGAACTGGGTGTGTGCGTAAGGGCACGTGTGTGTGTGTGTTTGCCAAGTTTATGTGTGGCAACCCCAGGCCCATGCCCACCCCCATGCCACGCTGAGCCTGCAGTGCTGAGGGGCTTCAGACACAGCCCACTCCAGGAAGCCGAGTCTGAGGAGGGCAAAGAGCACTGCTGGTATCCCCACAGGGCAGGCATCCAGAGGCATCTCTGAGGGTCTTGGCTTGAGGTCAGGGAAGAAGGGAGATGAGTGTCAACTTTGGCCCAATCAAGAGACAGCAGTAATCCCACCCCCTAATCTGAATAATGACCCCACCTCCAATTCTGATGCCTGGGGAGATAAATCCCATCAAATCTCACAGCACCAAGGACTCTGCCCTCCGAGCACTTCCCCATCCAGCCCCATTTGAGTTGTTCAGCCTCTTCTCACTGAGGCCTTGCCTCCCCTCCTGGCCCCTGCTAGGGTATGGTTGCCCCTTTCAGGACTCTTAGCCCTGCGATCCCTCTGTCACTGGCCCTTGCACATTCTGTCCTTTTCCACTGCAGGACAGAGATGGGGCTGGGTGTCTCTTTGGCTCCCAGCATGTGTCCCTGACAGCCCTCGTGCATAAGACACACAGGTGCAGGAATAAGGGGTGCTCACTGAGATGCTGTGACCCCAAAACCTAACAGTGCCAACTGGTCCAGCAGCCAAAGGAGCTTGGAAGCGATCGGAAGGTGGATCAGGGCTATCACCCTAGGGGCTGGGAGCTCTTTCTTTAAAGCCCTGGCCTCCGGCCTCTCTGCACCTTATTGGAAGTATGAGCTGTAGCAGGGGCTGAACAGAGTGTGTGAGTGAGGGCACGTGTGGACCTCCCCACCGCACTTCAGCATCCTCCCTTCCTCTCAAAGAAACCTGGCCAAGCTTTAGGAGCATGTGTGTTAGCGTGCAATCACACGCATGCGCACATGCAGCTTTCACACTCACCTTCCTCCGTCCAGTGCCTGGCCAAGCTTTAGGAGTGAGCATGTGTGTTAGTGCGAGCACACGCATGCACACATGCAGCTTTCACACTCACCTTCCTCCTCTGTGCTTTCTGGCTCCTCCAATAAAGTGCAGTCAATGAGGGATATGACTCCATTCTGAAAAAGAGCAGCAGGGGCCGCTTTGGATTGAGGGGTAGACGTGCTGCTTTAGGAGAGTCTGGATGACTGGAACTCCTTGGGTCGGAAGGGAATTTCACAGGGAGCACACACACAGATGTATGGATATGTTATATGCCAAGTGGGTATTTTGCTTTTTCAGTTGAAGGACTTTATCTTCATATAAGAAGCTCAACCAAGTGGGTCAAAGGGGATTGTCTCAGAGAGGGCTTCCCTGAACAAAGATTGTGTTAAGGCCACGAGCAGAGCAGCCAGAACCTGACCTGCTTGGCCCCTTCTTGCTTTTGCAGAAGCTCTAGGACATTGCTTCACAGTCCTAAATCTGCAGAGGTTTGAAATCTCCTGTTTTAGGCCAAAGCTGTCAGGTTACCCCCAGGAAGACAGAGGCTGGTCTTACGGGTATGGTTATTCTCATTTTACAGGTGAAGAAATGAAGACAGGGAAGTTGCATGTCTTGTCCAAGGTCCCCTGGCAAGTTTGGAGGGAGTCTGGAGAGAGCCTCAAGGGCCCAGTCCCAGTACTGGTCAGTTACTTATTTTTAATTATTAGAAATACATGGAAAAATGCCTCCCATCTATGAGTGTGTGGGTAACTCTTGGGCATGAGGTCCCTTGACACTGCAGTAAGAAATAAGAGTGGCCACAACTGTGGTGGTTGTAAGACACGCTCACAGGTTCTTCCACATTTCTCTTTGCAGAAGGTGAAGCCTAATTCCCTTCTTGAATGTGAGCTGGACTTTGTAATGAAAAGAATAAATCAGAAGCGATGGTGAGCCACTTTGGAGACTACAGCCTCCTGCTTGCCCTCTTGCTTTCTCTTGCATCACCTGCTCTGGGGGACACCCACTGGCATGCTGTGGGAAGAGCGCTATAAACGAGGAACTGAGGCCTCCCACCAACAGCCATGGAACATCTTAGAAAAAGGATACTCCAGCCCCAGTTGAGCCTTCAGAACACCACGGCCCCAGCTGACATCTTGACTACAAACCCATGAGATGCCCTGAGCCAAGACCACCCAGGTAAGTCGCTCCTGATTCCTGACCCACAGAAGCTGTGAGGTAATAAATATTTGTTTTAAGCTATAACATTTGGGGGTAATTTGTTACATAGCAACAGATAAGTAGCATAGTAATGGATGATAATGGAGGCCTGGCCATGTGACTAATCTACATATAAAAATGCTTACAGAGCAGGCTGCGCCTGGGAAGGCAAAGTAGACCACCAAACCCTGGGTTTGACTTCTTGCTTCACTCTTTGTTAGCCTCGCTTTAGCCCCCAGGACTAGCCCAGTGGGCCTTAAGCCTGCCCAGCAATGTCACTCTGCTTGATCATTCTGAAAGCCCCATCTAGCTCTGACATTCTCTTACTTCAGGGTCTCAGGAATTCAGATCTGTAGTCTGCCCCCTTCAAAAAGGAATGAAGACATTTAATCGCCACTTGTGATATTCAGAGAGAAGTGATTTGAATTTTAGCTCATGGCTATTGGACACTAGAGCCTAGTGATTAAGAACAGACTCTGGAGCCAGCTGGCTGGGTTCAAATCCCAGCCCTGTCACATGCTGGCTTCTTCTGTCTCACTTCCCTTATCTGTATAAATTGGGGAAAATGATAGTATCCATCTCAGTGGGTTGTTCTGGGAATTAAATATACATAACATATTTGAGCGAGTTCTTGTAAGCAAGGGCTTGATATTATAAGTTAATTATTACATAATTAAGAGTGACAATGTCTGTTACCTATTGAGCACTTAGTGTGTACCTGATACTAGAACTCCCTCACTTACTCCTCTAAAGGAGGTATTTCTATACCCTTTATGCAGATAAGGAAACTGAAACATTGTGAGACCCTGTGACTTGTCTGAGGTCACCTACTGGTGGGTGGCACTGCTGGGATTTGAGTTGATATCTGATTCCATGTTCATCAGTGTGCTAAGAGACTTTTAAAACTAAAAACAGCTGGGCACACTAGCTCATGCCTGTAATCCCAGCACTGTGGGAGGCCGAGGCTGGAGGATCACCCAATGTCAGGAGTTCGAGACCAGCCTGGCCAAGATGGTGAAACCTGGTCTTTGCTAAAAATACAAAAATTAGCCGGGTGTGGTAGCGGGAGCCTGTAATCCCAGCTACTCAGGAGGCTGAGGCAGAAGAATCACTTGAACCCAGAAGGCAGAGGTTGCAGTGAGCAGAGATCATGCCACTGCACTCCAGCTTGGGCGACAAGAGCGAAACTCTGTCTCAAAACAACAACAAAACCCCACAAAAAAACTAAAAACAAACAAAAAACTCCACATAAAATAAAACTAACATAAAAACATGCTTCTGGACTTTCACAGCCTTCGTGTCTTCAGTTTAACCCACCCCCACTGACCCACCTACGTCCCCCAGACGAGACAGAGATCTCAGTAGAAACTCCAGAGCTAACAAATAATGAAAGCTTTCCTTGATACATAATTTGGTTAAAACAGAAGCATTCAGTATTTGGGCATTAATTTCCCCTTGTGCAGCCAACCAGCTAATTTGCAGCCATGTGAACATAAGCAGTATATTCCCTGAAGCCACTGCTGGGTCTGTTAGCTCTGTAGGGGGTTCCGGGCCAGGCCTCCAGGGTCTGGAAGAATAGTTTCCCTGATGCTGGGGCTTAGTTAAGAGCACCTTCTGGCCCTTTCCAGGCCGCAGTGTGTTCAGGCTTCCAAGATGATGGTGCAGGGCTGGGCCTGCTGCTTACAGAGGCAGGTGTTTCCTAATTGACAGCAGATACACATCCCCTGTGAGCTCAATGCTAACTTACCTCTGTGAGGTCAATGTCCCTGTTTGACAGAGGAATTGTGGACAGGGCAGGGTCTTCTCCAGGGTCACATGTGTGTAAGGGACGGAGCTGGGACTGATGCTGACCTCAGAGCATAAGACAAGCAGTGGGCTGTGCTGGGGGACAGGAGATCCGGCCCAGGCCACAGGCTTTACAGCAGAGGTGGCACCTGAACAGGCCTTGAGGTATGTGAAGGAGGTGTGCCGGGGGAGGAGAGGCTGTGCGGCTGAAGACAGCACGAGCAAAGGCCCTGGGGCTTGCAAGGAGGCAGGAGTGGGTCTGAGTTGCTCATTCCCTCCACCTTTAGGGATGAACTGTTAGTTGAGTGCCGGGGCCTCATGCAGGGCTGTGAGGTCCTGAGGTCGGCTCTGTATGGCGCAGTTTGGCAGCCTCCAGGGATCCTGTGCTGGAAGAGGGGATGCCTGAGAAGGTCGCTGGGAGGGGCTCTGTCAGAGCTCCTTTGGGGTGGAAATGAAATAAAGGCTGAGTGATGCCCTGGCCCTCAGCCAGTAGAGGCCCTCCATCCTGCCTCCACATACCACACACAGACACACACACTACCCACACACAAACACCACACAGAGACACACAAACACATGGCACACACACAGACACACAAACACATACCTCACACATAGACACACATACATACACATGATACATACACACAGAGATATACACATATACCAGAGACACACATGTACACAGAAACATACACACACCACACCACACACACATACCACACACACCACATACATTCATATAGACATACGCAGATATACATGTAGACACACTGACACATACTCATACCCACCACACATGTACACAAAAAGACAACACATACACAAACATACATATAACATACACCACACACGCAAATACACACAAATGCACAGAGACACAACACACAGAGACAAACACACACACCATACACAAATATACACACTATGCACACAAATACAGACACACATACATACACACACCACATACACAGACACAAACACATATACACATACATACATACTAATATGGTTTGGCTGTGTCCCCACCCAAATCTCATCTTGAATTGTAGCTCCCATAATCCCCACGTGTCATGGGAGGGACTCAGTGGGAGGTAACTGAATCACAGGGGTGGGTTTTTCCTGTGCTGTCCTTGTGACAGTGAATAAGTATCACAAGATCTGATGGTTTCATAAAGGGCAGTTTCTCTGCACATGCTCTTTTGCCTGCCACCATGTAAGACTTGCCTTTGCTCCTCCTTCACCTTCCACCATGAGTGTGAGGCCTCCCCAGCCATGTGGAACTGTGAATGCATTAAACCTCTTTTTCTTTATAAATTACTCAGTCACAGGTATTTCTTAATAGCAGTATGAAAATGGACTAATACACACAGAGAGATATAAACACATATCGACACACACATATACATATATACCACACACATATACACACATGCATATACACATATACACACCACATATACGAACACACACAAACACCACACATACATATACACACACACACACACACATACACACACACAAACATACACGCCTTTTAGGGTTTTTTCCAGGCCCTCTGGCTCCTCTGCCCAGGTGCACATCGTGGGGAATCTGAGGCCCTTGATCCTCACCTTCCCATCTCCCAGGATTTTGCTAGTGGAAAACTGGTCAAGTTCTGCTTGCACCAATTGGCCAAACTGTGAGGTATGTGTGTATGTGTGTGTGCACGTACATGTCTACAACACCCCACCCATCATCTGCGCCACAGACCTGATGGCCAGGACAGTGCCTGCGTGACCCTGGCTGGGTGGCCTCGCGGGCCCCCTCCTGCAGCCCTTACCTTGGTCAGGTGAAGCTTCCCTCCAGAGCCTCTGGTACAGATAATCAGATGCTTAGAAAACAGGAAGCACTGTCGCTCACCCTCTTTCTTTAGGGACAGAGACCCCAGGCGCCCCCTGGTGATCTTGCCCTTTTCGGACATGGGCACCTGGATGAGGGAACCTGTGGGTGGAGGAGAGAAACCCTGAGCCCATTTCCCGGGGTGACCTTTGCCTCTGACCCAGCTTTGAAGGTTGAGATGCTGGGGCTGCAGCAGTGGGACAAGTTCTTTCTAGTTTCCGGTGGCAAATGTGCCCCTGGGATGCTCCTTTAGGCCTCTCTGCAGGGCCAGATGGCTGGGGGATGAGGATTGATCAGAGAAGCTGTGTGCACGGTCCACTGACCTCCCAGCCAGGGGCTAGGGCTTCAGCAAGCAAAGGAACCCCAGAGGGCATGGCCCATGTGGTGAGAATGAAGGGCTGGGCTGAGGTCTGGGGATGGTGGGGGCTGAACAAGTGGGGAGCTGGCTGCAGGCCCCGAGAGGTTAACAAAATAACATTGCACTCCTGCTGGGAACTGCTTAGGGCAAATCCTGCCTCCCATCCTATTTGTAAAAAAGATAGCTACTAAGATTTTTTTTTTAAAAAAGACACGTTGCGTTCCTGTTGTCCACAGCCATGGCATATATCACCAATCAATCACTGTCCCCTACTGCAGAGCCCAGACAGAGCCTACCAGTCCTCAGCACAGCACTCTAGGACACCATTACTGAACAGAGTAGGTGCCTGTCACAAAACCCATTGTTGCCCTACTCTGGTCTCCCCACTCTAATACATACTCTACAGACCCCCTCCCCACTGACCTCCACAGGTCCTCACTGTCCCCAAGATTCCGGCATCGAGGCCCCCCAGTGGTTTGGCTTTGGCACACCTCCCAGCCTGCCTTCTTGCCATTGTCCCCTTCTTCTGCCTCACATGTAGTGTAGGTCAAGTTAGCCCGAGTGTCACTCTTAGTCCTGAAAAGCCCTTCCGTCACTCTGTCTTCCCTGTGAATTCCTGCTTATCCTTGGGAAAGCCCTCGTAACTCTCTCGGTCCTGCCCCAGGCCACGGCTCTGCATCCTGCATCGGTGAGATCCATCTGGCTCATGTTCCTGCGTTTGTCCCCTCGTGACTCTCTCTCTCTCTGTACAATAGGCTTCCGGAGGGCAGGGCTGGGGCTATTCTCTGAGTGTCCCCAGAATCCTGCATAGGGCTGGCATAAGCAGGACAGGTATCAGTGTTGGTTGCATGACTGACAAGTGAGAAACGCCTTGCAGAATCCACTCATTTTGTCTCCAGGTCCAGCCCAGCTGGGGAGGGAGAAAATGTTTTGGCTCGGGGCGATAGAGCAGATTTCTGGTCTGTGGGAACACTGTCCACCCCAAGAAGGCTCATTCCTTGGGCTACTTCCAAGCCAGGTCCACTTGGGGTTCCTTCAGAGGGGGCCTAAAATACTATGTGAGAATACTTCAGGCATACAGAATGCTTGGCACAGCCTGGGGGGAGCCGAGAGACAGGCAGGGCTGGCTCTGGGCTCAGCAGGTCACAGCGTGAGCCTGGGGAAGGAACAGGGGCCACCATACACAGAGGCTGGGACAAAACTGTGAAAAGGTGATACCCTTGTCCAAGGCAGCTGCACAGGCCAGCGGGAGGCGCTGGTAAGTATTTCATTAGTCAGAGAATCCCAGGGCTACAGAGAAGGGGATCTGGAGGTCTGTTTGAGGTGGAGGTCACCTGCGACACATCCCAGCAGGAGCTGAGTCTCCCACAGAGCATGGAAGTTGAATGTGATGAATTTCAAATGCACTGCAGTTCTGAGGTCAGTCCCTTGAACCACAGAGAGGCTTCACCGGCCACTCTCAACAGGGTTATGTCGTGTCTCTCAAACACTGCTCCCAAGGTAAGTGAGGCTGAAGCATGGGAAGATTTCTACCCACGAGAACCCCGGTGGATGTGGACCCTCCAAAGCAGCAGAGAATGGCGAGGAAAGGACAGGGGGATGGTCCCAGCAGTGACCCCTCCCAGACACTGAACATGCTTCTGACTCACAGAGACCACTGTTAGCTGTCCTCATCCCCCGCCCCACACTTTCTCCCCAAAAACGACATGTCGATGTTTACTATGACATACAATAGACAAACCAAGGCCATCTGGATAGAATTCTGTTTACATCTGGAGAGAAGGAAACTGTGAAAACCAATAATATCTGCATCTATATGTATAGATATGACATCTCCATATAGCTGTTGCATTCCGCCAGCAGCCTGGAAATATTCTGCAATCACATTGGCAGGTCTTGGCATGTGGCAGCCAAACCGACTGCTGGTGTCCCTGAGCACCGCCTCCCTTCCACTGCCGGGGCCCACCTGGGGGGGTGGGGGAGGCAGCATTCAGAGGCCATACCTTGTCTCACAAAGGTCTGGCTGGTGTCTAGGAGGATCTCACAGCCTTCGATGATCATGCGCTCGATTGCCAGGTTTTTCCGGATGTTCTCTGTCTCACTGACTTCATCGTGCATTATCCTGTGGGGACATGAAATTGCACAGTCAGACACAGGCCGCCCCCACTTCCCAGGGAGGCAAGAATGCCTGGTTTCTGGCCAGACCGAGTAAGGATGCCTGGCACCCGGATTCTCAGGTGGGGCCTGTAGTCATGGAGGGAAGGGAGTGTGCCTTTACTGAGTGCCTGCTGTGTGCTGGGCACTTCAAAGGCAAGTCTTATTTCAGAAAAAAGGAAATAGAAGTCAGCAGCTATGAAGCATATCAGTCAGATTTTAGAGTCTGAGCTATGCAGAACAGACAGCAGGGGCAGCCCGGCACTGGGAATCATGTGGGAGTATAGGAGACATCCTGTGTTCATGACCTGACCCTCATCCTGCCCCAGGGCCTTTGCACTTGCTGTCTCTTTTTGAATTTTCTTTCTCCAAATGTTTGCACGATTGTGTCCTTAATATTGCTTGGGCCTGAAATGGCTTATCTTTTGGAGCACCTGGCAATCCCATTGGCTCAGGGGATGACTGACCTTAGCCTGTTTCTGAAGGCTCGGGCACTTCTGGGAGGGAATATGGACAACTCCCCTATTTACTGCTCTCGCGACTGCTGTAATACCCCTCCTTTCCAAGAGGTGGCGCCATTCAATAGCTTTAAAAAATGGCATTGGTGGGAAAAGGTGGTGTGAGGGGCCAATTTCGCCTTGTTGGGTTTCTGGGCGTCTTGGGAAGGGAGTGAAGAATTTGGCAGCAGCAGGGGCTGGGGAGTGGGGAATGGGGGCTTCTGGCAAAAATACCCCACCTACTCTGCAAAGCACGATAAGATGAAGCCTTTTATCTGCTGCAGATGCCTGAATTTTTACAATTAAGGCAAACAAGAAGGCTAGTTAATACATGTGGTTTACAAACTTCTCTCATGGACATTATCCAATTTAAACCCCACGACAATGAAAGATGACACTGCCTCTTCTGGAGCTGGATCTGTGCGTAACTGAATCAGCACGACATGGAGCAAATTCCTCACTCTCTGATCCTGGGTTTCCTCATTTACAGAATGCTGAAGTGAAGGTGGAATGACGGGATTTCAGGTACCGGCCCATGCCCTGCCATGCCGTGGCTGGCACATGACAGCTGCTGGAATAAAGGCTAGTAGATTGCTGTTGTATTCTCATTGGTTGCAAAAGAGTTATTATCTTTCCTGCTTTAGGCCATGCATTTCAGGCTTAAATTCATTCGACTAGCTCTTTAATAAATGGACCAGGGACTTTAGCTGGAGTCTCTTCCTTGGGAGCCTCAGTTCCCCCTTTCTTCCCCAGCAATGCTCTTCTTGGAAGCCCAGGTCCCCGTGTGATGTTTGAGAGGGAGGCGCCTCCAGGCGCCTCTAGTTTCCTAGAGATGGATTCATTCATTCTGGAGGTAGCCAATGGCAATTCAAACCACTTCTCTTGATGAGCATGGGGTTTTGTGGGGGAAGCCTGTATTTGGTAAAACACAAGGGGGTAACTGCAAGGTAGCAAAGCTAGTTTTCCTGAGCAGCTGCAGTTTACACATTGTAAGTTCCAGCCCCAGGTGGGGGTTTGTGTTTGGGACTCGTATGCACACACACAGCTGGGGAGCTCTGGGAAGGCGGTGGGAGTTTCCAGGTGGCAAGGCTCCGAGGAGCCCTGGAAATGAGGACTTGAGTTATCAGTGGGAAAGTGAGAATACAGGGGTCAGGATAAACAGGTGGGGATATCTACCTAGTCCCCAGAGGTAGGGAGTGTTTCTGAGTGCAGCCCAGGAGGGGGTTGGCTATCTAATGGCTTCCTGCCTGTGGGAGCCTGAGAGGAGAATGAAAGGGATGCTGTCATGAGTTAGGAAAAGCTTCTGTGCAGCTACGGCTGGGTTCAGGGTCAGGTACAGGCGGTTGGGTCGGAGGAAGAGTAGGCTGCACACCCAGGATCCTGGGGATAAGGGGTCAGGGTCTTATGTCAAATACCTCAACACCACATACCACCTGCAGCACTGTTTGCGACAGGATAGGGTACCCCTCAGCAAGGAGGAGCCCCGCTGCCTTACAGGAGTCCTGAACTTTCTCCCTTGAGGAAGAGTGTGTGGGATGTGGATTCCTGGGTGTGGGAAGACTGGAGCCCCCCCACCCTTCCGGCTCGGTGGTTTTGTTCCTCTGTAATCACACCCTGATGAGATCCTTGCCGTGATTCTCCACGCAGGTGTGGAAACTGGCTGGGTCATGGAAGGATCAGGGGGCAGCCTATACCCTATGCTGGTCCAGCCTGGCCCTCCCTCCGTCCAGCTGGGAGCTTCGGCCTGACTGCTTACCCGCCGCCGGCCTCAGGAAGACTTTGAGGGCACCGAGTGTTTGGCAGGGCTCTGGGTAGGGATGGGGCTGGATCCCATGCCCTGCAGACTGAACCCTTCTTTATAAACCTTGGTAGCCCAGTCTGACCACAAGGCCCCTCCTCAGCTCTTCGCAGGGTGGACACACCCAGTCTCAGCTGTTGGTTCTCACCTTTTTCCTGTCCAAACTAATTCCCTCGGCGATCTCGCCAGTCCTTCGACTCTGAACACCACCTGCAAGCTGATGGTTGCCAGATTTCTCTCCCCTCCACTCCAGACTCACATTCCCCAGTCCCTTCTTCTCATCTCCACTTGGACACTGAATCTGCGTCTCAGGCTCAGCGCGCTCCCAAGCAAGCTCCTGAACTCCCCTCCAGATCCATCCCAATGCAGTTTCCTCCGGCTCCGGAAATGGCACCTCTGCCCTCTGGCAGCTCTGCCCCACATCTTAGAATCATCTTGACTCTATAATAGTCTTTCTCACTCTACATCAAAGCCATCAGAAAATCCCATTGGTTTCACCTTCCAAATGCATCCAGGACCTGAACCTGCTCCTGGCTTCCACTGCACCGGGGTCATCTGCTGCCTGGGGTGCTGCGAGAGCCCCCTCGGTGCTCCCCTGCATCTGCCCTTGCAGAGGAAGCTTCCCTCTGGGCTTCAGGGCCTGAAAGAGGGCCACGTGCGAGGCCTTGACCAGAGGACTGGGCACTGGATTGGACAAGCCACGTGCTCGTCCACCACTGCCGCTACCTGCTCCTAGTTGACTGGAGCTGTGGGCACACGAGGGCCTGACAACCAGGATCTCCTCTAGCCCTCCTGTGGTCACAGGTTTTGACACATTGACACTGGAGAACAGACAAAAAAAAGGCAGAGAGTGCCCAGGAGTCCCAGACAGCTCCCTTTCCTAGGAGATGCTGAGTGCCCAGGGCCCTTCCTCAGGCCCCATCTGTGCCAGGGACAGCACCCACCATTCCTGCCCACCAGGGCTTGAATAGTGACCCCCTCAGGACCACTCCAGGAACTCTGCTTGGAGCTGCAGCAAGCTGTGCCCCTCCCTTGCAATCCCCATCTGGACTCGAACTGTCAGGGGTTCAGCGAATTCCTGAGGGGGGCGTCCTCAGCCCCCTCGTGCTGCCGATCAATCTGGTGTACTGAAGCCAGGCCTCACCTGGACAGCTCCTCCAGTTTGGACTTGGCGTAGTCCAGGCTGTTGCGCTCTACATGCTCATGAGGTGTGTGGGCCAGGAGCTCGTGGAGGGTCAGGATGTACCTGGGGATCTGCAGGCAGGTGGGAGAGATGAGGGTGGAGAAAGAGCCAGGGAGACAGGGCCGGGGAGCAAGGCCAGGGCAGATGGGGAGAGAGAGGGAGAGGGAGAGAAAGAGGGAGAGGCAGAGGGAGAGAAAGAGGGAGAGGGAGAGGGAGAGAAAGAGGGAGAGGGAGAGAAAGAGGGACAGGGAGAGAGAGAGAAAGTCAGAGAGAGATGGCGAGAGAGAAAGAGGGAGAGAGAAAGAAAGAGGAGGGGGAGAGAGGAAGAGAAAGTGGGAGAGATAGAGGGGGAGAGAGATGGGGGAGAGAGGGAAGGGGGGAGAGAGA